>CAVLEF010000008.1:7752500-8952500 GCA_963661955.1 Leptosia nina
AACGAAACTGTAAAGTAAATGTTAATAAGTTAATTAAAAAAGTCTATGTTTCTATATAGATGTTTGTGTTTCCACTTCATCTCCTGATGCCACCTACTGGTATCCTATAGGTTACCTTAATTTATGAGTAGCGGGAGCACAATCGCAAAGTTGATGGAAATGTCGGAGACAAGCGACGTTCTGTGTGCAGGCGCAGGTCACGCACGATAGGAAACACGTAGTCTTGCAAAGGTGACACTGACGCTCATCGTCCGGAAGTAATTCGAAGGCTTCCCGTTCAGCTTCCGTTACACCCTGCAAAAAAATAAAACGGTTTAAAACGCGAATTTTACGAGGATAGATTTTATTTGCATTGTCAAAAAGTATAAATAGATAATATAATATCTTAAACTCGTACTTATATTTATAAATAATAATATCAATAAGATATTTTTATTTGGACCGTTGTATAAAAATTATCATAATTAGTCATAACTTTGAAAATTGCCATTTCCAGAAGTTCGAATTAAAGAAACTGAAATTCAAACACCATAAAGCCGAATTGAAAGTACTAAAGATCATCATATCTATATCATTCTTACCCAGTCCAAAAGAGCTTTTCTCAATTTCCTCTCATCATGGAGCATGGTCCTCATGTCGCGATAGGCGGCTAGAGCCACTGTTAGACTCAAAGTGTCAGCCTCAAGTGCCATCTTGCAGACGAGCTCATCGTGAGAGAAGACGCAGTAACGCCGTAGAGTAGAATAGTGAGCTATACATTCTCGACCCATTTTTAACTGGAACAAAAGTTACATGAGTATTGTCTCCCGCTGTCTGTAGTTTACGCGAGTAGTGCACATTTAAATAAACGACTTTAAAAGTTTAAAACAGGATATATATTTGGTTTTACTTGTTTGGAAATTATTTTTACTACGGCCCCATGAATGAATTCGAAAATCATTTTAAAATAAGTTTAACTAATATATACCGCGTTTTAAACCATTAAGTGTTTTATTTAATTAGTGTCTCCCAGTTTAGTCGTTTCATGTCTTCATATATTGTGTATTTTTTCTAAGTGCTATATGTATTTTTTGTATTATCGAGTTTTATGTTTAAGCTAAACTTGCTTTTAAGTTGTAGTCATTGTGTAGATAGAGACGAAACGAGAGGTGTTCCGTAGAGTTTCCCTGCCGATTGAGTTACCGATTAGAATTTAGGTTACTTTTTTCTATTAAATTGTTATATCTAAAAAAAGGAGACTCACCCAATCCGCCGGAGTAAAGTTGACGGCTTCAGCAAAGTTATATCCTTGATTGAACCCAGCGTGGTACGCTCGCGGGAACGTTATCACAAACTCGCCTGCGTGCTGATCCGTTCTACAAACGAATATATTTTAGCAATAAGTATGAAACTTCCCTTTAGGTTTTTAGAAGTTGTTTAACCATCGTCATAAAAAAATTGGTACTTGGCGTTTCCCCACAACAGAGATGGCAACTTCAGCGATGATGACCGTTTTTCAACCAAGAAATGAAATACACGAGTCTCTGACTGCTCGTTGGTGTAATGATAGCAATGTAAAGCTAATAATCAACGATTCGTGGGTTCGATCCCCATAGGGTTCAACATTCTTCTAATCAATTAATAATTCCTCTGAAACATGTCGGACTTCGTCTGGAGAATGTGGATATTAAATGAGGTGGAGGTTCGAGTCACGAACCGTCCACAGATGAAAAATCCGTGAATTCTAATCACGTGTCGGATTCAATCTGTGGATTTCCGAATATCCAAACCCAAAAGGTCAACAGCGCATCTTGTTTGCATCTTTAGGATGGAGTGTTGCACGTAGTATCAAGTGAATCATATGCTTGTCTGTTCTTCTCTGTCATTAAAAAAAACCTCAGTAGTCGTTTTCGTAAAAGACTAGAGTCTCGCTTAATTGTTGGTCCTTACCTGTACACGGGCACACCGGCCTTCATCAAAACGTTGGGATTCATGATGGTGACTAATTGGTGTAACAGATCCGGCTGCAGTTGGAACAATTCAGGAGCTTCTGCCTTCATGGCCGCTTCGAACTGCTCCGCCTTTGAACTTGGCACTCCGTACCTATAATATATAAACATTGTTTTTATCATCAACATCTACGCAAATAAATAAAACAACAGTTATCACTATCTGTAGTTCACGCGAGTAGTACACATTTAAATAAGTTTTTTTACGTTTTTAAACGCGAAATGTATTAGTTAAAATTATTAACAACTTATTTTAACGTTAAAGTTTCGGACGCTTTGCAGATTCCGTGGTCACGGAAGAACTGAAAAGGACGGAGAATAGAGGAAGGGGACTAGATGGGGGAACTTAAAAGTGTAGAAAAATCTAAAAGGTCTTTAAACAATTAACACATTATAATAGAACCACGTACCATGTCTTTGGTTCACCCCAGTGAAGATAATTGATGGAGTAACTCCAGTGGTCCTCGTTGTGCCAGCAAAAAGTTGCGAAACACATGCCCACATATAGCCATGGGACCTACGAAGATTAGACAAGTTTTATTTAAAAAAATCTTATATTCTAAGGTCTTGTGGAAGCATTATATGGTTAATAATAACAAGTTCTGAATCCAATATTAGCATCCATTTATAATGTTCCTGAAAATGTTTATTCTTCATCAGGAAATTCGGATTATTTAATGGATAACAATATCAAAATATTGTCTAAATCATAGTTGGAAAAGTTTTGGTGTTAGTCGAAAGTCTTCTCTAGTTTGAATGTTTTATGGTATGGTACTTCCATCAAATTAACACAATGTCTGCCATTATCTGTTCACACAAATCTGCTCTTTAATATTTACCTTCATTCCAGAAATATCAGCATTAATGTGACCGAGTACAGAGCCCTCTAGAACGGGCAAATTGTTCAAATTCCAACTTGATTCTGCGTATTGTTGTTCACCGGGATACAGGTGTGCGCTTGACTTTGTTGGAAATCCTGTAAAAGAATCCAATACATTAAAATGTGGCACATTTGATATAGACGAAGAAAATTATCTTAGCAAAAGAACAAACAGACGCTTTGGTCTATGTAAGATATATGTAGCAGGTTTAATTCAACTGGATCCAACATGTTACTGTACCACTTTAGGTTAATGTTCCTAAAATATGTAATAAGAATTTCTAGACATTCATTGACTGTTAACAACCAACAACCGAATTAAAAGCTGTAAAGTTCGCGTTTCAGTTAAAAACAAAATAGGTAGACAGCACATCTTAGATTTGGATCAGTGGCATATTTCCTTCTGTCAAGTTAAACTTGCGCTTGACCGTCCTTTGTTGTAAAATTACGTATTAAAAGATAATTAACTCACCTGATCCATGGTCCATTGAATGAAGATCGGCTCCATATTCAACAGTAACGTCTTCATCAATGGACGACACAACTCGCCAGAATTCCCTTTCCACCGTGGATGTCGGTACCATCTACACAGACAGATCAGCATAAATTTTATATACATTTATAATGTTAGAGCAATACTGAGATGACGTCATTAAGGAGGAAATAAGAAGCAGTGGTGACAAGTGTATAAGTGTAAGCTTGTGCAGTAGCATGTAGTAGTGATTAAATTAAGGGAACCAGTTAATAATTGGCCTCTTAAGAGGCACAGTAGTCTAATAACAAAAAACATGATTTTCAATAAGGGAGAAAATAAAAATGCGCAATCACTTCGGGCGAAACTATGTGTAAAAATTCTGTTAACAATTTTCGATCTCTGTGCTCTGTAGATTACCATTTTTAGACTTTAACTATGTCAAGTCATAAAATTGCAGTTAGGCTATTCTGCCTCTAGTGGCCTCAATTATTGCCTTTCATTATTGTATTAAACTCTTGGTTTTTATAAATAACATTTCCATCAATTACCTAACATATAAAATGAAATAGTATGTCTATACTTACATGTACAGGCATATTGAAATAATCCGACTTGAACTGATCAGCCATTTCACCGAATTGCTGTAGAGTGTACTCTCGGGATGCCTGCTCAAAGCCAAACGCTTCAGTGGGTTTTGACACCTGTGGGGCAAATGAGAAGGTAATTATATTATAAGTTGCTCGCTCATCGATTTCCTTTACAGCTAATGAGACTTCTGTGCCTAGACTGATTGAAATTTATTGTTGGATACAGGAGCCAATCATGTGCGGAATTTTAAACAATACGGAATCCCCTTTGTACCACTACATCGCTTAGACCTCCAACTTAAGCTGTGATTCACTTAAGATCTGGTGGGCACAACCTAACATTTACTTTTTCACAAATATTACAATGTGTATTATTTAATTAAATTGTTAGACTCCGAATCGAAAGACAAATATTACTAGTTGATTATTAAGATTTCCCCTGTAACTGACCTCCTCAGCTAAGCATACGGGACACCTCCAGTCTCCCTTGGGCACATCAGCAAGCGGTGGCACGAGGCAGAAGGTGTGATAAGAGTCATCGCACCCATCACACAACAACATCTGCTCCTCGATGTCACCTCTTCCACATATGTGACAC
Organism: Leptosia nina; assembly: GCA_963661955.1. Classification (NCBI taxonomy): domain Eukaryota; kingdom Metazoa; phylum Arthropoda; class Insecta; order Lepidoptera; family Pieridae; genus Leptosia; species Leptosia nina. The sequence goes on from CAVLEF010000008.1 coordinate 7,757,029, forward strand.
ATATATTTCGCCAACTAAGTAAAAATATGTTTTTTTTTTTATAAAAAATATAAGAACCCAAATTAGGAAAGTGAAACATTGTTTAAAATGCTTTTATAACTATTATTAATTTATATGCCTTAATTTTTTCTGAAATTAATGTATTCGTTTAGAAAATTCTGAGATATTCTTCGTTTAGAATGTAGCGATTGAAATATCAAAATTCCATCCAGAAAATGAACCACCGTCCAGAAATAGCGAAGCCGTGAAGTGGAAGTTGTACATTTTTAGATGTCCAAAACATTAGTCGCATCTCGCTTAGATGTTATATGGCTGTAATATTACCATCAATTGAAACCCCCTTGTTTGACTGTCTTAAGTTCTTTTCATAAAAAAATATAGATTTTGTAACATACCATACATTATTCACACTTACATATTGACTTCATTTGTATGTATTATACATCATGTAGGCATAGTCTGAAGAAAACCTTAAATACCCTGATTTTTCAAAAGAATAATACTTACGGGATCCAAAGGCCTGGGCGCAGTGCTTGGGGGTACCGGCGCCGGAGTCACTGATACGGTCATATTGCTCAGTCTGTGCTCGCGCAGTTTGGTTGAGCGCAACACGCGTGCGCGGGCGCCGCAGGACGCAGCTGTCGACATCCATTTGTTCTCGCGGGGACCTGTTTTATTTTTTTTTAGTATCGTGATTTTGTATTAGTTTATTTGGCTAGTGATACCAAATTTTTGGAACATATGGAATAGATGATACTGTAAAAAGATATTATTAAAAACAGTCTAAATATTACTCAACCTCTTTCGTGTGTATAAATTCAATAGTAGACAAGGCAACTGCTTTTCATCATAAGTAATCTTGGAATACACTTTTCTTTGCTTCCTTACTAACGGGAAAAACCTAACTTCACATGGTGGAAGTTAGGTTATTCCCAAGGTTTCCCTCACGGGGATTAAGCAATTTTATGTTGACTGACCACCCAGCTTTGATTGGTGACCCCAAGAGAAAATAATAACAAAACTAGATATATGCAGTAATTATATTGAATGTTATTGCATGAGGTGTTATCTTCTATGTTTATTTTTGTATATACATGATAAAGACAAAAACATTTAGTTTAAAGTCATATATGACAATATTATTATAACTCCTAACGGACTAGAAGGTCCTAGCTGTATGAAAATATGTATTACTTACTCCTCCTGTTCTCAGTAGGTTCCTCTTTAATCGGGGTCTTCTTGTCATCTGTACCTGGAAGAGCCCCTTCTGTATGACTGCCTTCAGCGGCCTCGGGCTCCGAACTCTTGTACCGGCGGCCAGGGGGCGGTGTCGCAGCAGGACCTTTGCTCGCTGAACGACTCCGGGCATTCACCTTTTCCGGCGTTTGCTCCGTTTTCACTTCTATCTTCTACAAAAGTCATGAAGTGAGAATACGCAGTATGATTCAGCAAAATCGTTCTTATATTATATCTCTTATAAAAGTTACTAACGTTAGTCTAATGGTCTAGGGTTCGAATTCCAGTTAGGCAAAATGTTAATTTCGTATTTGGAGTGTTAGAAACAGCCAGGTGTTTGGAAGTAGAGAACGTTAAGGTATCGCTCCAGGTTATGATTACTAATTTAGGGGTATTAGACTATAAAGCCCACAATCCTTACTGTAGCAGCGTGGTGGGTCCTCTGATTATTAGGTTAAAGCATGAAGAATAGTACAAGGGCACCCTTACTGAATCTAAATTTTTACTAGACCTAATTCTATGATTCCTAATTCGTTTTTACGTCGTAGTCGTCGTGAACTACAAAAGCGATCTATTTCTTGAAATAGTAACAGTGATTAAATTTTTTTTTAAACATATTAATACCAATTTACATATTTAGAAACATGAAAATCAGATAACTGAAACCTACGTCTGAAGGCTAAATAATTACGTTACATAATTAGTGGGTTGCGAGGTTGTGTTGTGACATTGCAACCGATATCTTTACAATGTTGTATTTACTATGTTGAAACACTGTCCACTTCTGAGCAACAATGCGGACAGATTTTTGTGATAGAGGACGACAGACAAGCAAGCACTCGATGGTAGGTGAAATACCCCAACCATGTGTCATGTAAACAAAATGCGCTGTCGACCTATTTTGGTTTTAGATACGGATATTCACAGACTGAAACCGAAACGCGATTAAACTTCACGGCTTTTTTATCTTCATAACACGGACGTCATTTCGATTCCCAACCACCCATTCCATATCCAGATTTACAAACGAAGTCCAACACGTTACATAAAATTTATAAATTGATTAGAAAAATGTTGGGCCGGTCGATTAATAAAAATCAATTATTGATTGAAAAAAAAAATACGACACGGGCGGGACTTGAACCTGCATCCGCAGCGTTCCGTTGCTCTAACCAATTGAGCGAACATGGTCGTAATTTATTAAAATCTTGTCAGATGGTTAACAAATCTAAACAAACGATTCAAAAATTGTTAAACTAATGTAAACTTACGGTCTCCTTGTTATCTCCCACAACGCCGTTATTTTTGAACACGTCGTAGGGGTAGAGCATGCGCTCGTAGTGACTCTTCAGAATGGACCCGATCCCCTTTACCCTGCGGGTGACCCATGCGACGAGCAATTTTGGACCACTTACGCTCCGCTGAACACACTTCGAAACCACCTGTGGGTAGTCGCCGGTATTAATAGCTGTTAGGCGGTACAGTTTTTCGTATTTATAACAATATCATGATAAAACATTGTATTTGGTTAAATATTAATAAATTTGTTTTTACACTGCTTATAGCATTTTATTTAATTCTAAAATCACTCTAACTTATGTATTCTTTGTATTTTACGCAAATAGTACACATTTAAATAAAACACTTTGGAACTGTTTAGAACGCGAAATATTTTTTTCAGATTTACTTAAGAGACCATCCATCTTCATTCCATGACCGCGTCTGATACAAATCCAAAACGACGGGCCACAGTTAAAAAAAGTTATCTAATATATTCCACATATTAAACCCCGTTTTTTTGGTTTAAATCACTATACTGGTTTTTACCGCGTACAATCCATTGAACCAAATTATTAGTAAACAGAATAAGAATACGACTTTTACTAGTTTTCGAGTATCTAATAACAATACCCTAAATAAGTAGTCCGGCCCCAAGTCATTGAATCTACTAATCTACATAGATTTAAATAAAAATGCAATTTAAATAATTCGCATTATAATCGGTTTAAAATAAGCATGCATTATTATATAATAAGTTAAATAAACTTACCAGCTTCCCGCACGATCTTGTGCAGTGCATACAAATCTAACGGTTTCCGTTCCACTGTTGGTATCTTCAGGACTGAGCCTTGCAGCTCCCAGAATTTTATTATTTGATCCAGGAAATTCAGCTTAACACGGGTTATAGCCTGTGCAAATTAAAAGGAAAATAGTGAACGTGTCCTTAGTGTGGAATACATAAATGTATTGACTTAATGACCTGAAAAATCTTATTGGAAAAGTATAATTGTTTCATCTTCAAAGTAAGTAATCAATACTAAAATTATATAAAAAAAAAATTAATCATTTTTAATATCCTGACCCAAAATAGGTCGACAGCATATCTTGTTTGATGTTTGGTGGGGTAGTTTACCCATGATCAAGTGAAACAGACCTCAGTCTAAAGTATTTAGAAATTACATTATACCTTTCTTCAAATAAGGTACTTCGCTATAAGGAAAATGCTAATCTTGTCTTAAAAATAAGACATATTTCACCAAAAACTTCGTACCTTGTAAGTACCTATATTAAAAATATTATTTGTAAATGTGAGTTATAATTAAGATAACTTATTCTAGAATGTTGAAATATTTATTACTAAGTGGAGGTAACTATACTATACCTCTAGTTCATTTAAGCGCTGTATCCTTGGTGTAAAGCGTAGCCGATCAACGTCTACGGCAAATGGTGGTTGCCAATGCTGTAACAAACATACAAAACACATATATAGCTTAGTAAACATTTACTAGGAGTGTATGTTATTCTATATTGGGGATTCTGGGTGAGCCACATAAACTTCTGACCATTTCATTCTCTGCTTAGGATCCAGCATCTAACACAGTGCGATTCAATTATGTTTTCTAATTAATACAGTGTATAATAATTAACTTATCTGTCCCAATAAAACTTAGCATTTTAATACCATGCTTATTTATCAAGTCATAAAATGTAGACTTTATGTAATATACAATAATCTCATACTTGGTCAATATCTTTTGATAAGTACATGTTTAAGTATCAGTCTCCCCATGACCACGGCTACTGCAAAGCATCCTAATCATTGGGCCGAAGTTAAAAATCATTTTCAAAAAAGTTTGAACTAATATATCGCGTTTCGAACCGTTAAAGTGTTTTATTTACAAGTTTAAGTATTCTATAACATTATGTAAAACTTGGAAAATTCGGCCTTGACTCGACGGCCTGGTCTGGTCTACTTATATCTAAATGTTTTAAACCGTTAAATACTACTCGCTTAAACTAAAGACAATACTGTAACACATACACACACACTTGTTTCTTCCGATTCTTTGATCTCATCTTATATAAAATATTCTTTGCTTGTAATTAAGTTTAATTTTTAAGTTGTTTATAACACAAACTAGGCACTCAATACGTTAATGTATACTATAACAAAGGATATAGATTATAAGTATCTAGATTTCATGTAGATCGAAGAACTCAAAAGACAACATTAATTATAAGTATTCAACTTATCAGTAATCAATGCTCGTTACGATGCACAATGACAGCAACATAAGGAAAACATTAAATTGATGCACATACATAATACTGCTTTAAAATATTTTTATTTAAGTTAATTTTTATGTATATGAGAGACTTATTTTTTTTATTACATAGTACTCGGTAATAATTGCTCAATAAATCTGAGAAAATGTATTTATAACTCTTTGTACTACTAAAATAAAATAAAAAAATCATTTATCTATGTAGGTAGCTAGATACACTTATGAACATCAACACAGTTACAACTACATCAATCGATAATGTACAGTCATTACACATTTAAATCAAAGTATGTACCTACAAACTTTTTTAAAATAAGGTTGTGGCTTCTAGCAGTTAAAATTGCTAATAGAATTATTAATAAATGCAGATTAAAATAACTAATTCTAGTTTAAAAATTAAAATTAATTGAAAAACACAACTTGTTTAATTATTGTCTGTAGTTTAAAACACTTTTTTGTAAATGTAGAAACTCATGCTTTGAATTTCTTTTCAGCAGCTGTAATTAGGGGGGTTACCTTTTAATTTTTTAGTAATTTCCCTAAAACAATGAAAATACACAAAAATGTGATAAATTTGGGATATAACAAGTAACAATTATAATAATTATTTAAAACGTAAATTGTTCCTCACTTGTGTGTAGAATACTAGCAATAAAAACCCAATAGTCTTGAATATGAAGACCAACACAATTTAGGTCAAACATTCAGTGCATTATAAATATTAAAAATTTTATTATTATAACACCAAGGAATTGTTTTAATAACTGTTTTTATTATAATAAAGTGAAGCTTTAATACAGAAAATGTACTATTAAGGTGAAACACTGAACTGTAAAGATAATTATATTAGTTAATTGTACAAATTATCACAACAAAGGATGAGTTTAAGATAAGGATGAACAAATAGAACATATTAGGGTCTATATAAAATTGACATATATATATAGGTTGTCATATATATATAGACTTATTGCCACATGGGAAGTAATAATCAGAATTAAGCCACTACATAAGTTTTGTTTATATATAGTTATAGATAGATACCTATTTCTGTTTCATTAAGGTAGGTACATATATTTTTTGCATTATTAAGCTTTAAGACATTGGTATAATATGATGTAATAGTTTCAGCGTTATTTACGATAAATCGAAAGGCGATGTTACTTTTTATCAAAACTATCGCAGGTCGAAGGCACGACACAAAATGGCAACCAGTCCATTCCAACAATATGCAACTGCACTGGAGGACAATTATATGCACTTCCGACTTAATTTTACAACACCACGTAAGATAAAGATGAATGTTGTAGAAGCAAATATCAAATTTGTTAGTTCGATAACATAAAAAACCCAATGACACGGTTGCATCACAGTCCTATTAAACGTGCACAAAGGGGTTATAAATCGAAATATTAAATAGTTCAAACGTAGTTGCAATAAATACAAAGATATCTAATGTAAAAAGGACTAAACCTGACCAGTTTAAAACAAAGAAAAACATACCGCAGGGGGTTTTATTTTGCATATCCCCGACTTCTCCGCAATTGGTCTGATTTTACTGATGTACGCCAAAGGATCCAAGAACTCTTCAGGTGTTGGTTCGAAGACAGGAGCCTCGGGGGGTACGGTGAATGTAAAATTATCAGGTTTCATGGGGGACGCCGAGTCCCCCATATTAACTTCGACATTAGCTTCGTCACATTTTCCCATTTTTGAGAAAACCTATGCAGTTCTTACAATATCAACAAAAAAACTAACACTTTAACATCATCCGAGGTTAAGGAATGAATAGAGCACGACCACAAAGAAATAATAACATGAATATTTGCCTTTCCATAAGGATTCTCAAAGAAATAATAAAAGAAATTATCACCAACAAATAACAGAACCCACTAGCACGTCCGCCATGCAAAATTGAACTTTCGAAACTCTAATGTTGCCATTTCCTAAAAATCAGCAACCAATGTTTTCGTGAGGGGCAATGATATATTTATGATTTTATTTCATATTAATTAAAAACAGTTAAAAATATTTTATTTTTTTTAATTAACAATATAAAAAAAGTAGCAATATGTTTACAACTAAAGATTCATTGTTATTTAAACCACATAATAGAATAAAATGTTTGAAAAATATTTGATATACTGGGTTTGATAAACGTAAATAGTACATTAAGCTATTACATCTATGTCCCTCAGATTCATAAAATAATATAATTTAATGTTGAAATCAAGTAGAAAGAAGGGTATGTTGCCATAATAAAAATACATCAACAGCTTATGCGCACTGCGCAGACTCGAACACAATCGATGAATACATCCGTGATCCGTCATCCGCCGCCATTTGCCCAAGGAAGGCTGATCGCTACTTTGAGGCGCAGCGCTAGTGTTATCGGTACGATTATGTTGAGTGAATAATTTTTTTCCCCCAATAAACCGTGAACTGTGTGTACTTTAAAATCAGTTAAAATGATTGTGAGGTTTTTGAGCCTTCTGTGGGTCGGCGTTTTGTTGGCTTCGGCTCACAACGGAGAAGGAAACAACGACAATGAAGGTAATTCTAACCCTTGCTTCTATTTGTTTTTCGTTAGTACCTCGTCTGAAGATTTTTTTTTTTATTTTATTGTTCTAAACATGAATGTTACCTGTTACCTTTTAATACTACTATTGTTGTTAACGGAGTAATCGACCGCTCGCATAACTTTAAGTGACAATTCTAAATTTAAATAATCGCATAAAAGATCACCTACTTATATTTATGTTTTTAAAAGCGGGCTAGGCGCTTTCGATTTTCGATCTTGTATGGTGTCACGATGTGCATGGTGAATGATTATCTAAAGAAACTGGTCATGTGGGTGTAAGGGGAACCGGATTGACCACTTCTTGTGCATATACGACGGTGACCCGGTGTACTTGTGGGCGTGAGTCTTTTGCAGTGGATTCAATTTGTATTGATGACTCAAATGTTGCAAAACTTTGGGAAAATAGGTGGTAGGCTTGTACCATGGACCAACAAACAATATACTGGAATTATTTAAGATATAAATCTTGGTTAATCATGTTATTTATTTTTGCGACACATTTTATGATGCAACTGCTGTATTTATTATATATTAACTCCAAGTAGTATAAAATAGGCAGGAATATGGATTTATTTTTAACTAGCTGTGCCCACGACTTCGTCCGCGTGGAATAGTGAATTGGGGTAGAATTTTTAATTATTTAGGCTGTTTATTAATTTATGTAAGGGTCCATTTAAGGCAGCCAATCTATGTTGTTAGAGCTACTTTGCCGCAAGACTCTCACCTGAAATCACTCCTACTCTAACTCCCACTCTCACTCCCACTCCCACTCCCACTCCTATTCCCAAAAAGCCAAAGAAGAAAGTTTCACTGTCCTAGCTTCAAAAACCATAAATGAAACCATGAATTTCCATACAAAGTTCCACCCCCCTTTTTCAACCCCTATCAACCCTTTTTTGGAATTAAAAAGTATGTCCTTCTCTCAGGCTCTAAAATATCTGTGTACCAAATTTTATTTAAATCAGTTCAGTAGTTTCGGAGTTACAGCCGGACAGACAGACAGAGTTACTTTCGCATTTGTAATATTAGTATAGATTGTTTCTATGGAAAACTATCTAAACCGAATGAAGTAATGGAATTTCAATTATAGAGTAAGTGTTAAACTGGTGTAAAAGCTTTTTGTGTTAATTTCTTCATCTTTAGCTCTTTGTTTACTGGCTCCTATGCTAGAAAGTTTAAAAAAATAACTTATTTAACGTTTTCTAAGCTTGACAGTAAGCTCATGAAACTAGAATTTACATATATTTTGTTAAAAGAATATTTCCTTATTCATTTTGTTTTGTACGCGATCAGAATTATTGAATGACGTCATTACTTTACTAGGATTCGTTCTTATACTAACAAAATTTTAAGACGAAAAAATTTCAAGGGTAAAATGTGAATTTTATAGTGAATTTTACATTACCTAGTCTCCTTCATTTACTTACTATTAGTGAGTTTGTTTTGTTTCGTGAATTATGTTAAAAAGGTACTCTACAATGAAGAAAATATTGTACAATAACATATCATATAAAATGTATGTTATTATACAATATTAAGAGAAACACGTCAATACGTCAAATATCGTAGTGAACCAAATTATTCATAAAACCGTACCCTCGGCTGTACATCGATATAAAATATTTAAAACATTACGTTTGGTGATCGGAATGGAATTGGGTTCGAGTTCCATATATCATCATATTATTTAAGCTAAAATTCACTTCTCCACGCGACTGAGTATCTCTTTAGATAAATTTAAAGAGAGGTGCCGTATTAGCATAATTAAGCTCTTTAAATTACGTCCGGCGGAAGGTTATCCGGACTGGCATCCTGCCAAAGAATCGATGTTCAATATGCATAAATATGAAGGTAGCTTACTTGTATAAGAAATAACGCGATTAAGATTTATTAAGCACTAGCTGTGGCAGCCACTTGGTCCGTATTATTTATTTTGGGTTTCAAAATTTGTTTTTGCAAATGTTTTATGGCCTATAGCCATCCTCGGTCCATATGCATAAATGGTCTAACAAATACAAAAAGAATTTTGCAATTCGAACCAGTAGTTCCTGAGATTAGCGCGTTCAAACAAACAAATAAACAAAAGCTGTATATATTAGTATAGATAGATAAAATTATGTTAATTAACACTGGCAGCAGGTGAATTCGTGTGTTAAACGAAATATTCGATAGATAAATATGTACACGCCCTTAATTATTGCTTCAAGTCGTAAATATTAGCAAGGTCCTTATCATTTAATCTAATTGAGACGACACATAGCGCTTGTAAACGTACGTGTCCATATACCGAGTTTGGAGACAAGATTCTTAATTTGAATTTCAAAATGAATATGACTTCGATTGTTTGAACAAGTAGAAGAGGTGACGAACCCTACTGCGCAGTTACCATTTTTTCAGCAATATGAAGGACAAATAATTATTTTTTGTTATTTATTGCAATGGTGAAAATAAATACACTACAAAAAAAGCTGAGAACATTCTAAACAAACCCTTCGTCTTGAATTACTCTATCTATTACATGCGTACATAGGGAGAGAAAAAGCGACTTTGTCTTATACTGTGTAGTGATTAGTAATAACTTTTTAAGGTAAAATTGTATATTCTCTTTAAAATTAATTAATACGTTTCGCGTTTTAAACCGTTAAAGGTGTTTTAATAAAATCCCTTACAATCTTAAGAAGTAGTCAGTTTACTTAGGATTGTTTTCATTCGCACTCTAGCATTGCGTTAAGCTCAGGTTTATAAAAAATCGACCATGGCAGAAACTCAATTTTGCGCCATGCCCCACATAGGGTAACGCGATTTCGCTTTGTTTATGAAAATCAGTTTTTAATTTAAGTGCTAGAATGGAAAACTATAGTCTAGTATAAAGTTAATTCGCGAAATTAATAATATTTAGTTTCTCATTTATCATTTGCATGTCGGTCTTGCCAAGTTGCTTGTTCTGCAAGTATTACGTTTCGCTGTACCTCGAATTCTTGGGAATGCAAAAGCCCACCGGTGCATATATAATGGTTAGGTGTTTTATTACGTCATGTTGCAATTCGAAATGTTCAACTTTTATCGTACTGCAAAGTAATAAACTACTTACTGCATTTAAATAATTACACTTTAACGGTTTAAAACGCGATTTATATTAGTTTAACTGATTTAAACATTATTTTATGTACTCAGTAACTGATATATTTCACGTTTTTAATTGTTAAATTGTTTTGTTTAAATAATAGTTATTAAAAATGTACTTAGTTCTTTTATTTAGTATCGTTTATAACACAATCGAAACCACGACTGCTGCAAAAGTGCTTGCTTTTGCAGCAGTCGTGGTTTTGATTGTGTTTCGATCCGAAACGTCGGACCGTAGTTAAAATAATCTCCAAATAAGTTTAACTAATATTTATCGCGTTTTAAACCGTTAAAATCTTTTATTTAAATTTGTACTACTGTGTATTTGTTTTCATAGCAATTAATTTTGATTAAGTTAAGAACCGAACTTGCTATTTTACTTTAATACCCCGTGAGGAGCTGCATAAAGTTAAATTAAGGGCGACATCTCTTTCATTCATTGTATTTTAATTTAAAATAGGAATAGTCATTTGCCAACCCCTGCCCCCCGGGCCAACCCCCGCCTAGTCTTCTTTTCTCAAGTGTCGTATGCAGGTGTATTTCTGCAAGTTTCCGGGGGTAGAATCCGTTGAGTGACGTTATACTTGTACCAGCAATATATTTCTTTCTAAAGAACATTGGATTACATTGCGCGCAAGGTGTATCAATAAGTTGAAAAAAAACGACGACGACGTGTAGGACTCGGCAGCTCAATTGGTTAGAGCAAAAGCACGATACACTGTGGATGCGCGGGTTAAGTCCTGCCCAAGACGTATTTTTTTTAATTCACTGCCATCATGTGCAATATCATGTGAAAAATATTAAAGTATTCAAACGCGGTGCATTATTAAATGACAAAGCTTTACGCAACCAGCTTTCCCCGCTGACATAAGATTAAATATGCATTATAGGAAGAAATGAAAATTACGTTTTGAAGAAACTTTAAGTACAGATTTTATGCGTTTTATCTTGTCTATTAAAATCCTAGTAATCCGAGTAATATAGACGTTAACACTAGCAATTCGGTATTGCATTAATTTTTTCATCGACGATGATTGGTCTCTCATGCACCGGATTTTGGAAAATTATTATTATTACAAAAGTTCTGCAACAAATCATTAAAAATATAACCTCAATAACTAAACGATTATATGGGAACTAATCAGTTCTGCTAAAATAACCAGGAATATGTCGAGTAAATAAATAGTAAATGAAAAGGTCGAGAAAATAAATAGTAAATAAAAAGGTCGAGAAAATAAATAGTAAATAAAAAGGTCGAGAAAATAAATACTTAGTAAATAAAAAGGTCGAGAAAATAAATAGTAAATGAAAAGGTCGAGAAAATAAATAGTAAATGAAAAGGTCGAGAAAATAACTACAAGTAGGAATAGGTCGACAAATCATTTTACATCATTTATACAAGAACCATTATTTCATACACAGTTTTTGGTTATCTTCAACCGTTCTAGCAGCGCACGATCACAAAGATGAATAGGTTCCCGTTCGTTTCACCTTATCCACTGCTTCTTCGCTCCTATTGGTCGAAGCCTGATGTTTGATAGCCTAAAGCCTTACCCGATATATAGTCTAACCAACACAAAAAGAATTGTTCCATTCGAACCAGTAGTTCCTGAGAGTATCCCCTTCAAATGAACTCTTTAGCTTTATGTAAGATACATTATTGTCCTCCATAATGTAATATTGTTAGACTGAATATAAGTAAATAGTTTTGAAAGCTAAACGGAAATGGAGGCTATACCGCTAAGAGTTATTCCAGCGTAGAGCTAGAGCATTTTGCGCCTTTGACTTATTCCGCAAAGTATTCGCTTGAGCTGTAGTAAAAGCAATGAAGAGCTTTGTAATGCAACTGCCTTTATAAGGCTGTATAAATGTTGGCACGAGGCTTCCACTTCGTCGAGATGAGACGTAAATGAAATAAGCATTCATCTATCATCTATTTGTCCAGTGAGTGATACTCTTGCGCTTGGCAGAGTACAATTCATGGTAAGCTTGGTTAAATAAAAAACTACAACTACTTTTAATTAACAGACGAGACTCAAACCTACGACCAACAGTTCAGCGTTGCTGTACTGTTAATAACGAATTCCTGAAATACTTAACGTGGTAACGGGGAGTCTCCCCGTGACCGTGGCTGCAGCAAGGCATCCGAAACATCGAGCCGTAGTTAAAATAATTGTCAAATAAGTTGTGCAACTTGAACGGTTTAAAACGCAATATATTTATTGCTAATATATATCGCGTTTTAAACCGTAAAATGTAATATCGACCTTAATACTTACATGTTAAGATAAAACGGTCGCTTTGTTTGATACAATAACGGGTCTGGAATATATCCATTGGTTAGAGTCCCGTCTGTGTCTTTATTTTTCAATCTTAAATCTACTTTTTAAACGTTAATAAGGGGTTGTCCATTAATCACGTGATATATTTTTAGAATTTTTAAACCCCCCCTCCCCCATTGGTGATACGTAGTGAGGTTTAAGACCACCCCCCCTCCCCCTTCTCAACATCACGTGTATTTTTAGGACCTACAAAAAATCTTAAAATTTTCTGAATATTATCCTAATATAATATAAATAGGTATAAACTATAATCTTATTTTATTCTGAAATTAAGGACCATAATAAAAATATCTACACCATTTGTTTAAAAATCGCGCGTTTGCCGAAAAATAAAATACAATAAATACACGAGATATCTTACTGTACCTTGCGTTATTTTCGTGATTTTTATCAAACCCCTCCCCCCCCCCCTTTTAAGCCTCACGTGATTAATGGACAACCCCTAACTGACTTAACTAAGCTACGTCTGTGGGTAGATTTTAATATGTGGATAGATTGTATACATTTAATAAAGTATACATTTAATTTAAACATTCCTTGTAGGAACCAAAGTTCCGCGAGTAATAGAAAAAGTTCCGAAGTTATGAGCTTATCCGTTTAAATGTGGGTATCGAATACTTTACTCTTGTAGCTGTGTGGGTTGGCTGACCCACATCGGGGTCCTGGTGAAATTTCTCGTCAAGCCACAGTTTCTGAATTAATCTGCTCAATAAAGACAAATGTCCACTATTAGTACAAGTAAAATTCCGTTTCAAATGTTTTACAATGGGACGAACACATTTCTGTGTCCGCTTTACTAATAAATATTGCTGTGTCCTACCTCACCAAAACAATAAATCGTTTCTACGGGATTCGAACCCTAGTATCTCTCCTTGCAATGCTAGATAACACGATGGAATGTATTAGACTGTAGTATAATTAAGAAGGAAGTATTAATAATTAAATAATAAAAAAGTTGAATATCTTTTTCTTTAATTTAAAATTCGATTTTGGATTGGAATCCACATCCACAGCGTTCCGTGTCCTACACGTCATCGACATTTTTTGAACCTATGGACACACGCCCCCCTTGCGAAATGTAATTAATCTCTTCAATTATCCAGTACTTGTATTTCCCTACAAAACGACAGTGCTGTAGAAAATTTTCTTTTTCTCTAATTAATGAGTAAAAATAATAAGTACGACTACATTCGAAAACTACAATTCACGTTTGTGCAATCAAAAACATTTGTTGATACTGTGGAGGAGTATAGAATAATGTAATAGACCAATAAATATCGTGACACAGTAATAAAACAAACAGTAGGAGTAGAGTAATTCCCAGAGCGTTAGGAACTGAACGCACATAACAGTATTGTAGAGTTATACGCAACTACGCACTAGGGTTATTGCAGCTGGTGTCAAAATTTTATGGAAGCTTAAAGAATATTTATTTTCGTTCATCGGATTTGCAAGTTTTTCAATTCAAAACATATCAAACAAACAGATGTTATGAATTGTGGATTTTTTAATAACATGTTTTTTATACGCAAATGTAAGAAGCCTTATAAAGCCGGGAAAAATTGATGAATTAAGATGTGTTATAGAATCCTTTCACGACAAAATTCATGTTATCGTCTTAAAAGAGACATGGATAAAGAGTGACAATGAAGCACTAAAACTTAATTTACCAAATTATTCACACCATTTTAACTATAGACATAATTTTAGGGGTGGTGGAGTATCTATTTTTGTTCACAATAGTATTAAGCACGAATTTATCGAAGAGCACTTTGATGATGGAAACCATTTTTTATTGGTACACATAGATACGCTATCTGTTGATGTTGGTGTAGTTTATAAGCAGCCTTCATGAAATACAACTAAATTTCTTAATTACTATAATGAATACCTAGAAAGAAAAAAACGTCTATATATATAGTATTCGGAGATTTTAACATAAACCTACTGAGTGATGATGCTCTTGTTAAGGTATACAAGATGGTCATTTTCAGTCTAAAGAACAGACTCTCTTATAACAAATTGTTAGGCTTTCACGACCATCGTTCAGCATATCATTGTTTTTCGGGCTTTTCGGCCGACGTGAGCGAGATAATGTTCTTGCCGTTTCGCCATCACGAGCGAGATCATCGGGAGATATTCTTAGCTCGTCGATTGCTCGAAGAATTAGCTAACTAATTATAACATATAACTAGCAATGATACGCTGAGACTCTGTTATTTTAGTTCTACTTATTTACGTACTTAATATTTTTTCCTTAACTGGCAACCCTGAGTGCGCTGAAGCCTCATCTGATAAGTACAGCCTGAATAAATCTGTCGGCTCTTTCCACTCCATTTAATTTTCCCTTTGTATTGTCGGCTTTTAATTAACAGACGACAATAAAAATATCTGCGAGTGCTGTTAGTGGAAGTACATTGGTTTTCATAACTATACTAATGTTGTAAAGCTGAAGAGTTTGTTTAAAAACCCACTAATCTCGTTATCTACTTGTTCGAACTGGAAAATTAATTTTAGTTGAATAGAATAATGATCTTTGGAAAATGTGAAAAACGAGGAAAATTGTTTATTTTTGAGGTCATCAGCTGCGATATATATATATATATATTTCGATAAAGATAATAACCAATTATTTAAGTCGGAGACGTTCCGATGCTTTGCAGCAGCCGTGGTCACGGGAAGACGAAATATGGAGAGCGTCTCTAATGTCAAAGTAAAAAACTGCTACGCAAGCGCCATCTCTTCCGTCATAGTTGGTATTTGGGGTTTGCCTTATATATATTGCGTTTTAAACCGTTAAAGGGTTTTATTTCAAGTAATGTAAAAAAAATAAAATAAATAAAATATGTTTATTGTCTCTCTGTGTCTATGTGGTAAAAATAAACTACACAGGGCAAGGAGAGAATTGAAGAAGACTTATTTTTAATTGAAGTCAATAAATAAGGTTATAGAATTAAGTAATGTACCTCAAAACGTCTGTTTAGAAACTAAAAGGCTATTTTTTTTTATTTGATACCAGATTTATTTAAATTAGGCGCGCTTTAAAAGAGGTTTCTCATCTGTCATATCTTGCTCGGCATTATCAGAAAATCCCTCTCAGTGACATATGGCTTGGGATTATACATCTTAATACCAGTATTGTGATTTCTCAACGACAATGTGGTATAAATAGGTCGCTTGAACGGGGTGAAAGCGTCCATTGTTTCAGAGAAGGCCAGTAAATGGGCCTGCGTTCTTGAAAGAACTAGTTAGGCCGTGTTTTTTCTGATGATTGACGTAATCAATGGGAGGAGCAGAGGGAAAAAAGAAAATATTTATTCAGACAACAGATTCTTTATTTTTAATCTAGTTTTGATCTGGAAATCCTTTTAAGTAAATAACACCTGTGTTACGGTTTCCAGAGTATGGAAGATGAGGGAAAAGGGTTTGGAACACGTGATTTTAAATATGGGCGTTTGTGTGCATAAGTATGTGCTTTGATGTGTATATGTGTTTTGGAAAGTGATTGATTGTGAGGATGTGTGATGGTTTAACTGGGATTTTACACTTCTTAACCATTGACTAACATCTTAACTCCTTGAAGCGTGTGTGGGTGAGAGTGAAATGGAAGAATGAGTAGGGCTTCGATGCTGCTAAGTCCTGTGACAGAACATCTTTATAATGTATTTTCATAATAGCTTTAATCACCTGTATGACCAATCTTACATTAGTGCTTTGTTAAAAGTAGACTCAGAAAGAAAAAAAATTGTAAATTCTTGCAGTAAAAATTCATAAAAGGATTTTCCAGTTTAAAAACAAGCCATTTCTCTCCTGAATCGTGTGACCTATATCCTAGATTCTAGAACAATGAGGTAGATGTCCTTGCGCTTATCTTAGTTCACAGTGACTTTGCCTTACCTCAATTCAAATCCAGCGAATTTTCATACAAACATTCTCTGGAATTAAAAATACATTCCCACATAAACATTTCTGCAATATATAAGCGAGAGTCCACTAGAGAAGATTAAATTGACCTCTGCAAGAGCCAACTATTGTGACGTTGGTATAACTGGATTCTCGCAGGGTTGTCACCTGTACATTTTTATATCTTTAATTTTTAATTTAAATATTGAATACGATCTGCATTTCCTTCCTAGAATACGCGGCCAATAACTTACAATTACTTATGCGAAGCACCTTGCGCATGCGCTTTAACCCTATTATGTGATTTCTATTACGCACTTCGTAGGATAAGAAGGAAAATAATATACGTACAAACAGCGATGATTATTTATTACTTTATATTTTTGTTGTCGGTGTTCGGTGGTTGACAATGTACCGCGTTACACTACTGTATCGCTGGATTAAAATCGAAATTCTTACACACACATTACATAAATGGTCTGTAATTATTACTTCAAAATAATTATTTCGTAGTTGTACAATAGGAAATAGTCGATTACCTAATTGTAGATTAAAAATATCAACAACACTGGCGGGAGTCAAAATTACAACCGAACCGTAGCTTTATGTACCAAATCAGCTGCTTCGATATTTAACAATTAATTAAAATGAATTGTTATATAAGTAGATCCATATTGTAAGCTAAAACCTTAAATTACATTCATGAAGATTTTGACAACCCTAGACACAATTCGAACTTGCATAGATAACAGTGACTTGAGAAAGTTCGTGTTTTCAACTATGCTTACAGGCTATAAATGGGTAACTCAGCTAAGTAACGAATCGTGGCCTTCTATTCCCATTCTTGGTTTACGAAACTTGGGCCGTAAATTTTATTTAACGCCGACAAAATTGGGTCTATCTGCGTTCTGTGGTAGGATTAAAGCTTTAGTGAAAGTGCCATTACCTACAATAGTTGTGGACGTTTTTGTATAAAAATTCCAGCTCTAGTAATTGAAAACCGACACGACATAGAACTAAAAAAAATTTCGTCGTAGATTCAGGTGTATTTACTTAAGAAGGCCCGTGTTCCACATTTAATGAGCTGATTAAGATGATGACAATCTAAAAGAAAAGTTTATTATTAACCATAGGTTTCTTGTACGATGGAGGACAGAGAAGCAAGGGGAAAATACCTTGATGAAAATACCTCAGCCAAACAACAATTAAACAAGATGCACTGCCGATCTATTTTGGCTATAAACATACGGAAATCTACTACTGCGGATTGGCACTTTAGTTGTTTCTCATTGGTAAATCTTGCGGAATTACAATATTGCTACCACTCATTTAATATCCAGATTTTCAGATTACGTCCAGCATGTTTCAGAACAATTATTAATTTAAAAATCGAAAATAAATTGAAAAAATTTTCGACTCGGGCAGGACTTGAACCGGCATCGTCAGCTTTCCGTGCTGTTGCTCTACCAATTGAGCTACCGAGTCCTACACCTCATCGTCGAATTTTTTCAACTTATTGATACATGCACCTCTCGCGCAATGTAATTTCTACCTTAACACTTGCGTATTAAGGCTCAATGTCTTATGCTTTGCAGCTTAAGAAATCATTGAAGATGAAATTACAAAGTTATAACGTTTGAAAACATTAATATTTTTCACATGTTATTGCACATGAAGGCACTATATAATTTAAAAATCGAAAAATAAATTGAAAAAATTTTCGACTCGGGCAGGACTTGAACCGGCATCGTCAGCTTTCCGTGCTGTTGCTTACCAATTGAGCTACCGAGTCCTACACCTATCGTCGAATTTTTTCAACTTATTGATACATGCACCTCTCGCGCAATGTAATTTCTACCTTAACACTTGCGTATTAAGGCTCAATGTCTTATGCTTTGCAGCTTAAGAAATCATTGAAGATGAAATTACAAAGTTATAACGTTTGAAAACATTAATATTTTTTCACATGTTATTGCACATGAAGGCACTATATAATTTAAAAATCGAAAATAAATTGAAAAAATTTTCGACTCGGGCAGGACTTGAACCGGCATCGTCAGCTTTCCGTGCTGTTGCTCTACCAATTGAGCTACCGAATCCTACACCTCATCGTCGAATTTTTTCAACTTATTGATACATGCACCTCTCGCGCAATGTAATTTCTACCTTAACACTTGCGTATTAAGGCTCAATGTCTTATGCTTTGCAGCTTAAGAAATCATTGAAGATGAAATTACAAAGTTATAACGTTTGAAAACATTAATATTTTTCACATGTTATTGCACATGAAGGCACTATATAATTTAAAAATCGAAAATAAATTGAAAAAATTTTCGACTCGGGCAGGACTTGAACCGGCATCGTCAGTTTCCGTGCTGTTGCTCTCAATTGAGTACGAGTCCCACCTCATGTCGAATTTTTTCAACTTATTGATAAGCACCTCTCGGCAATGTAATTTTACTTAACACTTGCGTATTAAGGTCATGTCTTATGTTTGAGCTTAAGAAATCATTGAAGATGAAATTACAAAGTTATAAGTTTGAAAACATTAATATTTTTCACATGTTATTGAATGAAGGATATATAATTTAAAAATCGAAAAAAAACATTGCGGAGAGGTGCATGTATCAAAGTTGAAAAAATCGACGATGAGGTGGACTGAGTCAATTGGTAGAGAACAGCAGGAAAGGAGATGCGTTCAAGTCCTGCCCGAGTCGAAAATTTTTTCAATTTATTTTCGATTTTTAAATTATATAGTGCCTTTCATGTGCAATAACATGTGAAAAATATTAATGTTTTCAAACGTATACTTTGTAATTTCATCTTCAAGATTTCTTAAGCTGCAAAGCATAAACATTGAGCCTAATACGCAAGTGTTAAGGTAGAAATTACATTGCGCGAGAGGTGCATGTATCAATAAGTTGAAAAATTCGACGATGAGGTGTAGGACTCGGTAGCTCAATTGGTAGAGCAACAGACGGAAAGTGACGATGCCGGTTCAAGTCCTGCGAGTCGAAAATTTTTTCAATTTATTTTGATTTTTAAATTATATAGTGCCTTCATGTGAATAACATGTGGGAAAATATTAATGTTTTCAAACGTTATAACTTTGTAATTTCATCTTCAATGATTTCTTAAGCTGCAAAGCATAAGAATTGAGCCTTAATACGCAAGTTTAAGTAGAAATTACATTGCGCGAGAGGTGCATGTATCAATAAGTTGAAAAAATTCGACATAGGTTAGACTCGTACTCAATTGGTAGAGCAACAGAGGAAAGCTGACATGCGGTTCAAGTCGATCAAAAT
Source organism: Leptosia nina (assembly GCA_963661955.1). Lineage (NCBI taxonomy): Eukaryota > Metazoa > Arthropoda > Insecta > Lepidoptera > Pieridae > Leptosia > Leptosia nina. Next base: position 7,777,085 of record CAVLEF010000008.1, read on the forward strand.
TTTTTCAAATTTTCTTTAAATATAAGGTTCATGTGCAAAATGTAAAAATATAATGTTTCACAATTATTAGTTTAGTAACACGTTGGACCAGATAGAGATCGGAATTTGCTACTATTAGACCAACAAGCCTGTTAGGTGTTACCACAGACCGTATATATTTTAAGAATAAAGTTTGTACACATAAAAAATACTTTTAGCAAAAGAATCGAGTTTTTTTATTAAAACCAATTTAGATGAAAATAGAAATAAATGAAAAGGATACAAATAGAACTCCGTATTGAAAAGGAACGTGTTAAAGTCTGAAAGAACTCAACGAATCCATTACGAATGTTATTCAGAGTAACGCATGTGGGTTTCCAGTTTCCCTCCATATTTCTTTATGAATGGTGTTCCTAATAGCTAAGAAATATAGGCCCATTGTGTTGTGCCACGTATCGTTGTGCAATTTAAGTATGGAAGACGACGAATTCACAAACAGTATTGTGTATATGTAAATTCAAATAGTCATATTAAGATAGATAGGCAGACAATGGTCCAAATGAGAAAGAGGGGGCAGACAGAAAAACCTTATGTCGAAACGCATAGGGTAGATGGAAGAGGGCAGAGTTTCAAGAGATTGGATTGTATCGATTTCAATAAGGAAAGAATCCTTTACTTTTACTAATAGGACTTATGCAACTAATATTTTATGAGTATTCTATTAATTCTAGTTTATAAACGTCTTTTATAGGGTTGCAAACATTACCTCCGCGTAGTTTAGTATTTTGTGAAAATGAATTGGATAACACACAAATTTCAATGTTTTCTCTTCGTTTATTTCTAATATTAAGGGGTTCTATGTTTTTAGTCAGCCTTGGAAATTTTACGCAGATTCGCAATGTAATTTTCTATAATATAGTACAGTTGGCAACCCTAACTCTATCCGAATTTGTCCGGGACAAATCATTATGCAACACGCGGCGTATTCATGAATCGTTTGTCAGCATCTTACAAAAGTGACTTTCTCACGCCCTCAAAAAGCATTTTGTGATAAATTTCACTCCGGCGGTCTTGCGGCAGCGAAAAAGAATAAAAAGCAATAACAAACATAGCCTGGATGTGAGAGCTTGTGTGAAAAAGTTTTTCATTTGGCAACTTTGATTGCCTCGCTACATTCTGCGTGTTTCTCGAATATAAATTATCGCGTCTCATTTTGTTCGCTTTAACGTTTTTATTCTCTTTAAGCTGAAACTCTTCTGGTTGAATGTTTGTGCTGTTTTACTTTTAAAATTCTTTATGAAATATATGTATCCTTGGTTAGTAACAAGTTTACACTTATAATTGTATACTTAATTATACAGTTATGATCAAAGCATAATTAACGTAAAGGTTTTTTAATAAATTAATTAAGATAAAAAAAAGTAACTTGCATCAAAACAACAAAAATGTAGCAATAAACGTGTGCAATAATAAATAATTAATAACTTTAAGGGGGTAGACAGATATTCAAGAGTGAAACAACAAACATTCACAATTACACGAAGTGGCAACAATATAAAGAGTTATTGCTGATAATAAGGCTACGGTGTTGCCAGTTCGACTCGCCATATCGAATCGCGATTTTACTTTAAATATAATACACCACTTCAACCCTAATAAGAGATAAAAGCAAATAATTATCCCCAAGCGATGTTTTGTTTATGAATTTTAGCTTATAATTATACCTTCTTTACATAAACCCTGTCTACCTTCCTTTCATAGTTACGCTAATTAAAGGGTCGCCTTATTCTTTTCCACCAAGACTACAGGAAAATGTCTTAAAAATTCAGTCTTTCATTCCATTTTACAACTACCAGCTAATATAATAAGAAACCGTCTAGGAAAGGAAACGAGCTGTTGTTTTATTAAATATTCGTGTTTTAAAACTGTTAAGGCGAATCAAGGTCGACACATAAACAATTTTATAGCCCCACCTATTAGGCTAACGTTGACTAAATCCGCAGTTTTAAATACATATTACCAAATCAGTTGATCTCTCTCAATATTAAAAATAGAAAATATCGTATTTCACAAGATAAAGGTGCAATTCCATTTATCGTATAAGATCTTAACATTTATATTTGACCTATCTAAATGGAAATCTTTAGCTGTATAAACTAGATAGAGGATAAGACGACCTCTGGATCTACAGGTATCTTATATCGCCAGAGTAGAAGAAAACAAAGTAGCTAAACTAATGTTACAATTCAAAATGGCGGCATGCTCCGTCTTGGCTTACTTGGAGGTTTTATTAAACGTAAAATATCTTTATCAAGTTTTATTTTGCTAATACAATGTTTTATTATTGTTAATTATTGTTACGGTTATGGCATAGTATTAACTATAAAACGATAAATTCTCAATAAAGTCACTAAATTATATAATTGAAATTCAAAATGGCGATGTGCAGCTGTTGTTTTCTGGGATTTTTATTAAACGTTAAATATTTTTTTAAACGTGTGATATGTTTATTATATACATGTTATTATTTATAAATATTATATAGTATAATAATACTTTTATATAAAAAAAATGATGCCATACATATTTTATTTGTCTGTTGTTTTTTTCGATGCATTTCGATTTAAAGTATATACTGTTATATAGATTATTGTAAAATTAATTAATATCTTCGAACAATCGAGGAGTTAACATTAACATAACAAAGACATTGATATGCTGAACAATGGCCGTGAAAGCCTTACACAATTTATTATTTGGTAAAGTTTGGTAAAACTGACACCGTCTTGTACTATGGGTGAGTATACCTAAATATCTTTCGAATCTCATGTTAGCTTAGGACAAATGTTTGCACAGTGCTACAGGCCTTTACGTAAAGGGTTCAGTCTATTTAAAAGTGCGTAAACATACCCTTCTAGTAATTAGTTTGATGATTGAGGCGGTGAAAAGGATAGCTCTGGTAGATCGGGAGACGTGACTTCGAAAAATTATCAAAAATATATATTGTGGGACTTTCAAACATAAAAGAGCTTAAACCGGTTTTTACTGGTTTAAAAAAAAACTATCTCCCCTCGACGTCTTTGTTCTTGAAAGTTAATCTTAAAAGATAGACACTTTTAAATTAAAGTTAGATCATTTAAAGAGGAGTCATTCATTCATATTTTTTTTTGGTTTCTTGAACCGTTTCGTTGTCGGGTTATCGTTTAAAATGCACGCGTTGCAAACGGTTAAAATCGTTTGATTTGATGTGAAAACAAAACAAAACGACATGTCGTGGCTAATAAGCTAATATTAGATAAAAACCGTTCATAAGAAGTATGTAAAAACTTTACCAGAAATTTATACTATAGGTGATTGTCCTTTGTGAAATTGGATTGTATAAAATGAATTCAGATGTAATTTATAAATCTAATAAAGCCCGCTATTTAGAGCTTTGTTGAGGTGAAATAGAATCTAGTCTAGACAGTCTAGTATTTATTATTTAGTAAGAAACCTAGTGTCGTATTATCTGTAGCCGAAGGCTTTATTAAATGTACCTCGAAATAACATTTACTTTAATAGACTGATAGTTTTGATTTCATTCAATATCATGTTCACATTGTGAAATACTGAAAACGTTGAAGAACTGAAATTAAAAATTAACTACTTTGAAAGAAAATTCCATTTTAAAAATGTTAAGTAGACTTAACTTAAACGTAAGAAGTATTTTTTGTAGTTAACGCGAATAGTACATATTTAAATAAAACATTTTAAAACACGAAATTTATTTTTATGATGTAATTGTCTATGCCGATTGTCCTGCGTCTGAAACGTCGGGTCGTAGTTAAAATACATTAACAATACCTTTACATATTTTCAATCGTTAAAAGTGTTTTATTCAAAATTAAAGAAGGACTGATAAAAGGTATTTTAATTAGTCTCTTATTTACGCGAGTCGTACTCTATTAAATAACACACCACTGAAATTATTTTATTTAAATAGATATTTTAAAATTCGGAATTCAAATAACAACTTTCTAGGGTTACTCTATTATTAATGTTTACGTTACATCGGTTTGAATCCTGCCTAGGTAAACGGAATTTATCGGAAATTAAACCATTACGACAAATTAATGCGAATAATAAATTAAAGCAATAAAAAATCGTCCTCTCCCCGCTTCCGCGTGTCACTTGAACACTACTTATGCAGGAAAGTTTCTACCCATTAAAATGCTAAGACTCAACTTGGCCTCGCAGGTTCTTCGCTTCTCCAAACTATTCGGTTTAATATGGTAAAACTTAAGAGTTGAAGAAAATGCACTTTTTGCAAGTTAATCGAATCCTGCACTTTCAAATTGATTTTTATACGTTTTTGATGTATTTCATTGGAGAAATCTTTATGAATTCATTCTAGCGTCACAATGGCTCAATGGTTATAATATTGCATTACTAGCGACCCGCTCCGGCTTCGCTCGGGTGCAATGCTGATGCTAAATGTAAATACACTATATCGTTGTATATAAAAACCTTTCTCTAAAATCACTCTATCTATTAAAAATAACGCATCAACGTCCGTTGTGTAGTTTTAAAGATTTAAGTGTACGTAGTGACAGAATCAGCGACTGTTTTATACTATGTAGAGTATAAGAGATCCTGGGTTCGTTGTCTAGGAAAACAGGGTACACTGTCTCAAAATAGTATTTAGTTAATACAATATTGTAAGATACTAGCTAAACCGGCAAACGTTGTATGTTGTTTGCAAAATTAATATAAATACTGTCTATAGTTTACGCGAGTAGTACACATTTAAATAAAACACTAACGGTCTAAAACGCGATATATTAGTTAAACTTATTGAAAATGATTTTTAACGTTTGAAAACTTTATTATTGTTTACATGTTATTGTACCTGAAGGCACTGTATAATTTAAAAATCGAAAATAAATTGAATAAATTTTCGACTCGGGCAGGACTTGAACCGTGCAGCTTTGCAGCAGCCGTGGTCACGGGGAGATGCAAAGCCTCCGAAACGACGGGCCGAAGTTAAATATTATTTTCAATAAGTTTAACTAATATATCGCGTTTAAAACCGTTAAAGTGTTTTACTTAAATAAGATTAATATAACTTTGTTGATACAACTCACAATAATGCAATTAATTTCGATCAAGTTTGATTACTTCTTGAATCTTTTTGCAACACACGCAACGGAAGCCCGTAAAAATTAAGTTTTCCCCGTTTTTGCTTCTACTGGTTGCCCAGTCTTTCTTGACAAATGGTCCATACAACACAAAAATATAAAGATATTTCGTTTCAAACCATTTATTCTAACAATATTTCTTCTTATTGTTAAACACTAGTTTCCCCCCATAGCGACGCAGGGGCAACAGACTTTATGAGATATATAGATTATCTTTTGTTTATTACGCTACCTTCGATCTATTTTACGACAAAACTTCAGGTATACTGCATAGAACCGTAACGTTTGGGTCATCAATGAGTCACGGCGCGGGCGTCCCGATTCGCGGATACACTTTTTTGGTCCCCGGCCAAAACTGTTCTTTAGAGAGTTGTCACGCGATTCTTTTGTGATAGGAAAAGTGTCGTTTTATATTAAAACTAGTGGCGCCCTCCGGTTTTACTTTATAAAATATATTAACTAGTGAAAATCCGTTGCTTGGGGCATGAGGAGAAACATCTATTTTAGTGGTACATTTTGACTTAGTTTTTATTTTAATTTAGCTGTTCTATCATGACCACGGCTGTAAAAAAACATCTGAAACGTCTGGCCAAAAAAAAGCAAAACCCCTTAAACAGTTTAAAACGCGAACTATACTCGACCCGATTTTTAACTGTTATTACGAGGGAGGTCAAGAATGCTGGGTGTGCCTTATTTTAAATCAAATAAATGCTACGATAGCGCCATCTGTTAATTTGTAGTATATAAAATGTTGCGTACACATTATATAAGTATTAAACTATAGATGTACATAATACTGACTCTGAAGCTTCAAAATTATTGCGTCACTTAGCGTCCAATATCATTTTATGTAGGATATTTTTCCATCAAAAATTTTCAGCAAAATTACTCGCGTAACACTTTCCGCGAAATGAGAAATGGGTGGAGTGAAGTCGCAAGAATAATAATTAGTTAAAAAAAAGCCGTTCCTCCTCATCTAGTGACACTGTTCTGGCGCTCCGGAGGAATAATAAAAGATGGAAGTAATTTTTTTGCATGAAGGGCTGGGAGTTTCGGCTTCAAAGTAATTAAAAGAAGTACGGTTTAAAACGCGATATATATTTGTTAAACTTATTTGAAAATTATTTTGAACTACAGCCTGACGTTTGCTTTACGGCAGCCGTGGTCACGGGGAGACTAAAGATGTCGGATGTCTGGCCTAAACTACAGAAATACACTTACAAGTACGTTTAAAAGAGATCAGGATACCTGTAAGGACTTAAATAAATGTCTGTATTTCATACGAGTAGTACATATAAAAATAACAGTTTAAAACTCGAATTATATAAGTTACGGTTTCGGTCTGGTGGTAGTTGATAACTGTATTATATTCCGTGTTTTAAACGGAAAAAAGTGTTTTATTGATTGTGTACCATGCAAACAAAGCAATAGCAGGTGATTATTGTTTTATCCTTTATTAAAATTAAGAGACCATACGGCTTTAAAATAATAATCATTTGATATGTTCATCATTAAAATGATAAATCATTTTATATATAAACGAAAATTATTATACAGTTTATTATATTAACTCCTAAGTCTAATTGAAGATTAATGTTTGATAAAAGCTAAAATCTTTTAAAAGGCAAAATATCCCGTTTAAAATAAATCTTTGGGTTAAATAAAAAAAGGATAAAGTCGCAGACGATCGAATACCTGCGCATTTCGCAGAATCATTGCCTTACCTTGGTTTCTCGAAAGCAACTCCATTCCGATTAGTGAGTAGTTTTTAACAAGACGAAATATACGAGTATAATTAACACTATATGTGTATATTTACTTCCTTGAAACTATATAACTATAAAATTGAATAATAATAATAATTACCCATTCGGGTCTACCAAAAGTGATTGATTCCCTCGTGGCGCATGGGACGAACATATTTCTGTGACCGTTCCACTATCAGTTTTATTACAGACAAGTAGTCGATCACACTTCTGTGTCCTGCCCGATCAAACAATTTTTTTCCCAGTATTCAAACCTGGCGACACTTTAACTAAAGGCGGTTCAACACCCAACCTATTTTCTGTGTTACGGTTTCAGTTTGTCGATTTTTAATTGTCGAAATTCCAAGTCGGTCGACAGCTCATTTTTTTTAGATAATATATGCCTAGGGTATTCCTTCCTATTGGTTCTGAGGTTCGTTTGTCCGCTCTCATAAAAAAATCATACTTCATATCTCGAATTGAATTTCATCCAAAAAATACTTACGAGAACCAGTAGTAACAACTGCATTGGCTCTTTCAATAAGAAGTTAGCCAACATGTATATCTAGATATCTCTGATATCCTTTTGGGATTTGTCCAAAAGCTGTGTCAGAACTAAGATATTTTTGTAGAATAATTTTATATGGAACGTTTATTGAAATATTGTCCAGTCTTGGAAAATTAATTATAAAGTTCACTTGTAAGATCACTTTTATCAATATATGTAAGCTGTGTAGTTTGAATCATTGTATTTTATAATTTATTGCGTTTTCGCGTTGACTTTTACTCATTTTTGTTATTTTGTTTTCCTTTTCTTTATCCGAAGGTGCCTGAAAAAATCGCCATAGGCGACAAGGCGCATCTTGTTTAAATGCTATTGGCTAATATAACCCCATGCCATGTTTGTCTTCCTCAATCATAAAAAATACTTTTAGTTTTTATTTATATGGCGTTTGCTTTAAGAAACATATGAATTACATTTCTCATTTATACACATACACACTACATATTTTAAAGTAAAACTTTGTGTAAAACAAGTAAACAATAAATAGAAATAACTTATTTCGAAAGCTGAATATGGAATTCATTGACTTAAGTAATTAAATTAGCGACATACATTGTCAATAGGTAATCTCCCCGCATGACCACGGCTGGTGCAAAGCATCTGAAACGTCAGGCCATAGTTAAAATAATTTTCAAATGTGTTTAATATATATCACGTTTTAAACCGGTAAAGTGTTGTGTTTAAATTTTCTACCGTATCGTAATTGTTAACTTACCCCCCAAATTAGATTAACTAGAGGCAGAGTGACAATGTCTTAAACTGACATATTTTCGCTAATTCCTCGCTTATATAGCCTTAATTTGCATATTATTTTCTCAATTTGCATACTTCACTTCTACGCTAAAATACCGAGTAAAGATCTCACCGCTCAGACTAATTAAATTAATTCAATTTTCGCGTTACCTTCCTAAAAACATGATATTCCTTTTCTATCGCGACTATTTTGATTGCATTAATTTTAACTGAGTTTTGACAGTGATTTCAACTCAAATCATTAATTTTAGTCGAAAATCATGCGAGAGGAAGAGGGCGTTGCTAACGCAGGCGGCAGTTTGCTTAACATCTGTCTAGTGTGAATGAATAATAGAAGCGTTATTTAGTGAAAGTTTATCACGGTGTATTAAGTCACCAAATCTTACTTCGTTTACAAATACTTCGTAAAAACAGCGCTGTGCGATCCCTTTCGTGCAGCATTCAACTGAGTCTGCACCCCGTCGTGCCACAAAATTTTAGCTTAAGAATCTCAAACTCAAACTCAAACCATTTATTTCACAAGACAGAATAAATAACTTAAATAACAAATACTACCATTTATAAAAAAGTGAAAGAAGAAAAACAAACAAAAAAATAGAAACTTGGACGAGTGCTTGTGAAATAAACACCCAGAGGGCTTCACCACCCAGAGTAGAGGAGAACCGCCGGTTTTCAGTGCCTTCCCCCCCGGGAGAGAAGGTGACAACAACTACAACCTTTTAGTGAAACTAAACAAAATATAAAAAATCTAGTATTAAGTATTTTGCTGTATATTATATTATAATTATAAATTATTATATTTGTAAATTTTATGGCATTAAATATTTTTTTTTTTCTTTTTCTTACTATGGACATTCGTTAGTATCTAGTATCTACCATACATTTTATTTTTGTAACACTGTTCAACGTAATAACATAAAAATTACCCAAAAATGTACTGTGAGATCGCGGGATGTTTACCTCGTCCGAGACTGTCGAATGTATGTGGGCTACAAAAAATTTGGCTGCGACCAATAGGATCGAATAAACAGTGGGAAATGAGGAAAAACGAGGAAAATTGTTCATCTTTGTTGGTTTACGTTGCATGCACTGCAAAAAACGGTTACCCAAAAATATATTGATGCCCAAAATATGTATTGTAGTAATTAATAAAGTTAAATAAATAAACCACGAGCAAAACCGCCGAATAACGATTACTGTATTATATTAAACCCTTAGGAATAAAAGATATTCCTAACAATACACGCAGTAATTAATATACGGCCACAATTAATTAATTTGTACCAATTACGCTCTTAAAATTCAATGAATCCGTACAAATGAGAAAATGTATAGACGAATATTCGAGAATTTTAAATAACATTTAATTTAATGAGGGCGAAGTGTCAGATCGCTTCTTTGGGGTTCGTTCTTTGACGTGGAATAAGGAAATTGTTCGTTGGGTTTGAAAATGTAAGGTACAAGAACGTCCGACTAGTTTTATTTTAAAGTCGTCGCAAAGGTTACCTAAAAGGTACGTGCATTTATTATTTTCGGAGCTGTTCAAATGGCTGCGGACGGAAGACTTGATCCAACCTTTGAAAAGTGTCCATTTGACACAATTTAATATGTGGTATAGTCGAATATCTGTATCTAACAATATTTTAACTGTTTACAATCTCACTAGATAGTTTGTCATCTAACGATGATTAAAATTTTACGGTAACATGTAAATAAAACAATGTGTTATTTAAATATAGCACTCATATTTAAATTAACTATGACCCGACGTTTAGAATACTTTGCAGCACGTGTGCTGACTTATTGATTAATGGTATTTCTTTATGTTTAATATTATAATGCATCGTTTTTGCATTCTGTTCCGCCGTAACGTCGCAGATTTCACAGAGAGCCCGCCCATGCTCACAGCTAGTATTATATATAAATAGTAACAAAGCTATTTGGTCTAAACAAAAGAAAATACAAAATGGCGTTATTAAGTTTGATAGTACGAGATAAGAAAATTGTAGCAATCTTAGACTCTTTCGTGCTAAAACGGAAACGCTTCTGTGCCAGTAACGAGAAACCTGCTGCTAACCAATGACCATACATGTACAGTATAATGTTGTGGTCACGCAGCCATATCTAGTTTCGCTTATATATATAGAACGCTATATTATGACCTTTATTTTGCTAGCTGACCTGGTAAACGTTATTTCTCCATTTGAAGCACTAGCTGTGTCAGCGACTTCGTCCGTGTAGAAATTTTATACTGGGCGTCCAAATTTGTTTTTGAAAACCTCCTGTTCAACTCTATAAATGTATGTCACTTACGATGTCATCTGTGTCCCGTCGTTCTTGCAGGTTAATCTTAATAGAAAGTCGTATACTGTCGCTGACATTTTAACGAGGAATAATTCTTACGTACGTACTCGTCTTTTGGGTATCTTAAATCCCATCCCACACAACGGAAGCCCTCAAAGATGAAGAATCATTTTCCCGTTTTTCCTGATTTTCCACCGTTTCTTCGCTCCTATTGGTCGCAGCTTGGTGTTTTATAGCCTAACGCCTTCCTCGATAACAGGGCTTTACAGTCCATATTAAACCGTAAATTTTGGTACACAATTATATATTAAAACACATCCTAACTCTTGTTAGTATAACTTGAAGTGACACTGTGTAACTTCGCTGTTTAACTTTGTGTCGCTGTTGTACTGTATTTACCAAAGTACGACTTAGTACCTATCAGTAGCAGAGCATCCAGGAAGTCAGTCCATTAGTATTTGTGACATGTTTAGTTAGTAGAATGTCTTTGAAGACCCGTTGTTCGTGCCTTTTACGAAACATTTTTTCTAGTTTCCATTGATCTAATATGCAGTTTCTCACGATAGTTGTTCAGTGGTAGCTTATGTTTCCGAAAAGCTATTACCTTTCACAGGTATACCAGACACTCTTGCCAGCAATTATTCGTTTCACCAATGGTTCTATTTACAACCTATGACAGCTCTTTAGACTTCTACTCTGAACGACTGCTACAATCGATTGTAAATTACGGCAGTAAATTCCGTACTAACAGAAATATCATCGTCTGAATTCTAAAGAGCGCTGAAAAAATATAAATACGCGTGAAACAAAAGGAATTATAACATTTTCAGTCGAAAACTCCTCTCATCAACGGAATTACTAACTGAGGCAACTCGTTAACGAAATAACACGGGGTAATGGGAATCTCTCGAATATTCTGCGTCGAGCGCTTTTTTGCGCTTGTAACACCGTTTGCGACTTTTCACGGTTCAGGAAGCACGCCTTTTAACACAATTCCATCGAATTGTACATGCAGTCCAATACAGTTCAGTTAAATTGGAGCTATAAAAATCAAATAGATAGGGTAGTTCTTTTTTAGACATTTTAAACGAGGCCTAAAAAGCTGACATTGGAGTTTGAATTTTCAAGAAATTTGTACTTGAAACATAGGCAACCTAACGCGTTAAGCAACTAGACTGATGATCGTAGTCATTGAATTAGTCCTTTATTTCTAAACTACAGACACAATCTCTCCGAGTGTGTAATTTGTACAGGACGTGAGTTCGTTCTTTTCACCCGTTCGATGTCCAAACCTGGACATAGGCCTTCCTCTAAGTCTGCCAGCAAGAGCGGTCGGTCGCTTCCTGAATCCAGAGCTATCAGCTACACTAACCGGGTCCGGTTTTCGACGTCCAGTACGTGGTCTTCACTACTAAAAACTTTTGTACCCTGGCGGCTGTCTGTTCTTCGACTGATATGCCCAGCTATCACTGCTGAGCTATGTTAGTGACTAGATCTTCTATGAATCTCCTCATTTCTGATTCGAGCACCCAGGGTTAACGCAAGCATTTTCCATAGCACAAGCACAGCCTGTGCTTTGAATACAATGTAAAATAAAGCAATTTTAATTTAAAAACCGGTTAAGGTGTAAATGAGAACTTGTTAGGTCGGTTTTTAATGAAAACTGACGTTATGGTCCTTACACTTATACAATTTCCAAACTATGACAAAGCCGTCGATAAAAGCTACTTCTTTCGACTATTTAAATTTAGAAAGCTATTATATTATATTACTTGCTGTGCCAGCAACTTCTTCGCTCGAATTAATCGCAGCGTGTTGTTTAATAACCTTCCTCGATACATGCTCACACCAACACAAAGACTATTCAATTCGAACCAGTAGCTCCTAAGATTTCGCGTTCAAACAAACAAACATAAAAACAATCCTAAGTATTATAACATTAGTATAGTCATTGAAAATTCAAAATGGCGACACAAGCAAGATGGCGGATAAAATATCGCTGTTACTTCCTATAGTGTGCTCAAACTAAAATGAAACGCCAAGATACAGGAGTACATATTGTAATGAATTTTACTCGTACCAAATTACGTATGCACTCTGACGTAATACGTAAAGGGTTGTGAAATGCACGTACATCGTGAGTCTGCGATGGAATTTAATTTAGATCGCGATAGATGGCAATATTGTGACACTGATGAGCTGCCTTGTAACGTGCGCGAGCTGTATGAAGTGTACAGAGCGCGTAGTCACAAGGCCATGTCTACTCACATAAGCCGAATATGGTTGTAACCGAATCCGATGAGGTTAAGTTCAAATTGTCTCTTGGCTCGTTCGTGTAATTGTAGCAAAGCAGATCCTAACAGATCTAAGATGTGTCTAATCAATTTATAATCTTTCTGAAACATGTTGGACTTCCTTTGGACATCTGCATATTCAATGCGTGATAGGAATATCAAAAATCCCGTCCAGGTCACAAGCTACACGTCTGCAGATAAAAAGCGTGAAGTTTAATCGAGTTTCGATTTCAGTCTGCGGATTTCCAAAACCATATCTTGCTTATATATGGGTGAGCTATTTCACCTTCCATCAAGTGAAGTCATGCTTGTCTGTCCTCAACCATAAAAAAGTGAAAGTTAAAAAATATCGTCCAAAGCAATGGTTGGGCTGATTCTGAATTTTCAGTAAGTAAGTAGCTTCAAGTCATTTAAAACAGTTTAAAATTTAATACAGTTTTGTTGTGCTGTTTCTTTAGTAGTATTGTATCCACTATTTATTCGATAAAGTAATGGTTGAGTTGGCGGCTCAATTACTTATGATAAATGATTCACTGCGCCAGCGCAGGCCCACGGATGACTATCACTATTTCATATTGACTTGTGAAATCTCGTTCCCACCTGTGGGGCATATGAAAACATATCTGTGTTGGTTCTATTTATTGAATTTATTTGTATGCAAGTAATGGATTAAAATTCTGTGCCATGACCGACCGAAAGAATTTATCGTTTCTCTGGGATTTAAACCCTTCCGAATTCTAAGTAAGATTATAAAGCTGTCTATAGTTTAGGCGAGTAGTACACATTTAAATAAAACACTGTTTAAAACGCGATATATTAGTTTAACTTATTTGAAAATTATTTTTAACTCCCCGTGACCACGGCTGCTGCAAAGCATCCGAAACGTCGGGCCGAAGTTAAAGAACATTTTCAAATAAGTTTAACTAATATATCGCGTTTTAAACCCTTAATGTGTTTCATTTAAATAAGATCCTAATGTATCAACTAGCAGTAACCAACATTTTTGTAGTGTTAAGACTAAGTTAAGTTATAATTTTCTTCTGCGTAACTGAATTTTTATATTTTGGGTTAAGTCTTATCTCTTTTTGTGTGGCTTATGGTAGTTGTTAGTAAATAAATTTACTTTTTTCTAAAAATAAAAGAAGAGATAAAGCAATAAAAAGATGCCCAGGAAAACGAAATCGCTGAACTAATTTGATTAGGGCGCCGCCCCTGTCAGGTACACGTTGGACTTGTCTACTGACTTTGTTTCCGTTTTTGCTTCTAATGGATATTGATTGACATAATTGGTGATAATCATCAAGTAAGAGCCTTTTCACGAGAGAAGAGGAAAGCGTAGTTCGATTATTTCTACCCTCATTTTGTACAATTTTCATACTAGAAACATAGAAATGATTTGCAGCGCGTGGTCACGGCGGGGCCTAAAGATTTATTTATAAAAGTCCTACCAACTACATACATAATTAAACTTGCAAAACCTACTTTTAATAATAATTATAACAACTTATATATCAAAGTTAAAGGTATGTTCCGTTAACTAAATATTTTAAATAATGGTAAAAAAAAAACATCATGAGAAATATTAAAACTACAGATAAATGTAGGTTACAAACAAAACAAGTGTCAACTTAAAAAAAAGTTAAAGGTTTATTTTTTGTGCACTAAAAACTACAAAAAAATTGGCATAATCATCGCGTTTCACTTGTTTAGCCCTTTGATTTGATACCCATATTGAGGGGGTTAAGGAAAAATATGTAATCCGCCATTTTGTATCGGCGGCCATCTTGGATTTATAATATTGATTTTATTATATTGTATTGTCATCTAAACTAAATGTGTGTACCAAATTTCCGATCAGTCTTACAACGGGAAGGTGCTTAAATTTCAATTTTTAATTTTGACCCAAATAAATAAATGCCGTAAGGGTCGAGCTAAATAAAACTGTAAAAAAAAGACTAACTACGCTAGCGCCATCTGTTTAGTCGTAGTTGGTATTTGAACACTGACTGTGTTCTACAGAACTGACTGATTTATCTGTTTTATGTTTTTTGGTTGGATCTAAGGATTGATATCCCAAGTATTTTGAGTTTTAAACTTTTAAACACTTTTAATATTTAAGTAAATAGATTTTCATATTCCATACGAATGTTTCGCTGTAGTACCAAAGCAAAGCTCTATGCATAAGCTAGTATAGTCTATACTGGGTCAATATATAGTGCCTGCTTTCATTTTTATAATACCCACCTTACATCTAGGTTAGCTGTATCGGGAACGCGAAGCTAGAAAATCTTTAAAATATTTTCTCTAGAAAATGCTCCGTTATCGTGATCGAAGGAGAATCTAAGCTATTTCGTTGGGATTACCGGCGAGCTGCTATTTTATGATTACCCGACTGTGAAG
The DNA here is from genome assembly GCA_963661955.1 of Leptosia nina. Taxonomy (NCBI): domain Eukaryota; kingdom Metazoa; phylum Arthropoda; class Insecta; order Lepidoptera; family Pieridae; genus Leptosia; species Leptosia nina. Next base: position 7,792,302 of record CAVLEF010000008.1, read on the forward strand.
GATGATTTATGATAAACCAGACATAATAATCTATTTATGGTAACTACTCTATAAATGACAGAATGGGCTCGGTGGCGTAATGGTAGCAATGTTTGACTAATGATATTATATTATTTTTTTTGATTATATTTTTTCTGAAACATGTTGGACTTCGTCTAGAAATCTGAATATTATGTGGGTGGTGGTTTTTTTCGTTACTGTAAACAATACATTATACTATAGAGGTTAATGAAAATGACGCACAGCGCTAACTATGCGCCCGCGCATTTATCATAGCTAACTAGCGCTATCGGTGAACGGCACACATAGATAAAGCGAAGAAGATGAGGAAGTGTTTGTTTAAAGGTGTGCCATAACAAGTCAACGCAGGATAAACGAGGATAAAGTAGATTGTGTTGACCGCCTTTGTAACTCAGCTGTGCACCGAAGATCAGGGTTTGATTCCTCGTGATTTGATTATTCGTTTAACTAGCTAGTAGTAGGTTTATTACACGAATACAAAGGACATATTATTTTTTATAAATTTATATATGGAAATAACTAATGCAAAACGAAGTATTGTCTGTAGTCAATGCGAGTAGTATACATTTAAATAAACCCCGTTGATGGTTTAACGGAAAAGATGTTACTTAAAGGAAAATAAATATCATTTATCTAATATACTTCGCGTTTGAAACCGTTGTTTTATTTCCTTACTATTAAATGTATATAATTAATTACATAAAATGTATATACATATATTCTTACATATTTCAATCATAAACGTCTGATATTATGGTAGAGTGAAGTTAAAAATAACAACTTTATGTCGTTAATTCTAGATACAGTAATTAAGTTTGAACAATTATCTAGTAATTACATTTATGTATGCGCAAGCGACGAGTTGCGAGTCCATTTACGCCGTGACTGGACTTAACTCAAATACTATCTTACCTTATACTATTTAACCATGTCTATTTTTATTTGACCCTTGCAAATGTATTAGCTTTTAAATTTAAAGTAATTTAACAAAAAACGCGACGTTATCAAAGCTTAATTATGTGTTTCTATAGCGTTCGTGGTTTTTAGGGCTATACACGCAATTGCAATCCCACAGAAATAATACAATTTCGGTGGACCAGGGCAAATAAACCTGATCATTTGTAATTGTATCTAACAACCTCCCTATAACGCGAGTAGTACGGAACATAGGGAGGACGGCCTCAAATTATCAAACACCTGGGATCCCATATTAAAAACTCTAGATCTCAATAAACCGCATATCGGCAAACGCGAAGACACCATTAGTCAATTCTGTAAGGACCCGGCCCGTTTCGCCAAATACCAACTTCGACGGAACAGATGGCGCTAGTGTAGCAATTTTTTACTTTGACGTCAGAGACATCCTCCATCTTTAGTCTCCCCGTGACCACGGCTGCTGAAACCATCCGAAACGTCGGACCGAAGTTAAAAATCATTTTCAAATAAGTTTAACTAATATATCGCGTTTTAAACCGTTAAAGTGTTTAATTTAAATGTGTACTACTCGCGTAAACTATAGACAGTATATTTAACCCGGTAAATCGAACCCACGACCTGTTGATTGTTAGCCATACGTTGCTACGATAAAAGGAGTGACGGCGTGTCTATTGCCAGTTCTTCTCGTTCGTTCTACGCCCTTGATTTGAGAACTGGTAAATGGTAGTAAATGTAAAGTTACATTCTTCAGTTTTGTGACGTTCATAAGTGACTTTGACTTTGTCGATTAGACCGACGAGCCCGTCGAAATGGTATGTAATTTTTTAAAGTATGGTTATGTCTGTACGACTTACCATATATTATTGTGACATATTCGAAACAATACTGAGAATTATTAACCAGCCGCATCAGAGCAGAGTCTATTCAATACATCGTGTTGTTATTCTAAGCTCGACATATTTTCAAAACACTGTAATATTTATTTCACTGACAAAGTATTCGACTCGGTATGTTGTGGGTTTAAGTACTACTCGTGTTATTGTATACTAATATATATCGCGTTTTAAACCGTTAAAAGTGTTTTATTAAAGTGTGGTCTACTCGCCCAATTAACAAACAATAGTTAATTATTATTTTTAAACAATACATTATTAGTATAATAAAGTTTCAGTGTTTGCTTAACTGTTTCTCTCGAAAACTGATTTTTGTAATCATTATAATGATAATTGTGATAAGTGGGGGGTGGAGGGGAGGTTCAATTATGTTATATTTTATAACTTTCGTCGCGTGTGCTTGCTTTTAATTTGTATGTATTTATATATTTTAAGGTTAGAGGTTAGTTGTTTTTTATGGAGCTTATGTCTCTTTGCTTAGAACTGAGGTTTTCACTTCAAGTGTCACCAGTGGGACATCACTGAAAATTGCCAATCTCCTAACCTGAATAACACACACACACACACACCCAAAGAAAAAAAATTTAGTTTAAACTTGTTCTTTTAATAACATTACCTTTAAAAGCTAGTATAAGATATAAACTCATTTATGTATATACAAAGCTAGAATAGGGCGACAACACATCTTATAAGATGTTATATGGCTGCGATGTTTCGCCTAAAGTGAACCACATGCCCCCTTATTGTCTGTCCTCTATCATAAAAAAATTACAGACAAGAAGTATTAGGACAACTAGACGGTCACTTAAAATTGTTGAAACTAAATAATGTGTTTCATTATTATTATCAGCGTGTTAATCTCGTTCGGATCATTGAACCCGGTTTCAACCAGATATTGTGCACAGGTGTTAGTAACACCTGTTCTTTGTGTGTACTTAAAAAATGAAAATAATACACAGTCATCTGCTTATTGTTTTGACATAATAATCTGTATGCGAGGTGAGAAGCTTTAATGTTGTAAGTTCGATTTCTAGTTTGTGTGCATTCTTACCAGTGAAGCAAAACATCACGAAGCTTTACTACTTATTATTTCCGGATGGCCTACGTCCCAACTGTGGGAACTGTTAAAAAGAATGATGTCGATATAGAAGACTCAACAGGCAACGAGCTAAGTAGTTTAAAAGCAATATTGAGATATTAGCATTAGTTAAAATACTTTTTAACAGTTTAAAACTTAAAGTATTACTTAATGTGCTTTGTAGCCAATGTTAACATGTTGACTAGTATGGTTAAGAGAAGTCTTGTTTTCAAATTCCGGGAATACAATTTACTGTTTCAGTTCAAATGCTTGCCTGTAAAGACAATCGATCAGTTACCGGACACAGAAATTGGTTAGCCCCATGCCCTCGGGGCCAGACGGTGTTTGGCTTTTATATTACTTGATAAATTTTAACAACTTGAGATTTCAAAAACGGTCATGGAGGGCGTAAATTATTCACGTTTTAAGCCGTTAAAAGTATTACTATTTGTATCGATACGGAGCGTTCCTCCCTTTGCGCTAACTACTAAATCGTTTTACAAATACGAATAAACAATTTAAAACTGTCAATGCTTTAGAGTTTCAACGAAATAATGTTTTGTCGTAATTTGTTTCGGTTATGTGAATTACAAAGTTAGTCCAGTTCTAAAATATGTTTGTTTATTAGTGGAAAGGTGTTTAACAAATAATGTATTTTATTTACGATATAGGATAGATATGTATTTGATTTGAGGCTCATTTGATTGTAGATGTAATATTTACATTATTACATTAACCGTCCAAACAATCTGGTTATTATCGTTAGGGCCGTACTTAAAAATGATTTTCAAACAAGTTTAAGCAAAATATATCGCGTTTTAAGCCGTTAAAGTGTTTTATTTAAATTTTCAGTACTTATATGTATTCAACAGTATCGATTTTTAATTTAAATGCGAAATAACATGTGAATATTAAATTTTTTTAACTAATACATATCGCGTTTAAAACAGTTAAAAGTTAATTTCAATGTGTACTACTCGCGAAAACTTCAGACACTATTTAATTCGGTATTAAACTTGACGAGCTTTTATTATTCTCATGCAGAAGTTAATAACTCCGTTCATTTCGCGAAAGTTCTTAAAATGTTTACAAGCGATAGCATTACAAATTGTAAACTCGAACAATTCATCATTTTCAACGTTTTTGTCGTAACATGACAGTTGACAGTTGACAGATTAACGTAGACCTGTAATAATGGTGGCTTTTCTGCTATCGGGATTGAGGATCGCTCTTTGTCGTTTAGTTAAATTGTATAATGCCTTAGGCCAATTACATTTATAGATATGAAAGTAATTAATCTCTGCTCTACATTATAGAGACAGACAGGACTTGTTGGGAAGTGTACCCCAGCCGTGTTATATCATGACAAGATGCGAAGCCGATCTATTTTGGATTTTCGGCTCTTGGTACTCTGTTGCTTTCAACTCAATTGCTAGAGCAACAGTCCCAGATTAAGTCTCGCTCGTGATAAGTTCTACGTCTAGTTAACTACTAATAAGGTTTTATTCTAGCTATAGACTACCCCTATCCAAGGCAAGGCAAGACGAGTTTTAGGTAGACTTGACCTGACTTGATAACTAAGAAAAGTTAATAGAAAATTTAAAAATTTCACAAATTCATTCTTATATATTATTATAAGTGTATGTGTCTTTTTGTTTGTCCGTCTTTCCCGCTGAAACGATGCAACGAATTGGCGTATTTTTTCGTGGATAGAGTTGGATGATTGCTGGATGAAATAGGCTATGTCATCCATTCCATCCATCATTAATATGCTAAACTAATTGGTATACAGTTTCCATGTTATAAAAAAACCGGGTACTTAACTTTTTTTTAATCCGCCCCCAACCAACGTTTTTAGAGACGCGGGGATCACGGGAAACGTCGAGCCGCAGTTAATAATAATTTTTAAACAGATTTATCTAAAATATATCGCGTTTTAAACCGTTAAAGTGTCAATTCTTATCAAATGCCGCACTTTATGCATTTCACGAAATAGCGTCGTATAACATTAATTCTATTAGGATATGTAAAAGCGTGTACCGCACTAGTTACTAAAACTTTGAATTTAAGGCTCAAATTAATAAAATGGAGCCGAGCTTAGCTTAAAAAGCCTAGATTAGCAAAGTTAATGTTAGTTAATTTAAGCTGGTGTGCGGTTTGGTCTGGAACGGGGAAGCCGATACGTAAAAGTCAAAGTTTATCGGGAATAGTTTCGTAGCGTTTTAAATTTGCTGGATCCCGCCTGGAAAATCGAACCACCATCCGCTAATGAAAACAGAAGTGATCCTTTTCAGTTGAAAGAAAGAAAACAGTTATATCTCTCTACTTGTTAAAGTTGAAAGCAATAACGCGAGAGATGCATGTATGGTTTGATTTTTTTTCTATAAGAGTTAATCATTCGATGGAGCAAGTACTGTTTATGATTTACGCGAGTGGTACACATGTAAATAAAACACATTAACGGTTTAAATCGCGATATATATACAAACTTATTTGAAATATATTTTAACTACTAACAGTCTTTTTTACTTTGAAGTCAGACACACATCTTTTATCCCGGCTGCTGCAAAGCATCCTAAACGTCGAGCCGTAGTTAAAATAATTTTCAAATAAGTTTAACTATATATTTTTAGGAATCATAAGCGGATTTACTAAAATAAAAACAAAATAACACAACAACTAAATAAATTAAAATTCCACAAAATCCTATCGACCGGCAGCACGTCCGTTCCGCACAACGAGCGGCGAAAAAGTGTGCGAGCCGTTGCTGGAGGCTTGTTTATATAGCCTTCAGTGTGGCGGGTAGTTGAGCTTTTCTGATTTCCAACACGGCCTCTCCTGACCGTGTCCGTCCTCGGGCACCTCCTCTGTCGCGACCCCCTCGCGTGAGTCTGTGCGCGGCTGGAGACGGCTACCGTAGCTACCGCAGTCGTCCTCGAACCGATCGCCTCGAGCCGGGTCGCCTGCGGGCCGACCAGGGGCCCGGAACGTACTTCGGCTGAGCGCGTGACCGCGCAACCTCGCCGCTCCCTGCTGCGACTCTGCCATGTGACAGCAACGCCCAGAGAAGACACCCAGGCGGCGGCTACCGCTTCCGCGCTCTAAATGCCAGAAGTTGCGATTTTGGCCGTCATCTTCCTCGACCGCCGAAGGAAGCCGCATGCGCGCCGTGTAGCCCGCGCGTGGGCTGCGCGCTGCCACTGGTGGCGTGGCGCCGGTTGAACTCCCCCTCGTTCCAGGGTCGTTCCGGCTGCCTGCTGCCGCCGTGCCGCTCTACCGACGCAGCCATTGAACACGAACAAGAAGCACAGGACACGGTGTGCGCGAGACGAAGCCGCCCGTGTCCCCGAGCGCCTGCTGCCGCTCTCCTGACGCATCCATTGAACACGAACAAGAAGCACAGGACACGGTGTGCGCGAGACGAAGCCGCCCGTGTCCCCGAGCGCCTGCTGCCGCTCTCCTGACGCAGCCATTGAACACGAACAAGAAGCGCAGGACACGGTGTACGCGAGACGAAGCCGCCCGTGTCTCCGAGCGCCTGCTGCCGCTCTCCTGACGCAGCCATTGAACACGAACAAGAAGCACAGGACACGGTGTACGCGAGACGAAGCCGCCCGCGTCTCCGAGCGCCTGCTGCCGCTCTCCTGACGCAGCCATTGAACACGAACAAGAAGCACAGGACACGGTGTACGCGAGACGAAGCCGCCCGCGTCTCCGAGCGCCTGCTGCCGCTACCAGGATCGTCGGGTGTTGAAGAGTAGCCATTCAACATCCTCCTCACACGAAGCGTGCAGCACCCAGGACATCGGTGCGCGAGACGAAGCCGCTGACGTCACCACCGGCCTGACGCTGCTCGGCAGCACATCTGCTGACAGGCTCGTAGAAACGAGTCGCGTAACCCGCAACCTGCCGCAGGCTCATCGGCGCAAAGGAGAATACCTAAACATCCATAAAAAACTCCAGGATGTGCACACAGCTAAACATCCATAAAAAACTCCAGGATGTGCACACAGCTAAACATCCATAAAAAACTCCAGGATGTGCACACAGCTAAACATCCATAGAAAACTCCAGGATGTGCACACAGCTAAACATCCATACGAAACAGGTCGCATCTCCAGGGTTCCCCCAGAACTTCCCATACAGCCACGCTGCACGACCACCACACCAGCGAAGTCAATCGCCGATGCTCATATTCACAACTGCAACATTAAGTAAAAACATTACAGACATTTAAATAAAGACGTGTGCAGTATCTAGGCACCATATATTGGGCAGCAGCCTGTGTTGTTCAACTTCATTTTGCATCAACCGTTCGGCCGTCCTTTGTCTTCCAGCGTCATTGTAACAATATACCCCTAGACCTATATAGATCGATAGTCTTTCCTATGATAAAGACGAGACGTGCTGCGTGATCGCCTACTTCGCGAATGTCTACTTCGTGAGCGTTCTACGCGTATAACAGTCAAAACTATCTCGATATAAAAAGCAAAAATGATAATTATCTGAGGGCGTGAAAATCTTTATCCCACTGCTGATTTTAGGAATCATAAGCGGATTTACTAAAATAAAAACAAAATAACACAACAACTAAATAAATTAAAATTCCACAAAATCCTATCGACCGGCAGCACGTCCGTTCCGCACAACGAGCGGCGAAAAAGTGTGCGAGCCGTTGCTGGAGGCTTGTTTATATAGCCTTCAGTGTGGCGGGTAGTTGAGCTTTTCTGATTTCCAACAATATATATATAATATATATCGTGTTTTAAACCGTTAAAGTGTTTAAATAAAACACTTTAACGGTTTAAAACGCGATATATAGTTAAACTTATTTGAAAATGATTTTTAACTTCGGCCCGACGTTTCGGATGCTTTGCAGCAGCCGTGGTCACGGGGAGACTAACGTCGGGCCGAAGTTAAAAATCATTTTCAAATAAGTTTAACTAATATATCGCGTTTTAAACCGTTAAAGTGTTTTATTTAAATGTGTACTACTCGCGTAAACTATAGACAGCGTTAAAGTGTTTTTGAGTTTTGTAATCTGTTTAAAATTTATTAGGACTGAATAACGAATTGTTATAATGTATAAATTAGATGCACTTAAACTTAACAATTTTCATCAGCATAAAAACTAACATTTGTTTTGCTCAACTACAAGTTATCTTTGAAGTTGGCAGAGCTATGTAAAGTTTTTAAAAATATAAAAGTTGGAGCAGTTCACTAACTGCGGCCTCGTTAGGACCTCCCGGGGACTTTATAAACATCTACATTAAATTGCTTGCATTTTAACTTTCACGTAATCAAACCTTAGTAGTATGCCCTATCGTATCTAGAAAATTTATCTCAGGTTTTATATTTTATTGCCTTAAATAAGATTTTAAATAAAACGGTACATATCTATTTAACGTGAAAGTTAAGAGTTGGTGATAAGAGAGTGGCGGCGAGTTTATTGCCAGTTCTTCTCGTTCGTTCTGGTTGGAGAACTGGTTGTAAATTTAGTCTTTAGTTTTTAACTGGTGTGGCATTCATAGTGTCCTTACGTGAATAAATTATGTTTTACTTTGTCTATCCATTTATATAAACACTTCAAATGGTTTGAAACGCGATCTTTAGTCTCTCTGTGACTACGGCTCTTGCTAAACATCAGATACGTAATACAAAAATACTTTAAACGGTTTGGAACGTAAAAACGATTAATTCACATATTCTTAACTTGACCCGACGACTCGGGTCCTTTGCCACATTACTACATTTGACTTTGACATAGACGCACTCCACTGTTTGTGACCATGGCTCATGCAAAACACTCAGAAAGTTGGATCGTAGTTAGAAATAAACTAGCCAATAAACATCGCGTTTCAAATCGTTAATAGCGTTTCAGTAAATATATTACTCTCGTAAAGTGCAGTCTATACGGAGTTGTATGTAGTTTTCCAAGACTTTAGATATTTAGGTAATTTTTATGTTAAATACTTTTGCACGTTTAAGTAAAACTTTTTAACGATTTAAAACGCAATTTGTATTTGTTAAACTTGTTTGATCGTTTATTGCTTGTAATTATTTTCACTACGATTCGACGTTTCGGATGCAGCAGCCGCCAGCAGGTCACAGGGAGACACGGTCTCTTCTCTCTCTGCTTCACTGTTTATTTTATTAAAGTTCACTGTCAAAGGGATGTCTAATAAACTTTTATCCGCTGTAATTAAAGAAATGACACTCATAAACCCGTTTACTGACCTAATTAAAACTTTACGAGTGATACAAACAGCCATAAACCGATCTTCACAACGCAGCGCAGTCAAAGCTTTACTGTTTTGATATTGATATAATGTTTTTCAATCAAATTTATTGACGAAGTTAATGTTTTCCATTCATTTATTTCTTTGGAGAAGGACAGACAAACATGGGGGTTGCAATACCCTTATTATATTACATCTCGAAAATATGCTATGTCGTATAATTTCAGCTTTGCATATCCGTTAATCTACAGACTGTTACAAAAACGTAATTAAACTTCACGGCTTTTTATCTGTGGACATGTGATGGTTGTGGTTCATGGCCTGGACGGAATTTCGTCCAAGAAGATTTTCAAGTCAACGCGTTTTACAAAAAATATAAATTGATTACAAACATTTTGCACTCGATGGATTGAATCCACGATCCGTTCATTTAATAATAACATCTAATAATCATCAATGTAGGTACTTTGATAAAACATCGGTGCCGCGAAGTATATTAGGTTGTATTTTTGTATGCCAAAGGTCTCTGCATAGCAAACGAAACGACGTGTTGCAGTATTAAAACACAAATACAAAATAATAAATCGATTAGATGTGTAGATATCGAATCCTTGACCGCTTGTTAGCCGTCATTGGACCCACGATCCTGTCGAAAAAAATATTGAACCGAAAATTTTGTATTTTAAATCTGTATGTTTTCGCTTTGTTTTTGTGAGCTTCAACATTTGTAACCGAATTTCAGCAACACTAAACAAAGCGAAAATAAACAAACTAAAATAGAACCGTCCATTTATATGTAACCTGTCGAGTACAAATTTGGTAACAATTGTGAATTTCACTGAAATACATTTTGCTTTATACAAAACAAAACACTGAAAATATTAATTTACGCATTCACTGTAAATAATAAACGCTTTTCGAACAATTTTGGCCTAGCACTGTTTCAAACGCGCAATATATAACTCGTATCTAGTCGTAATTAACGGAATTTTAACTGATATATGCGTTTGAAACGGTTAAAATTGTTCTATTTGTAAATACTACCAATATTGTCTAATTGTTAATTTGTCCTTTTGCACGTCTTCGTCCACCTTTTAAGGAGGGTTTTAGGGTATATAGGATACACACTGCGAGCAATAGGAGCAAAGCATTAGTGGTAATTGTGGAAAAAAACGGAGGGGAGGGGGGGGGGAAAAAAGGGGAAAAAAAACCAAAAACTAGGAAGGAAAGAAGGATTCCTCTTCGATCTCAAAATTAGGTCTATCTTATTTGGATCATTAGATCAACGCGCAAGTACCGTTTTAGGGTAATCAATTTTGGTCGAAGTGAATGCATTATAACCAATTATTTGTTGTGTAAACATAATAATTTTCCAAACAACAAAACGTTTGCCGGATCAACTAGTTTATGCTGAAGGGCACTTATGTGGTACCTAAATACTGTCTGTAGTTAACGCGCGTAGTACACATTTAAATAAAACAATTTACCGGTTTAAAACGCGATATGTATTAGTTAAACTTATTTTAAAGTTATTTTTAACTACGACCCGACGTTTCGGATGCATCGCAGCAGCCGTGGTCGGGTTTCTCGTGATCACGGCTGTTGCAAAGTTTAACTATTATATATCGCGTTTTAAACCGTTAAAGTGTTTTGTTTTATATGTGGTTCCAACCAAAAATAATCATCGCTCCAATATTATAGACATTGGCGCCACCTCACGATGATTCGTTGCGCTTGGCACAAAACCAGATTTGCAATCGGCTTGCTAATCAACGCCCTGGCCAAGTTGACTTTTGTCTAAATGTAATTAAGTTGCTTCCAAATGGTTGCATTACTTTTATTTTGTTTCGTTTTTTTTGCGACTTAAAATTAGCCCGGATATTGTGCCAAAATTAAGCTAAATTGGTAGCTAAGCTTTTCCACCTTCCAATTTAAAAATATATTTCAAATGTGTTGATTAATACTAGCAATGTTTCACGTCAACGAGTCCTGGGTGCGATCCCCACCGAGTCCAACATTTTTCAAATCAAATTATAATTTATTTAAAAAATGTTGGACGTTGTCGGAAAGTGTGGATATTAATTGGGTGGTAGGAGTATCGAAATTCCGTCCGGGTCACGAAGCACCGATAGATAAAAGGCCACGACGAGCACGTGTTTTATAATGTCCAAAGCCGTAGTATGTAGCATGTTGTTTACATGATATATGTCTGGGGCATTTCTTCTACCATCAAGGCATGCATGTATGTCGTCCTATATAAAAAATACATGTCTGTAGAGGTCCACATACACTTTTTGACAAAAATTTAAATTATTTTACATAATTATTTTTTGTTGTTTTGCCATATAAATAATTTTACCAAAATGGCTATTAAACAATAAGGGTTGATCGTAGAAGGGTGAAAATTGAGGATTGTATGTATTTTTTTATGTTGTATCATAAAAAAGAAATTAAAAATTTTGTCTAAAAAATAATTAAAAAATTTAGGGGTGGATAACCCCTAACATCAAAATCGGTGAAGCCGTTTCGGAGGTGTATGGCAACGAAAAACTGTGACACGAGAATTTTATATATTAGATTAAGCTGTCAAAGCTATACCTTACCTATTATATTTGTGTAGTAATCGCTTGATTAATGCGAAAGCTAAATGAACTACAGAGCAATTCCCGTGTGGTCGGTGTTAGGTTTAATTAGAGCTAGAGTTTCTTAGCCTATGCAGTGGAAAACCAGTGTTAATTACTTAGACGGAATAGCACTTGCCTTGTTTTTTTACATGACAACAGCCTATCTATATTAACGTATTTGTTTATATCATGTTGAATAAAACTATGATATGTTATCAATTCTGAAAGATATGAATATTATCTGTAGTTGACGCTAGTGTGTAGTGTGTATTTAAATAAAAACACTCTCAACGGTTTAAAACGTGAATTAAAGCGCCTTGCAGCAGAGCATTGGTATCGTCGGGCCCTAAATAATATCATATATTTCGCGTTGTACAGCGTTAAAGGTTTTTTTCTTATATGGTATACTCAACTAAATTGTAGTTTAATTTCCTCAGTTATATGATTATATTAAAATATCCTAAGCTGTTGTTATGTCATATGTGTATCATATTATAATCTATTGTATAATAAAGTAACATATTGTTAGCATGTTTATGAGTGAAAGAACCATGACACACCGTGAACGATTACAGAGTATAGAAATAACGAAACATTCCTAAAATGGTGTTAGGGCAAAAATTACGACTGACGTTACAAAATAGAAAAATATTGGTGTGTCACCCGTTTTTCCACATCAATGCTGTATAATACTGGTGGGGATTGAACCCAATATGAACAACCAATGGGGAATATAATGTGTGTACTAAAATGGCTGCCTCCTCCGTCCTCATTCGCTTTATGTCAATCTTATTCGTTCATCAACGTTTTACGATGCCAATAACGATTTTACACTGATCTCTCGCAGTGCTTTGTTTGGAAGCAAATGTTCTGCTTAATCCTTTCTTTATTTGGTCCAACAGCCTTCTAAGCTAAACAATATATAATTCTAAAACATCCGGACTTCGTCTGGAAAGCTGGATTTTAAATGAGCGATGGGAATATTTAAATTCCGACCAGGTCACGAACCACAAATGCCTTCAAAAGCCGTCAAGTTTAATCGCGTTTCGGTTTCAGTCTGAATTACTGAATATCCAAAGCCAACAAAGGTCAACAACGCATCTTTTTTAGATGGTATATGGCACAGGTTCCATCTACCATCAAGTAAACTCCATGCGTCACACGTCAGTCGTCCTATATTTATATCTAAAATAAAAGTCCCATTCTCCTATGTGATGCTTAGGGCAGTCACATGTTTGTGTCCGTTTCCCTTATCTAAACTGAGACTAAATTGCTGAGGACCCGGTGGAGAATGTACTCCTAATGTCGATTATTAGCCATGGCTACCATTACACCAACGAGCTTACACCCTTGACCTTAAAAGCAAAAAAACGTACCAAATTAAACAAACTAGCTCCTTTTATGCTGAAGTTAAAGGGTTCCTAAATGGAGCGTCAAAGAAAAGCTCTGCTTAATTGGAGCCTTGCAGGGGACAATATATTTCAGGGGGTCTTTATCTCAGGACAAAAGGCACTGTGAGGGCGTCTAGATGGGGCATCATTAAAACAGAAATATTTTCACAGGATTTCAGGATAATTCACTGTTTCTTGTTTTTACGGAGTTTTTCCTGGGCAATACGCATCCTGTAACGAATCCTAATTTTACGGAAATTTATAGTTATACTAGCTGAGCCGGCAAACGTTGTTTTGCCCTATAAATAATTTTACTAAAATGTCTATTAAAAAATAAGGGTTAGTCGTAGAAGGGACGCCTGACAATGTGAGGATTGTATTATTTTTAAGTATGTCGTATCATAAGAAAAATATGGAAATTAAAAAAAATATTCTGTTCAAAAATTCAAATAAAAAAAAATATTCATCGTAAGGTGCGAGCGTTTTAAAGAAGCGACACCTGACACGAATTATCACTTATTTTGCGGGATGCAACAAATTTATGTTGTGCTATGTCTCTAGTAATTATAACCTAGTTATGGTTTTGAAACACCATAACGCGAAATGGTCCTGAGTGAAAATCGTAACCTTGAGCCGTTTTTAACGAAGGAGTTCAAGTTCGAACACCGTGAACAAGAATCCTCCTTGGGAAAAAAAAAAAATTGGAAAGGGGGGGGGGGGGGGGGGGGGGTTTTGGTTTAGGGAAATTATTCTTAATTTGTCTTGCGCTTTATATATTAGATTTTCTTAATGTTAAACGTGTTGATTATTTGCATGTCATTTTTTTTTTCTACCCAAAAAAAAAAAAAAAAAAAAAAAAAAAAAAAAAACAAAAAAAACAAAAAAAAAAAAAAAAAAAAAAAAAAAAAAAAAAAAAAAAAAAAAAAAAAAAAAAAAAAACCCCCCGAAACCAAAAAAAAAAAACCACCCCCCCCCCCCCTCTTGCGTTTTTTAAACCCCCCCGCCCCCCCCGGGGGGGGGGGGGGGGCCGAAAAAAAAAAAAAAAAAAAAAAAAAAACCCCCCCCCAAAAAAAAAAAAAAAAAAACGGGAGGGGGGGGCCGGCGGGGCGCGCCGTTTTTGTTTTGGGGAATCTTTTTTTTTTTGTCTGGCGCTGGAAAACATTGGGTTTTTTTTTTTTGGGGGTTTCTTGAAAGCCCATAGATGAATATTTTTGTTCTGTTTTCCTCACAATTTTCACTGTTTTTTTCAGTTACAGTGTGATGGTATATAGGCTAAAGTCTTTTTCTGTTCCTGTAGTAACTGACTCTAGCGAGTTTTAACAAACAAACTCTTCAGCTTTATAAATGAGTATAGATCTTGCTTATGCCAAAGTTTACCAAGCAAGGTTATCTACTAATGAATACTTTAACACTAGTTCCAAGGACGCACTAAGAGATAAGTGGATTGAACGAGATTGAGATAAGGCCAAAGCCGACGGTCCTTACGATCTCACGAGGTGTCCTTGAAGGTTTGAAGCCTCCTCGGGAAGACTCATTTTTGAGATTACGAGATTTCTAATTCCCTCTGTATATTTTGTTTTATGTCTGTTTACAATTTTAAATTAAATAGCTTAAGTCTTCCTATATGCTGCTTGTACCTATGGTAATTTACACAAATATTATTAAGCTTGTTTGTTTAAAAGCGCTAATCTCAGGAACTATTTGTTCGAATTAAAAAAATCCTTTTGTGTCTTTCGTAACCAATAGGAAATGAAATGAAATGAAACAAAGGAGCGAAGAGACAGTAAATAATGTGAAGAAAAATTATTCATTTAAATAAAACACTTTAACGGTTTAAAACGCGATATATTAGTTAAACTATTTGAAGATGATTTTTAACTTCGGCCCGACGTTTCGGATGCTTTGCAGCAGCCGTGGTAAAATTATTCATCTTTAAGGGACTCCGTCCGGCCGCTATGAAGTTAGCCAGTCTACTACACTCTGTGTTTTAAACCTTCTTAGATGAGTTTTTGTTGAATATGTTTTTTCTTATGGTAGACGATGTCAGACAAGTATGGTCCTCTGACGTGATAAAAAGTGGAAAAGCCCTGCCAAATAACATCGAAACTAGATGTGCTGTTGACCTATTTTAACTTTGGATCGGAATTTACATCAA
The DNA here is from genome assembly GCA_963661955.1 of Leptosia nina. NCBI lineage: Eukaryota > Metazoa > Arthropoda > Insecta > Lepidoptera > Pieridae > Leptosia > Leptosia nina. Next base: position 7,807,639 of record CAVLEF010000008.1, read on the forward strand.
ATGGAAACTTAATTATACCGAGAGCAAGTAATATTTTATCAGTACATTACGTAACAACTTCATTGGCATTTGTTTTAATAACTGTGCCCGGATTTAAATACTAGAACGTCATTGAAATCGAATTTCAAAATTATAATTGAATAGTTCGTTTATTATCAGCCAGCATGCATTTCATTAATTAAAGTCCATAACTTATAAACGTATGAAAATATAACTATTTATAGATTTTGGGAATCGCGATTTGGCGAATCGCTTCTTACTGATTCATACTTTTGTTAGCATATTAAAAACTTAAATTCCAATTCCAACTACCACTTGGGTACAAATTACTCTGTCCTGGTCGGTTCTTTAACAGGCAAGTAGTTGATCAAACTTCTGTACGTATAGGACATACTGTCTGTAGGTTGCAGCAGCCGTTGTCACGCGGAGACAAATCATCCGTCGGGCCGTAATCAAAATATTTTCCATACAAGGTTAACTAATATATATCCCGTTTCAAACCGCTAAAGTGTTTTATTTAAAATCTGTCCTTAAAATTTATTGTTTCGGGTTTCAAACCCAGGATCTGTCGCACTTGCCGTTTTGTTTGCATCGTACTGTCGCTAGATACATAGTCGTTCGTAACGCGTGATTTTTCGTTAGAGACTGTTATGTGTTCAGATCGTTTGTATTCGTATTGATCAGCGTCCAGTTAATGAATTTGATTAATACCTTTATCTGGATTATAGCGGTCAAATGAGCATTTGATATCGAGAGGACGCAGACTCAAGGGTATTATGAGCTGTAAGCATGACCAAATCCTATTTCCTAGTTGATCAACGCGTATTGATGCTAGACGCCATTTTGCAAAATTTACGTGTAGAGGCACATGCTCTATAGGAAAAATATTATATATAAATACAAGAATATCTTATTATATATTCAAACTAAAATATATCGCATTTTAAACCGTTAAAGTGTTTTATTTATTATGACTGGAGTTGGGTTCGATCCCCGCCAGGTACAAAATATCAATTAATTTTTTTTCCGATACATGTTGTACGGCGCCTGCAAGTATAAAAATTTATTAGGCGGTAGGCATATCAAAGTATCGTGGGACACGAACCACCGTCAGATGAAAAAGCCATTGTGTTTGTTCGCGGTTCAATGTCTATCTGTGGATTTTCGAATATCCAGAGCCACAATAGGTCCACAGCGCAGTTTGTTTAGATGTTGTGTTGCTGACGTATTTTCACCTTTCGTCGAGTGAACCCGATCCCCCAAGTCCCCCTCTTTCTATAAAAGAAGTAGTTAATACTTCAGAGGTTCAGAGGAACAGTTACTACAACGTTATGCTTAGGAAAATGTGAAAAACTCTTTTTCCGATTCCGCGGACATTTTCAATCGGGGAAAGAGATTTTAATTGCAGGAAAAGTTTCATTGGGTTTTGTGCCTTTTTAATCTCAGTTTTTCATCGCTTTTCTTTTCCTCGTTTATTAATAAGCTTTTAAGATTCGAGATAGCGTTTTATATTAGTCCAAAGAAAATTATATTGATAACGTTCGTTAAACGAAATTCGAGTGATAAAGCTGCGAAAACCCAGTGTTTGTCTATCTAAAGTCTAAACTGAACTATCCAAGGCCAAATAGGGTGGAGAGCCCACCTTGTTTAGATGCTATACGTTCGTTAAACCAAAATCGAATAATCATGACATTAAAATCCAGTATCTAAACTATCCAAAGTCAACATAAGTCATTTGGTTTATATAACGTGGATATACATTCCATCAAGTGAATCTAAGTTTGTCTGTCCTTCTCTATTATATAAACATTTTCGAATAATATAACAAGTATGTAAAAAGTACATATGATGCAATTTAATATTCCACACACATCCGTCTTCAAGACAGGATATGAACAAAATGGACGCGTATGTTTTCGCATATGGCGCTATAATATTTAATACAACTATATGTGTATGTTGTCACTCTTGGACCATTAGGCATTAAAAAATGAGGCATATTTTATAACTGACAAATATGGGGTATGATGATGAAAGACTCCAGCCATAAAACCACTCAACAGGATGTACTGTTGACCTGCTTTGTCTTTGATTATTCGGAAATCTACAGATTAAACTTCACGACTGTTTCATTTGCAGTGGTTTCTTTTTCAGGTCATTTAAAATCATTCTTTGATACACATTTTTGGGTATCTTGCACAATTTTCGCAGCGCACGCAATGGAAACCTTCAAAGATTAATAATTTTCCACATTTCCCACAGTTCCGTTGATCTTATTAGCACAGCGCTAAGTTTTCGTTTGAAACCTTCTCAATAAATGCTCTTACCAATTTAAATAAAACACTTTAACGGCATAAAACGGTTAAACTTATTTGGAAATTTAACAAATATATATCGTGTTTTAAACCGTTAAAGTGTTTTCTTGAAATGTAAACTACAGACAGTATTTGCTCTAATTAACACGAACAACTTTTCAATTCGAACTAGCAGTTCCTGAGATTCAAACTCTTATTCAAAAAGTTACATACATACTGGAGTTACCTACATATTCTATCCTCTATTTCAAAGACTCAAACGAAATTATTGGATATTCAAAAGAGTCCTGTATCTAAATAAAGTTCCGCACAAACAATTCGTTTAAACGAATTTTTCGGAAACGAAATCTGCGGGAGAAGTGGGGCGGTTAATTTCCCTCGGGGGCTTTAACTCGTATTTAGGTCCAATCAATGGAATACAGATCGATTTGAACAACCTTATTCTTAATTTTTATACATGAGGACACCTGATGATAGATACCCCAGCCTATAGCATCTTAAGAAGATGCGCTGCCAACCTATTTTGCTTTGGATATTCGGAAATCCACAGAGTAAAACCAAAACGTGATTAAACTTCTTCCTCAGTAGTTTACGAACTCTTAGGGAATTTCGATATCCTACAAGACATGTAAGATTCACATTTCCAAACGAAGACATTGAATATTTCGATTTTTTTTACACTTTTATGCTTCACTTAAAAAGTTCTTTTCAAAGCTACTTAGTTTTAGTATTAGGAATCACACTTTGCATAATGTTTGTCAAAGTTCTTTTCAGAACTATCGCTTTTAATTTGAATATTTTCTTTTGTATTATTTTTAGTTTATTCTTAATTTCTTTGATTTAAAATAAATATTCTTCATAGCAATATGCCTAGAAGAAAAGGTCGCAGCTATCTAAGAATAGTTTCCAAGCGAGATTAGCAAAAGTTCGTCGTATTGAGAAGTCTTCTTCCTAAAATGATCGTCTGGAAAATATTATAGTGTACGCGTCCCAATCGCAAGCCAAAGATTCTATCGTCGAAGGTTCAGGTTCGTCTTGCAGAACAAAATTCAAGATCATCGCAACGACTTGAATGAACTAGAGCTAGGAATTCCCGAACGCGTGCACAGGACACTTACACTGAACGCTCGCAGCGGCTCCTGAATCAGCGAGATAGACCACGTCCACGTTAGTCGTTAATAGAGAGAACGCGCAATACAATTTTTTTTCTAATTTAGTGATTCATGGTCGTTTTAATTATCATGCTTATAATTTAAATATTTGTGTTGTTGTATATTATTTATGTCTACCCGTGCGAAGCCGGGACAGGGCCGCTAGTTTGTTAAAAATAGACGACGGCATATAAACTTTCAGACTTAGTCTTTAATTGGCTGCACTAATTACTCGCAACATCTCTTTGTGTTCGCAACGAGTATGAAGCCCTAATGTGTTGCCGAGTTATAAGAAGTAATTAATGTAGAAGTTCCCTTGTTTCTCTACATTGAAATTCAATTCACTGCAGTAGGTACATTAAAACGTCGTACGAGAGACGTTATCTATACTAATTTTATAAAGGTGGTTTGTTTAAACGCGCTAATCTCAGAAAGTACTGGTCGGAATTTTGTTAGATAAGCACGCTGTTATCCATAAGAGCAAAAACTTATTAGAAAGTTATGGAAAAATCTTCAAGAAACCAAAAAATATGTATAAATGATTCCTTTTTAAATGTTATAAAACAATTTCAGCGACAGTATATGTTTATCTTTTAAGGTTAACTTGCAAGAACCGTTTGTATGGCAATCAAATTTGGTGGAAATTAATGCATTATTACCAATTATTTGTTACAGTTATATCAACATAATAATAATAATCTTGCAAACGGCTAAACAACGTTCGATCAACTTGTGTCTTTATATAGACCGGGATATATATATATATATATATATAATAATAAAGATAATGCTTTATTACACACAGACTATGGAAATATATATAACAAACAAACAAACAAAACAAAAAATACAAATATAAATTGGTAAAAAGTTTTAAGTTAAACGGTTTTACTTTTTCTGCATTGAAAAGTACAAAAAATAGACAAAATTATAGTGTTTTACTAGTGTAGCCCTTTCATTTGATACCCATATTGAGGGAGTTAAGAAAAATATGTAATCCGCCATTTTGAATCGGCGGCCATCTTAGATTTTTAATGTTTTTGATTTTATTCTATTGTTTTGCCATCTAAACTAAATGTGTGTACCAAATTTGAGATGAATAAGACAACGGGAGTGTACTTAAATTTCAATATCTAATTTTGACCCAAATAAATAAATTCCGTACTGGTCGAGCTAAATAAAACCGTTTAAAAACAAAAAAACGAAATGCCAGTTGAAGTCTTACATGAAGTATTGACTAGGTACAGAAATTGTATACTGTTCCTTTATATCTCAGGACAATATAATAATATAATATTCCTTCTAACTTGTCTTAACTACTTCCCGATAAACAACAAAATATGTCCTTTTAATGCTTTGGGTACGAACTTTAAAAAAAAAAAAGGGAACGCGAACAACATTACGTAACGTTACAGATTATTTAAATAATTTTTAACGGTTCAAAACGCAATATTAGTTAGTTAACCCATTTTTACCGACGGGTCGACGTCTCAGATGTTTTATGTATCACCATAACTGTTTGGGATAAAGGACAATATGAGGCTGCTAGAGACAGATTGGCCTAATAACAAAAAACAGGATTTTTAATAAGGAGTAAAATAAAAACGCGCAATTAACTTAAGCGAAAATGAATTTGTACTATTATTTGTGTAAGAATTATTTTTACAATTTTCGGTCACTGTGCTCTTGTAGATTAACATTTTTGACTATAAAAATCTAAATAACTTAAGTCATAAAATTGCAGTTAGGCTACTCTGCCTCTAACGGCCTCATCCATGTCTATATTTTAGCATTGAGCTATGAAGCGATGTATACATATAGAGATATAACATATCATCTTTAACAAGATTTATCAGAAATTAGCACTTACGTGGTAATGTCCATCTGTTTGTTGATCATGATATCATTGTTACCGCAACTGAGTAATGATGTAATAAAATACAGATTTTCAGTTTTTGCATCTGTTTCTCACTGTTTGTTTATAACATTGGTTGGGACATTTACCTCTCAATAATTATCAATGAGCAAACATTCAAGTTGTTTGTTTAATTGTGTACGCCGAAAAGGACAGTAAAATATATTTTACAAATCGATAATAAACTTTAAAAAAATCCGGCTAGAGTCGAAATTTTTTTCAATTTATTTTTGTTTTTAAATTGTATAGTGCCTTCATGTGCAATAACATGTAAAAAATAATGAAGTGTTCAAATATTTTTTTTTATAATAGTATACGTATTTAACACAGCCTTTTTTCTTGAAGAATAATGGAAGACGTGAAAATTGAGAAAAATGTTGCTCAAAATGAAAAATATATATTTTGTCAGATTTGGTACATTTATCCGACCCAAACTTATAAACTTATAATATATTAATACGCAGTGGAAAATGTGGAAAAGAACGGTTCAAGAAACCAACTTTATGTAAGAAAGAATTATTCTTTTTTATATGATCTGAAAAATGCGACTGTACGAGTATATGTCTGTCTCTTGAGATAACACTTAAATACTGTCTATAGTTTACGCAAGTAGTACAAATTTAAATATATATATTAGTTAATAACTAATATATCGTGCTTTAAACCGTTAAAGTGTTTTATTTAAATAAGATATCACTTATTTGTTAGAGTTGTAAACAACAATATAACCTTTGCCCGATCAATTATTTTGTACAATAATCCGAATCCTTATCTTTCAAGATGAGACTAAATCAATATTTAATTATTTCAGGTAAGCAATTAGCCGCTGTAATGGGACTGTAGGAATGGTGTAAGTTATATGGCCAGTAATTATTCGTCTCTGGAATTCCTGACTCGCTAAATTGCTGGGTTTCGCGTCCCGGTAAGTAAACTGGAATGTTTAACACATATAGGAAAGGAATTTGTTTAGTTAATGCATTTTTGTCGCTACAAACCCCGTCCTTTCTTCACTATAGTATCAGGGTACATTTATGTATTTATCGTTATAACGTTACGTAACGCAACCACAGCTAATATAATACGGGATCTGGTAGAATTCGACTTTTATTTAAATCAGCTAGTAAGTTCCACTTGTTTTTATTAATTTTTAAAGTGGCTTACCAACTAAATACATGATAAAGGCTTATTAAAATAACTTAATATAACCTTATGTGGCGATTATGTATATAAATCTAGGGTTTGCAAAACGCGTATTATTGTTTGAACGATTTCTTTAATGACAGGGCTGTTTGGCAGTGAGTATGAGTTGTTCCTTAGGTCATTAAATTCACAAAAATGTATTAGTTTGTGTGACATTTGAAAAAATCCAGACTGAGTGTCTTGGGTGTTGTTCTCGGTTAAGTTTCTTTTTTTAACACTGTAGAATCACGATGAACGGACAGAAAAACATTTTTTTTACGAATTTATAATAAAATATGTAATAATAAAGTACTAAATAATTTTTATTGAGAATTTATATAGAAAATAAAATATGTTTGGCCAACCCAAAAATAGAAATAAATACTTAATTTTCACAATTTTTTAATTTTACATTACCGTAAAGAAAATAAATGTATGGAATAAGTAAACTTGAAGGCGTAATTAGGTTAGGCGTTAAGAAAGAAAATTTTAGTTATTTTGTTATATTTTATATAATTTGATTTTATCTTCGACGTTCATAAGTATGACTAAATATTAAGTCAGGTTGTATGTATATAATATATGCTTAAGGTATTCTTGTTTTTAACTTATATTGTTTCTCTGGAGTCTAAAAGCTGTCTGGCTTGCTGGTGATTGGGGTCACTGAAAATCAGTTTGCAAGAGGCTCTGGTTTTAGATGTTACCATTGTTTTAATTTTCAGCTATATTATAATTATATTTTGTGTAAGTTGTTAAGTTGATTTAGTTCATGGTTCTTGTGTGCAACTTTTAAATAAATGCTTTTTATTCGTTCGTTAGTTCGTTGTTGTCGTCTAACAATCGAATCAAACATTCAAGCATACTTTCATTTTGACGGATTTGTTGATGCAATTAAAGAAAGTACTAATATCAAAGTTCGTGTTTTGGAGGAAAAATGTATTTTTTTTATTATTTTATTTTTTTTCTTAAACATGTCGGACTTCGTCTGGAAATCCGAATATTAAATGGTTAGTAGGAATATCGAAATTTTATCCGGGTCTCGAATGACCGTCCACAGATGAAAAAGTTTAAGTAAAGCCAAAATAATCGACAGCACATCTTGTTTATATGCTGTAGGTATTTTACCTTGCAAGTGAACTGTATGTTCGTCTGTCTGCCTATATTATTTAAAAAAAATCAGTACTTCGACGAGAACATTTTCACTTATAAAGTGAAAAAGACACTCACAAATCAAGCATCGGCGCGCCTGCCAAAGCGAACAACGAAGTTGCCAACTCCAAGTCTAGAATTTGATAAAACTGACTATTAGCTGTCAAGGAGTTGGTCTTTTGTCCGTCCGGCCGCAGATTGCGGGCCGAAACTTTGTAAGACTGTTGTCTAAGTTCGATAGTGACTGACGATTGTGGAGTCATTGAAGATTTATTCCAGCTTCAGGGTTAATTGTTAGTGTTGAGGTCTGATAATTTTATTTTCATATTTATTTTGTATGAATTTCTTGATTCTCCATATATGAGACGAAATCAACAAAATACAGAAAATTAGCAATACACAACGTTTGCCTAATAATCAACGGGTCGTGGATTCGATCCCTAGAGGATCCAAAATGTTTCTAATCAACTTATATTTTTTTCTGGAACTTGTCGAGTTCTTTCGAAAGTCGGGATATTAGATGGTTATGTATATATGAAACTAGCTGTGTCAGCGACTTTGTCCGCGTAGTATAGTTGTATGAGAACAAATACTCTTAGCAACACAAAAATATTTTTTCACTCGGAACCACCAGTTCCTGAGATTGCCGCGTTCGAACAAACAAACAAACTCTTCATATTAGTATAGTTTGCGTCCTCATGAACCACCGTCCGGTCTTTGGAAGCCAATGAAGATGTTATATGGCTTGGGAACTTCACCTTTCATCAAATGACCCCCCCTTATCCTTCTCTAGCATAACAAATACCGAATCATATAGCTTTGACTAGACCAAGGAGTCCGCATCTTGTAATCGACCTTGAACCATAAATAGCGTAAAAGTTTCATAGGCTTATGATCGCCTTCACCTATTTTTGTTTATTTAGTCTTATGTAAGCTGTATCTAGATTAACGATCACGAATAAAATATTAATGGTTAAATTGTCTGCATTTTTCGATGTAAGTCAAGGATTAACACGTCTGTAGTTTATGCGAGTTGTACACATTTAAATAAAACACTTTAACGGTTTTAAACGCGATATACCTTAGTTAAACTTGACACGTGATCTCCCTGTGACCATAGCTGCTGTCAAGCATCCGAAACGTCGGGCGGTAGTTAGATAAATTTAACTAATATATTTCATGTTTTAAACCGTTATAAGTATTTAATTAAAATGTGTATTTGCGTAAATCATTATTTAAAATCAACTAATATATTTCACGTTTTAAACCGTTAATTATTTAAATGTCTATTCTCTCAAACTACAGACATTGCATAATAATAATAATTTAGGAAATCCTCCATTATATGCCCCAACACGAATTCCTTTTAAACGTTTTCTCACTTCATGCCTGTTTGTTCACCAAAAATACCTTCTATTCCTTTTATTTGTTGAAGGATTGCGTGACTTCAGAGACCTAGGTTCGCCATTGCGGCAGATTGCGGTTAAATATGGAGCTAATATTATTCATAGTGCCGACAGACTGTATAAGTTACGACTGCGGAGTGGCGTCATCGAATAGATATTTTGAACTTAGTCTTTGTACTACTGTTTTTGTTATTCTGTGGCAATATATTATTCATGTCATGAATTGGTTGGTAGGTGCTAGTTATAAAGGATTGACGCAGAGTGTTACATACTAAGGAATTATGTATAAATATTTAACATATTTAACGGTTTAAAACTCGCAATGAATTATTAACCTTATTTACGAATTATTTTAGTTACGGTCAACAATTGATGTACATATTATCTATAATTTACGCGAGTAGTACACATTTAAATAAAACACTGTAACGGTTTAAAACGCGATATATATAAAACTCCCCCCGTGTCCACAAATGCTGCTAAGCATCCGAAAACGTCGGGCCGTAGTTAAAATATTTTCAATAATGTTTGACTGATATATATCGTGTTTTAAACCGTTAAAGTGTTTCATTTGAAAGTATTATTAGTATTATAAATCCTATCCTAACGACAGCGGGAAAAAGCTTTCCCGGCTTTTCCGATATTAAAACATAAACTGTTTGCGGGGGTCTAATACTCTTTTAGTAGAGGTAATCCTCAACATTTTCCCCATAAGAATATTATTACCGTCGCGTTCTCTCTGTGCTTATACCATTTTCATGTTTTATTCATCAAAGTTAAAGCAATGTGCATTTATTTTGGAGAAGTGCAATCTTGGTGCTGGTAAGTAGGACAACGTGGTTTAGTATGGAATACAAAATATTGTTATAACAGGGTTGTCACTTTTGGAAGTCTTGTTTTTAAACTGTTTTATTTAGCTCGACCCGTACGGAATTCATTTATTTGGGTCAAAATTATTTGAAGCACCTTCCCGTTGTCAGATTGATCTGATATTTGGTACACACATTTAATTTAGATGACAATACAAAATAATGAAATCAATAACATTATAAAACTAAGATGGCCGCCGATACAAAATGGCGGATTAAATATTTTTCCTTAACCCCCTCAATATATGTATCAATGAAAGGACTACACTAGTAAAACACGATGATGATGTAATTTATTTTTTTTGTACAGTTTTGAGTGCACAAAAAATAATGCCGTTCCTTTCGACCTTAAAAGTTTTTTTACCGATATTAATTAAGCAAAAGAACTGTGTGATGACCGTATAAAAAAAAAAAAAAAAACATACAAAGTAATTTTATCCTTTTGTATACTATTCATCTCCGAAAGTGCTACAGATACTAGTCAATTTATGTATCGTCTGTAGAATACGTGAGTGGTTTTATTGACGGTTTAAAACATGACATATATTAGCTAACTTATTAACAACTTATATGGCGTAGGACCACGGCCTCTGCAAACCACCCAAAACCGCGAGCGCTAGTTAAAACAAATTGTAAATAAGTTTATAAATATATTTCGCGTTTTAAATTGTTAAAAAGTGTTTTATTTCAAAATGCATTTATAATATTTCGCTTTAATAGTCCCTTAAGGACTGCATTGCTAACTTTCTTTTTATTATACTTTTGTACTACGTTTTCTAAAAATTACACTTGTAAATTACTTATTAACACTGACTCAAAATTTTGGACTCGGCGGGGACCGAACCCGTGACCCGTTGATTCATACATTGCTTCCATTACACCAACGGGCCGGTACTTATATAGCTTGTTGAAAACCCTATAGTAAATAAGCAGCTTCATTTGCAAAACTCGAATGTGGTCGTCCTTGGGCCCTTAGTCTGTTTAAAATATATGCGGTTCCAATTACGGCGACGGTTTTGCAATTATTAAATTAATGGATCTGCATTATTTGTTTAAAATCGGTTTCCGAATTGTATTACATTGAAACAATTTCACGATACATTACCAAATGGAACGGTTAATACGGTCTGTAGTGGTGCGAGTGGTATACATTAAACGACGTTCTAACGGCTTAAAACGCGATATAAATTTAGTTTAGTGTTTTATTTAACTTGTAAGAAAGTTAAATTTGTCTGTGGCAGTGGATAATATAGCAAAATAACCATTTTATATGACGTCCAAGGCTTTTTCGAAAAATGCCCGAAAGAAAACCTTTGTATAGATATATGTAGAGAAACTTATAATGTAAAACATTTAAAATACAATACAACACATTAAATAGGGATTTTCATTTTAACTTATTTGAAACTACCTAATTTCATAAAATTTTGGTTTCACCATTTGTTGGGTTGATGTTTAAAATAATAGTATAGATAGATAATAATTGAGAATAATTTTATTTTCAATCCACAGAGTATGATTTCTTGTATGTATAATATTTCACTGCTGAATTATTTACAACAAGCTTCTGTCTATTGCCAATCCGTTGGCAACTCCGTCGAGGAATGCGTTACCGCCAGCTCTGCCCGAAGCACCGGCTGAAACGCCTATGTTACCCCCCCGCGGACGCCCCACCCGAAAATCCGAATCCGCCTCCCACTGAGCCACGACCCGACAAAGCTCCGCCAATAGAACCGGCCGCTCCAGCTCCTAGGGCAGCACCTTCAGCTAATCCAGCCCCAAATGCATGTGCGGCTCCAGCTATACCCGCTCCGATTGCACCCGCACCAGCAGCAGCAGCGTCGGCACCTAAAGCTGCACCGCCAGCTATCCCGGCTCCGACTGCACCTGCGGCTCCGGCTCCTAATGCTGCTGCTCCAGCTAATCCAGCTCCAACAGCACCCGCACCAGCAGCAGCAGCAGCACCTGCCCCTAAAGCGGCACCTCCAGCTATTCCAGCTCCAATTGCACCCGCACCAGCAGCAGCAGCGTCAGCACCTAAAGCTGCACCGCCAGCTATCCCGGCTCCTACTGCACCTGCGGCTCCAGCTCCTAAGTGCTGCTGCTCCAGCTAATCCAGCTCCAACAGCTCCCGCACCAGCAGCAGCAGCACTTGCCCCTAAAGCGGCACCTCCAGCTATACCCGCTCCGATCGCCTCCGCACCAGCAGCAGCAGCACCTGCCCCTAAAGCGGCACCTCCAGCTATTCCAGCTCCAATTGCACCAGCGGCTCCAGCTCCAAGTGCTGCTGCTCCAGCTAATCCAGCACCAACAGCTCCTGCACCAGCAGCGGCTGCACCGGCTCCTAGAGCCGCACCCCCAGCGATCCCCCGCTCCGACAGCGCCTGCGGCGCCAGCTCCTAGTGCTGCACCACCAACTATTCCAGCTCCAACAGCGCCAGCTGCCCCAGCATCTAGAGCCGCAGCTCCGGCTAATCCTGCTCCAGCATTGATTTCGCCTTCACCACCAAATCCTCCAGTTGCAGATGCATCCCCCCCTACACTCATTGATCCACCAATTTCTCCGGCACCACCTAAGCTAGCTCCAATACCACCAGAACCCGAAATATCTGCACCTACACCGGCGGCACCAGATAGGTCTCCACCTATGCCCATCGATCCATCGATTTCTCCGGCAGTAGCTAAGCCAGCGCCAAGGCTACCAGCACCAGTTACTCCTGCGCCAAAAGCACCTGATCCTTCTAACGATGCACCACTGGCAATTCCAGCTCCGACAGCGCCTGCGGCGCCAGCTCCTACAGCTGCCCCACCAGCGATTCCTGCTCCGACAGCGTCGGCGGCACCAGCTCCTAAGGCTGCAGCTCCACCTAACCCGGCTCCAATAGCTCCTGCACCGGCAGGGCTACGGTCCTAGAGCCGCACCACCAGCAATTCCTGCTCCGACAGCGCCCGTGGCGCCTGCTCCTAGCGCTGCAGCTCCAGCTAACCCGGCTCCAATAGCCCCTGCACCGGCAGCAGCTGCACCGGCTCCTAGAGCCGCACCACCAGCGATTCCCGCTCCGACAGCGCCTGCGGCGCCAGCTCCTAGAGCTGCAGCTCCAGCTAATCCGGCTCCAACAGCCCCTGCACCTGCAGCGGCTGCCCCGGCTCCTAGAGCGGCACCACCGGCTATTCCAGCTCCCATAGCACCGGCAGCAGCGCCTAAAGTTGCGGCACCTGCTATTCCAGCTCCAATAGCGCCCGCACCAGCAGCTGCAGCACTTCCTGCTAATCCAGCACCAATAGCGCCCGCACCATCAAACGCTCCAGACGCGCCGCCTCCAACGCTCAATGATCCACCGATTCCTCCCCCGATAGCACCGGACGCTCCAGCCCCTATGCTGGCAGAACCATCTAAACCACCACCAACGCCTACTTCATCTGCTTCTTCTGCCAATGGCACATCAACACCTTCACCGTTTCCAACGATCTGGCTGCCTTCTGCACCTTCATTTAGAGTGTTACCAATAGCCGAAGCAGCGTTCTGGCCTCTGTTGAATTGCCGATGGGCTTGGGCACCCGCGTTGTGGAAACTAGAGCCGCCTACATTGTGGCTTCCTTCGTCTTCGCTTTGGGTAACCTGAAAATTATAGTAAATTCTTCGTTATTACTCAAGCACCAGAAACAAACTCAAAGAACGGCGCATTTTCTATCGTAGCATATATTAAATTTAAAGTCCTATATATGACCCAATTACTTCTATACATAGGATTGACAATTTTATAAGTGTGTTCTGGAACTATTATTGTATTACACAGGAAAAAATCTTCCTAAAGCCTTTTCACATATTGAAGGGAATAAAATATAACAATAATAACGACTTATAATTATGTTGACTGTCAATATGTAAAATGGTTTTCTTATTAAAACAGCTACTGCTCTACAAGAAGCGAATTGCCAAATAGGCAGTGATAATTTTTGTTTTAAAAAATAAGTTAACATTTTATAGAGAAGTTATCTTTTAAATTATACTAACCGTGGTTACTTTGGTATGGTGTTGACCAACATTGTGGAATTCTCCACCCCCAACATTATGAGCCGACTGGCCGGCGACGCCGCTGGCACTAGCGCCTGCGTTTTGGCCGCCAAAGTTTCCAGAATTTAGGTACCCGCTTCCTTGAGACGCTGCTTCACCCAGTCCACCTAAGCCAATGTTACTGCCTTGTCCAGCCTCATTTAAGGTGTTACCAACAGCTGACGCGCCATTCCGGTTCGCGTTATATCCGCTGTTTGCTTGAGCTCCTTGGTTGTGGAAAACTGGAGCCCCCGATATCATGGCTTCCCTCGCTTTCTACCGTGGTAACCTGGACAGAACACGAATACTTTTATAAACTTACAACCTTTTAAATACAACTTTTACGCTTTAAACGTACAAAAAAAAAAAAAAAAAAAAAAAAAAAAAACCGGACGTTGGGGAACCTTTGCAGCAACTTTGACCACAAGAAGATTTCGTTTTAACGCTTTAAACGCAATATATTTAACTAATATTTTGGTATTTTTTAATAGACGAGATAGACAATTAGGTCCATTTGAAAGTGATAAGCCCAGTTATCTCAACAAAGATTTGTTGAGTTGATTTTGTTAAATATCGGGAACCACGGGCGGCAACCGAAATTCGGCTACACTTTGGTTTTTAGATTAAATTAAATATCGATTATAAATTGAGCTCCGTGATCTACACGTATTAATTGTTTAAGCAAACAGCACGGAACGCCGTGGATGCCGGTTCAGGTCCTGAATTTTTTTTATTTTTCAGCGATTTTAATTATGACATTTACCTTTGTCACTTTAGTGTGATGTTGTCCAACGTTGTGGAAGCTGCTGCCGCCAACATTATGCTCTGACCGACCAGCAGCTCCACTAGCACCTTCGTTGAAATTCTTTCCGGCAAACTTTCCGGTTTTGATGTAACCACTGCCTCTTGCAGCGCCACCTAAGCCTAGACCGCCACCTAGAGCACCGGCTATACCCGCGCCAACACGGTTGGCCGCGCCAAGTCCCAAACCAACACCAGTTCCGATGACTTTTTGTCCGACTTGGAAACCAGTGTTAATCGCATTGGCTACTCCAAACGGGTTTGGCAGGCCGAAAAGCGGGCTTGCGTCTAGCGTGACCGCACTCACTAGAACAGCTAGAATCTGAAAAGGACGTTTAAGTCTAATACTATAAATGTAATATAAATAAAACACTTTACGGTTTAAAACGCGATATTTATAGATTTTAATTATGGCGTTTTAAACGGTTAAAGTGGTATTAAGTATTTCAAAGTGTACTACTCGCGTAAACTACGGACAGTATTTTATATAAATATTTGACAAAAGTACCGTTATTTTTTTATTGAGATAAGACACAAGCATGAGATTCACCTGATGATAAGATGCAGTACCCCAGATATATGACATCTACTGTTTTGGCTTCGGATATTTCGAAATCCGCAGGTTGTAATCGATACTCGATTAAAATCACGACTTTCTCATTTGTGGGACGGCGGTACGTGACCCGGAGGAAGTCTCGATATTTTTACCACCCGTTTAATATCTAGACTAAACTAGGCCACCGTGTTTCATAAAAAATATAAGTTAAAAAGTTACGTTGGACCCAGTGGGGATCGAACCCGCAGTCCATTGATTACCATAAGACCAACAAGCATGTCAAAAAACCTTTATTTATTTATTTACTAAAAACAAATACTTACAAACAACTTCATGTTGACACACACAAAACCGCTGCAATAATGCTTTCGACTCTAAACGTTGCGTTTTTATATCGATATCAATAATTAAACATTAAAGATGGTCAATTATGTGAGAATTAAATAGCCATTAATTTACGAGTAACTTAGTTAACGGCTTCGTTATTTTATGAGAGTACTGGTACAATTAAATTGTCGTTAATTAGATAGTTCTCGTTTCGATTTATTTGTGAATTTATGTTATAGTGTTAAACAATTTTTTTTTTTATATTTCTATTGAAAATAATTTCGACTCGGGCAGGACTTGAACCGGCAACGTCAGCGTTCCGTGCTGTTGCTCTAACCAATTGAGATACCGATTCCTACCGTATTTTCAGTTATCAGACTTTTTTATTATAAACGAAAAATGTGGCACATTTAACAATACAACTCATGTATAAATACACACACACACACACACACACTCATACATACGCCTATTTAAATTTAGTTTTTAATACAATCTTAAACCTAGGAATCCAACAGGATAGGATATAACAAACAACACTCTTTCACAATAATGTTTAAACTTAAGTAAAATTAAATACGGCTTATTAATAAAAGAAAATTATAAATATTACTTCAGAGAAATGTAAATTGATTTTCTCTTGTTTTTATCTTAAACCAGCTGTTCCGGCGAACGTTGTTTTGTTGTTTGCAAGATAAATATTATTGTGTTGATACAACTATAAGAAATAATTGGTAATTCAATACAATAAAAAGATTCGCTGCGAGTTAATTTTGAAAAATTGATATATAATGTCGAAGACATTTTTTAGACTGTTTAAAGTTAAATCATTCTTTCAAATATATTTTTTTGGTTTCTTTACAGATGCCCTCTAAGACAAATAATCTTCCACTTTTTCCAATGTTTCTTCCTTCCTATTGTTGGCGGCGTGATGTTATATAGCCTTAAACCTTCCTCCATAAATGGTCTATCCAACACAAAATAATTTGTCAATTCGAACTAATAGTTCCTGATAGCGTTTTCACAAACTCTTTAGGTTATAATATTATTGACGTATGTGCACAGTAAGCTATTAAAAATCCAACTATTATTTAGTTCAATCACTTTAACGGTTTAAAGCAAAATATATATTAGTAAAACTTATTTTAACTATGGCCCGACATTTCGGACGCTTTGCAGCAGTCGTTGCGGGGAGACCACCATCAATTTTCAAATAAGTTTAACTAATATATATCGCATTTTAAACCGTTAGTGTTATATTTAAATTGTACTGCTCGCGTAATCTACAGACAGCATTTAACAATTATTGCTTAACAAATTAAAAAACGACAATTTTGACTGTTATAATAACATAATACCTACATTTTCAGTCTTAAGATTCCCTTTTGAAAACACTCTATTATCATTATATAAGCAATTACACGAGTGGCGAGACTTTGGTGCGAATTATGAGTCGCCTTGGAGAAATTTTTAAGAAGTCCCCTTAGCGACTTCAAAGGAGCTTATAAAAATGAATTTACAATATTATATTCTCTAAGTTACTAGAAGGCACTGATTCGAATATTTTTAAACAGATGATTGACATTATTTTCAATGATAGAGGAGGACAGACAAGCTTGATGGTAGGTGATATACCCCTATAGCATCAGAACAAGATGCGCTGTCGACCTTTTTTGGCTTTGGATATTCGGAAATCCACAGACTGAAACCGAAACGCGATTGAGCTTTTTTATCTGTGGACGGTCGATGGTGACCCGGACGGAATTTCTATATTCCTATAACTTATTTAATATCCAGATTTCCAGACGAAGTCCAACATGTTGCAGAAAAATTATAATTTGAAAAATTGGAAGTTGTTGGACCTGGTCGAAATCGAACCCGCGACCCATGACCCGGCTAAAATGTATTGTTATAATTTTAACAATAGTTATTTAAACAATACACTTCTTGAATACATTATAACTATGTTAATAGGAATAAAAAAGAGAATTCTAAGCTATACAGTTTATTAAAAGATTTTTGTAGATTTTCGAAACTTATCGCAAGAAAATGCTTAAATAGTTTCCTTTTCATACTAAACGTGTAATATTTTATTTAGAACATTTTGGATTTAAACAAACCATTTTCAACGGTTTAAAACGGCAATTTTTTTTTACTTATTAACAATTCAGTATAGCTACAGCCCGATGTTTCAGATGATTTGCAGTAGGCATTAGTAGGCACGGGGTGACTAAGAATCGAGGGTGTCTCTAATGTCATAGTCAAGTCTGTTATATTTTGCGTTCTAAACCGTTAAATAATTTTGTTAAAATGTATTCTACTCGCGTAAACTACAGACAATACTTAAAATACTATAGCTCACTCCATTAAGAACAGTTATATATACCCTGTTGGTACAAAATTCGAGACCTGTGCATGACATTTTTTTATCTAATATGTTATCTAGTTATTGTAATGGACCTTAAATTACTGTATTCAAGTCACTATCTAGGAACTCGTGCTTAACCAATAAATAATTAAAAACTAATTTTCTCGTTTATCTCTTCGTCTTGACAATAATCACCTTTATTGAGTAAGAGCCTTCGAAGCACTTGGTCTCTTGAAAAGTCCCGAATTGTCAGGCAAACAAATAAGTTAATTATTCCTGTTTTCTTCGGGGACGGAAATTTCGTCCCCCAAAGTACATATAATATAATTACGAGCAAAACTTTTTGGAACATGTGGAATGGTTTTTAGGAAAATAGCTGGTTGAAATTCTTTTAGTTCATTTTGTAACGTCGGGCCGTAGTTAGAATAATTTTAAAATATATTTAACTAATATGTATAGCGGTTTAAACCGTTTAAGTGTTTTATTTAAATGTGTACTACTCGCGTAAACTACAGACCGTATTCATTTTCTACTTTTATTATAAGAGAATCTAGATAAAACAAAATGCTACAATCAAAGCTATTAGTATACACATATATATTTAAAAAAAAACCATAGGGGCTAATGCTAGCAATGAATTAATCAATGAGTCGTAGATTCGGTCCCCCCCGCGTCCAAAATGTTCGTAATATATTTTTTATTTAAATAAAACACTTTAACGGTTTAAAACGCGATATATTAGTTAAACTTAGAAAACTAATATTTAACTTCGGCCCGCTTTGGATGCTTTGCAGCAGCCGTGTCACGGGGAGACAGTACGTTATATTATACCGTTAAAGTGTTTTGTTTAGATGTGTACTACTCGCGTAAACTATAGACAGTATTTAATTATTTTTTTTTAAACATGTTGGACTTCTGTATATCTGGTTACTAACTGTGTTGGAGATACTTACTACCTACGATATCGTAACTCCTCTCGGGTCATCATCCAAAGATAAAAAGCCGTGATGTTTAGTCACGTGTCGGTTACAGTCTGTAAATTTGCGAACATTCAAAACTAGAATGTGTTGACTGCACACCATGTCCACCATGACAAATCAAAATTCAGTTAATTAAATGAAACCAGTTCGTTTCAAAGGCTTTATTTGTAGGTTACAATTTTCGAAGAATTTCTATACGTAACGACATATTGAAATTGGTTTAAACTAGGATTCGAAGAATTCTTCTTGCTCTTCCAACGATGGGTCCGACTAATCGAACGGGGCAGGCGTCTGATTGAGTTGCCTAGAATGAATTAAAAAAGGGTTTAAACTATACAATAAGACTGTCTTACTTTGGCGTTGTCTCAATATAGGTTAGACGAACTTTGGCGCATGTATACTCGTTATTAGACTGTCATTTAATTATTGTTACTAGCTGGTAAATTAAAGTTTACTAAGTTTAGTCTAGTAAATAAATATGTATCCACGCGGAAATATCGCGGGAACAGTAATTACTTTTATATAATGTATGTCTATTACGTTATACCTTCCGAAGGCTAATGCAATTTTAAGCAAATGTCTTGATACGGTTCAGCAAAAGCAAAAAGCGAATAAAAAACAATTACCATAGCCACTAGTCAGCACAGCAACGATGAGGAAAACAAGAGGACTCTGAAATTCAAGGTTTTAATAGAAAATTAGGAAAAGTAATAGACTGTCTGTAGTTTACGCGAGTAGTACACATTTAAATAAAACACTTTTACGGTTCGAAACACGATATATTTTAAGTGGCCGTAGTAAAAAAATTCAAACAAGTTTATTAAAATATATCGCGTTTTAAACTAGTAAACTGTTTTATTAAATTTAGGAGAATATAATTATAATACTCTGAAGTGTCATGAATTAGTAGCCATAGGCCAATGCTCACATTCTGGTTAAACAGAATTTAGGCATTTAAATAAAAATACTAATACGGTTTACAAATATAATTGTTAACTTATTTTTAATCTACGACGGCCCCCATTCGGCTACTGCAAAGCATCCAAAACGATCAAGGTTTCATTTAAATGCGAAATTTAGCCGGCTAACTGTAATCAACCAAACTTCGGAATTTGTTCTATTTAATTTGAATTGGTGCTGACAAAAATCTTGTCCTTGTGACTACAGCTGTTAAAAACCATGCGATATGTCGGGCCGTAGTTAAAATAAATTTAATTATTAAATGTGTTCTCCAACTACAGGCAATAAAAAAAAACTTACAATTTTATCCATACTCTTCATAACGATATGGTTTATTGTGAAGAAATGACGATAAATATAATTTATATCAACTTTTATATATTTCCTTATTAAGGCTGCTTCACACAGAATGTGGGTTGAAGCTGCTCTGTATAAATAAGTAAAAATATAAAAATATACCTTCCTTAAAACACATTGTTGAAAATTTTTAACCAAATTTTTAAGAAATAACACTATCATTTTCATTATTCATTTAAACAAAAAATAACATTAAATATTAAATCGGTTAAAACATGAAAAAATATTATTTTCTTTACCTCTATTGGGTTTATAGAAATATGTGTATATTAACTACGCTTTGAACCTTTAAAACGTCTGGGCTGTAAACTATAAAATCCTACTATTGTTTACGTGACAAAGTCATAGGTTCGAATTCTAGGCAATAATAACGGGGCCACATTTTTTAAAACAATGATGCTCGAATAAAGTGTTCAGAAAACTCTCGGGTTAGCTAAGTCGAAGAATGAAAATACATACAATTGACAAATATATTTTACATTTTAGAACCCTTTGCGGGCAGTTGTTGTAAACAGCCCAATGTTTGTGGTTAAATATTTCACGTCTTCATGAAATTGCTGTCCCTTTTCCATGTTATGCAAGAATGTGTTTTATACAGAACATTATAATAACCAGGGGTCAGCATCAAAATAATATTGTTTGCTTCTGCCAAATTTTGGAAAAAAGCGCGTCGTGGGTTCGATCCGACGTTTATCGCTTTGGGAAATCTTGGACATTTTCCAACATTATCTCAGTATTTACGAATGTTCAAAACCACAATATGTAGTAGACAGGCTATCTTAATTATTATGACGTTATTTCACTTGTGTTCAATACTTTCGGATTTTCGATATGTAAAAGCCTACACTTAATACAAGTTATTGTTGATATTAATTTTAAAGACTATAGATTATTATGAACATGTATTAGTCGTGATCACGAATTTTTTTTTATAATTAAATACATTTAGTTTTATTAAATTGCAATTATAAATCTAAGAATAAGAATCAATCATCTAAGCAGTATTGTCTGTAGTAAACATAAGGAACTTGATAAAATTTGTAACGGTTTGATACGCGGCATATCTATTGTGGAAGCTATGACAATGGCGCTGAAATACAATTGTATTAGACATACGGGCGGTTTAAAAAAAATCTCGTTTTTGTACTAACAGCCAAATTCTTTATTGAGTCACCCTTCTAAAGAGGATTTCCTTGTGTTATACCGTATATAATACATATTTATTTAACATTTTAATCATATTCTCCTACTTATCATTAAGGGAGACTTTTTCCCTTTTGATACCACACGTATACAAACGTTTATTATTTAATATATTTTAATTTTAGTTTAATTAAAAGCAATATTTAGTATGCTATACAATTATATAAATTTAAAATCTATTGAGTTTAACTATTCACAACACAGACGTAACTTGAACCGGCAGCCACAGCGTCTGCTGTTCATAATGTTCCGTGCTGCTTTTTAACTAGAGAGCTTGGTGCTGCATATTAGCTACCTATAGCTAGAACAGCACAAAACACTGAATGCCGGTCCCGCCCATGTCTTATAATGCCCTCATGTGAAAAATATTAACGTTTTCAAATGCGATACAATTGTAACATCGTTATAAGCTTATCGTGTTTAGTGTTGATTTCTTTTTAAGCTTCACAAATGATATAATTTACATCAGCCTTATTCCATCTTAAGTTGCTTTGTGCCTAAGCAGTCGCCAAGGCACTTGCTCCTCGGGAAAAGTCATTTCCGAACCGGCTAGCACCATTATTGTGCCTCGTGAAGGCTCCTCTTGACACAGCCCCATTGTTGAACTCCTCAGAACCTCCGATATTGTGGCTTTCAGAATTCTCAGACGTTGTAATCTGTTGAACAGTATTTACAATAATATAAGTAAATACTTCGATGGTTGGTTATAGTAAGTGGCAACTTAGATCGGCTCGTTCGTCTAATCGTGGTATTGTTTCTAAGAAAATAGATAATTAAATACTGTCTATAGTTTACGCGAGTAGTACACATTTAAATAAAACACTTTGACGGTTTAAACACAAACAAGAAGATTCAGCAATTCCTGAAACCAAACAAGTGTCAAGTGTACTACCGCTTTACATGATGCAGGCGTTTACAGACTGGATTGTGATTGTGGCCTATCCTACATCGGCCAAACAAAGCGTAGCATCTCAAACAGAATTAAAGAACACGTCGCGGATATAAAACATAAGCGTCTCTGCAAATCTTCGGTTTGCCAACCCTCATCGGATGGGCCCAATACTACATTCGCTTTGACCAGCCCAAAATCCTCGCAAACGTGAGTCGATTTTTTCCAAGATTGGTACGCGAAGCAATTGTAATAAAAAAAGGCCTCAAATTATCCAAAACCTGGTATCCCATATTAAAAACTCTGGATCCCAATAAAAGCATACCGCAAAAGCGAAGACACCGTTAGTCAATTCTGCAAGGACCCGGCCAGTTTCGCCAAATACCAACTTCAACGTAGCGTAGCAATTTTTTACTTTGACGTCAGAGACATCCTCCATCTTTAGTCTCCCCTTGACCACGACTACTGCAAAGCATCCGAAACGTTGGGCCGAAGTTAAAAATCATTTTCAAATAAGTTAATTGCGTTTTAAACCGTTGAAGTGTTTTATTTAAAAGATATATAATTATTTTTCCCTCTTTATATATACTTTTTCTGCTTGCTTCTTTAGCGTTTTTAATTTATAATATCTTAATTTTTTTCACGGGCTTGTTGGTTTAATTGTAGTAATGATACTAATTAACGGAAACTGGCCAGGATTCCTAACGGGTCCAACATTTTTCTAATCAATATATAACTTTTCTGAAACATGTGGAACTTTGTGGGGATAGTTTGGTAAAATGGGAGGTAGAAGAAGCGAAATTCCGTCCTGGTCACCGACAGTGGTCTACCATCAAGTGGAGCCCCGTGTTTACTGTGATTTTCATTAAAAAACGACTTACCTGAGTTACTTTACTATGATGTTGTCCAATATCGTGAAACTCTCGTCTTCCTGAATTGTGCACATTCTTCTCCCCAAAACCCTTTTCTCCATTGCTGTACTGGTGGCTTCCTGCTTGCCTGATTTTAGCTAAATCACTCAAAATTATTTTAGGGCCTTGAAACGGAAAACCGTGATGGAAACCCAATGCTCTACCCAATAGGGAACCAGCTTGGGCTTCTGTTACCACAGACATTAGAGCGGTTATGACCTGAAAGGAAATTTCCTTATAAAAATACGGTTACTTGATTTACATACTAAACTTAATCTGAAAACAGTCATCCAAACTTATAGATTATCTACATTTTACCGTAAATATTAAAAAGTACCAACCACAAGCTTCAACATTTTAAATTTTCACTTTTTTAGTAGGTAGTTAACAAGTTCTGTTCAAGCAAACGAACCCGAATGATATTTTTATATTGTTTTGCGAGTTTTATACTAACCTTTATTAAGTAATGTAGGTATATATATTAATTTGGCTTAGAAGTTAATACGGGATAATTAAGTTAATTTATTTATTTATTTATTTATTAAAATTCGTACAACATTACATTAAGTTCATATATAACCAAAAATTATGCGTAATTAACTATTTCAGACTTAAGTAACTATGACAGTACAAATATATATTATACAACTATGAATCTTCCTATCTATGAATAAGTGATAATTAATTTAAAGAAATATAATAATTAAAAAGAGAAAAAAAAAATCTAAAAGAAAGTTAATGGTAAAAGGATATCAAATTCTAGTAAACATTAGTAAATGTAGACATTAGTAGAAACTGCTTTAAAAAGGATTAAGTTTTAGATTAGACAAGACATAAACGATTACTTGCAACTTTATCACGAAAATTATTTTTAGGGTTCCGTAGTAGCTAAAGAGTAAAAAACACTGTCTGTGAAAACCAACAACTTCTTTATAACAATCGATTTTGTTTTTGGGTCGTTTTGCTCGATATGAGCAAACTAGGCGAGTAGGCGTGTGAAATAGTAAAAAACACAAATTCCTATTCTTCCGTTGATCATGGCTACATTAAAAAAAGTTAACCAATATATTTCACGGCATAAACCGTTAAAAGTGTTCTATGTAAACATTAACTACTTGCGTAAATTTCACACGACACTTGATAATTAAAAAATGGTTATTATCAAGCGTTTTTGTGTTGTTACTGAACCAATTGTACACAATTCCGGATCGCGATTGGTCAGTCTTTTCGCCGACGGCTAATATTAAACACTTAATTAATTAAGCTGACTTGTAATCAAACTCAAAAGCATGTTCTGAATTTGTAAACAATGGCGTGTTTCGATATTCAAAATGCACGGCCTTGTCATGCCTTTGCTGCTTCCATTTTGCGCATATTTGCCCAATTAAAAATGTAGGCGTGTGTTGCATTAAATATAAACAATGACACAACGAAAACAAAGTCTATCTAAATACTAATACCAAAATATAATCGTCTTTGAATACTGAACTAAAAAATTCGCTTCAAATTAAAAACTTTTATGACCATGATAACCTATTAACAGTGCACTTATAGCTTTATATAATTAAGTGCAAGATTGATGGTTATAACATACATAATAAATAAAAAAAATAATAATCATTATTAATCTTTGCAAAAAAAAGTACTTATTTTTCATTAAAAAAAAAAACTTATTATGTTGTTCAATAAAAATTAGAGATGGGCCGAGAATTCAGTTGATACTCGGTACTGGGCGGGTTTTTTGATACTCGTACTCGGCCGAATAACTCGATTATACTTTGTTATTTGATAACGAGTATACTTTGTTTATAACAACAACATATTGAGGTAGATATAATCAAAGCAATAGCAAAGGTAATTCAGATATTTAATAAATCTTTCAAATTTCAATTAATAAATTCAAAACTATGCTAATGAATGAGCAGCAATGAGACAAAACTACGAGAAGATGAGAGCGAGCCGACGTCTTGACCGGTGTGAACCTGTTTGTACTTGTTTATGCGCGCAAAGTGTAAATTTGATTGAACCGAGTTACTCGGCTGAGTACTCGGTTGAAAAGAACATGAACCGAGTAAAACTCGGTACTCGTTACTCGGCAAAAGTGTTATTTATTCGGCGCATCACTGATAAAAATTATTGTAAGAATATTTTTCTTCTTAACATAACTTTGAATTCGGTGCTAAGTTATTGTTTAGAAAAACTACACTTATAATAAATAATATAAAATTACTAGTCGGTTGTTGATTTTTTTAATAATTTTTACTTTTTTTTACCACTCTTCCAAGGGGCTTTATAAAATTGTATACACATATTTAGTAGGCTTTAAAAGAAAACAGTATATGGTCGTTGTAGCTTTTATTTCCTTTCGTGTCTAAATATATCAAATTTAAACATCGTTCTACGTTACACTATTACTGATCTAATCTTTAATTATAATAACCAGTAAGTACAGTATTATCTCACTAATCCGGCACAGACCAGAGTATTCGGATAGCTACATGTACGGATTACAGGATTGTGTAGAAGAAACATATATTTTTTAAACTTTAATATTATTTTACCCGATGGCATTATTCAAATTAAAAATCTACTTAGATAGAAGAAGAACCAGGGCGGGTCTTGAACCGGCATCTGGCGATCCGTGCTGCTGCTCTAACCAATTGAGCTACCGTGTCAGAAGTTTCTGTGATTATGTTTCGTGTGGTTAGAGTAGTAGCACGGAAAGCTGTGGATGCCGGTTCAAGTCCTGCCCGTGTCGTTTTTTTTAATCTAAATAGATTTTAAATTTTAATCATAATATTTAAACAAAATACAGTATTTAACAAAGATATTTCAGTGAATTTCTGAGTTTACGCTAGTACTGTGCATTAAAATAACACCAACACTTAACGGTTTAAACCGAGAAATCGTTAACTTATTTACAATTTATTTTCACTATGACCCGAGGTTTTTGATGCATTGTAGGCTGTGTCGTCCGCGACTGCTACGAAGCATCCGAAACGTCAGACCATAGTCAAAACAAATTGTAAATAAGTTGATACATTTCTCATTTTGAACCGTTCAAAAATGTTTGATTTAATTAACGTAGTAAATTTTGCGGTAAATCTGTACGTACGATTTTTTTTTAAACTTAAGTTTAAAAAAAATTACGAGGTGACTATAGTTTTTCTAGAGTGAAATGTGCCGGATTACTGAATATATCGGTGTATTGAAGTGCCGGATTAGTGAGAGTCTACTGTATTTTTAACACGATCTACCACGTAGTAGCATGGTCTTGACCTTGGTCATAGTCGCTGCCATACTGGTTGAGACCGGTATTATGGTTCGCGAAATTCCTTCCGAAAGCCCCGCCGTTGTCGTAGGAGTCTGAGCCTCCAATGTTGTGACTTCCAGAGTTTTCTGATTTCTCTATCTGCAAGTAAAAATATTATTTATTAATAATTCATCTTTGAGGCATTCCGTTGCGTGAACGGTTCAAGAAACCAAAAAGTATGTCTGAAAGATTGATTCTCCTTTGATCTAAAAAAAGTCCGGAATAATGTCTATCGCTTATGATCATCTAGAATAAACAATTTATGGTGATTGAAAAAATGGATTATCAGTTATTAGTTAGAGTTGTATCAACATAATAATATTAGTCTTGCGAACAACAAAACATTTGCTGGATCATCTTGGATCTTTAATTAGTGTCAACTGTCAATGTGACAACTGTTATGCATAGAAAATTAAGAACGATGTTACTTATACTATTATTGCATTTGAAAACACAATTTTTAAATGTATTTAAACGAAATAATAAAACATTTTAAACCAAGAGCGTTCGTAGTAAGTACTTATGTATACCTACAGATAATAGCGTCGCAGTCTTAAAGCTTTAATTCCACCGAACTAACCTAATTTTTTTAACATGCATTTGAATAAACAAGTTTAACGGTTTAAAACGCGAAATAAACAACTACGGAGCTTTTAGCGTTTATCGTACGCTAACGTTACTCTTTGAGCATGAAACCATTGAAAATCTTATAAACCCTAATATACAATTTTAACCGTTTAAAACGCGATATACATATATTTGTTAAACTTATTTGGGAAATATTTTAACTAGGGCTCGACGTTTCGGATGCTTAACAGCAGGTCTTGTAAATCATTAAAGTATTTTATTTAAATGTAGCCGGGAACTGAACTCCCTACCTACACGTAAGACGAGTATTACCTTGGTGTATTTATTGTGATGCTGTCCAATGTTGTGGAACTCGTGGGTACCAGCGTTGTGGTAGTTACCACCTTCCGCGCCCCTCGCCCCATTGTCATACGCGGTGTTGTGGTAACGCCTTCCCCTCGCGTACTTGCTACCAACGTCTGAACCGCCATAATGTCTTCCTATCGGCCACCGCCGTCTTATAAACGGCCGCCTGTATATCCGAAACGAATCTATCTCGATCACTGCGACGCAAAGAATGATTGCCAGCACCTAGAAACCATAGACGAACTTAATAAAATGCTCATAATACTTAGTTTTCCGGGCCACGATGGACATTAGAGATTAGATGGATAATAGCTTTTTGTTGTTTATTAACGAGTTCTTTTCCAGCTCCAGAGAGGGAATTGGCCTTAAATTGAAACAAAAATTTTATTGATTAAAGATGTATTCAAATAAAACATTTTTACCGCTTTAAAACGCGAATTAATAAACCTATTTATTATCAAGGACCCGACGTTTAACTATACCGCCGTAGTTTAATGTGTTTAAAACGCGAAATATATTAGTGAACTTATATGTAATTTATATTGGCTACGTCTCGACGTTAAATTATACGGCTGTACTAACTATTTAAAAGCGAAATATATTAGTTAACTTATAATTTATTTATTTTAACTACGGCCCGACGTGACTCCGGCTACTGCAAAGCATTAGAAACGTCGGGCTGCATTTAAAATAAATTATAAATAAGTAAAAATTTCTTGAAAACTGTAGACTAGAATACATGTTTAAAAGTCTAAATTAACTGCTTGAATTAAAAATTAAGACAAGTAACTTACAATCCACCGCATTTTACGTGCTTCCAACGTACTCGTTAACTCGTAACGCTGCTCCACAGAATTTCAAGATTTGATTGATGTTAATATCTCGATTTATTTACCTTTATAGACAACGCTATTATAAAACTCTCATTAAAAACAGATTGTTTATTTTGTTTTAATCGTTTGTAAAGGATAGCGTCGATTTCTAAAAAGATATTAGTGTATTTATCGTTGAGCACAAAAATAATTAAACAAAATGTTTAAATTGGAACCATGCCCCGCTTCTGAGGCAAGGGGCGAACATTTTTCTATGTCCGTTTCACTGGATAATTTCATATTGTGTGTATATGTTAGTTAATTGAATTTCTGTACTGTACTTTAAAACAAATTATCATTTTCCCGGGATTCGAACCTTGGACTGCTCGTGATCAATGTAATGCCAGGCAATACGTTACACATTGAGGATAATAGAATATTTCTTACAAAAAAATATCGTTACATACACATACGTTTCAGATATTATGCAGCAAACGTGGTCACGGGGGCCACGTCGAGCCATAGTTAAAATTAACTAAGGATAAGTTAACTAATATATTACGCGTTAAACCGTTAAAACAGTTTTATTCAAATAATGTAAGCTAATAACGCTTTTCAGAAATCAAGAATATTATTGTTATTAAATGCCATTTTTATAATATTTTATAATCCATATAAGGACATGTAAAAGGTTGTATAGAAGTGTTTACAATACAGAAGGAATTGCCTATATACCTACCTTAAATTCTTTTATTTTACCTATCAGTTCTAATCAGTACAAAGTTATAGGTATATATATGTATGTATCTGAAGTTAACGCGAGTGGAAATTTATCTACATTAAATAACACACTTAACGGATTAAAACGCCACCTATTTCTTGTTTTAATTTTCGGTAACAGGATCCAAAGCTTAAGGACCTAGCAAGTGTTTCATAACGTTTGAATTGATTTAGTCTATCAAAGTCTAAAAACACAAAAGATAGAAAGTCAAAGGGAATTATTTTGTAATAGTTATTTAATAGATTATGATAGTTCAGTTTTAAAACTACTGTCATAGGCTATAGTTAAGTCAAGCACAACTCCAAAAGTTCTTTGAGAATCAATAATGCTACCAAGCTGCAAGTGGACGCAAGATGGATCATAATGGACCACGATGGATATTGTATGCAATACCTTGGTTTCAAACTATTAAAAGGGTACAAATACATTTTATATTGTTGTCACTTTCAATCATGTACAGACAAGCATGGTTTTCACTTGAGTTCAATTGAGGTGAAATACCCCAGCTATCATCTCAACAAGATCTGCTGTCGACCCATTGTAGATTTGGATAATCGGAAATCCACAGATTGAAACTGAAACACGATGAAATTTCACTGCTTTTCATCTGTGGACAGTATTTCCATATTCCTACCACCCATTTATCCAGATTTCCAGATGGAGTCCAACATGTTTCAGAAAAATTGACTTGATTCCACACATTGCCATTAGACCAACGAGACCGTCTCATCTAAGTTTGATAATGTTTCAAATAAAACTGTAGAAAACATTTAAGATAGTTTATTTAAATCTTATCAAATATTTTCACAAAGGTATTATTTGGTAATTGAGCTTATATAATATCACCATCTTCAAGGCCCGCGTCATAATCATCCACACCCATTCCTAACCCACTTCGTCCCATCCCAAACCCTAAACCATTTTCCAACCCACCATTAATCCCATACCCAACACCATCTTCTGCATCTAGAAGACCTGTGTTCATGGCACCGACACCATTTAGAGCCATATTCATACTGGACCGTATAATGTTGGATACACCAGCTCCTATCTCTGCACCAATATTAGCTCCTAAGTCAGCTCCAAGGGACCCCATAAAAGGTTGAGCCTTCAAAGTAGCTATGCAGCTGAGTACTGTCAACACCTGGAACGAAAGCTTTATACCTATACCCAAGGTTGGCTAAATAAGTTGGCTAGAATTATGACAAACCAACGGAACAAAGGTTCGATTTAGACCAGGTTAGGTCCAACAAGTTTGTAAAATCGTTCAAAAGTGTTAAATCCCAATTTAAATTAAACACTATAACGGTTTAAAACGCGATATATATTATTTAAACTGATTTGCAAATTATTCATACTACGGCCCGACGTTTCGGATGCTTTGCTTTTTTTTTCTAATGAGTTTAACTATTATTATAGTTATCGCGTTTTAAGCAGTTTTAAGTGTTTTATTTAAAGGAAATACGGTTGCCGAAGAAAATACACTTACAATTAATAATTTCATCTTGCTCTACGTCTGAAGCGGGCGTTGTCCGTCTAATTGAGTTATTATCAAAACTGTTCGCCTTTTATTGAATTATGAATTTAGTAAACTATATAATAATTAAGATTTATCTTAATATTTTTTCTCATTTGAGGGAAAAACCGAAATCGCTTTAATCTCTTACGATTGCATTTATCATTTATATACTTAACAAATAATAGATGTTATTAGTTAAGTTATAGACGTTAAATGATGAATAAATGTCAAATAATTAATAATATATCTTTGAAAACTTAAATATTATCATATGTTTGCACACAAATTAAAAATCTCTTTAGATTTAAAAAGTTACGACACTGGCGGGACTCGAACCGACATCCACAGCGTTCCGTGCTGCTAATCTGATCTTATAGCAGAACCTGTAAATTTCTTTCAGTATAAATAGATTTTTTATTTAAAAAAATAAACATATATATATACATTTCATTATATATCTCTTTATCTAGACTTTGTTTATTATATTTTTCACAAATTGTTTATATTTGTAACCAATATATTAACAAATACTAAAACATTATAAAAACTAAAAAACATTTAGTAAATGTTTAAATAAAACATTATCAACTGTTCAAAACGCGAAATATATTAGTAAACTCATTTACAATCCATTTAACTTATGCCCGACGTTTAGGGGGGGAGAGGTGCCCCGGTGACCATGGTTTTATAATATAGTTCGCGTTTTAAACTGTTTACAATGTTTCATTTAAATGCGTTATTACTGGTTTAAAATATTGTTAAAATTACCCTTTTCTTTATGTTTTCGTTAAGTAAGAATCATTTTTTTGTTTTTAATACAAGTGCTTAGTTCAATATTTGTAACTCGCTGTTTAAAAAATGTAAAAATATACAAATTTTGCGACGTCACTACAGACAAGGACAGGAACGCTCTTCACTTAAGTTCTATTTATGTGATCTGTGAACACTTTCAAAAGATGAAGTGTAAAACATTATACGCCTTACCATTTTGCAATACGGTCGCTTTTCGGGTGCAGCTTTCATTTAAAAACAAGAGACTTTCCCCGTACACAATTCGCGCTTTTCATTTAGTGATATTTTACAAGAGAGCCTGCGACTGTAATTAACACTCCAGGGCCTCAAAGCACTTGAAAGCCGACGTAAAAATAAGTCAGTCTTTTGGTAGTTTGTGATTATTCGAACAATGAGTAAAAAAATAAATGCGTAGTCAAATAATATACTTTGGGTGTAAATAAATTTCATATATTCAAGAGAGTTTGTCTGCCTCCACAGCTCAATGGTTAAAGGAATTGCTTAGCATCACGATAAGCACCAGAGGAGATGAATTCGAATCCCAGGGAAGCTGGAAGTCGTTTCGATCGAGCTAGGCACAGAACTATGTGCCTGTAACTATAGTTGATTATTAAAAAGACACTAAGTATTGTCTGTAGCTTACGCGAGTTGAACACATTTAGATACATTTAACCGTTAAAAACGCGAAATGAATGAGATAACTTATTTAGAATTTATTTTACCTACAGCCCGGAGTAGGTATGCTTTGCAGTAACCGTGGTCACGGGGGGACTTTGAAATAACATATTAATACATTTATTTTTATTTTATTACCACACCTACTTCCGACGGCAAAGTATTCCGTAATTAAAATAAATTTTACCGTTTTTAACCGTTTTATCGTAAAATTTGTGTTTACTCACGTAGACTACAAATTTTAAATCGAATAATTGCAATGTTTAAGAACGAAGTGTAACATGTGTACTATAAAAAAAATTTTACTGTTAATATAAGTAATATATTAACAGTAAAAACGCGATATATTAGTTAAACTTATTTGAAAATGATTTTTAACTTTGCCCCGACGTTTCGGATGCTTTGCAGCAGCATTATATCGCGTTTTAAACCGTTAAAGTGTTTTATTTAAATTTGTACTACTCGCGTAAACTATAGACAGTATCTAATAGTAATTGTTTCAGCGAAAAATCTTTCTACATCACATAACTGCATTTATGCTTTTAAAGCCGGGTCACGGCTGCTGCAAAGCATCCGAAACGTCGGGCCGAAGTTAAAAATCATTTTCAAATAAGTTTAACTAATATATGCGTTTTAAACCGTTAAAGTGTTTTATTAAATGTGTATTACTCGCGTAAACTTGAAATTTGCCTTTTGCTTATTTGCCTGTCTTACTTTATTGTAACAATAAATTTATTAATAATCCAATAAAAATGTATACAAGTTTAATTTATTATAAAATTGTAAAGCAAAACCTTAATAGGATCCTTTAAATGTCAAACAAGAAGATCAATACGAAACAATTTTATTAATTACTTGTATTACACTTAGAGTAATAACCCCTCGTTTTCCCCCCCCTCTCCGAAGCCGTTTCCGTATCCACCAGCACCATTTGCATAATTGTCAAATCCGTTGCCCAAGTATCCGCCATTTTGGTATCCTTGGCCACCGCCAATGTTATGGAAACCAGTGTTTGAAGCGCGATTGATCTAGGATAATAAAACATGATTACTTATAAAAATTGCCTTCAAAATGACATACAACACAAACTTTGCTTGTTATATAAAAAAAAAATTAACAGTTAAAAACACAAAACGTATTTATATTTAGATTCACTATTTCGGATGCTATACTTAGGTACAGCAGCAGTTTTCACGGGAACACAGCTAATATATTACGCGTTTAAAACCGTTAAACGTGGCTTAGAATCGAAAACTTTAATATTTTCACATGTTATTGCATATGATGGCACTATATATATTAATAATCGAATTTAGATTGAAAAAAAATTTACGATGTTGCTCTAACCAATTGAGCTATCGAGTAATACACGTCATCGTCGAATTGTTTCAACATGCACCTCACGCGCAATGCAAAATCAACCTTAACACGCGAATTTTAAAGTCCTGCCTGTGTCCTATATTTGCAGACTTTGACATCTTATTTAGTCATTATAAAAACAGGCTAAATAAACAAAACAATACTATCAGAGATTAAAATATTTTTTAAGAATACTCACAGAAGTCTGGCTGCTGTGATGACCACCAATGTTGTGGTAGCCTCCCACTCCTGAAGATCCAAACCCGCCGTTGGACAGACCGCTGGCTCCACTGTTATACAATCCTCCCCCATATCCTCCACCATTTAGGTATCCCAGTCCACCCATTCTTCCCAATCCCAAACCCAAGAAACCTCCGGGACCGAAAAATGGCTGTGCTTTGATGGATGCCACGCAGGCAAGAAGTAGGATCTTAAACGATACATCGAATGACTTGAAAATTATAAAAAAAATATGACACCAAGACAGACAAACATAAAGTTTCTCTTAATGATTGGTTATAGTTATCCATTGCTATTTTATTTTTTATTTTTTTATATTATTTTATCAATCAGCTTGCTGTGCTCTACACATTTTTACTGCTATCAATTCAAATACATATTTACAAAACTTTAACAATAATTAAATAATTGTCTCATGAAATTAGTAAATAAAATGAAAGACCTAACCTACTTTATCCCTAGATCATTTAAAGAAGAATTATTTCTCATACACATTTTCGGGAAAAATACCCAACCGTTTTCGCAGCGCACGTAACAAAATCCCCCAAAGATCAATATATTTCCCCGTTTTTTCCTGTTTTTTCACTCCTATTGTTTGCAGTGTTATGTTTATATATAATAGCCTTAATTCCTCTATAAATGCTAGCCAACACAAAATAACATCAATTCGAGGTTCCTCAAACAAACAAACTCTAGGTTTATAATATTAGCGTAAATTAAAAAAAATAATACTTACAATGCACTTCATGATCGTGGTTTCAACTTTCCCCTGTTACTGAATATAGGACTAAGGAGGCCCTGTACTATATATGTAAAAATATCGATAGTTGATCGCTTTTATATGATGCACTATTAAAAAACAATTTTATGATAAGACTTCGGATTTACCAGATGTAATAACAATTATTATTATTAGGTGTAAATAATGTATCTTAAACTAATAACCTAGTTAGATTGAAAAAAATTACGATCGGGATTCGAACCGGCATCCGCAGCGTTCCGTGCTGATGCTCTAACCAATTGAGCTACCTACAAGTCATCGTAGATTTCCTTCAACTCACTGACACATGCACCTCTCGCGTATGTAATTTCTACCCTAAGGCTTCCTTGCTAAAGTTCAATGTCTTATGATTTGCAGAGTAAGAAATTTGTGAAGATGTAATTCCGGAGTTTGAATTACGGGCTCGTATTTAAAATGTTTACCACCTTTTATCAACTTTTCTCTACAACCTTCAAAAAATAATGCGTTAAATAATAATAACTTTACTATGTTTAAATAAAACATTTTAACGGTTTAAAACGCGATATATTAGTTAAACTTATTTGCCAATGATTTTCTTAACTTTGGCCCGACGTTTCGGCAGCTTTGCAGCAGCCGTGGTTACGAGCTTACGAGCGACCACGGCTTAAAATCATTTTCAAATAAGTTCAACTAAAATATCGCGTTTTAAACCGTTAAAGTGTTTTATTTAAATGTGTACTACTCGCGTAAACTATAGACAGATTACTAAAAACTAACGTGGATATAACAGAAGGATTGATAAAATGTAGTAAATAAAAAAAAATCTTAATGTAACTGAATCTAGTTGAAGTGTGTATGTACAGTATAGTATCGTTAACTTTTAAAAACTTTATAATTTTTTACATGTTATTGCACATGATGGCTATATAGGTAGGACTCGGTAGCTCAATTGGTAGAGCAACAGCACGGAACGCTGACGATGCCGGTTCAAGTCCTACCCGAGTGTAATAAATTGAAAACATTTTCGTTTTCAATTTATTTTCGATTTTTAAGTCGTTAACTTTTTCAATTATATTGTAAATAACGAATGGGTAATAAATGCTTCTTTGTACGAACACACATTTTGTAAAAAAAATTACAATAATATGTACTCTTAGGATGGATGAGGTGTAAACTAGGTATTGCCTGTAGTTTATGAAATAAAAATCTTTTATGGAATACAATGCGAAATAGATTTATTTACTTATCTACAATTTAATTTTAAAACCAAAATTAAATTGAAAAAAATTTCGACTCGGGCAGGACTTGAACTGGCATCGTCAGCGTTCCGTGCTGTTACTCTACTAATTGAGATATTTACAATTTATTTTAATTTCGGAACCAACGTTTCGGAAGCTTTAGCAGTTATGGCAACGGGGGAAGGATAATAGTGACTAATATTAAATTCAAAACTCTTAGGTGACCTTATCAAAACTTCGGGATGTAGTTAAAATTAATTTAAAAAAATAAACTATTATACTTCGCGTTTTAAACCGTTTAAAGTATTTAATTAAATTGAAATTAACTGATCTTGAAAAAAACCTATAAAATTTTATCTTAATATATGTATTTATATAGTGTCGATTTCATACTTTTATTAGCAAAACTGAAACAATATTTCAGAATAACATAATCTTATGACTTGAAATTAACGCTTCATACGACTATTAATCCTTTTATTTTTTAATTGTTTGTTTTATTGTATATTTTCATATTGTGATTTTCTTCTGGATTTTAATAGAAGATAATTCCTAGATACGAAAGGATAAAAACACCAGAGTTTTTATAAAATGATTTATTATGTAGACAACTTTTTAGATCAACACGTCCCTAGAGACTTGTCCGCCTTGTCCGAATTGGTTTCCGTACTGTCCAGCACCGTTCTGGTATCTACCATATCCACCACCAGCTTGCGCGCCGGTGTTGAATCCAGAACCTGCACCAATGTTGTGGCTTTCGTCGTTCTCTACGTGCGTTGCCTAGGAGGAAAAGATTCAAATTGTAATTTTGTTCATAATTTAATATTTAGTTCTATAGAGAAATTACTAAATTAACTTTTTAGGTACATAAGAATTATTCTTACTATAATTAGCTTAAGTAGTTTAAAACATGTTTGTGTATCTAGTTAGAAAGCCTTATTAAATAAATCAATAAATAAACACTCACTGAGGTTTGGCTGGAATGATGAGATCCGATGTTATGGAAACCACCAGCACCAGCTTGCTGTGTAACTTGGCTTCCGAGTCCTGACGCACCAGCGGCTCCCCTTTGACCACCATAGTTAGCTCCGTTGGCGTATCCACCCTCACTTTCACCGAGAGCTCCTACACCACCCATACCTAACCCAGCAGCACCACCCATTCCTAAACCAGCGGCACCTTCCATGCCTAAACCAGCTCCACCTTCCATTCCTAAACCTGCTGCACCTTCCATTCCTAAACCTGCTGCACCACCCATACCTAATCCAGCTGCCCCGCCCATACCTAATCCTGCCGCACCGCCCATACCTAATCCCGCTGCACCGCCCATACCTAATCCTGCCGCTCCCCCCATTCCTAGACCAGCAGCACCGCCCATTCCTAGACCAGCTGCGCCACCCATTCCTAGACCTGCAGCACCACCCATTCCTAGACCTGCAGCACCACCCATTCCTAGACCAGCTGCTCCTCCCATTCCTAGACCTGCAGCACCACCCATCCCAAGGCCAGCTGCGCCTCCAATGCCTATACCAGCCGCACCGCCCATACCTATGCCAGCTGCACCGCCCATGCCTATGCCAGCTGCACCACTCATGCCCATACCACCGCCGGGTACAAATAGGGGCATGGCGTTTAACGCCACAGCGCAAGATAATACGGTCGCAATCTGAAATTGAAGAAAATGGTTAAACACCCGTTAACTGTTAGTTTTTGCATGTAAAAGCAAGTTTACAAAAAAACAAATCATTTTTAATAAGTTTTACTAATATGTTTCGCGTTTTAAACCGTTAAAGTGTTTTATTTAAACTCGATATTTGTTAAAAATACTTACAATGAGCCTCATGTTGTGTCTTGGACGGGAATTCGTGATCAATAGAACTTTGACGGACAATGCTCTCTTTTATATTATCATGGAATCTATCAACGTTAGTGAAAATGGCTTCATTAAGAATCGATTACGAAATACCTTATTAAGATTTAATTAGGGAATCACCTAGAAGACTTATGAGCCACAAATTGCAAGAATATTTAATTAATTGACAAACAGGTTACTAATTCCAGGACATGACAAAAAGCGGGTAGATTTAAGAACGATATCAAAGTTTTTATGTTGTACGGCCATTGTAATAAGAAATGGTTCTCGACGTTTTCTCCCGTTGGAACGCATATAGCTTAGCCACGGCTTCTTTATCTTTAATCGTGAGTTTGAGGCTCGCCTAAGTCCCCTTTCAATCTAAAATTTATTAAAAGAGGTTTTGTGCTATATAATATCTAATCTGCCCCATCGACTAAAAGTTTTCAAATCGCATATTCAACGGTTTAAACGTGAAATATAGTAGAGTTATTTATGTAAAGAAACCCTGAACATCTACTAACACGACTGCTTCAAAGCTTTCGAAACGTCGAATCATAGTCAAATGAAATCTGATAACTTATTTATTACGCGTTTTAAACCGTTTAAAGTGTTGTATTCAAATGTACACTCACTGCGGTACAGACTATAATAAGATCTACAATCTTGCGTAAGCTACCTAGAAACAAAGACATGAATAACATCTTTCCTTACAGAGTTACGAATTTCGTCTGCTAATTGCACGTAAAACAAGACCTAAAATTTTCAATTAGTATAAGGTCGGGTTTATTTACTCGCCCGTCAAACTGAGAAAATATATTTTAGAGTGCCTCAACCGTTATAAAATTACCAAATGCCTTATTAGGGTTCCCAAAGGAAAAAAATGGGTCCGTTTTACTTCTTACAACTGTTGTTTATAATGATTATTTGTATGTTGGCCTTGGCTAGTCCCCGAAAGGGGCATCGGCCTTGGCTTGAATCACCGAATTGTTGTAAGTTCAGTGCTATCTATTTATGGCTAATACAACAAGTGGGTTTGATCCCCATCAGGTCCAACATTTCTGTAATTAGTTTTTTTTTTTAACTACACAAGTTCTTACGATCACCCTTTTGCCTAACTCTGCGTACTTTAAGAGCCGTTTTATCTAATGGTAAACTCTTAGACACACGTTACAAAATAAAAAAAAGGAGAGTTGCCATAAATATTTTGGCTTTGGTTGATCGGAAATCGCAGAGTAAAACCGGAACGTGTTTAAACTTCAGGGATTTTTCATCTAGGGATGGTGTGATTCGTGACTCGGACCAAAAATTTCGATATCAACAAAGTTCAAGATATTTCAGAAAAATATATATAATGTTCTATCGTATTAGGACAAATGTATTATTATTGTCTAAATATATATAATAGACATTTTTAATTGTACAGTGAATGAGTTTATAAAGACTATAACGTATATGCAGTAGTGTTATATGTAATATGATTTTATTTAAATGTTTAATTGTAACTCACTATCATGTTGGAATTGTTATTCTGTAGGGGTGTGTGATTGGTTTTTAATAAATAAATATTAATTAGTACTAAAAGTCAAACCACAAAACTATTGTTAATATACCTTTAAAAACATCCGCTCTCATGGCCTATAGCCCCGTTCTATCCGGAAAATGGGGTCGTAAATAATAAAATAATGTATATAAGTTGAGTGGTATATTTCGCGTTTTCAACCGTTAAGGTGTTTTGTTTGTGTTTGTACATATGACGACCTAATAATAACTTCAATAATGTTTCTTTTCTTCAGTGACTAATGTATGTATGTTTTTGTTTCAGGTAATGCAAGTTACATATGGTCAAATTATGAAAGTACTATATAGAATATACGTACGTATTTACATTTGAAAACTAAAAGACAAACGTGTCTGCATTATATGTAAGTAGTCTTAACTTCATGGTACTGTTCTATATCTCTTCATGGCATTTAAGACGGAGTCATTAGTTCGATTCTTAGCCGATCCAACATGTTTTACAACTTTAAATTTTTCTGAAACGTATTTGACTTCTGTGTAAGGCTTTCACGGCCATCGTTCAGCATATCATTGTCTTTCGGGCTGTTCAGCCGATGTGAGCGAGAAGAGGTTCTCGACGTTTCGCCATCATGAGTGGACGGCATCACCAGGAGATGTTAACTCCTCGATTGTTTAATTCTTCGAGCTCACATCGGCCGGACAGCCGGAAAGAGAATGATATGCTGTATTTGACTTCGTCTAAAAATATTAAATTGGTGGAAGGAATCTCTAAATTCCGTCTGAGTCATAAACCATCTTCCTTAAATTTAAAGGTCGATAGCGCATCTTTATTTGACTGGAGGTGTTTCAGCTTCCACCAAGTTGATCATGCTTGTCTTTCCTCCACTGTCATAAAAATAATATAATCAGAATTTGCTAAATAAAACACTTCTTACAGTTTAAATCGAGAAATTATTAAGTTAACTAATATATTCTACGTTTTAAACCGTTAAGAGTGTTATATTTAAATGTGCGTTACTCGCGTAAACTACGGACTATCACAATTATATCTTTTCTATCTTGATATAAGCCAACGTCTGAAACATCTTAACCCTGCGTTGTAAAAAGCCCTTAAATTAACGGGGTGATATCTTAAAAATTCACGACACGCAACTCAAGACTCAAGGACATTAAAAATTCACGCAGAATCCCCTCTGATAGCGAACTTGGAGTAAATAACTCGATTTGTTTCGTTCAAAGGCTTATCTAAACGTCTTTGCTTATCGGACCATCACACGAGGTGAAACTCGTTAATACACATTTTAAATGCACGGAGAGTTTATTGCTCAATAACTCAAAGGTATTTAAATAAAACACTTTAACGTTTAAAACGCAGCCGTGGTCACGGGGAGACTTTGACCACGGCTGCTGCAAAGCACCCGAAACGTCGGGCCGTAGTTAAAAATAATTTTCAAACAAGTTTAACTAAAATATATCGCGTTTTAAACCGTTTAAGTGTTTTAATTAAATGTGTACCACTCGCGAAGCTCAAAGGTAAATCTATGCTGCTATATATTAAAATGGTTTTCAGTTTTGTCTGCAATTTACTGCAAGAGTAAACATTTACATAAAATACTTTTAAATGTTAAAAACGCGAAGTATATTGGTATTAAAAATAAGTTACTAATCGTTTATTAATTTCGCATAAACTGGTAAAAGTGTTGTATGTAAGTAATTTTTCGTGTTTCAAACACTGAAATGGTTTTAGTTAAGTCAGCGTTTCGTTTTCAGTCTGTGTGATTTGGAATATTTGAAATATTATATTATTATTAGTTGAAACCTCTTCTCTCATAAACAATTATATATATGTTTGTTTCTTAAGAGAAATTGTTTTTTTTTTATCGTACTCTACGTGTTACCATGTGTTAGTAGAGAACATCAAACTATAAATAGATAATATTAAAATTTAACAATGATCGAGTTCTGGCTTCATTGGTATTGTTTAAATTGAGTAGACGCAATTTGTCAGTTAAGTTCAGCGTTAGATTGTTAAAAGGTGCCACCATCACATATTTAAAGCTAAATTCAGCTAAAATTCAGTAATAAGCGCGTTCAATATTGAATTGTTTCTCCCTACTGTTTACATGCGTTACGTCGTCATCCGAACCTAGATCAAGCGAACGCACAATTATCCGAATGTCTCGTGCCCTTGATTTCTACTTGCAAACTAAAGCACCCAAATTACTTCGTTAAGACCACTTTCAAAATAATTATAGCCATAAAATGTTTAATTACTATCTATTGTACAATTATTATTCTTATGACCGTTATCAATAAAGAAACGTCTTAATTAATTCAGTAAATTTGAACCGTAGTTAGTAAATTGCTTAAAATTACGTATTTATTAAATATATTACGCTGGAATATTTACTAAAGTTAGAAGGATATCTAATATATAAAATTCTCGTGTCACGGTGTTCGAACTTGAACTCCTCCGAAACGGCTCTACCGATTTTCACCAAATTTTATATGTGTAGTAGTATATGTGCAGTAGGTCTGAGAATAGGACAACATCTATTTTTCATCCCCCTAAGTGATAAGGGTTGTTCACCCTTAAATTTTTTATTTTATTTTTTAGACAAAAATTTTAATTTCTATTTTTTTATGATACAACATACAAAAATACATACAATCCTCAATTTTCACCCTTCTACGATCAACCCTTATTTTTTAATAGACATTTTAGTAAAATTATTTATATGGCAAAACAACGTTTGCCGGCTCAAGCTAGTATGTATATAGATATTAAAGTTCACGATGCGTTGATGAAAGGAATAATTTAGACGTAGTTCTTATTCACAAATCTACATTATTTCAATGTTCTGTATAATTAAAAATAGCATACAGACCAAACTTTATTAAATATATTATATAGAAGCTGTGCCAGCGACTTCGTCCGCGATAATCGTTATTTTTGGCATCCAAATTCGTTTTTACAAACCCCTTTATAAACTTCGCTAGCTAGTACCGAAGTTCGGTTTGAAAAACTCGTTTATATGAATTTTCGAATCACTAAAGACCATTATCAAGTTGTTTTTATTTTGAGCTGCAGAATGTGTTCTCAACGCGATACGTCTCACGGGTCTACCAAATACATTATAAATCCTGATGAAGGTCCACGTCAAACCCGCGTATATCCCCGTGATATTGGTGTCAGTAAGCCCTGGGCTGATGAGAAATAATTGCTTTCTATGTATCGTTTCACATGTAGCCGAAAATACTACATAAATGGTATCTCATATTACTATTGACTTAGATATTGTCTGTTTCTACTTAAAACACATTTGAAGGTTTAAAACGCGAAATATATTAGTTTCTTTATTTAACTCCGGAGCGCAATGGAAAAAAGATGTCTGGAGTAATTCTAAAATATATAAAACCTTTCACTTTTTATTTTTCTCATGCAAAACAAATAGTAAAAAAGGTTATTTTGACAACACCATCGGTGTCCTCGATCCTTATAATGGGTAGAAAAAAAAAAAGTGAAAAGGCTGGTGTCACCTTGAATAATTTTTCAGTGGATTTTAGATAAAAATAGGCATTTTTTTTACATATCAAATTATAAAAAAAAACACTGTTTTCAATTGAAAACAAATTGTAAGATGCGGATGCCGGTTCAAGTCCGCGTAATTTTTCAAACACTGAATTTTAATTCATTTAATAATACCAATGTGTGCGAATATTAAAGCTTTCAAATGTCTATAACAAAAAAATTAATATGTTGAAAGTGTACACATCGCCTTGTCCATATAGGTCAACGCGAAAATCTTCTTCCAAATTCTCTAGCATGCTGTTGCAGAACGACTCGGTTATAGAACCGAACCTCTGTGCTACATGCACAATGATTGATCGGGAAATTTTGAAATAGTCGCGTTGTACTTGGGATCGATCCGTGGTCGTTTGAATAGTTACCAACATACAAACCGTTGTACTGCAACAACTATACATGTATGTTACAAATAGACGTTCATATGCACCATATAACCGTTATATAGTATTACATATATATATATATATATGTATGTATGAACAATGACTTTCCTTTATTCATATTTTAGGGCTGACAAAATTAAATATAATATCCTAAAAAAAAAAACAAGATTATTAAGTTTGAAAACTTAAGTATTTTTCACATGTTATTGAACTATATAAAATAAAAATGCACATGATGGCACTTTATGAAATAAAAATCTAAAAACAATTGGTTTCTACTGGTACTGTACTGTAGGCTGCCGTTCGATTCCCTTTAGTGACATCATTCTTTTGATGTATTATGTAATTCAATGAAGTATGTAAAAATCATTATTTTTGTATGATGGCGTATAGTGACTATCGTATAATATAAATATTATAAAAAACAGCAAAAATTAATATATAACGAGCTGTAACGAAACAGTTTTAATATTGCAAATATATGTGTAAAAGGAATTTATAAGTAAATGGTGGCGAGATGCATAACTGGCAACCCTAGCGGCCCTCGGGTCCAAAAATAAAACGAGTTTGATACAGAGTAACTGACGAATATTTCACGAAAGTCACGCGAGCTTTCCATTACCGAATACTTTTATTTATACAATTATATATCTGTTGTATATAGTAGAGAATATTGTAAGCTTTGGCTTATTTTACATATTAACTGTTGGATAACACAATTGTGTCAGAAAACTTTATTATTTTTTACATGCTATTGCATATGACGGCACTATATAATTTAAAAATTGATAATAGCAACGGCACGGAAACCTGACGGTGCTGGTTCAAGTTCTGCCCGAGTCGAACATTTTAAAAATTTATTTTCGATTTTTAAATTAAAATTGTGTCTGTTTGAAACCAATTGATTAAGTGGTAGCAATAGGGCGATTATATGGAACAATAAAAATGTTGAATACAAGAACTAAGTTCCTAAGTATTCTTATAAGATATAATTATCTGTAATTTACGCGAACACTACACATTTTCTTCAAGTTTCTCCAAACGCCACTTAGAAGGAACAGATGGCGCTAGTGTAGCAGATTTGACTCTGACAATCTCTCAATGGTTTGAAAGAAAAGACGAACGGTTTAAAACGCAAAATAGTT
This sequence comes from Leptosia nina, assembly GCA_963661955.1. NCBI lineage: Eukaryota > Metazoa > Arthropoda > Insecta > Lepidoptera > Pieridae > Leptosia > Leptosia nina. The sequence continues at coordinate 7,851,923 of CAVLEF010000008.1, forward strand.
AAACTTATTTACAAATCGTTTTTAATTTTCACTTTGACATTAGGGACATCCGCCATCTTCAGTCCTCCGTGGCCACCGTGGCCGTGGTACGTAACAATTATTTGTAAATAAGTTTATCTAATGCATTTCGCATTTTAAACTGTTAGCAATTTACTACTCGCTCGAACTACAGATAGTATTTAATTTCAGCAGCCCTCTCGTGACCATGATTTAAAACAGTCATTGTTTTAAAGCATTCAAAATGTTGAGTTATAATTTAAATATATCAGATAAACTTAATATATTGCGCGTTTTAAACTGTTAAGTGACTTATATCAAAAGACTGAAGAAATTTAAGCCTGCTATACCATCGCCGTTAAATATTTCAAAAAGAATAAATAAACGAAAAGTAACAAGAAACCCTGCCAAATTAAAGCCAAGATAAGACAAGCCATAATGCTTTCACTTAACGATGCTCATTACGAGTTCAGATTATATGAAATATGGTGCTGAGGGCTGATGCAGAGTACTTGACCTGAGCGATATTAATAGTAGAAATGCCAAGACATTAATATAAGTTATGCGTATAAATATTAGTTAACTGGCTGACGTGGAAACCGTTCTTTTGCTATATGAACTATTAAATACTGTCTGTAGTTTTCGCGAGTAGTACACATTTAAATAAACGACTTTAACGGTTTAAAACTCAATGTATATTAGTTAAACTTATTTGAAAACTATTTTATCTACAGACCGACGTTTCGGATGCTTAGCAGCAGCCGAGTCACGGGAAGACCACGTGACACATAACCGCGTTTTCAAATAAGTTTCACTAATATATGTCGCGTTTTAAACCGTTAAAGTGTTTTATTTAAATGTGTACTACACGCGTAGACTACAGATAGTATTAATATAACCGGGAGTTCTTTACATTAGCGCGTTCAGAAAAAAAAACTCTTCATAATATTAGTATATACCGGTGGAAATAGAACCTACGTCCTGTTGTCTATTCATACATACCATTGGACCATCAAACACGTCAGCAGTACCTTTCAAATGACCTTATAAATGCGCCTTACAAATTATTTACCCCGAACAAACAGAAATTGGATATGTGTGTTTGCTGAAGTTTTCATGGCAGGCGCTCCGTTTCATGTTTACACAACATCGACACCAGGAATTTTATTTTTCATATTATTATTTCATGTATCTTTTAATCGTAGTAAAAGGTTTTTGACGTTATTTGCTACAAAAACATATTTTGCTTTTTCTAAAAAGTTTAAAACAATTTTTTTTTTTTGCTTTCTTCCTTTGTTCTGAAACTAATACAAAATTCAGTTTCGCCGGTTAAGTTTTGAAGAAGCTTTATAATAACGATAAAAATCGCTGGATTGTAGTTCATAAAGAAATCGGTTATAATAAAATTACAACACGGCCGAATCTTGAACTGGCATCCACAGTGTTCCGTGCTGCTAACCAATTTAAATACTGTATCTAACGTACAATTGTATATTAAGTTTTCAAATATATAGTATATTTTTACCTTATTAGCCTTGAAGTTGATATATAATAATTTAGCGCAAAAAGACCATATATTTAAATAAAACACTAAAGTTTATTAGCTACGGCCCGACGTTTCGGATGCTTTGCAGCAGCCGTGGACTGTATCACGTGTATCGGGTTTTGAACCGTTAAAGTATTTTATTTAAATGTGTACCACTCGCTTTAACCACTGACAGTATTTAGGACAATATACATATATAATAACATTATAATATTAGTCGGAAATTTCAACGTCAAGATTGTATTACTGCCGCGATTTATATTCTTGAAACAAGAGGATGATAAGGAAACTTGGTTTAATGAGTTTCGGAGAGCTGTAAGAGAGGTGAACTCAACAAGGGTAGGGTTACCAGATGTTAAAAGCTCTTCGCTAGAATTATACAGGCCATAATAATTATTGTGTTCCTAAATTGCTCGCCTTAATCTACTTTGGAAAACTTTTTATTTTTGATGCGTTATGAAAGCTTATTTCAAACAATACGAATTATTCAAGTTTTTATGAAAAACGAGGATAGACATGGTTCAGTTGATGTTAGTTGAAATACAACCATATAACATTGAAATTCAAACAGAAAACTGCATTAATGTAAGTGCATGACAAAAATGTTTTTCATATTTTTAAGTTTATTTTTTGTTATTTAAATACTTAGCGTATAACAATAACTTTGTAAGTAGATACTGAGATTTACATTGTTTTTCTCGAGCACCGTAAGAGTCTAGTCATCCACGACACAGGGAATCCTACTGTGGGGGCTAGTACACCCTATAATGAAATGTTATTAAACTCACGCCTTTTCACTGTGGATTCGGCCTTTTCACTGACGGAATTTCGAAATTCCATTTAATATTCAGATTTCCAGACAAAGTCCAACATGTTGAACTCGGTGGAGATTGTATTCTTTATATTCTTTTAATTATAAGGTTTCTCCGATGTCGTTGGCAGCTTATTTATACAGATTTGTAAAAACAAATTTGGATACTTATGGAACTATAGTACGCGGACGAAGTCGCGGCTCCAGCTAGTTAGTCATACATTACTAGTATTACATCCACAAGCCCGCCAAAATATACTCGAAGTTGAATGAAGTGCAATGCAGTCTAATCACTAACAAGCCATCTCTTCGAAGCCTAAATGAAAGAAATTTGAAACGAAATTTGATGTACCAGAAACTGAGTTAAGTTATTTGCATCTCTATCATACACAATTTAAAAATAAAATATACTTCAATCTCTTTAAAATTTTGAAAATTGTATTCAAATTATGCCTATCACTATTCTATTTACATCTCTATCTACATATAATACATACACGATGTATGTTATCTATCATAAAGCGCGCTCCTATTAACACGACTGAAAACTTCGTATAATAAGAGGATTATTCCCGCCCGTATCTTCCCAACTTTCACTGAGTTTCCTTCTTTCGACTTGAACTTTTATTTATCTTTGTTTTGATACATTGTACAAACGTACTTACAGAACTTTGAGTGTGTATTTTACTGTGTAACACAAGATTTATCACATTTTCTTCGTTTATTTCCTCCTCCGTTTCTTAAACACTAGAGAAAGTAGTAAGTAAAATTTATCGCGTTTTAAACCGTTAAAGTGTTTTACCGAAATGTGTGTTACTCGTGTTCTTAGATTTCTGCATGCTTTGGACATGCAGAAATCTAAGAACACGAGTAACAAATGGTCGATAGCACATCTTGTTGAGATATTATATAGCAAGCTCGTATGTGCTGCTCTATAATAAATTAAGTACAGAATTGAATAAGCTACGCAAACACAATGCAGCTATTAGTGCCATGCATGAGGAAACATTACTTCTAGCTCTACCTATTCAAACCCATATTGTGCTGTATAACTTGTTCAGTACACTGAAAGTGGGTTACGCTGTTACGTTTCAGTCATAATAAATAAACGACGCTGTGTCAAGATTTATGTGTACTAGTATCAATTTTCGCAAAGCAAAACTTTGCGCATACAGAAACAGTTATAAAACGAATTCGGTCTGCGAGACCGCAACAGCTGACGAGGCAATACATATCGGCTGGCCCGACTGGAGGGTTAGGTAGGGTAGGGCTGTCAACTGTTAGTTTAGCTTACTTATACATAATAATAATTCCAACATAAGAATGAGTTACAATAATTTTTGACATATCTTACCGATCATGTGAGATATAATACATGTTTGCAGACAGTAGTTTACGGGAGAAGTACACATTTAAAACATTTTGGCCGCCACGGGGAGACTAAGGCAAAGCGAGCGGAACGTCGGGCCGTAGTTTGAAATAATTTCTAAACAAGTTTAAGTAATATATTTCGCGATTTAAACCGTTTCAGTGTTTTAGTGAAAAGTATTAAAGTTAGCCCAGGGAAGATTAGGACAACTCGCGAGTATAGCCAAAATATATCAAAATACGAAGAAGTTTCTACCATCTCTCCTGGTCTTTTGCACCATCTTGATTTTATTCTATTTAAGCTTCATTAATACCATGCTTAAAATGGCGCTGAAATTTTAATATCATACCTTATATCTGTTCCGAGCCTTTCAGAAAACATTACTCTACAGTTGGATATCCCTTCTGTCATGACTTCTGACAGCGTGTCAACCCTAGCGAGAAAGGACCAAATGAGTTAGGTCGAGCACTAGTATGCATTTTAGGGTTATTACTTCATACGTTTTGATTTTTACGTTTATATTGGGGTTGAAATGGGACTTTGCGATTCGGTTATGGGATAATTCTTGCCTTACTCTTGGAAAATTACAATTGGAATCCATGTTATTGTTGTTCTTTTGTTTGTTGCTTATTTACCATACTTCTTACTCTAAAGGAGAATTTTTCCTGAAACATCGAAATTTTGTCCAGATCTCGACCTGGTGGATGAATAACCTCGAAGTTTAGTGGCGTCTTCAAACGCTTAATGCTAGGTTTGACTATTGTGACAAAAGCCGTAATCTATACTAATATGCTGAGTAACTTTTATAATATTAGTAAGTATAGATTTATAGCCTTTATGTTTGTTGAAACGGGCCAGTCTTAAAAGCTACTAGTTTGAATTAAATTTTAATCTTACTTTTACTGTTTAGTGCGCTACGATAACGCAGCAATAAACCTAAAAATATGAAAGAATGAATCCTCCATAAATCATGTAAAAATTTCCTAGAGAAAAAATGCTTTTTTTTTTTAATTCACTGACAATAATGGTTTTTGAGGCAATCAAATTTGGTCGAAATTAATGCGTTATTACTAATAATATGTTAAGAGTTGTATCAGCATAATAATATTAATATTTTAAACAACAAATCAACGTCTCCCCGTGACCACAGCTGCTGTAAAGCATCCGAAACATCGGGCCATAGTTAAATCAATACAGATCGCGTTTAAGTGTTCGATTTGAATGTGTACTACTCGTGTAAACTAGGCAATATTTAAAACAACGTTTACCAGATCAGCTAGTCGTACTTTTATATCGGGTTGGGAGTGCAAGCGGTTTGTTTGTGGTTGTCCGCGCATGCATCGTTGATAAAACAGCCCAACAAAACACAATATGGTCTACCTAGAACAATTACATACAAAGCCACGCTTCGCTAGCGTTCAGTTAACATACGATATTTTCGAGTAAAGCTATTCAAAAGCTTTTTAATTGGATTTAACCTGCTTTTGACGTACTAAACTAAGTACTCTTAGTTGTTTACGCATTTAAAGAAATCACGACCATTTGACGGGTGCGTTGGTTTAATCTAACGGGTCGTGGGTTTGATTTTCACCGAGTATTTGACATATTTTTCCTAGAAGCATAAGGCTTAAATATTCTGTCTATGTTTGTCAATAAATGTTTTAAATTAGTTCAAATTTATTTATATTTTTTTGTGTATTCTTTTTATTATTCTTGACAGCCTTACAAAATATCTTCGTCCTTTCGTGACGGACAATTTTAGTAAATACAAAAAATATATAAAAACCTTAATCGTCGACAAAAATGTACTCAATTTTTCAATAACACCTTGAATTTATTAAATAAGGTTTCGCTTGATACGATAATACGAAATTGCTCTAATACTGGGGTATATTGTTAACACCCTATAACCACCCTTGGCAAACGTACTTTCGGTTTTATGTACACCTTTATGGCAAGCATTAAACTTTTTGCGTAAAAAAGTTTCGTATTGGCTATAAGGTTTCATTTAAACAAATGGCTCGGGCTTTTACAGATTAAGTAGTAATAATGCGTTGTACTAAGTAGAATTTGACTTTATCTGAGAAGAACTTTGAAACCAGACATTTGCCACAATATTTTATGACAGGAGGACACATAAGGTTGGGTTTCATGTGATGAAAAGTTAAATATTCATAAAACATATTAATCAGATGAACTGTTGACCTATTTTGGTTTTCGTAAATCCACAGACTGAAACCGAAACGCGATTAATCTCGACAGATGTTCCATGTAATCCATTTAATGTGCAGGTTTTCTAGACTATGTTTTAAAGTATTTCAGCAAATTTTAAATTCATTTAAGAAACATATGTATATATATATTATCTTATTGTTTTATGCTGCTGCGATGCATCCGAAACGTTGGGAGTGAGTGGATCGATAGTAGGATTAAATTTGAAATTGGTTAATTTTTATGTTTCACGTTTTAAACCGTTAAAAGATAATGTTGACTCGAGTAAACTACAGACAATACTCTATTAATCTGTTAACCATTATAGGATTAATTAAACTGAAAGTTATTAATGTATTTACGCGACTTTTCGCTTCGAACCGGCGAGCTTTCGAAAATCCTTAATATTTCATAAAACAAAGGATTACGACGCAAAATCCATTAGTGAAATTAATACATAAACAATCTGTACGCATTAACCTCGCCGGCGAATCCCGTTACAGTTAATTCGGCGTTTTGTGTGCGGCCTATAACGCTGCGAAATCACCATACAGCCATTATACAGCCGTGTAGGGTGACAGTGCTCCGTTAATTATACACGGACAATCTCAGTACCTCAATCTGACTTGTAATCAATCTTAATTATTCGATGAAGTAAAATGAAATACCTCTTTATTTTGTACAACTTAGTATCGGTTGCGAGAGGTCCTGTGTTCGAATTCCGAAGGAAAATAAGTTGTTACGGATCAGGACACAGAAATATATGTGTTCGCCCCATGGCCGAATAACCAGGATTATTTCTTTACGGTATTGAATAGAATAGAATACAATGGAAATATGTTTATTCAAAAACAACCCCATTTACAGTTTTACAACATACTGTAAAAAGAGTTTTCAAATATAATATTATATAACTAAATACAGATATCATACAATAATATGGTTGCCTTTGAAAAGGGAATCCACTCAGCTACGTTGGGTCTACCGTCCCAACACTGATATTCTGTGACTCCATCACAGGCCGAGCTAACACAAGCAATAAAATTAAACATGTTTGTTTTTTAATACAATTTTTTTAAGTGTAGTTCCTATCAAGATATATATTTGAAAGTAAATACTGGTAACCCTAGATCCATGCTGTTCCGTCGAACGCCTGTTACATTGAGGAAATTGCCTCGTTTGAGGGCATAAGGTACGCTGCTTACATAACACAGACGGTATCCATATGTGTAGACACAGTACAGATAAACCAAAATACCTCTTAATATTCAATATCCTAAGCACGTGTGAATTTCTACATACACATGTAGTCTCTCCGATTACATTTTAGAAAACTTAAATATTTTTCACACGTTATTGCTCATAATGGCATTATATAAATTAAAAATCGATTTTAGATTTTTTTTATTACGATTCGGGCAGGACTAGAACCCACATCTACAGCAGTACGGAACTTTTACACGATTTTAACTCTGCATAACGTTAGGCGGTATGTCTAACCGATCATTGACAAACACACCCGTGACTGTCTATGCCCTGTGTGGCTTAAGGCGTTCCCTGATCGTCAATTTCACTAAATGATTTTATATACAAGCAAGCGGTTGGTCAGATTTCTGTTTAAATAAAACACAGCAGCCGTGGTCACGGGGAGACATGTGGTGTCTCCCCCGTGACCACGGCTGCTGCAAAGCATGGGCCGAAGTTAAAAATCATTTTCAAATAAGTTTAACTAATATATCGCGTTTTAAACCGTTAAAGTGTTTCATTTAAATGTGTACAACTCGAGTAAACTATAGACAGTATTCAGATTTCTGTATGTCCGAGATTCGAATTCAAGACTTCCTACTCAACGCAATGCATTTAATTGAGCATTGAGGTATTAAGGCGGTATATGGAGTAAGATCATTTTAAAAGTTCCGTGTAGTATTTTTGGAAACGACAGTGTATATACAGATGGAATTTAATTAAATTGTGTTTCCTTATCACTCAGTCTATGTTACTTTTTAATTGTGTAGATTTTTACCAACTGTAGTTATTAAGAATGACAATTACATTGCTAAGTAAACTAACAAGTTGCGTAGCACGTTAAACGAGAGGCGAACGTTTATTTTATCATACTTATTGAAGAATTGATGTAAATCATCGACGCTCGAACGACGCTCTAGTGTGAGGTGTTAAGCTAATCACTTGTTGTAACATCTTTTCGACACCAATTTCACAGAATAAGCCCGCCATAAACATTTAGTATTCATCGGCACGGCTCCACTGATATTTGTCATAAAATGCCGCTTTATCGTGTATTGAGCTCTGCTTGCGTGAAATTGAAACGTGATCTACTTACACCGTATTTTATACAAGCTGCGCCCGCGACTTCGTCCGCGTGGAATAGTTACTTTGGGCCTCACGGTTGGGATAGTAGATTAGTATAGTATAGATAGATAGTAGTAGATTTTATACGTCTTGGGTATTTCACCATCAAATGAGCCGTATGCTTGTCTGTCCGTCTGTCTGAAAAAGTACCGCTGCCTAATACGGAATAGTTAGCAATAGTAGAAAAATCGTTACGAGTTCGCATCACCTCCTACTATTGCATCTTAGTGTATAACCCTATTCCTATTGTTTACACGATATCAAGCAGTCGGTAATAAATAAATGAAACAGCAGAGTTTAGAAATAAAAGGATATTAATTGAACACAGTATATTACACCGAGAACCGCCATATATAAGGAAGTTAATTACCCAGACCGTAAGGCGCCAATTTATACAGAAAATACCGGTTATACCTACACCAATTATCAATAACCTTCTGAATAGCCCTGAAAACACTATTGACGGTTTAATACGCGATATATATTACTTTCAATTGATATCAACTACGGTCTGACCCAACGTTTCGGTCGCTGTGCAGCACCGGGGACTGTGTGTCCTATCATAATAATTTTACATTTATTGCGAGTTTTAAACCGTTAAAATAGTTTTATTTAAATAATTACCATGATGTGTCGATCGTAATAAATAAATGGTGGTATTGTAGATAACCTATTCAATAGCGTTTCTTGCCAGTTGATGCCAATGAACTTTTTAAACGGTTTTATTTAGCTCGGTCCGTACGGAATTTACTTATTTATTTATTTAATTGAAGCACCTTCCCGCTGTCAGATCGATTTGAAATTCGGTATACACATTTAATTTAGATTAAAAAATAACATAATAAAATCAATAACATTATAAGTCCAAGATGGCCGCCGATTCATAATGGCAGATCCCTATTTTCACTCTCAATATGGTATCAAGTGAAAGGACTACACTAGTAAAACACGATGATTGTCTTTTTTTGTATTTTTCAGTGCACAAAAAATAAAACCGTTTAACTTAAAAGTTTTTTACCGATATTTATTGACTTTGACTTTGATAGCATTAAACTACTGTGTACACTTCTAGAACTGTGTCGAACAAAAAACAGACTTCTAAAAACGCCAATAAAATACGACAAGTTAAAACTTGGAATCTAGAACGAACTCCAACTAAAAAGTGGAGATGGAGTGGTTAAGTTCGAAAACCAAACGGGTTTATTAATTATATTGGCTGAGCGAAAACTCGATGGCTTAAGACCACTCGCGAAGTTCGACAATGGTCTTGAGTTCCATTCTGACTCGAAACCTTCTTACTGAGATTTCAGTGTTAAAATTTGTGCACAGAAGTAAACGAAGCTTAATTAAGTGAAGAAGTATTAGAGAAAATTATTATTTTAAAGTTCGGAATACAAGCAAAGTGCAAAGCATAAATATTCAAGATTATCTGTACCCGCGACGTCGTCCGTATCGCGTCGTTATTGCAAGTTAATCTTAAAAGATACATATTGCGTCGCGGACATTTTTTATTTAAATATTGGACATTGAAAGAGGAATTATTATTTAATAAATACATAGTTTTGGGTACACTATAAGAATTTTTCAATTTCAACCAGTAATTCCAGAGATTAGCGCGTTCAAACAAACAAACCTTTCAGCTTTTTTAATAAAGATTCAATGAATTTCCATCTGTAATTCTGTTTAATCTGATCTATATTTGACTTAATTGTAACTGAAAAAAATAATTTAATGTAAAAATGGAGAATAAATTGAAAAATTTTTGACTCGGGCAGGACTTGAACCGGCATCGTCAGCGTACCGTGCTGTGTCCTACCAATTGAGCTACCGAGTCATTTAATATATTATTTATTCAGGTTATTGGGTATATTTTTTTTTATTAGGGACACAAGGTCCCATAACTACGATTACTGCAAGGCATCAAGACATATTATATTATACGTGAGGCCGTAGTTAAATTAAACGAAAAAGTTGTTTAGTTTTTAGTTTTAACTGGCTAACATCAGCAATATGTCAAATAGAAAACTCCGTTTTTTGTTGGATAGACCATCTATCGAGGCTTTCAGATTTAAAATACGCTCGATCAAGAAACTGAAAAATGGTGAAAATTAATCATCTTTGAGGGCTTCCGATGCGTGCGCTACGAAAGCGTTTCAAATGGTCATATTTTGAGATAATTTGAAGTCCGCGACAGTATACATTTACGATTAACTCGCTAGAACGACGAGACACGGACGACGTCGTGGGTAACAGCTAGTTGTAAAATATAATCTGTCCTACCATATTGCATTTCGTTGTAGCGAATAAATAAAAAGTATTCCATTTCACACGCTTCGCTCTACATGATAAGTGCTCCAGAAAAAAACAACAAACTCGCATTTATATTAGGTTCGCGGGAAACAAAAGGCTTTGAGGCTTTGCTATTTGTTCAGAAGGCTGTGTGCAACGGTGCCGATATCGGGTCACCGGGTTTGATGGCTGCGGGCTGTACAATAGACGATTACAGAAATTTATAGTGATTGGGAAATTGAGATGTTTAATAGCTGAATAGTATTTCACAAGGCGTAACTATTATCAAGTCTGTTATGTACGCGAGTAGTACACATTTGAATAAAACACTTTTAACGGTTTGAAACTCATAATATATATTAATAAAAAGTAACTGTACTTTATACAACTACTACTACAGCCCGACGTTCCGAGCATACTTGCAAAAAAGTAGGAAACGTGAAAGAAACGGGGAAAATCACCCAAAAATAAATGAATTCTTCTTCTTTAAATAGTCTAAAAAATGCCCATAAATGTAAAAGTCTATCTTTTAAGATTAGCTTACAACAACCTTTTTTATAGTAATAAAAATGTTAGTAGAAATATTTCACATGAGAAAAGAAAGCTTGCCAGCTAGTCGATTATATTTTTCGAACTCTTCACTCGAAGAGTTACCCACAGGAACAAACATGGTGCTTCAGATGAATTCTCCTGGCGATACGAAATATGTGAGTAATCGATCTATATCTTTATCTTTTTCGAAGTCCCAAGAGATGCGAACAAAGAATCCGTTTCATTTATTCCTTCAAAACCGAACTTTTATTTGTCTTCGGGAGTCTTGTTTGTTTTTGCTAAGTTTAAATGTTAAAGGTAAAAGGGATCAATTTAATTTTCTCTTCTCTCTGTCTGTATTCTAGAATTACGTTGTATACATAGATTATTTACTGTCTATAGTTTACGCGAGTAGTACACATTTAAATAAAACACTTTAACGGTTTAAAACGCGATATATTGGTTAAACTTATTTAAAAATGATTTTTAACTTCGGCCCGACGTTTCGGATGCTTTGCAGCAGCCGTGGTCACGGGGAGACTGCTGCTGCAAAGCATCCCAAACGTAAAGTGTTTTATTTAAATACATAGAGTATTCTCAAACAAAGCCTTTTAAATTTTATAAGCTTTGAAGTAGTACATTACTGCAGCGGCCGGCAAAAGAGGTATTGATGGACAAACGTGTGTAAGTCCATCCATGTCTAGTTGTGGCCAATAGTACTTTTCTGAAATAACGCGAAAATTATAACTAACTATGCCTACAGTTTACGTACAGTATTTAGGTAAAGGTAAAAAAAATTGTCAAAACAAAGGCATTATTCTTCTGTGGGTACTAAATACATAAAGCTGAAGAGTTTGTTTGTTTGTACGCGCTAATCTCAGGAACTACTGGTTTGAATTGGAAAATTGTTTTTGTGTTAAGTAGACCATTTATTGATGAAGGCTTTAGTCTACAACATCAGGCTGTAAGCAATAGGAGCGAAGAGAAGGGGAAAATTCGGGGGAAATTTATCTTTGAGCGCTTTCGTTGCGTGCGCTACGAAAAAGGTTCAAGAAAACAAAAAACTATCTATAAAATAATCATTCCTCTTTACATAACCTAAAAAAATGGCCTCGAGAGTATATTTCCATCTCTTAAGATTAACTTGCAAGAAAGACTAAACGCAACCGACGTCGTGGGTCGGTCGTGAAGTTTGCAAAAATAAATTTTGATATTCAAAATACATAATTAATCTACGCGGACGAAGTCGCTGGCACAACTAGTACAGTAGAAGAAACGCAATAAAGAAGGCACTTTCTCATCTCGAATATATGTCTTACTTATCTAACGCCATTTTGAACGATAAACGTATTGAGGATTTATATGTTAGTTTAATGGCATTCTACTGGTATTGTCACTTTATTGTCTACCAGCTTACTTACTTAGCTACCTTGTTTGCGAGATTAATATTAATATGACGTTCTCGGTGTTAAAAATAGCTTAAGGGGGGGGAAAAAAAAAAAAAAAAAAAAAAAAAAAAAAAAAAAAAAAAAAAAAAAAGGGGGGGGGGGGGGGGGGGGGGGGGGGGGGGGGGGGGGGGGGGGGGGGGGGGGGGGGGGGGGGGGGGGGGGGGGGGGGGCCCCACCCCCCCCCCCCCCAAAAAAAAAACCCCAGAATTGGGTTTCCCCTTTTCCAAAAAAAAAAAAAAAAAGGGGGGAAAAAAAAAATGGGGGGGGGGGGGGGGGGGGGGGGGGAAAACCCCCCCCCAAAAAAAAACCAACCCCCTAAATTTGCTTTTAAATTTTAAAAAAAAAAGGGTTTTTAAAATTTTTAAAAAAAAATTTTAAGGTTTAAAACGCGATATATGCGCACCAAAATCGCCTAGTTAAAATAATTTTCAATATAATATATACTGTCTATAGTTTATGCGAGTAGTACACATTTAAATAAAACACTTTAACGGTTTAAAACTCCCCGTCACCACGGCTGCTGCAAAGCATCCGAAACGTCGGACCGAAGTTAAAAACCATTTTTCAAATTAGTTTAACTAATATATCGCGTTTTAAACCTTTAAAGTATTTATTTAAATGTGTACCACTCGCGTAAGCGTTAGACGTATTTATTACATCGTCATTTATTTCAGTGATGAAGCCTAAACTGCTTTTAACGGATTTAGCTCCACAATTAACAGTTTCCACCATAACTTCCAAACTTGAAGTGATATGCAGCTTTCAGCGTCTCCGTAACGAGCGCGTATTCGCGAAACGACGTGGAAACTTCTAGACGTCTCCAAATTCCACGTCTAATGAAGTTTGAGTTGAATACTTGCTTGATGCGTTACTCGTTTGTAAACAGTATTACAGATCGCAAATATTGTATATCTGTGGAATAAGTGAATCCCTACTTCAAATACTGTTGTTTGTTTAGGGAAGTTAGTGGATTTATAAAGCCTTCTATTTGATTGAGGAAGTCTCAATTAAATATACTATGATTATATATTGTTTATTACTTATAGGGTCTGTAAATGCAATTAATTAATTTGTTCCATATGTTCAGATTGCGCAGGCAAAAGAGGCAATACCCTTCTAAATAGTAATAAATAAATATAAAACTACTATCGTAATCTTAACCTAACCTATACCATAACCTTTAAATAAAATATTTTTCATGGTTTACAGGGGTGGGGTGTACCCCAGCCTGTGTGTCTGTATAATATTATGACTGTCTGTAGACAGTCATCATATTATAATAAATCTAAAATATGTTAACAAATAAATTTCGCGTTTTAAACCGTTTAAAATGTTTTATTAAAATGTGTAGGTACTATTGGCGTAAACTACAGACAATAATGCTACCTGTATTGCTTTCATAATATGATGGACACAAAAATCAGTGGTCTCCCAAGATCCAAGATCCACGCTCCATGCTCCATGCTCCAAAACCAGAGTCACGTATGAAGCTAATAACATTACTCCGACCACGATTAACTTTCAAGCACCGATGCTTTGGTATTTTCACGGCAGAAGCTTAATTGGGGTGTTCAGCCACAATCCAATTAAGCGAGTGAAATTAATTTTGTGACGAGCGAGACGGAAGAGGAGTTATTGGGGATGAGAATGGGACAAAGAGATGATTGGCAGAGCGTCGTTTCTGAGAAATATCTGTGATAATCAATTGCAATGCTATTGAGTACCGATGCAATTGTTGGACTCGCTTCGTTACTTGATACGATTAAAAGCGTCAGTAACGATTTAAGTAATCAGACTGATATACCTATTTGATTTGAATACAGCGTTTAAAAAAAGTGATGGAAAGAAAGAAAACAGTTAAAAGTGTTTTAAAACACCCGTGAATTTAAATAAAACACTTTAACGGTTTAAAACGCGATATATTAGTTAAACTTATTTGAAAATGATTTTTAACTTCGGCCCGACGTTTCGAATGCTTTGCAGCAGCCATGGTCACGGGGAGACGTTTAAAATCATTTTCAAATAAGTTTAACTAATATATCGCGTTTTAAACCGTTAAAGTGTTTTATTTAAATGTGTACTACTCGCGGAAACTATAGACAGTATTTAACACCCGTGAAGTTTAAGTAATCTCGCTTCGGTTTCAGTATGTGAATGTTTTAATGTTCAAAGTTGAAAATGGTGGTTTTATGTTCTATAGACAATTCACATCCCTTCGAGAGGACCCTACGCTTGTGCGAAGGACACAAGTCATAAAAAAATTATACAAGTGATACTTGATAGGTCGACAGCGCAACGATGCTTGTTTAGATGTTATACCTATGGGTATAATTCCTTCAAATAGACCTTATGTTTGTCCCGCCCTATCATAAAACTATAGTACATGTGACTATCTTTGTGGCCAGTCAGCCAGAAGTGTGGATCTGAAAGGTACTGTGACCCAATTTCGTATGATAATCCACTTGTCAGAAGAATGAGATCGGACGTATCCTTGATCCGTGAACGACTTGCGCAGGTATACGAGTATTACAAAATTTATCGAATTTTCTTTCTACTGATACAAAAACAGCTTATACTGCCTTTAAATAAAACGGTTTAAAACGCGATATATTAGTTAAACTTATTTGAAAAGAATTTAGCTTATAGTGCATTATTTCTTCTTACTTGGCAAAAGCCCACAATAAATATGGCCTATTTCAAATCGCCGTAGAGACCTAGTGATGCCACAGATAACACATATATAAAAAAAAAATATATTTAAAATCACTTTCATGACTTTAAAAACTATAAGTAAGCCATTATTTAATTCTATGTTTCTAACGCTTTTCAGCGATCGTGCATGAGTGGTACCGGTGACTTCGGTCTGTCCATTTACGTAAAATCACTTCTAGGATTTTTATTAAGTTTAGCTTGAAATTGTAGTTTTTATTAAGTGCATTTGAGGTAGTTTATTATGTAATCCAGCGTTATTTTTTTTTTGTTTAATTGTGTGTTTGTTCACCAAAAATGCCAAGTTAGAAAAAATATACTATATTATATTCAAATACACTGTAAATAACTGGCCACGTACACTTTCAAATAAAACAGTTTAAACGGATTAAAGGGCTAAATAGATTAAGAATACATTTACTTTTATTGTGTTTTGGACATTGGGAAGATTGTGTGTTGGCGTTGTTCGTTTCATAGCAATATCTGTGGTGTCCAATGCAAGTTTTAATTGGAATAGCTTTAGTTTCTCAATCAAAAACTTAGCACCGCGGTCTCGTCGCGAAACTGTTTACAACATTACTGCGGGTACCACAATTTCCTCTTACTCATTTCGGAGTATAACTCGAAACCGACACAGTTAAGATACTTTCAAAGTAATATGAAATATATATTCGACTGTCTCTGTAGCTAACTGGTTAAACGAATAGCCTAGCATTGCATTAAATCCGAGGGGCCCTGGGTTCGAATACCAGGGTGGTAGGATAGATGGTTTCGGTCGGGCAGAGCACTGAAGTCTGAATAACTACACTAATACAGAAATTGTGTTCACCCCATGCCCAGAAAAAAATCGGAATTTCGCTAAATATATGTTTAAATTAAGGCTTTTTAAGTAACACTATTCATAAATTGTTACTTTTTACTTAAAACTTTAAGACGAAAATTAGGATCGTATTTAAAAAAGTATTAAATATGGAAAATATATGTATTTTGAAACCGAACAATTTTAAGTATTTTCTTTGATTCAAACAAAACAATTATTACGGTTTAAAAACGTGAAATATATTACTTTACTATTTTTTTTTATTTGATCACGGACGTTGGGCGTTTCGAAAAGTTTTCAGCCGCCGTGACCACGTTAAATCTTTAAACATGTTTTAAGTAAAAGTTGACGGTTCTTAGTAAATACAAATCAATTTCCATTTAATCTAAAAGGAAATTTTCGTCTAAATTTCATATATCTACCAAAATAACTGGCGTTAAAATGTTGGTTTTATTAATGTCAGAATGGTAAAAGTTTTTAATATATGTGTCCTGAGGGAAACTAATGTGCGTTACGTTATAACGGAATTTGTTTAACGATGATTAATTACTAAAATACTTTTGCGCGGACTGAACACAGAACTTTCGTATTGAATAAAATAGTGGAAAACTTATTTAACAGACAAGTAAGGAGTTCACTCGATGGAACGTTAAATAAACTGACCACCTATTTAGACCTGGCTTTAGATATTTAACGTCACGACTTCTTCAACTATGGACGCTGGTTCGAGACCGGACTTCATTTTGACTTAATGTCCAGATTTCCAATCTACCATGTTTCAGAATAATTATAAATCTATACTAATATTATAAATGCGAAAGTAACTCTGTCTGTCTGTCTGCCCGGCTTTAACTCCGAAACTACTGAACTGATTTAAATGAAATTTAGTACACAGATATTTTATAACGTAAGGAAGGACATAGGCTACTTTTTAATGCAAAAAAAGAGTTATTAGTGTTACATGTTACGATGTATTATTAGCCTTAAATTGCTACCATTAGGCAAACCTGTTTTTTTTTTATGTTTAAAGTTTCACGTAATCGATAATTTGATTACAATAGATTACTTCGTATTTGGAATAATAGAATTTATCTAAAGTTTTGCATTAAGTTAGCTATTAAATTGTGTGTTGCTATAAGCTGTTCACATACATATACATTTTTCTTTTTTATATACATATGTGAAATAAATGATAGTAAACTTCACTTTGGTAAAGTCGTTGGTTAAAACTAGTGGTTAATTAACCAGGATTAAATTTATGCAATGGAATTAGCTGTACCTTGTTACTAGTACATTAAACGTGGGTTTTAAAATTTAACGATGGCGTAATATCCTCGCCGACTAGCTTTATTTGATCAGATAACAAACTCATTTTGGATCAATGGCCCGTGCTGATTGCGTTCGGGACAATAATTCTGTTTGCGTTTCGTGTTAACTCGTCTGATTAAAATACTTTTACGCTTTATAACCGCACCTACAAACGACGCAAGTTCGACGTGCTTCAGAACCCATTGACATGAATGTTGAGTAGAACTTACCACAATATATTACTGATAATCACATGTCAATCAGAAGATTAGTTCCTGAGATTAGCGTGTACAAACGCACAGACTAACAGAAAAAATTTAAAAAATCGTTGCGTTGATAAAAGTCACCTAGAATATTTTTATACTTATATATACCCACGTACAGACAGCGATTGGTTACCTTTTTTATTGTATTTATAGATTTAACGCCAGTATTCATTGTAGCTATAAAATTTGACATGAGAAAACCCCGGGTATTTGAACCCAAGAACTCTTGTGCTTACAGTGTTATGGAGGCTATATATAAAACTTCGTGTAATAATATAAGTTTTTATTACTTTTTCACATTATGCTCCCCATAATTTTTGCATACTAGAAATAGTGATATTATAATTCACACTGTACCAATGAAGTTACTTTAAAAACTTAACAGAAAAAATGTGGTGACACGACAAGCAGTTAACGTGTAAACGTCTAAAGACATATTCTTATAAATTATATTTTTTGTTTCAGGTATGTTAGTGCAACATTACAACCAGGCAAGAGAATATTCACATTATAACATATAAAAATAATAAATTTCTTTATTTGGCATCCATTCAATAAAGTGATAGAAATTAATAAATGTATCTAAATAAAACACTTTAACGGTTTAAAACGCGATATATCAGTTAAAAATCATTTCCAAATAAGTTTAACTAATATATCGCGTTTTAAACCGTTAAAGTGTTTTATTTAAATATGTACTACTCGCGTAAACTATAGACAGTATTTAATAAATGTAATTACAATAAATTATTTAAAGAATAGTGATGCCAAAGAAGTCTTGCATAAGTTTCAGCACGGTTATGCTACACTGTATTTCAGCAAAACCCCACTGTTCGTCTGTTAGGCAGCTATGTAGTTGGACTATAAAACCGTTAAAGAAACCCGAATGAAAATCCTATGAAACTCATTCAAGTAAGATCTTATAACCTGTTAGTTAATTCAAATTTGGAATTCGAACATTGAAGTGAATCAAGTTCGAACTTAGAACATTAGTGTAACCTGCGGTATTACCTTGATAATGTTGAAACGGAATTTCGCTCGTTTGTATTCACCTCCGCTCTCCGAATGCACTTAGATGCATTTAGAACCAGCTCACATTCGCATCGTTTGTTAAGATTTTGTATGACTCACCTTATATTGCTATGCTTGTTATATATGTGGACGTGACATTTGCTGTTATTACATATATTAGTTAAATTATTTGAAAATATTTTAATCCGACGTTTCGGGCTTTGAGGGGGGGGGGGGGGGGGGGGGGGGGGGGGGGAAAAAAAAAAAAAAAAAAAAAAGGGTTGGGGGTTTTTTTTAGGACGGGGGGGGGGGGGGGGGGGGGGGGGAAAAAAAAAAAAAAAAAAAAATTCCGTTTTTAAACCGTTAAAGTGTTTTATTTAAATTTTTACTACTCGCGTCTATAGGTATTAAGTTCACTTAAATTCAAAATTGTAGTTCCGAGAAATAGCTATTAATAGCTATACTTGAGTCATATCCTTTGTTTAGGCATATAGTATGCTAAAAAGCAACCCAAACGTCGGGCCATCGTTGGAATCATCTATAAATTAGTTTCGTAATAACAGCCGTGTCCCGATGCAAGCAAGGTAAACTCGGTTGTAATAAATTAGTTACGATAAGTGGCGGTAGACGGTAAATGTAGAAATCACCAGTGGATACCACAATCTATTTACTTATTAATATTATTAACTTTATATTTCAAACAATGTATTGACAATAACTTTACATTTCCTTTCAAATTTGACATTCCATAATTTGTAACATTTTAATAATTTACATAATAAACTACAGAATTTGAATGTCAAATGACAATAGTTTAACATAGTTAAATAAGGCTTTGAACAGACTAAAAACTTCTATCGGTTTGAGTAGTCGCGTTGGGCTAACACCTGGCAAAACAGGATAATTGCACAGAGCAAACATATAACAGTCGGCCGATTACATTCGCTCGACTTTATAGTACTCAAACTTAAGTTACCGACCCTATCTAATGCATCTAATGTCGTGGATTCAAATTCCTGCTGGATTTAATATTTTTCTCAAAATCTATTTATATTTTTTTTAAACAAGTTACACTACATTTGGAGAATCTGGACGGGACCGAATTGCTATGCTAGAGGAGGCGAAGCATGGGAACCACTTGATAAAGATACCAGAGATATATACCACCTTAAAAATGTGCGCTGTTGACCTATTTTGACTTTGGATATTCGGAAATTTACAGACGAAAAAGCCGTGAGTGTTTCCGATCTCAGTCTGTAGTCTTGGGTATCTTCATCAAGTGCTTTCGCCCTCTGTCATCACAATAATGGGATCTTTATAAAAGTATAATACACAAAATTGTTACAGTTTTTGGGGCATGGGCCGCATGCCAGTACCTTGATAGTACACGTAGTTGACACGTACGGGCTCTCAAAGTGACCCTGACAATTTGGCAACAAGACCATTTTATTTGCACCCAGATATTACTTTTGTGGGATAAGTGATTTTGATTTTAAGTAAACGAAGCATCGCTATTATATTTTTGTTACTGGATTTGTTTATTCTTAAAGGCTTAACTAAATATATACAAATACCACAAAAATGTAAACTTAAAGTAGAACTTCTATATATAGTGTAGATATACCACTAGCTGTGGCCGTAACGTCGTTACCGTAGAATAGTTATTTTGAGCAACAAAATTGTTTTTGCAAACATTAAAAAAAAATATCTTTATAATTTTTAGCTGTTACCTGCAAGTTAATCTGGAGGTTAAAAGTAAAGAGGAATCATTCTTTCATACATATTTAGGGGGGGGGGGGAAAAAAAAAAAAAAAAAAAAAAGGGGGAAGGGGGGGGGGGGGGGGGGGGGGGGGGGGGGGGGGGGGGGGGGGGGGGGAAGAAAGGGGGGGGGGGGGGGGGGGGAAAAAAAAAAAATTTTAAAAAAAAGTAAAAAAAAAAAAACACGTTTAAAACCGTTAAAGTGTTTTATAATTTTTTGGATATCTTAAACCGTTTTCACTGAGCAAGCAAATATAAATAATTATCCACATTTCCCATTGTATCTTTGCTCGCATCGGTCGCGTCGTAATATTCCTCAGTAAGTAAGGGTTCCTCTATAAATGCTCTAACTAACACAATTTTCAATTCGAACCATTAGTTCCTGAGCTTAGCGCGTTCAAACAAACAAACTCTTTAGCTTTATATATTAGTACAGATTTTGTTTATGCAATTCAATTGTGATTTTTAACAATTTTTTTGTAGATTTTAGATTACATATCATATAAACTGTTCAAACTATCAGCAAAGTGTTTACTCTGGTCGCAGCTTTAAACTACGTCAAAATACGCCATCAAATGGACGGGTTCAAATATGTATGCCTATCTTTGGTAGGAAGCAATTTGTGACCCTCTGAAACAAATTATCTATTTTGAATATTCCATCAATTCCTCTCAAGTATATCCTAATTCCTTGTCTCATTTTATCATTCCTAATGACCTGTCCCCATCTCCATCAATCACTTCGCACGGTCAGCAACGGAAATCGTTATACGCTTTTAGGTTCGCAGTCCTTACCTTTAAATAGCTTACACGTGTTAGAACGTCACTTGAATCTACACGTACAGCTGTTAGAGTATGTGAAGTTTCTAAGTTCACATACACTCTTTTTCTCAAACTTGCTTGGAAATTTGAGTATCAGTATTGATAACCTTCTTCGAATAAATCGAACTTGCTGTACTGGTCGAGGAGCGGCCGGCAATAGTTGTATGAAAGTGTATATCCGTCCTGTTTAGCCAAATTACTATGTAACAAATTTGTCATGTAATTTAAAAATGGAACGATTTTATTCTAAGCAACATGGCCACCAAAGACTTACAAAGGTTTCTTGTTCGTGAATTTCGTTATTGGTCATATTAGAACATTCTTTTAACTAAGATCCCACTTTCAGATGTTTTTCAAGATCCATGGCTAGTCAGTTTTGTTAGGGAAACCGATTTCAAAAACACTTTTAACCGTTAAAAGTT
This sequence comes from Leptosia nina, assembly GCA_963661955.1. Classification (NCBI taxonomy): domain Eukaryota; kingdom Metazoa; phylum Arthropoda; class Insecta; order Lepidoptera; family Pieridae; genus Leptosia; species Leptosia nina. The sequence continues at coordinate 7,873,610 of CAVLEF010000008.1, forward strand.
TATTTATTTCACTGCTATAACTACAAAGTACATTTATCAGGAAGTGTTTGTGTTTCTAGTCATTACGCGTATTGACGTCTCTTTAACGAAAGTTACGGGTCCATTATGCAACGATCTAATTTGTCTTGGACTTAGGCCGCGACAAGTGTATAATGTTACGTCGTTACCCTAACGATGTCTTAGTTAGATGACTTAATCTCTATTAACTAAGACAATAATATCGAATGTCCAAAGCCAAAATAGGTCGATAACGCATCTCAATTTGAACTAGCTATGCCAGCGACTTGGTTGGAATAGTTTTTTTTATTTATTTATTTATTTACACTTTATTGCACAAAAACAAACAAAAATATAAACGAGACTTATATACGAAAAATATGGAGTGCAATGGGCGGCATCAATATTTGTTTTTGCAAACCTCTTCATCTTTATAAATTTAAGCTGTTAGTTACCACGTCGACGTTCTTGCAAATTAAGCTTAAAAGATAGACATATAGTATCGCGGACATTATTTTAGATCATTTAAAAAGAACTCCCTACATATATCTTGAACCGGTTTTGCAGCGCATGGTATGAAAACACTAAAAAATTAATATTTTCCCCACTTTTTCCACATTTCCATGTTTGTCCGCTCCGTTCTTTTCACGCCTCAATATTTTAAAGCCTATATTCCTCGACAAATGTTCTAACGACCACAAAAGCAACTTTCATTCAATTCTAACCAGCAAATGCTGAGAATAGCGCATTTAAACCAGCAAACAAACTCCTTAGCTTTATATATTAGTATAGATTTATAGGACACATCCCTTGTCTGTCTGGTCTTCTCTGGGACTTACTATAATAAAACTAAAATTCCGATTTTCATTAGTGGGGCAAATTGAGTCAAAATTTTTCTGACGTAGTTTCATAAACGATTTTTTCAGCAAAAGCTTTGTCAGAATATTAATCTAAACGCGTTCGAATCTATGTTTTTATTTCTCTGAAATCGAATCCAGGACTGTGTTTAAAGCACAACATATATATATAGGTAAGTTACAGACTATTTTTGCTCCTGTTCATAATAACAATGACCACTAAACTTATGTCAACCTATAACATATTTATTACAGTCTATACTTGAACACAACATAGCGAAAAAGTGTGAAACATTTTTCGTTAAGGAATATTAAAATATTTGACGCATTTTAAAATATACAGAGTCATCTCGCTAAAATAATTTTTGCCTATACGCGCATAAAGTACAATGGGGAAGTTTTTAATTAAAATTCCGTCGACGTGACGAGTAAATTTAATTACAGTTTATGTATTTCTCCTAGATGGTGTACTATAATAAATATTCCGTGCTTGAAAATATTAAATTTCAACCCTATTTAACACTGGTTATTTTGTGTTAATAGATATCTAATTAATACAAACATCCAGTCAGTTCAACAAGGACCCTATCCGTTTCGCCAAAGAGAACTAATACGAAACAGATGGCGCTAGCGTAGCAGTTTTTACTTTGACATTAGGGACAGCTTCCATCCATCAGTCCCCCCAGATTTTGTTTACAGACAAGTAACTTCTGTTTGTAGTTAGTACACATAAAAAAAACACTTTTAGGTTTAAAACGGAAATATATGTTAATATTTGAATTTATTTTACTAGGAGCGACAGTTCGATCTGTGCAGCAGGAATAGGTTGGTAGAATTTGACTTTACAATGCTGCAAAGCATTCGAAATAGTTACAATAAAATATTGTAAATAAGACAACTAATATATCCCGAACCCTCCACCTTCAGTCCCGGGGTGACCACGGCGGCAGAGCATTCGATGCATCTGGCCGTAGTTACAATAAATTGTAAATAAGATAACGAATATATTTCGCGTTTTAAACCGTTTAAAATGTTTTATATGAACCACTAATTTAAAATATGCGTACAGAAAGCACGAAATGCTAAGTAGTCAGGAAGGCGCTATAACAATAATTTCTTTACTATGTGCTACTACGTGAGACGATGTTGGTTCTACGCCACAAGACACCGCAAATCGTTCCTAATCTCAGCCAACGTAGTTCCGCCGGAACTAGGCGACCGCTATTAGCTAAGCCTTCCGTTAGTTCTGCCACAGCTCACGAATTTCAGTTGTGCATTATGTGTATACTATAAAAGTTGCAGTGATAACTCATTATGGGAGGACTTCGTTACGTAACGCGTTACGCCATCTGTCTGTTAAATAAATCAATCTAGATTATTTTTATATTCTTTTTACGTTTCGTATCCAGTGCTTGCATTGAGTGTTATTACTTCATTTAAACACTAAAAATTAAGATTTCAACTGGAAGTCTGAGTTGCAATATTGGTATGTGGCGGTTGGTTTATCCATTTTAATGAAACAACATTTTAAACATGCACAACATTTCTTGTCTTTAGCGTTTAATTTTTGTACTCTGTGGTTATCGTTTTCAATATTCCGGTGCTCGCGGTAAAGTTGTCTGAAACGCGTATAATGCAAAATATGTTTATAGCCATCTTTTAAAGGAAAACGGGAAAATTATTCATCTCTGGTTAGGTGGGGGGGGCGGGGAAAACGGTGCACCCAAATGTAAAATAATGATTCCTCTTTAAACGATCTAAAAATGTCTAATGCGTCTATCTTTTGAGAGTAACTTGCATGCGAATTATCTAAATTTATAAAGATGAAAAATGCACAAACAAATTTTAACGCCTAAAATAACTATTCTACGCGGACACAGTCGCTGACTCAGCTACTTTCTTAGACGCATGTTGGACCCGGTTGGGATCGAATTATTAGATCTATGCGAGCCCACTGAAACCTTCATATGGCTTTTCTCGAAGAAAAAGTATTTTTAAACGGAATTTTCGAAGTGATTAATAAAATTGTATAAATGTAACGCCGTTACAAATTAACGAGGCGAGTGAATCTGAATAAGCTCTATGCCACACGTCCACTTAGACAGGCCGGATTATGGCTCCAGCAGTTTGTCGGATTACAAGACCCGAGCCGGATTAAAGCGAGCAACTGTCGCGGAATGGATCCGATTATGGTAGAATAATATTAGGTCTGCTTAAGTAGAAAATAGGAAGTCTCGCGGTTCTCATGTACTTAACTAGCTGGCCGGTCAAACATTATTTTGCGATATGAAGTATTTTGACGAAATTTTATTGCGATAAAAAGGTTTTTTGCGAGTTATTTTAAAAAATGAACATACACTGTCGCGTACATTTTTTTAAGTTATTTAAAGAAAACATATTCCTTTTTACATATTTTTTGGGTATTTTGAACCCTCAAATACAAATCAACAATCAAACCAGTAGTTCCTGGGATTAGCGTGTTCGAATAAACTCTTCAGCTTTATAATATTATTACTTATAGACATCTATAAACATCTTAAGTGGTAGCATTAAGCATATAAATTAAGAATAACTTTTAAACGAACTAGACTAGTTTTTGAATTATTAGGTTTTTTGTGCTCCCTTACAAATTTTACAAGTCTTATTCTATAATTTATTTTGTTAAAATTTGGACTTACTAATTTGACTGTTAAGTAAGTTACAAGATGTGTTGTCACTTTTAAAATTGCATTGTTTCATTATTATTATTTAAATCTGCTTACAATTGGCTTAAAATATAACGCAAAAATGCTTATGACAATATAGTAAAAATACTCATGTTTTGTCCGAGAATACCCTATATTTGCATTCTTCCATGCTCCTCACAATTTCAATTAATCTCCACCCCTTTTCTTTTTATCCCTTTATAAGAACTGTCTCTGACACGGTTCCGCTTCTTTTCATTGGTTCCCACTTTCCTGAGATTGACTTGAAAAAGCGATTTTTAATATCCGCCATGACTTTTATTTTCATAAGAATTTCCTTATAATTTTTTCTTGTTTTAATCTTCGTGACGTTAACGTTTAAAACTGTTTTTATTCAAGTATTGTCTGTAAATTACGCGAGTAGTACACATTTAAATAAATCATTTTACCGTTTTAAAACGCGATATATCTTAGTTGACTTATTTCTAATTCAATCTTACTACAACCGGACATTTTAAATGCTTTGCAGCAGGTGTGATCGTGAGACGACTGCAAACTCATTTTTATAGCGTTTTAAACCGTTACACTTGTTTTATTCAAATGTGTTGTTGAATATAATTAATTAAACATACCCATCTGTAACATTGGCATTTCAAAGCCTCCAATCCCCATCGCGATATTATAATCGTCCTTATGTTGACATTTTTCGAGTCGGAACGATAAAATAAATTAAATGGAGATAAATGTTGCCAGCGTTTATCATTTCGCTGATGTTGGGTCACTCGATCAATAATTCCCGTCGTAATTGAGATTGTTCTGTGGGATATTTTCATTTCGTAATGGATAAGAACCAGATTGATAAATACTAGAGATGTGCCGAGTAACAGTTTTGCAGAGTAACGAGTACCGAGTTTTACTCGCCTCAATCTCTTAACTCGCGTTAACAAGATTAAAGTTTCGCGCCGGTCAAGACTCGCTCTCATTTTCTCGTACTTTGTCTCATTCATTAGCATAATTTTTAATTGTAAATAAAAAAAATACTTGTTGATTAACACTGTTGTATTAATTATATCTACCTAAATATATTGTATTTCTGAAATAAAGTATAAAAAAAGTGGAAGCCCGTTTCCCCCTCGCGGGGCATGGGGCGTACATATTTCTGTGTCCGTTTCACTGATCCGACTGCCTCTGTAGCCACATGGTTAAACGAAACAAAGTATACTCGTTGTCAAATAAAAAGTATAACTAAGTCCTTAGGCGGAGTACGAATCAAAAGCCACGAGTACGCTGAGTACCGAGTATCAACTGAGTACTCGACCCATGTCTAATAAATACCTACGGACGTAACGAATTTTTAAATTGATAATTAATTAAACTAAAATATTGCATAAGTCCCTTAAGAATAGCAATATCTAAATGTTTACGAACTATCCTTTTATACATGTGATTTACAATATTTTTATACACGTAGGTTAGGGTAGTTAATTAATCAGTAATTTACTTGATTATAAATAATGACGGTTTTAAACGCGAATTAAATCAGTGAAGTTATTTTTACGACAACTGTTATTTCATTCTTATTTCTTTTTTTCTTTAATTTAAACCGTTTAAAGAGTGTTTTAGTTACATACTCGATATTAGTCAATAAGTTTGCTGTTCTATATGTTAAACTATTAACGCTACACTTTTTTACAGATCTATAGAGTACATACTGTCAATAGTTTACGCAAGTAGTACACATTTAAATAGCACACTTTAACGGTATAAAACGCGATATTGGACCAACAAAACCTGTAAGACGTTCGAACTTTTTTTATAGATAGAGATATTTTTGTAAACATATGAGGCCGTTAGAGACATAGACTTAAGCCATATGATTGGCTACCTACAATTTTATAACTTGTGTTATTTTTATTTTCACAGTCTAAAATGTTAATCACAAGAGCACAATGACCGAAAATTGTTAACATAATTCTTACACAAATAATTAATACAAATTCTTTTCTACCTAAGTTATTAGTGCATTTTTATTTTCCTCCTTATTAAAATCATGGTTTTTGTTATTAGGCCACTCTGCCTTTAGCAGCCTTATATAATGTATGTAATATCGACCCGGCACTAGGAGTAATATTTCTTACGAACCAAACCAAGGCATTAGCAATCGTCGAAACGTTTGACGTGCATTCAACCGTGAATTACATTTTATGAAATGATGCCTGATGAAAATCTCTTCCTTTCACATCGGAAATAAAACAAGTGTCCCTTATCTAGCGCTCGAACAAAATTCGGTTCGAATTCGGTCTGAATTTCGAGCACGAAGCTAACACTGGCTGATATCATTCTGTAATTTCTGTAGTTTGAATTTGAATTTTATAAATCATCATATCCCATTTATAAATTCCTGATAGCTGTTATTTACCATTTGTGATCGACCGATCGTGTAAAAGACGTTGCCTAGCATGGCGTTGGGAAATTTGTCGAATCCCAGTAAAAGTATTTTTGCCTTTAAAAATTGCTCCTGACAACACAAAAATGTGCTCGCCTCATTTTCCGTAGGAAGAAATGAAATTTTCTTTTGCTTACTTTAATCGCGATCTAGTAGGATTTTAAAAATATGTAAATACTTTACAGTTTGTCGGGTCTTAAGTTTTTGTGATAAACCATTGAAAGTTTGTTGTGTGTTACACAACTTGCACTTTTGTAATCTATAGACAACACTTTAACGTTTTATTGACAAACTGAATTTAACCAAATCTCTTCTAAGAAACGTAACCAAATTAAAAATCAGAAAGCATATTTGCAATATAAATACAAAAAAACGTTACACTACGAAATACAAAACGTAAAACTGAGTTTATAAAGAGATACGTGAAAAAATGCAAATTCATAGAATTTTGGAGCTATACACAATAGCGTGAGAGTACAATGTCCATTGTTTGATCCAAAGAACAATAAATTGCAACAACAATACTTTATGCTACTAGAATAAAATAGTTTTACTAAAACAGGTGAAGTGTATGAAAAAAGATAAACAGCTTTTAAAGCCGTCACTCTAACGGTTAACACGGCTGCTTGCAAAACATCCGAAAATTTATTCGGGCCGAAGTTAAAAATTATTTTCAACGTAAGTTCCGTAACCGTGAATATCGTCCCCGTCGGGCCGAAGTCGCGTTTTAAACCGTTAAAGAGTTTTATTTAAATGTGTACTACTCGCGTAAACTATAGACAGTATTTGATAAACAGCTTTTTCATCTGGAGTTTTGACAATAGATATATATATTCGTTATATTATGCTCTATAAGGATATCCAAAATATAAAGCAATCAGTTTAATAATATTTTAAATTTTTAAATTTCCTTATGTATTGTCTTAAATATGTTTTCTATCTCTTTATATGCTATGGAAGAAAAGGACTCACTAAGCACCTTCAAGTGCTATAAGTTTACTATATTCTATAACATGTTACTTTACTGGTTTTGAACTGGAACACACGTTCCAAAGAGTAACGTGATAGTATCGTGATTCTACCACTCGGTAGAATAGACAAACACCCTTTGACGAATCTAAATAATTTTTGAAATTTTTATAGAGAATAAAGTATATTTTATTTGATTTTTATTTAAAAGAAATATCATCTTCCATTCCTCAACAAGACCAAACCATGACAGGCTTTTGATTGAAGTTATCTCAATATCAAGCAGTTCATAACGAAGTTAATTGTTCATCAGTTTCTGGGAAACATTATTTAGTTATTGCCTCGTTAGTCAGGGATAAGCGATTCTAAATTTAAATTTGATTATGACAACTTTGGGCGTGTTTAACTTCCTCAATAGGACGGTTATTATAGTACTTAGGTAGTATTTTTAAATAAAACACTGAAAGGGTTTGAAACGCGAAATATATTAGTTACAATTGTTTAAACATAATACTTTTAAGTTTAATGTAAATAGCATAACTTCATTTGTATTTAAGAATTTAAAAAGTGAGCGAAAAAAGCATTAAATCATTATTAAAGCAATTATATAGGTACAGAGCTTCTCAAAATTATTCTTAATACTTATTTATATCAGCTTAACTCCCTAAATCAATTTCCCCTGGGACTTTGTTATCAAATCTCGTAAGAACCCAGTTTAATCAACCCTTCGAGTTGTATTTCTTTAATTTCCTTTCGCGAAATAAGTATTACACGTTCTCCCTTAATATTAACGTATATTTGAGCTTTCCTTCTTCTAAATAAAACGTTAACAGTCTCCCGTTTCGGGGGGTTTTTGGCAGAGCCCGCGTTTATTATTTTCAAATAAGTTTAACTAATATATATCGCGTTTTAAAACCGTTAAACTGTTTTATTTAAAAGTGACCAACTAACAAGTGTAGTCGTCGCTTGTTTTGTGTTCAGAAGAGTTATTCTTCGAAAACACATTTCGTAACTGCGTCATACAATTTGCCTATCAAGACAAACGTAAAGAGAATTACACCTACATCCTAAAATGACCCTAAACGACATACGACCGACAAGGCTTAGAGACATCTAATGGTACTCGGCAATTCTAATTGCAGTTCCAAATGTGATTCCGTCCTATGGGACTAGGGCTTATTTACCCATCCCGAACTGAAAAGTTTCAAAATTATATCAACTCTCGGGGTAAAAAATATAAACTATTTAAAACCGAAAAAAAGAAGCCACTAGTGTTATTTTTATTTTGCGACTTTTAATTTATATAATGCCATCATAGATGATAACAGTAAAAAGTATTAAAGTTTTGAAATAACCAATTAATATTTAAACTCCTTAATTACTCAAATTAATAATTCGGCATTTAAACAAAACATGTTTAACGGTTAAAAACGTGAAACATATTAGTCAACTCATTTTAATACTAGCTGCGTCAGCGACTTCTTTCGCGTGAAATGGTTATTTTGGGCATCCATATTTATTCTTTGTAAACCTATTCTTCATCTTTATAATTTTCGCTGTTATCCACGGCATCGGTCGCGTCCCGTCGTTCTTGCAAGTTAATCTCAAGAGATGAACATAATATAGTGTCTCTAGATCATTTAAAGAGGAATACTTCTTTCATACATATTTCTTCGCTCCTATTAGTCACATCGATGCTTTATATCCTAAAGCCTTCCTTGATAAATGCTCTAACTATTTCTCTAAATATTTGTTCAATTCGAACCAGTAGTTCCTGAGATTAGCGCGTTCAAACAAACAAACTCTTCAGCTTTACATATTAGTATAGATATAGTTTTACTACGGCCCCATAATTCTAATAGAATTCAGCCACGGATAGCTTAATTTGAATGTTAGAGAGATCCAAATGTGAATTTCGCGACCCACATAGACGCAATTACATCCGAACTACAAGACAGCTCTATTCAAAGCTATTACCATTTGATTGTTCCTAAACACTGGTTCTGTAGTAAAATAAATCGTCCATGTACAATAGCGTCTTCAATTAATTGATTCAGAATCATTAAGTATTCTCTGTAGTTGACGCGAGTAGTACACATTTAAACATAAGACAATTAGTAAAAAATAGAGACGCGCCGAGTAACGAGTACCGAGTTTTTCTCGGTTCAAATATTTTTCAAACCGAGTACTACGGTACAAACAAATTCTCGCTTCGCGCATGTAAACAAATACAAACAAGTTCGCGCCGGTCAAGACGTCGGCTCTCATCTTCTCGTAGTTTTGTCTCATTACTACTCATTCATTAGCATAGTTTTGATCTTTAATTATTAATTTAATTGAAATTTTCAAATATTTCCTAAATTACTAATAATTACTTTTGGATTAACTCAGTTGTTTTAAGTAAATTAAAATATATTCCTTTTCTTAAACAGAGTATGGTCGTTATTAAATAACAAAGACACAACAAACATGAGAGTTATTCGGCCGAGTACGAGTATCAAAAAAGACGCTGAGTACCGAGTATCAACAAAGTACCCATCTCTAGTAAAAAATGTGTATGTATACAATAATTCACAAAGAAACGATTTTAAATCCACGTTCTAAATACAAACACAAATTGGACATCTACTTCGTGTCCAGTTCATAAATTATAGGATTACTAGTTGATCACGAGTTCTGAACTAGACTTAGTCCAGTTTGTCTTGGACGTACTTAGCTGCTAAATCCTTAATGGCTACTAATAGATAGATTTATTATCTGCATTTACTGGTAAAACTTTTTCTTTCGCACTTATTCTCCTTACATAAATAAGTTATATCTTCACGTCAATATAATTATCATCAAATCCAACAAATTTGCTAACTCAATTTATAGTTCTTTTAAAACATGTTAGAATCTGAAAAATCAGTTCTTTAATTAGTGGTAGGAATATCGAAATATAATTTAAAAATCTAAAATAAATTGAAAAAAATTTCGATTCGGGCAGGATTTTTTTTTAAATTATATAGTGCCTTCATGTGCAATAACATGTAAAAAAATAATAAAGTTTTCAAATATCGAAATATTATCTGTGTCTAGAACCACTATATACAGATGGTAAAGCCATACAGTTTATTCGCGTTTCATTCTGAAGGTCCAAAGCAAAAATAGGTCAACAGCCTATCTGCTTGTTATTATTTTTCATCACATAAATTTAGCAAATAGTAAATACATATAAGCTATGTAATATGTATAGTACATAATTTATTTCAGAACCGATTAGAATTATTACAACCACAGGTTGAAGTTAAAAATAAAGTAACTCGCATATTTCGGATTTTGAACCGTTTTATTTTATTAGACATATGTAGTATTCGTGTTGTAAGTCTTGTTATTTTTGTTTAATAATTAATTTCAAACGTGTTATATACGAACAACCTTTTTAATCTTCTAAGATACAAAGGCTGTTTCGAAGTGGGTATTTCTGTAGAAATAGTTTCCACTTCCAAAACAAAATGCTCTTTTAGTATAAAAGTGCCTTTTCGATCAAAGTCGTCTCTTTTAAAGAAGGGGACAATGCAGAAACGCTATCGTTGCGATATCACATGCTAGGGTTGGCAAATTCACCGTTTTAATGCATTATTACGAGAATAATCAGGAATCGACTCGACGACCTACAGCGTACCATTGGTCTACCGACTAAAGTACTGTGTCAAGTTAAAGAAAACGGTATGCATACTTTTTAATGGGTGTGTTAGTGTTATGGCAGCCATGTAAGGCTAATAATCGTGTGGTATCGTGAGTTCAAACCCCGGTGGTACGAATATGGAAATTCCTAAGAGTTACAATTTCCCAATCAAAAACGGGATTTCCGAATATCGCCGTAGTAGGTAGCTGGTTGTATGTGGATGTCTGTAGAAAAGGGGTATTTCATTTTTCATCAAGTGACCCCCCCCCCCCATACCTGTCTATCCTCGTCCCAAATTTTTTAGTGTTGATGGCTGAGGCATTGAGTTGAAGCCTTTTAGTATAACTAAAATGTTTTTTTTTGTTGAAAAGTAGATATATTAAGGGTACGTGGTTCACTAAATGGAAGGTAATGCACCTGCCATATAACATCTGATCAAGACAGCAGTATTAAATAAGCAACTAATATTTAAACAGACTGCTTTCATACAACTCTGCTGTCAATTTATTCGGTGATGTTTTTAAATTCTTGATTTCTAGATTTTTTTTTAAAGTGTTGCATCCCTCCCTTAGTGGCAGCCCTATTCCCCTGAATAGATGTAAGTGGAGCAGACAAGACAATACACCCAACGCCGCACATTTACAAATGAGAACCGTCTTCTCAAGATGGCGACATTTCATTGTACACTTTCCTTAACAGAAAGATCTGTGCCGCTTTTGAGGAAAAATATTTCTAATTATCCATCGCTATCACGGAAGAACGATTTAGTGCAATCACGTTTTGGTTTCAGACCACAATTTCTGATTATCCAAAGCCAAAGTAGATCGATTACGCATCTTGTTTAGATCCTATCATCGAGTTAACACCATGGCTTACCTCCATAAAAAAAAATATTGAACTTATTAACTTACATAGTCTTTTAAACCGCCTAGAGTATATGCATACCGATTCTCGTACATAATACCTCCATATATATCTCTTTAAAATCACCCCGTTATATCAATAGATTTAAAATGTCATTACCTCTCCTTTTAGCTCCACCGTTGGTTAAAAGCTCTAAAACTTTGCAAACAATACCTAATTCCCGAACACGCTAATTCTATTTGCGCGATATATCCTCTGCGACAGACCAGCCCATGGGAATAATACCCAATTACTGATGTCGGTTAATGGACCCAACGATATTCATGTATTCTGTTTGCGCGAGATTCGTGACACTTTTGATGTGGCGTCTGTAGTTTACGCGAGTACACATTTAAATAAAGTAGTTAACTTATTTTATGGATGGTGCCACTATGGCAAATTGGTCTTTGACATTAGAGTCGCCCTTCATTTTCAGGCCACCTGTGAGCACGGCTGTAGAATATCCGTTATGTCGAGCCATTTAAAATTAATTAAGTAATTATTATATTTAGCATTTAAACCGTTTGTAGTGTTTGATTTAATAATGTTTAATAATTTTTGTTGACTTCGTTGAATTTCGATTTACTGTTGCTCAATACGTATCAGAATTCACTTTGACATCAGGGACAAACCCTATCTTAAGCCCCCCAGAGACTACGCTTGCTGCAAAGCATCCGAAACGTCGGGTTGTAGTTAACTACTATACTACTATATTTTGTGTTTTAAACCGTTAAAAATACTCACGATGACGGGCTCATGAGTCTAAAGGTTAATCAGCGGGTAGTGGGTCCAATCCCTACCTCCTCTATTATAAAATAAAGTGTTTTATTTAAAGTTGCCCGGTAGAAATCGCCATGGGCTCTGACGTCGCATTTGCACTAACTATTTATTTGTTTGTGGGATAATGTGTTTTATTATTAACTAAATACTTTCAGTACTTGTAGACAGTGTTTTGTTTAGAATTGACTTCTTTTGCTCTCATTGCTTTCATTTTTATCGTATCATTATCGACTAAACAGGCACAGTAGGGACGCGGCCTGAATAGACAGACGAGCTCCACTTTCGTATTCAAAGCGCAGCGCGAAAAGGTCTCGCTAGCTTCGGGATAATTTACGACTTCGTCCCGCCATAAACTATCACTGACTGGAATACTTAACTTTCAATACTCGATAGAGCGACATCTGGGGCTGAAGAGTTCAACCGGAACGATGACGAAGTCTTAATTTTTTTATCATAGAGGAGACAGACAAGAATAGGCGTCACTTGATGCTAAGTGTACCACAACCTATATTTAAAAATATATATATAAATGGAAAAATTATAAATTTGTTGGACCCGGTGGGGATGGATTCCTCGACCCGTTAAGGCATACATTGCTACCATTAGACCAGGATGCTATATTCAAAAAGTTAAAATGGCACCCAAACCTTCGTTGTCCGTCATTAGATACACACTAGAAAGATTCATTAAGTGGCTCACGTATAACATGATTTGAATATTTAAATAAAACACTTTAACGGTTTAAAACGCGATATATATTAGCCAACTTCGACGGAATAGATGCCGCTAGCGTTGCAATTTTTATCAATCCACGGCTGCAGCAAAGTATCCGAAACGTCGGGCCGAAGTTAAAAATAATTTTTAAATAAGTTTAACTAATATTTATCGCATTTTAAACTGTAAAAGTAGTTTATTTAAAAGTCCTTATCTAATAAATAAAAATACAAATATCGTCCTTCATGTAGCATAGTTCTAAAACATTACATATAACAACTTAGGTGTTATTGCTTGATACATAAATGTATATAGAAGCTTTAGTAATGGAAAATGGAGTGCGGTGGCTACTTCCACACAATAGCGTTTGATGACACATTGTGTCAGAATAACTATGTTTGGTGAGAACGTTTCATTCCCTGATTCGACTCTTTCTTGTTGCTCCCTTTTAGAACTACATATTCTGAATATTTTGATCTTTGGTCTGATTGTAATGTACTGGTAACAAATGGGTCGCTTAAATTCTCACAATCATACATGTTTTCCAATCTTTTCAATCTAGACTGTATGTGGGTAGTTTCAAAATTTCGTCCGGGTCATCTACCACACACGGAGAAGTCGTGAAGTTTAGTAACACTTTTTCGGTTGCAGCTTTACGAAAACCTGACACTAGTTTCCAAAATTAACACCTGGTCTTGTTTTATTACGAAAATACACTCTGTTTCAATGTTCCATTTAACATTAGCTACGTACATCCAGAATTACTAATATCTCTCGTACATCATGTAGTATCGGCGTAATACGTCTAAACTCTTAATTTCTCTGTTCTTTAAGAGGAGACCAGCGCCCATGTGTGGCCGTTAGTGGAGTAGAAGAACGCGATAATAGATAGTACCTATTACAAGGAACTGATAACGACGAAAGCCGTGAAAAAAATGAAAGCGTGTTTACGTTTAACGTAATAAAAAAGCGACGCATTGTAAATGCCCATTGTGCGAGCGTTATTAAATTACGCGGATGTGTTGCGATGCGTAACGAAAATTTATTACAGCCACGTAAATCTCAATTGCGGGCTTATGTGAATGAGCGTGAGCCGCATGCGTCGTTGTACTGATTAAATCGAGAAATTTTAATATTATTTAGACAAATATAACTTACTAGTTACGTCACTGTACAATTTAAACCGATAGTAATTTCTCGCTTGGTAACGAGCGAGTGAGACTGGCGTTATTTGATATCCATAACGACATTTCGATTATTTGAAAACTAAATTTTTTTGTCATATGTCGGAAATTATAAAAGAATTCGCTGCCTAGTGGTTGCCATTATGCACTGGCTTGTAATCAGTGCGCCCCCGGCGCAGGCGACGTTTTCACGCAAGTGTCTCCGAGAGTTCACGAGCATGAATCTTTATAGTCGCACTACTGACTTACAGATCACAATGACTTGTCTCGACAGATTGCCAATTTCGACAGCTGACCCTAGCATACCACAGAGTACACTATGCCTAACTTCAGTATGGCGGCAATTCACATAGTACTAAAATAATAATTCTCCGACATGTATTTTGCACAAGATGGCTTTTCTAAGATATTAATAATTGTTTTCTTTTATAGTCTATGAACTTACACTATTCTTCTATTCATAAACTTCAAACGTATAACGTGAAGTATCGATAGTTAGTTCTTGTGAACAACCTGCGCTACTTGTCTGAAACTCACACCGAGTTGAACTATAAAATAAAATCGTCGACAGCGCCCTTTTTTACTCTATAGCTAAATTGTTAAGCGTGTCCTACCATCGCGTTAACCGTGAGAGGTTCTTGGTTAGAACACCGGGATAACAAAAGATTGTTTAGAATAACGTGGAAACGGGACTTCGCTATTATGGGGTGTTTCGTCAAATCAATATTTTTTTAAACTACCTTCAAAATCCTTATAATTACTTTAAAAAATAATCGTAAAACTGCCTTTGTTTCGAAAGCACGGCCTAAGTGATTGTCGTTTCATAGCAGCCGAAAAGCAATTTTTGTAAAATCGATTCGGTCAACATTCGCTTCGATTGAAAATTAATTGCTAAAAAGGGCTTCAGAGCTCAGCACTCTTGATGGATTGCAATGAACCAGATTTAAAAGCTTATAATTATGATGAATGCATTTACGTTTGCATATGAGTATTATGTTTGTCGTTTTTACTATGAGGTTTGGGTTTATTTTGTTAATATTGTAATCTACCTTTTAAACACTTAATAGTATTTACATGTGGAACACGTGAAAAAAGATAAAAATACAGACTATATAATGGAAGTAAGGTCTGAAATTTATATATTTTTTTGTATCTGAAAAATTTCAGTGTCAGGTGGGAGCACAATTCAACACTCAAATTACTGCGAGAGACAACCCACCATACCCAGTACGAACACTGATGGGTACATCAATGGATAATATATAATATACTTATTTTGTACCTTTTCCAACATTAACCAGCACTTGTCCTCGTGAGGAGACCAAACCGTAGCGTTGTATTCTAAATGGCTTCTCACTAAGGTGTCGTATAAAATTCGAACCGTAGAACGGCTGGTGAAGTCGCTGCTTTGCCGTTAAACGAATCCTAAATATCTAGAGCTGTATTGCAAACTTTGATGACTTGGACCCGAAGATTCCAGATGTGAACAACGCTCCCAGGTCCGTGATTCGATTCATGCATTTCAGTGGTACCGGGCCTAGTTTATAGTTGAATGCCTTAGGTGCCGTTGATTTTGTAAATCTCATAACGAGATTTTTTTCACATATAACACTAAGGAGAATTAAAAAAATCTTCGAACCAAGAAATAGATATAAATGATTATATATTTGTGTTTAATTAAATAGAAATGATTTCATAAATACTTTAATAATATAATTTTAAACTTCAAGGAAATGAACTTCGATATTTGGGTTCTAAGAAGCTTACTACAATATCAAATTTGAAATGACTGAATGAACTTACAAACGTACAAACGCCCTAGTCATTGATTCTCAAAACGATTCTCAAAAGTTCCTGAAATTATAACAAATCGTTTATAAACGATAAAGTTTGTGCGAGCTAATATAAAAAAAGCATATATATCTTCGACACAAATTTATAAACTACTTATCTTGTTAAAGTCACTACAAAACTTAAATTTTTAAACGGTTTTATTTAGCTCGACCCGTACTGTATTTATTTGGGTCAGATTGATCTGAAATTTGGTATACACGTTTAATTTAGACGACAATACTATATAATAAAATCAATAACATTCTAAATCCAAGATGGCCGCCGATACAAAATGGCGGATTACATATTTTTAATCCCCTCAATATGGTTCTCAAATGAAACTACACTACACTAGTAAAACACGATGTTTGTTAATTTTTTTTCGTAGTTTTCAGTGCACAAAAATAAAACTGTTTAACTTAAAAGTTTTTTTAAGTTAATACTTGTTCGCAACTGAAATTATACAAAATAGTTGTTTAAATAAAATAAGCGAACTTCGAAAGATAATGCGATAGCTAAATTGCTAAAATAATTATATCGTTGCAATTCCCGATGACTTAAAGCCGAGTTAAATAAAACTATCTGAATTTTACTTACGCCAACATTTCAACACTGACGTGTAAAAACGAAAATGTAAAGACCGACGAAAAATCGTCATCTATTCATTACTTGCCCCTAAGACCCCTCTAGTAAAAAATGTTCCCCTTTCCCCAACGAGCAAATAAAGCGGTTTTGTCTTGAAAAAACCCTGAACCTTGTCTAAACATGGGTTACATTATTTTTTTGCCCTTCTTTCACACCCTTTGGAGTCGTTTATCGTCGTTCAGGGCCGTTCATGTAAACATCAGTAGGGTTATCGTATTGTCATTTTGTCTTTTTTTTAGTAGTTGCCTGGTAGAATTAGCGATGAACGATAAGACCGCCTACCGAATAATAGTTTGATTCAAAACGGAGGGCAATCTCAAAGCGGGTTATTTAAACAAACCATTTTCTTACATTTAATGCATATAAAAATTATTAATTCCTTAAACATCACTCAAATTCTTGTTAGAATTGCAGTAAGCAAGTTGATTAATAATTGAAACATTTTTAACGATTTAAAACCAAAATTGGTATTACTTAATTTATTGACAATTCATTTTAAAGACGCGAGGTCTCGGATGCTTTGCAGCCGTGGTCACAGGGGGACGTTTTATTTAAATGTGTACTAATCGTATAAACAAAAGACAAAATTAATTGCTGTATAGTTTTACTTAAGTGGCAGCCCTATCATAATAAACTGTGTACCTATATTTTCCATCAGGGTTGGCAGCCATGAATAATGTACTTGCAGAACTAGTACAAAGGAATTTACGACGTCAACCCTTAACCCGGGACATTCGTCAAATCGGGATATAAATCTGGATAGGCTCTAGTCGTAAATCCGGATTCGATTCTCGGGTCAGTTTTACTGTTTCGACGATGTATCCTCGAGCCAAGTGAGGCCAAGCTTATACATCTTGACTTGGCCAATTTGTAAAATTACGCGTAAACATATGTATACATATATGAAACTAAATACTGTCTGTAGTTTACGCGTGTAGTACACATTTAAATATTACATCTTAACGGTTTAAAACGCGATATATATTAGTTACCACTGCTGTAAAGCATCCGAAACGTCGGGCCGTAGTTAAAAAATTATCTAACTATAATTATATAATCGTCTAACTAATATATATCGCGTTTTAAACCGTTTAAGTGTTTTAATTAAATATCACAGATAAGAACAGACAAGTATGAGGTTCAATTGATGGGTTGTGAAATACGCCAGCCACATAACATTCAAACGCATCTGCGTTGTCGACCTATTAGGACTTTAAACTTTCGGAAATCTAAAGACCAAAATTGAAACGCTATAACTGATCACGTGTTTTCATCTGTGGTTCAAGACCCGGACACATATAATATGATAAGAAACATGTTTATCGTTGTAGGTTCTAGTCCGGTCCGTGTCATTTTTTATGTTTATTTTATGACAGAGGAATGACAGACCAACATAACGTTTACTTGATTAAAGGTGTAACCCAGTCACATAAATTTTAAACAGATGCGCTGTCGGCCTATTTTAAGTTCAGATATTAGCAAATCCATAG
Source organism: Leptosia nina (assembly GCA_963661955.1). Classification (NCBI taxonomy): domain Eukaryota; kingdom Metazoa; phylum Arthropoda; class Insecta; order Lepidoptera; family Pieridae; genus Leptosia; species Leptosia nina. The sequence continues at coordinate 7,891,779 of CAVLEF010000008.1, forward strand.
ATTGAAACCTTCAAAGAGTTTCTCGTTTGTGACTTGGATAAAATTGCGATACGACCTAGTCAACTACCACGATGAGAATCGAATCTTCGACGTTAATTACCCATGCTCCCATTAGACGAACGAGCTCGTTTTTCCAAGCGCTATAACTATCAATAACATAATTGAACTAGTAGACGCAAACTGCACATCACAGTTTAAAGAGTTAATTTTCATTAAAACTATCCGACGGCGCGAACTTTTTCAGCGCTGAAAACTTCCTTCATTACCTAAATCTTATTGGGGGCCGGTCGTTGAATTATGTATGGGCACCGCAGATGCCTGGCTCCAATTTGGAAAATGGCCAGAACACACGCCGTTGATAAGGCGAATAATTAATTCTAGATAGCCATGTGCACTATGTTATTTGTTATGTAAATTGATCAATCTCAATATATTATATGACGCTGCTAGAGGCAGAGTGGCCTAATCACAAAAAACATGATATTCAGTAAGGAAGAAAATAAAAAGGCGCAATTAACTTTGGCGAAAATGATTTTTTCTATTATTTATGTAAGACTTATGTTGATTGTCGGTCACTGTGATCTTGTAGATTAACATTTTAGACTATAAAAATATAAATAAGTCAAGTTATAAAAATTGCAGTTAGGCTACTCTGCCTCTAGCGGCCTAATATATGCTTGCTTGTATATTACATATTATAATTGTATTTTGTTGATTAGTTGATTTATTTCATAGTTTTGTCTTCAAATTTGAAATAAATGGTTTTTTAAATATGATCTAGAACTTACTATTGACCGATGAATGTTTTCACCTAAAATCATCGCCAATTATTGCATCATTTTGATGTAACGTCTTCCATTGTTCCAGACATTCCATACCTGGAGCTGGCAGAGCCAGATGAGGGATACCACGGGCTGATCCGAGAGAACGAGACCCTGGTGGAAGTAAGGCCTACGATACGTGCGCGAGGGCCTCTCTGTTCTTTCCTCATCTTGAATAACAAGCATCATGGTGAAGCTCCGTTTGAGGTAAGCGTCTTTTCCAACATCTCTTTCTAAGACTATTTTCAAATGTTGATATAATGTTTTTTAAACGGTTAAAAGTGTTTTATTTAAAGTACAGATAATTCACACCTTTAACTGTAAATATCTATCACTTTTAAATATTATTCAAGCTAGCTGTGCCCGTGACTTCATCCGCGTGGAATAGTTATTTGGACATCGAAATTCATTTGCAATTCCCTTAAAAAAATCTACTCTTACCCACGACGACGTCCGCGTCCCGTCTTTTTTGGGAGTTAATCTAAAAAAAAAACATATCGCGGACAATTTTTTGGATCATTTAAACAGGAATCATTCTTTCGTACATCATTTTAGATTTTTCGAACGGTTTCTCAATGATAAATAATTTTCCCTTTACGCCACTATTTCTTTTGATCGTCCTATTGGTCGCAGTATGTTGTTATATAGCCTATAGCTTTCGTCCTAGCTTCCCTGAGTCTTTTAAACACATCAATAATTTTTCAATTCAAACCAATAAATAGTTCCCATGATTAGCGCGATCCAACCAACTAGACAATCTCTTCATCTTTGTAATATTAGTATAGATAGTGATAACATTTTATTAGGAGTTTTTTTTTGTATTGGAGGGACCTTAAATATTTTTAATTCTATATTCAATGTTTGTTGCCATATACTTGTAATATGTGAAAATTTCAATACTAGCCCTCGTGTTTCTTGAGATAGAGAAAAGTCTGGTGATAGAGAATAAGCGAAACATCAGTGACAAGATTTCCCCTTTGGCTACGTAACCCAGAAAACCGATCGCATCAAACTCACATAAAACGATACGCCCGATGTTTGAACAATGAAGCCATCACTTAAACAAACAGATAAACAGCCAACCGACGCAATTAATATATTGCCTATCTAGACGTGAAATAAATTGGCATATGCCGTAAATCACGAATGGCACATGCCCGAATAGAGACACAGTTTGTAAATGCCATTTTTCTAACGCCCCGTTGAATAGACCGGGGAAATAAAGTTATTCGGCTACCAGCCCGCGCGGTCGAATAATTTTAGTACAACTTGAACACGGTCGCATTCTGGATGCATAAAGTTGAACTGATGTTGATTGCACTAGTAACCATTTGGCACGAGCGACGTGCGGGCATTGATTCGTCTCTTTTTAATTCCAAACGACGCCGACAGAATGCAGAGCTGTGCATTTTTAATGACGTGCACAAATTCTGACGGGTTCCTTGGTTTAATAGCGGCGAATAAAACACTTTAACGGTTTAAAACGCGATATATTAGTTAAACTTATTTGAAAATTATTTTTAACTTAACGGGGACACCCGGTGACCACGGCTGCTGCAAAGCATCCGAAACGTCGGGCCGAAGTTAAAAGTCATTTTCGAATAAGTTTAACTAATATATTCCGTTTTAGACCGTTAAAGTGTTTTATTTAAATATGTACTACTCGCGTAAACTATAGACAGTATTCGGCCAATCATCTGCCAAGAGGTCAGTCACATTTGGGTCTTAACTTGAGAAGCGTTGAGGAGGTCAAAATTCGCGGTATCGGCGTAAACTCGCGGGCGGAGGTGCGACCTTTTGGGACGTCAAACAAATCGTGTCTCCTAGCTCGGCCATAGTTGTCCGGGACAAACAGTCGACAAAAAGCTTCCCTCAAATAAGGATCGAGAAGGAGGTTTCGAAATCAAATCGATTTCGAAACAACTTACAACCTATAGTTACAATTGCCCACGATTTAAAAACGTACAACGTACATTATCCCTCCAAGTGGAACTGTCTCGTTCATGTTTGTTAGTGCGTTCCACTGGAAATTTCTCTCGAAATTGAAAATCGTTTAAGTGGCTGCTGTCTCGTGGGTCTGATAGTGAGGATCATAGAGTTTGTATTCGAACCTTGTGTCGTACGAAATCTGGTATCAGCTTGGTGTATGTTAGAAGGTGTTATAACCTCCGTACCTCGGAAGTTATTATTTTGGGCGCCTCAGCCCACATTTGCTGCTAACCATTTCGGCGTTGCTCCTTTACGGAGGACGTTGGGTTATTCAACTTAGCGTGAAGGAGACCTTCCGCTATCTTTGTACTTTGATAAGGATAAGGTAAAGCTTTCGATATCACTTCACATCAGTACTAAAGTGGAAAGGTGGGACTATGCTCTAGAAACCCTCTCTCCTGTGGGAGTAAAGACCGTTTCCCAGCCGTGGGATATGATAAAGTGACGTGGAGAGTGTGGTAAATCGTACTAATCGCTACGGTGCCTTCGAAAAAGAACACGTTTGTACGACTCCAAAGCCTTTATTAAAAAACCTGCGATTCTGTGCTAATACATTGGCAAAATTTTACTACACCATGAATGCACGATACGATTGTAAATTCCTTATCGCCGTTTACGAGTGAAGTAAATAAGCAAAGATTTCTCTAGAGAAATCCACGACTACACCGCAATAATATTTCAACTGCAATACATTTATGCTTTACGAGCGAGCCATCTTTCACTGTAATATGAGCTCTGATGTCATAAAAATAGAGATGCATTGGGATAAGTGGGAGCCGCGCTGTGTCTCTTACAAAGCGATATTTTTATTCAATTTTAAAATTTATTGCTGTTGGCAACTGCTTTGATGGGGATATTTTATAACGTGTCCAATACTTGTCGGGAAGAGATAGGTCGACCGGAAGAGTTGCTCTTCCCTACAGCATTTCCAAATTTAAAATAGTAATTTCTTATACACAAATAAATTGGATGAATCGGAATTTTGAAATTCCGTCCTAGTCTGTGAATTTCCGAACAACCAAAATCGAAATAGGTCTACTGGTATATGACTGGAATGACTAGCGTATTTCACCTTCCATCTAGATCCCCGTATTTGTCTATCCTTTGTCTCCTCACAAAAAACATGGACTGATACCAGACTAGATGCGCTTGGACAGTTAGACCGATTGGAAGGTTCGAGACCAAAACAAGTTTAAGTAATATATTTACTACTAGCTGTGTCCGCGTGGAATAGTGACTTGGGGGAATTTAAGCTTAATTTATGAAGGGTGCATTTAATGCAGCCAATCTATGGTAAGTGCTACTTTGCCGCAACACTCTCACCTCCCATCACGCCCACTCCCACTCCTATTCCCAAAAAGCCAAAGAAGAAAGTTCCATTGTTCTAGCTTCAAAAACCACGAATTTCTATACAAACTTTAATCCCCCTTTTAACCCTTAACGGTTATGTCCTTTCTCAGGGTCTAGACCATCTGTATACCAAATTTCATTCCAATCCGTTCAGTAGTATTGGCGTGAAAGAGTAACAGACAGACAGACAGTGTTACTTTCGCATTTATAATATTAGTAAGGATTCCAGATATATTGTAACCCTTTTTTAAAGAGTCTGTGTACTTCGTGAATGTAATTTACGAAGTACTGGTTCCTAACCAGGTTAGGGAGAAATTGTCAGTTTGCTATTTTAAATATTTATAAGAACCCTTTGAATAACAGCCCCAAAGTTAGGAAGGTGTAATGACTCTATCGTTTTTCGTTGATCCCGGTTATTACTGACACTAGAGGTAAGTCTCTCTTTTTTTTCTTGTATGAGACTTGTATCCAAGAGTGAGACATTAATAGCTAGAGACGATGCAATTCGTAATCATTATCCATGTTCCAATATCGCATACATTCTTGGTATAGCGGCTGAATGAACATTACACTAAGAAGCGAAACTGGCTTCCTATTTCTGGAAACGTCTTGAGAGTCTATCAAAGAGATATTATTAGTTTGCCAAGCTGAGAGGGTGGGACTACGTAACATTGGGTTCGACGTCTTTAATGATATTAATAAACGGAATTTATAACCTTGTATTATTGCTATATTAACATTAAATCATTTTCAACGATGAATATATTTTAGATTTTGTTAACTTAATGTTTGACACATTGTTTATTTTTAAATGTAAGATCTTAAAAGGGATTCTTATCTAAGAATTTGCGAATTACTATTGTAATTTTAATTTTTATATCTTTACTACTTTTAATTTTTTTATCTGTTTTTTTATTAGTTTATTATTCATAATTACAATTCACTTTTTGTTTATTTGGTATATGCCTACTTCTACTATAAGAATAATAAATGAATTTGACTGACAGACACTTAATTTCAAACAATTCATTTCCCCTTTAAAACAGCCATTCAGTTTTGTGTAAACATTTTTTCTTGTATGTAATATTTTAATTCATAGGAATATTTAACAGATTCTATCTTATGTTATAAGAAATTTCCCCAACCGACATAAAGCTTAATATTTCATAAGAACGTATGAAATAGCCAATTTCAATTTTTATACACCCGTTAAGTTCCTTACAAGATTTTCTCCATAAGGGAATAAAATTTTTATTGTTCTGTATGGCATGTGTTCACCTGATGCCTCGTTTTGTTCGATGTAACTACTTCCTCTGGCGCTTTGTTCGCTTTTCCTTGTATCAGCAATTTCTTTCTTCCAATAGAACCGTATGAGTTACTCGTTAGGAGGGGTAAATTTCTGTTATAATGGTTCCCGTTATAGTAACATTCCCACAATCATCTATAAATCAAATTCGTAACCGGATATTGGTTATGTCTTTAGTTTACATGCCTACACTTAAAAATCAAACACCGTTAATAGTTCAAAACACGAAATATATTAGTTTATTTATTTTTAACGTCCTAGTTGCTCACGCCAGCAAGTATTTGACCACACTTCTGTGCCCTGCCCGATCGAAATAATCTTTTGTTTCCTCGGGATTTGAACCCGGGACCTCATGCTACCGCTATGATAATCAATGCATTTGACCATTAAGCTACAGAGGCGTATTTGTATTGTACTACCATATTTGTATATTATTATTATTACTAGTTTCTATTGGGGACACTGATATAAAGCTGTGACCAGTACTCACTACCAACTGACTGTTTCAAATATCTCCCGATTTCCTCTTTACAGATATATATATTTGTATATAATACAAAAAACATTTTATACCGTCTAACTGCATACAATACTCGTATCTGGTTACGAATTTGATTTCTAGATGAACTAGACGGAAACGGATACTATTAAAATGTTGCAATCCTTATTCGAGTTGTTGACAAAAGTCCAATTGAAATACAACGGTTTGTATGCCAAAGCAATATAAACGTTTTCTATGCTCAATAAAAATGAATCTATTTCTGTTACGACTGGAATATTTCTGCGGACATTTTATTACCACATTCATATGTTTGATGCAGTTCTGAAGATGAAGATCTTCGGTGACCTTATATTTTCTATTCTTTGTACGGAGCACATATAAATTTGTAATCGCTCTGAAACATATTGGACTTCATCTGGAAATTTGGAAATTTAATGCGTGGAATATCGAACTCCGTCCGATCGCACCGTCCATAGGTGATGCTTAAACGCATTTTCAAAATCCAAAGCAAGAATATTTGTTAGTGGTTTGTTATTATATTATTACTTGATTCTGCCCGACCAAAACTATTGCTTCCTGGGATTTTAATCTAAGAGTTTGCGCTGATGTAATGATAATGTTAGTTTTCAAATCCTGACTATACTTTTGTCCACAGATTATGGTAATAGACGAGAACGAAGCGCGATTGAGAGTACGATATCCTCTTAACTGCGAAAAGAGACGAAACTACAAGTTTGACATCGCTGCAGTCGGTTGTGACGGCTCATATTCCAATACGTAAGTATCACTTTACTAGTCTTGTCGACTATTCCACTGATACAAAACATAAGCAAAAAGAAAAACCCATTAAATTTTGAAGAAGAAGCATTTCAACAGTGCATATTAGAGAGTTAACTTAAAAATCTGTATAAAAATTTACTTAACTCATTAACGCCTATAATAATAATAAGACGTAATAAAAAAAATAAGACTTCATATTAATTTAAACCTTCGTTTGTTTAATTTGTACTGAATGATATTTAAGTAATGTAGATACATACTTGTAAAAGTTTTAAAACATGTATTATACGTTTTCCTTCGACCACCAATGACTATCAATGACTGAATGATTTACGTAAACAAAAGATTCATTTCAATGATTATAATATATTTTATTTCAGTGTCCCAGTTCATATAACGGTAACGGACGTGAACGAATTCGCGCCAGTTTTCAGCCAATCTGCCTACGTGCGATCCGTTGATGAAGGCAAAATATACGATGAAATTGTAAAAGTCGAAGCCACCGATCGCGACTGTACTCCTCGATATGGAGACATTTGCAAATACGAAATTGTCACGGATAAAAGCCAGCCATTCACTATCGACAATAAAGGTAGATATTGTGGACTGAATCGAATGTTTCGTGCAAAGCATTTGACTGTATCTTTGTCTATTGAATGTCGTAAATTGTTTGAAGTTTGATACGAAATGTCTTGCGTAGTTAAGCAATAATAATTTAGAAGAAACACCATTGAGTTAAATCATTCATTTGTACATAAGTACCGACGCCTTAAATAACAAGTTTATTGGTATCTCACAAGGCGTAGCATTGAGCCTATTTGATTTTTTGTGTTTGATGAATCGTGAGATGGAATTATTTTCGTATTTTCAGGCGTGATTCGAAACACAGAAGTCTTGGATTACGAGAAGTCTCACAATCATATCCTATCGGTAGTGGCGTATGATTGTGGAATGATGCAGTCTGCTCCAGTTATGGTAACAATCAAAGTTAACAAACCCTGCAGAGCTGGATGGAAAGGTAATTACGTCAGTCATTTTCAGTAAAAAAAATATTTATAAATAAAAAGCGGGAAAGACATATTTTATCGTAGGTAGATATATTACACAGTTGTTGGGCCCACGGATTCATTTGCACGTAATACTGATATATAAATAAAACACTTTTAAGGGTATAAAATATGAAATGTATTTTAACAATTCATGTTGCGTTTTAAACCGTTAAAAGTGTTTTATTTAATTGTCTACTACTCACATAAATTACAGACGTACTGTCTGTAGTTTATGTGAGTAGTAGTTAATAGTGACATAAGCAATCAATATTTCTAAATGTATTTTTGTGGCACCCAGACCAATGGTAAATTAAACAAAACTTGTATATTTTTTTGGTTCGGTATTTTTTTAGTATTTATAGATTTCCATTGCTTATGAACTTAAAAATAATGAAAAACCTTTTCCAGGAATCGCCGAGCGCGTAGACTACGCCCCGGGCACTGGACCTCTAGCTCTGTTCCCCGCTGCTCGACTAGAAGCCTGCTCGAGTGACGAACGCTGTCCCGGAGTGACTAGAATCCAAGCTGCTGTCACGTTACAAGCTTCACGTGCTGGAGTCGCGTGCGATAGAGACACTTACACATTGCACGCACAAAAATCTATCTGTGGTAAGTTATTTATAGACTACTAGCTATGCTAGCGACTTCCTTCGCGAGAATCGTTATTTTGGTCATCCAAATTTGTTTTTGCAAACCCCGTCATCTTTGTAAACTTAGGCGGTTACTTGTGTCCCTTCCTGTCGTTCTTGCAAGTTAATCTTAAAAGATAGAGATATAGCGTCGCAGATTTTTTTTAGATAATTTAAAGACGAATCATTCTTTCATACAAATTTTTTGGGTATCTTTACTTACTTTACTTTAAGTAGTAAAGATTAGGTAATTGTTGAATGTGTGTCTTATATAACCTTCTATAATTAGACAAATCTTACTGATCGATATTTACCTACATTATCTAATATTCAACCAAAACTACTGCAGTTGAATTAAAAATTACTGTTTTTATAAGAGCTAAAGTTTGCTACCAATGTTTTAATATTCAAAGCTTCTGGGTCCCGTGCAATATTTGACAAACTCATAATAGAAACATAAATATTAAAACAAACTTGAACTCTTGAATTTTTTAAAGAACCAGGGTTAAATAGATACATAATATGCACCCTTATAGCATCTCTTAATTTAAACTTTGACAAAAACCTACGAGTATCTAGTAAGATAGGGGCATGTGCCCCTTTTATGAACCTTCACATAATAAAAAAATTATGAACACAATTAGTGTTAATTCTTGGACTGGTTTGTCTACTAGTAGTCTTGTGTTTGTGTCTGTGTGTTTTTAAATTATTTCCAAGTAAATTATTACCTGGGTTTTACTGGTGAAATTACAAAAATCTATCTGGGTGTACAAACAACACCCACATGTGAAAACTAGCGTTTTGGTTTGTCATTGCAGTTTTTTGAAACTTAACTGTTAAAATAGGTCGACATCACATTGTAATGAAATATTATAGTGCTTAATTATTGGATTGTCTGTCTTGCTGTAAAATAAGTCATGTTATTTTGTTTTTTATTAATATTTAGAGGAAAAAATAAAGTTAAAAAGCTCCATATAGGTTATCGGGTTTTACTTTGACTTTGAAGCGATGTTATCGCGATAGCATCTTTCATTTTCAGTATGTGAATGTCGTCAAACGCTACGAGTAATTGTATTAAAATGCTGACTGCAGCAGAACAATTGGGTCAACATTTTACGTATCTAGTTGCGTTCTACTTATAATATATTTTTCTCTGTCTCAAATCTTTTTATTTAATATAGAGTGATGAACTTGATGGGAGTTGAAAACCCCAGCCATATAACATCTAAGCAAGATGGCGGCCTATTTTGCATTTGAACATTCGGAAATCCACAGACTGAAGCCAAACGCGATTAAACTTCACGGATTTTTTATCTGTGACGATGGTTTGTGACCCGGACGGAATCTCGATATTCCTACCCCTATTAAATACCCAGATTTCCAGACGAAGTCCAACGTGTTTCAGACAAATTATAAATTCAAATATTAGAAACATTTGAATATTGTAACACACTCTACTTTTGTTTCAAAAAAATCGAAAAATCTAAAATCATTTATTCATGTAGCTTAGTAGGTACACTTATGAACGTCAAAACAGTCAAAATTAAAATAATTACTAGTTTCGCTTCAAAAACGTCGAGCCGAGAAGTAAAATTAAAATAAGTTTAATTAAAATATATCCCGTTTTAAACCGTTTAACATGTTAAACGGTTATTGAAATTTTTACTACTCGCGTAAACTATCGACAGTATTTTATTAGGAAGTTGTTGGACTTAGTGGGTATCGAACCAGTTGATTATTAGCCATACATACAGACCGACGAGCTCGTTCTTATGATGAAAAACTAAATTTAATATCGTTTCCCTAGAATCTTTGAACTCTAGTCGTTGTGTGTTTCCTGTTAACTTTTGAAAACTGAAAAACTGTACGTCTGAAACTTACAATTAATTATCAATTGTAGGTATGGAAGCGAAGACGATCGATCTACTGCCAAGTCCTGGAGTCGGCAACGAATGGACCAAGTCGTTGAAACCGGATTCAGGTAACTTAACTATATATTTGCGTTTATGTATAATTATAGTATAGATTAAAGGAATTTTAAACAATTCCTCATGCTCTATGATGTGTACCAAGACCAATGTTTAACTAAAGGCAGGGCATAAATGTCTAATCGACTACGTACTTAAATATAAAAATTATTTAAATAAAACACTTTTAACGGATTTAAAATAAAAATATACTAGTTAAGTAATTTTTCATTTATTGTAACTACGGATATACTCTTGGCCACTTTTGCTGAAGGCGTCGTATCTAAACGTAAAAAAAAAAAATTTTACTAATATATACCCATTTTAAACCGTTAAAGTGTCTTATTTTAATCTTTATGATTTTCACCTGAAAAGTAAATACACACGTGACGTTTCAGGGCGCGATGGTGAACAAATGTTCGAGTTTGACGGTGAATCGACATCCGCTGTGGTTCCGGAGTCGGTGATGAAGCACTCTCTCGGCAGCACCTTCTCCGTCTCCACCTGGCTACGTCACGCACCACCACCAGACCATGACAAGCACCGCAAGGAACACATCCTGTGTCTCGCTGATGATCACAGTAAGTCCTATTTTATTTACCTCCTTTGAAAATGCCCGGATTTTTGGGCGATTTTTTGTTGCACTTTATACATAGTTAAAGTTGACTAAGTACTTTATGGGCTAGAGTAAAACATACATGCCTCTTAACGTGGCTTTGTACACATGCCAAGCTTACAAATCGCTTGATACCTCGGTAAACTTAACTTTAAGTGCTTCAGTAGAACATACATACTTGACCCTTAACTTGGCTCAAGCTTATGTAATTTAATTTTTCTTCCTCTCTAATTACAGAAATGAACAGACACCACTACGCGTTGTTCGTGCGAAACTGCCGACTCATACTCCTTCTGAGAAGAGACTTCGGTGAGGGTGACCTGAACATCTTCAGACCTGCCGAATGGCGCTGGAAGCTACCGGAGGTAATTTACCTTTGGTTCACAATTAAAACTTAATTTTGTAGTAATATTTTTGTGTCCATCAGTTTTTTTTTACTTTTCGAAAGAGGATTAAAATAAATCAATTATTGTGTACGGTCACATTTCCAAATATTCTCTGGATAATGCTCTTACACCACCATAACAAAAATTATCGTTTACACATACATACATTACAAATATACACATACACCCCCAAACAAATACCACACCCACCGAAAGAAACAACACACTCCCAAACAAACACAACGCAGACTCAAACAAACACAACGCAGACTCAAACAAACACAACACACACTCAAACGAACACAACACACACGCAAACAAACAAAATACACACACATAAGTGCGTGCGTTCCTCTTTCTGTAACACATAGAGAGAGGCGTGCTTCTATCAACGTTTGATCAACTTCCAAATTTTTTCAGGTTTGCGACGACGAATGGCATCACTACGCGGTGAACGTCCGTTTCCCCAACATTGAGCTGTACGTGGACGGTGAACTGTACCGTGCATTGGATGGAAAGGGCCCAGAAGTCATTGACGACTGGCCACTGCACCCCGCTCATGGCATCAACACCACGCTGGTCGTTGGAGCTTGCTGGCAAGGTAGGACTGTGTTCCACCAGATCTTATTTACTTCGGTCTGGTTAAGGCATAAAAAATGTGCCCTCTTGCCTCTATCTCTTTGTTCTAGGTTTTTCAAGACAATTATTTTAACTTTAAACTTTGATAGGCAACGGCTATCATGGTATCATAGTTTGCAATAATTTTGTTTCGGTAATTATTATATAGGTATATGAAAACTATTAACTTATAACAGGGATTATGTTTTAATACCGCGTCTTTAGATAGATGGTAAAACGTAAAACGCCGGTAGGACACAAAAGTGTACGGTCAGTGAAACGGACACGGAAATGTGTTCGCCCCATGTATCATGGGAACGAACGGGACTTCATTATTTTATACTAAATAATAAATAATATTGCTTAATTTTATTTTATTCAGGAACTGAGAATGACATGAAACACCACATGCACGGATGGATGGCAGGTCTTGGGGTGGTTGAGGGTGAAGTACAGTCTCCTGCGGCTCTACGCTGTGCTGCCAGATGTAGGGAGGGACTATCCCTAGCTCCAGATCTATGTAAGGGATTTTGACTCTTTCAAAATGACTTTAAACATTTCATGTTGACTAATGTTATAAAGCTGAAGAGTTTGTTTGAACGAGCCAAACACAGAAACTACTACTTCGTATTAAAACATTTGTGTTTGTAAGCGTATCTATTGAGGAAGGCTTTAGATTATCAATCATCACGCTGTGACCGATAGGAGCGTAGACACAGTGGGAAATGTGGAAAAACGGGGAGAAATATTACAACGGTTCAAGATACCCAAAAAATATGTACGACAGAATGTTTCCTCTTTAAATAATCTAAAAATATGTCCACAACAGTACATGTCTATCTTGTAAGATTGATAGCAAGAAGGCATTAACGCGGACGTGGTCGTGAATAACAGCTATATTTTACAGATGTTTACAAAAAGACATTTTGATGACCAAAATAATTATTCTACGCGAACAAAGTTGCTGCCACAGCTCGTACATAAATATTAATAATTAGACTTTCTATGGTTCCATAGACCTCAAATCCGTATCTGTGGAAGGAGATGGCGCTTCAGAAGTAGAGACACTTGTGCGTCGCGTAGCATATGGTGACGCGCGCGCATTCCCCACACCTGGTAGAAGAAATGTACACTTAGATACAACAATTACGTAAGTTTTTTTATTATTATTTATATGTTTTACAACACCATCTGTTGCTTGAAGAATGAATTAAAGACACAGAATCATTGTTCATATTATTATAACCTAAAAGTAGCTCCATACTACTTTTAAATTGTAATAACTTGTTTTACTAGACTAGAATAATAATTAAGCGATGCAGACTAGCTAAACTAAGATTGTCATATCAATGATAAATGCATTTTTTCGTTGAAATGTTTTTACGATACCGGCAGGACCAAACCGGTTTCCATAGCGTTCCTGGTTCTCTTACCAATGTAGTTACCGTGTCCTACACGCCATTGCGGAGTTTTTAAACCTATTGATACATGCATGCTCTCGCGAAATGTAATTTCAACGTGTGAATTTATTTAAATATCACATAAATGTACATTCTAGGTGTGACAACGGCCGCGTCATCAAAGCCAGACCCGCTGAATCATACGTGATGGTACTCTCACCCCAGACTCCCACCATCCTTCTTAATGGAAGCTCTGACGCTGCGAGAGATTACGCCCACTTCAGAGTCGGTCTCTCTGTCTTCCCAGACTTGGAAGTTAAAGTTTTGTCGCGGGACAGAGATTCTCTTAGAGGTATGTAGCAACCTTGATCTGTTTTGTTTGATAGATGAGAACAGATGGTTTAATACCCCTGCCATATGACATTTCAAAAAAATACGCTACCGACCTATTTTGGCTATATTCGCAGACTAAAATCGAAACGCGCTTAAACTTCGTGGTATTTTTTATCTGTGGATGTAGGTTCGTGACGTGGATGGAATTTTGATAGCCTACCTTACAACCGTAAACCGTATAAGATTGATTATTAGCCATTCAAATGCCCTCATTACACCTTAACGAGTTGTCAAAAAGCATATACTTGTGTAAGTTATTTGGAAATGACTTTTAACACTTAACAGATTCTTAAAGCAATACAGGTTTATTTAGATCTTACACAGTATAAGTATAAGAATAGATTTTTTAGTAGTTTAAAAAATTACCAATGAAATCTAACTTGAGCATTGTTTTATGTTTTCTAATAGAAGCCGACACCCAAAAGCTGGATTCCTGCGTGGTTTCCGTCTACCCGGCGTTGAACCCAGACCACGAAGCGCTCGCTCTACGCGGTCACTCGGTTCTACCTGCATCTGACATCCAAGCGACACTAACGAGAGACGGCGTAAGCCTGACCGGAGCTGACACAGTTCATAATTACCAGAAGGTAACTCATTTTGTAGAGATATGGTTCTACTGTGGGTAGCAAGACGAAAACTTGGTTATAAGATTGGTTGATGATGATGTTTGAAAATTTTTTTATACATATGATGGCATTAACGCGCTAATCTCAGGAACTGCTGGTTTGAACTGAAATTTTTGTGTTGGTTTAAGTACTTATTGAGGAAGGCTTTAGGCTACATCACATTACGCTGCGACCAATCGGAAAATGTGGAAAAAACGGGGAAAATTTTTCATATTGGGTTTCCGCCGCGTCAAAATGGTTCGAGATTATTAAAATAAAATATAAAAGAATGATTAATATTTAAACGATCTAATCTAAATGTCTGTAACAGTATATCTAAAGAACGCTGGGAAGCGGACAATGTCGCAGTCACAGCTAGTTAAAATATTATGTTCAAAATAAGATGTCTTTGCTGAACGGAACATACCTAATTGAGATATAGAACGGATGTGAAATAAAAGAGATGATAACACCTGTTTAAATTATCTTTTTTTTTTAATTTTCTTGTTTCGAAGTTTTCAATTAAAAAACAAAAAAGGATACGATAGAGCTCACTCCCAACTATTTATTTTGTTTTCTTGTTATAATGGCAACCGACATATAATTTTTGAATTTTTTAACTCTTAAAAAAACTGTACGTTAACAAACAGCCCTGACAGTCAAATAGATCCCCCAAGGAATAAAATCTCGCGTCTTCAATTTATGTTTAATAAGTAGTAACAATTTAAATTCAACAATTTTACGGTTTAAAACGCGATATATTAGTTAAACTTATTTGAAAGTGATTTTTAACTTCGGCCCGACGTTTCGGATGCTTTGCAGCAGGGTCGCGGTCACGGGGACCGGTCACCGTCTCCCCGTGTCGCGTTTTAAACCGTTAAAGTGTTTTATTTAAATGTGTACTACTCGCGTAAACTATAGACAGTATTTAGTAGTAACTATTTTGTATATTTTTAAGGTGCTCCGTGAAATTGAGTACAGCAACAAGAAACCAGCCTACTACCTGAACCGCGTCTTCAAGCTCACGTGTTCCGAGCTTAACGGACGCTTCACCAGCAACGAATACGTACAGACGGTAATATCTTTTTAATCGCTTGTTAGATGACAAACAACCGTTGATCTAGTTGCACTGCAGATAACGAAGTCCTGGACTCAATGCTTCTAGGGTATTTGGAGTCTAAGAAAATTTCTATTAAACAAACTGCAACCCGAAGTTTAAGATGGTTTACAGAGGAGACTTTCCCTGAAACGTCGGGCCGTAGTTGCAATAATTTTAAATTGGTTTAAGTAATACATTGTGCGTTTCGTACCTTTAAAAGTGTTTTATTAAAAATGCAAAAAATATATTTTTAATTATTGTCTATGTTTTTGATAGCTGACAGTTGTACACCCTCGCGCCCTTGGCGATGTGCACGCGCAGAGACCCAGCGGACTGGCTGATAAATTGGATGCTGTGGTTCGAGATAAGGTAATTATTTGAAGGCTCTAGTTCCTATAACAAACATATAAAAATGATAGTCGATTATTGACATACATTATCATTCATAGTGATAGAACAGACATTTAATTACACAACTTATACTTGGAAAGTGTAAAAATACATTTAAGACAGACATTAAGAGTATTTTGATTCTTTTCGTCTATCTTTTAATTTTTCTATAAATAAAAAAATTAAAATCTAACATGCATTATGTATTGTTTAGACGCCAGAGGCCGCTGTGGCCGCGCAGGTGCCCCGCGCATTCGCTGCGCATGCTTTGCACTCCATACACGCCGCGGACGTGCCATCCGCGCGCTTGCTTGAGATACACCACAATGAGAGTAAGATAACTATAGCTCTCTATAAAATAGAGTACTTTATTATTCTATTGTTAAAAAGTAAAGGTATATCTTCCCTTTTACATTTTTAAAAGAGAAGATAAATACTTATAGGCCTATGAGATAGTCTAGCGGATATAAAACCGTCTAGATACTGCGAACGATAACTGCGAAGGAAGTGTGTGACCTATCAACGATCTAATAATATATCATTTGAAGCGTCGGATTGCAATTAAAATATATTTCGCATTTTAAACCGTTTATTTAATTTTATCATAGACTACACATTATGTGCTAGAATATTTACTACATGCAAAGTAACTACTCCTGAAAAGCACTAAATGTAACTTCAAAAACAATTAACCAATACAAACAAAAAATAAAATATTTCAATCCCGTAAACTACATATACATCACACAGTTAATCATACATTCTCTCCACAGATAACAACGTCGCACTGGTGATAGGCGCCGTGTGCTTCGGCGCTGTGGTAGTCCTAATAGCGCTCGGTATCGCCCGCGCACGCGCATCGCGTCACGATGTGACGTCACGTGACGCGCGCGCAACGGTCGCGCGACACCGCGTGCCGGCACATGACACCGAAATGGCGTGGGATGATTCCGCCCTCACCATTACTGTTAACCCAATGGATGAGGTAAAGTTACCACATTAAACTATACACTACAATAAATAAAACAAAAAAAGCCAATATTTGAAAAAAAAAAAAAAAAAAAAAATAAAAAAAAAGAGGGGGAAAAAAAAAAAAAAAAAAAAAAAAAAAAAAAAGAAAAAGTGGGGGGGGGGGGGGGGGGGGGGGGGGGGGGGGGGGGGGGGGGGGGGGGGGGGGGGGGGGGGGGGGGGGGGGGGGGCCCCCCCCCCCGGGGTTTTTTTTTTTTTTTTTGTGGTTTCCCCCCCCCGGGGGGGGTTTTTTTTTTTCCCCCCCCGGGGGGGGGGGGGGGGGGGGGGGGGGGGGGGGGGGGGGGGGGGGTTTTTTTTTTTTTTTTTTTTTTTTTTTTTTTTTTTGGGGGGGGGGGGGGGGGGGGGGGGGGGGAAATTTTTTTTTTTTTTTTTTTTTTTTTTTTTTTTTTTTTTTTTTTTTTTTTTTTGGGGGGGGGGGGGGGGGGGGGGGGGGGGGGGGGGGGGGGGGGGGGGGGGGGGGGGGGGGGGGGGGGGGGGGGGGGGGGGGGTGGGGGGGGGGGGGGGGGGGGGGGGGGGGGGGGGGGGGGGGGGGGGGGGGGGGGGGGGGGCGGGGGGGGGGGGGGGGGGGGGGGGGGCGGCCCGGGGGGGGGGGGATTTTTTTTTTTTTTTTTTTTTTTTTTTAAATAAAAAAGCCAAATTTCAATTTGAGGCTATGTAACGCGGCGTAACGTTGCAACGTACTTATAAAAAAATGTTCAAACGGTAGACTAAAAAAATTCCTTCGCACAAAGTAATTATTGTTAGAACCCATGTTTTGGAAGTGGGTTAAAAATGGTGGACCGACGTCGTAACGCGTTATAACAAGCCTGGAGAAGGTTTCAACTAGCAATAAATTAAAATTGAATAATATTGTATTTTAGAGCGCAACAGAATGCGGTGTCCCCGGAACCCCGGCGGGTCCCAGCGGCGCTGTGGACAGCTCCGACGAGACCTGCTCCGATTCGGACTCCGACAGACACGACTCCTCAGATGAAGATGATGATGGTAAGTATTTGCTGACAAGTGCATTCCGGCAAAATAAACATATTTTGCAAATACAGTTTCTGCTGAACAAATAAGGAGTTGAAAACATTTGTCTGTTGCGCTGTCGACCTATTTCGACTTTGGATATTCGGAAACCCACAAATCGAAATCGAAACGCGATTAAACTTGACTGCTTTTTCATATGCGTGGTCCACATCGCCTGGAAATGTGGATTTAATGGGTGGTAGGAATATTGAAATTCCGCCCGGAATGGATGGAATACATGTTTCAGAAAAGTTATAAATTTATTAGAAACACGTTGGACCTGATGGGGATCAATCCCAAGACCCGATTATGGCACACAGTGAGTATAAGCTCACTGTGTGCCATTTTCAAACAAGTATTTAATATTAATACTTGCGATATTGATATTGTCTTGATATTTTTTCTATTATATTCTTTAATTCATATACTTTGTTCCAGTGATACCAGGAAAGCAGCACAAATACAGAAACATAAGCCAGTTAGAGTGGGACAACAGCACGATGTAAGCGAGTCGTCCCGCTCGCACACCGTACTTAACGCACTATCGCCCTCTCACTTTCGCCCGCGCAAACACTAATATATCTGTCTCGCTCGCACTTGCGTTGTTCGTGTATTGCCATTTGGGATAATATCGCCCAAACACCAATACATTAGATAATAGCGAGTATTATCGCACAGTTGTATTAAGGAATTGAATTTGTAAAAGTATTTAACGGTTTGAAACCGAGTCATTATTTCTCGTTTTTTTTTTGTCAATGATGCAAATGGTGTCTCGGCTTCAATTCAATTTTATACAGGCACAAAGCGCGCGGCTGTTATGTACAATTGCGAACTAAATTCATAAAACTTAAGTCTTGACTGTACACGGTTTAGTTAAGTCAAAATGATCATATCAAGTTTATACGTAAAGTTGATTTTCCGCTTGCTTTTAGAGAGTTAGTCTTACAAATAGACGTCGCTTTTCTATGTTTTTCAGAACTGTATTTATGTATCAAATAGTGGGAGTTTAGTATCGAGTCGGTTGTAAGTGAATAGTTAAGCTAATATGTAAAATATACTACGGTTGTTCCGGTTCTGCGACTACGTACTATTAAGTACTGTTATTTTTCTTTGCTCTGACGTCACTCCGGTGAGATCCGCATTTAGTACAAGCATTTTACGTACAAAACCCACGTAGTTTTAACGTTTGAAAAATGTCCACTTCTACCCTTTACGAGCTTTTTGACGGCTTAAATGTATATTAGGCACAGAGTTATTTGAAAAAAAAAAATATAGATGTACAATACTATACACTTAAACGAACAATGTCGACGTAGGGTCACTACTATACTAATGAACTATATAATTATTATATATATATTTTGAATGCGTTAAGATTTTTACTAACAATTAGGTAGTAAGTGGCTATGTGTTAGTTCTGTGGGAAATGACCAAGGATTTTCCCCCCCCTAATTAAGACTAGGTAAGTTTCATTTCGTGTCTCGCTCGCACACTCGCGGAACACGTCGCTCTGTCTCTCTCCGATGTTGCATATCAGGCCATACTAGTGTAGTCCGAAATTGAAAGCAATCTATGGTGTTCGACATATATTTTGATTCGTCTGTTGAGTTTTCGCTTAAGTTTGTATTATCTGTTGGTTGAGCCGTCCGTATGTTTTATGGTTATTGAGTTTATGGCGATAAAGTATTATCACATTAGTGTGAATCAATGCGTGCGCGTTACGATAACCTGAAAAAGTTGATAATACCGTTCGCGTTACGTTACGAAGCTTCCCCACTAAGTTCAATTCAGTTTTGTACAAAAATGTTGGCAGCTACAGACGCAAAGTTGATTTTTATTAGTTAAATGTCACGCAGCTTTAAAAGTTTGACATTTGACACTTGACATTACGGCCACAGATACGATTCGGAATTATAATCTGTACTCTTGTTAATCTGTTGTAGTGCCATTTTGTTAGTACGTCGCTTCTGTTGGGTTTCACTAACTACCGTCCAATGCCCTATACGATAACTTTGACACTCGGTCCAGCACACGATGCACAAAATGCAGGCGTTTTGACATATTTTCGTATTATTTTACGGTAGCTAATAATTATTTCTTCTCTTTCTTTTTAATTGAATTAATTTTTATATTTTATTACTTCGGTATTATAACTGTATACTTAGGGACTTCTTTGATGTATGAATTATTATATTTTAGCTAAAAATAAAGTTGGTTTAAAATACACCGATGTTTTATTTATTATTATTTTCTTTCGGGGACACCTGTGGTAGGACGGGTTATCAGTCCACGTTATCAGTTGACCATTTACCCATTTCCACATTTTCTCCTTGAGGTACTCACTAAAAATCTCACCTGGGTTATCTGGACGAAAGGAAGGATAGAATTCGTATTCGATTCCTGTGAAAACAGGCTAAGTAGGTACATAGTTTCAATCGAAACAGACGCCTGACGAAATCTAACTCATTCTCTCCTACAAATATATTTAAGAAAAAGTAAAATAACATTATAAATATAAGATAAAATTCCAAAGCTTCAAAATATTGGTTGGAGAAATTATTTGTCAAAGCTTTCCACACTTAAGCGATTCATTTTTCAAACCCGAATAAATAATTATTTTTTTAATAAATTTAATAATTAAAAAAAAAAATTAATAATGTTTAATTAATAATAGATATCCAAAACGACCTTCCATGTCCTCAAATATCTCACATAGGTGTGATCACTTGTACACAAAATTTTATAAAGAAAAGCTATTTAGAATTGTCACGAGTATAATTATTATTGAACACTAGCTGTTGCAGCGACATTTTGGCATCCAAATTTGATTTTGCATTCACCTTTATCATCTTTATCTTAAGGTCGGTCGTGTCCCTTACCGTCGTTCTTACAAGTCAATCTTAAAGAATAGACATATAGCATTGCAGACTTTTTTTTAGATCATTTAAAGAGGAATATTTTTTTCGTACATATCTTTAATGTATCTTAAACCTCTTCTTAAAGTTCTTGCAGCGTACGACTTTGGAAACCTATCTCGCTGTATCTTCGCTTGTATCAGTCACAGGGCCATGTTTTATAGCCTTCCTCGAAAAAAAGATTTAACCAACACAAAAATATTTTTTCAATTTGAACCGGTAGTTTCTGAGATTAGCGCGTTCAAACGAACAAACTCTTCCGCTTTATATATTAGTATAGATTTTAGTTATGTAATAAAGACGAGAACAGCGCCATCTGTTGAGTAAATTAAAATTATATGATGAGAATTTACGGTTGCTTAAACTTTAGTACAGATGAATACAGCGCCATCTGTTGAATAAACATTAAAATTGTATTCCGATTTTCAGATGCTTATACTTTAGAAGATATGTATTTAACACACAGCGCCATCTGTTGAATAAGAGTTAAAATTGTATGACGAAAATTTTCGGTTGTACAAAACTTTTGAAAAATACAAGACACAAGATGGCGCTGATTACAAACGAAAGCAGACTACATTTTCATATAACAATTTTGTATGGCTGCTTGTGTAAAATTTAATGAGAAAGAATGACTTAACTATTACTATAACTTAATGAGAATCAGTAAGTGCAGTCCAAGATGAAAATATGTCTCCCCGTGATCACGGCTGCTGCAAAGCATCCGAACCGTCGGGGCGTAGTTATAAATAATTATAAATGAGTTTAACTAAAATATATTGCGTTTTAAAGTGTTTAACACAGTATGAAAATCTGTGTTTAGGTTTAAAATATATTTAGGTCAAGTAATTAGAAATGATACACTTACGATAAACTATTTTGTTACGTATCATCAAGATATAATATTTTCAAAAAGATTTATAATTTTAAAAGTATAATAAAACGAACATTATTTATACTTTTGCATACATTATTACGTTGTTTTAATACTGTAAAAAATGATAAGTAAAACGTATTACAGCAGCGTAAGAGTTCTGATCTACTCTATCAATCGTACAGTTCGTAAAACTTACTTTTTTATTTCTCTTTCATGATATACTAATTATAAAACCCATATGTCAGGGTATACATTTAAAACCTGAACAAGATATGCCGTCGACCTATTATAGCGTTGGACTAGCTTTTGGTTACAACCAGGAAATAAACAATGTTTTGAAAATGTAAGGTTACGCGTTTCGAATCAATTAAAGTCAAATTAGACATAGTCTACAGTTTACGCGACTAGTACTTACACATTGAAATAAAACAGTAGATATTTAACAGGTTTAAAGGTAAAATATATTAGTTAACTAATTTACAATTACGAAGTGACCCATGACGACGGCTGCAAAAGCAAACACGTTGGGTCATAGTAAAAATAATTTGTGGGTAAATAACTTAATAAATATCGCGTTTTAAACTGTTAAGAAGTGCTTTATTTAAATTAGAATTATTAGAAATGATCTTTTAAACGGACAATGATCAAGACGGGACTCGCACCCACGACTAACCGCTTGCAACATTCCAGTAGAGCAATAAAATATCTCTGACCGAAGACTACTCTGTACAGCAGTTCAAAAAAACAAAACGCGACTGGCAAACGTCGTGCAAACACGCTACGACTAACCTAATGAGAGCAACAGAGACAGACATACAAAAGTACTGCGCGCTAGAAGGAGACGACCGTAGGTGGCGTGCAAAGCGCAATACCCATAGAAAGCTCGACAGAGACGCCTATATACATGTATCGTAGGTGCGAGTGAGAAAGGTATCGGTGCTCAGTATTGCTTGGACGCTGAATAATTGAAACACGACCGCCCTTTTGCTAGTACACAGCTGTATGTATGAATATATAATGTATGTTTACGCGTATATACTCACTGTAATTGTAAATACGTGCTTTAATGATGGAGGCTTAGAAATGATATCACATAAGCTTATCTTTGTCAACAGACAACTTAGATATCCCACAAGAGAGGCCCCGTTTATATTTAGCTACGATTTTACGATTTATTGATGACGGCTTTAGGCTAAATACTGTCTATAGTTAACGCGAGCAGTACACATTTAAATAAAACGGTTTAGAACGCGATATATTAGTTAAATTCATTATATACTTATTCATATTATTGCTTCAGGCTATATAATATCACGCTGCAACCAATAGAAGCGAATACACAGAGGAAAATATGGGGAAAAACGGGGAAAATATGGAAAAATGACATTTTTGGTTCAAATAACCAAAATATATGAATGAAAGAACGATTCCTCTTTAAATAAAATATATCCATGACAGTATATCTCTATCTTTTATGATTAACTCGCAAGAACGTCGGGACGAACGGACGACGTCGTGGATATCAATCTATAACTAGTATATAAACTGAAGAGTCTGTTTGAATGTGCTAATCTCAGGAACTCGGGTTTGAATTATACAATTATTTCTGCGTTGGCTAGAACATTTATCGTGGAAGTCAATAGGCTGTAAAATATCGCCCTGTGACTAATAGAAGCGAAGATATAGCGAGAAATGTGAAAAAAAATCGAGAAAATTATTCGTCATTATGAGTTTCCGAGGCGTGCGCTGCAAAAACGGTTCAAGATACCCAAAAAATGTGTAGTAAAGAATTATTCCTCTTTAAATGATCTAAAAAAAAGTCGACGACGCTATATGTCTATCTTTTAAGATGAGCTTGCAAGAACGACGGGAAGGGACGCGACCGACGTCGTGGGTAACAACTGTACCTCAATTAAAAAGCTCACAAAAAAGACAAAATTACTTTTTTACGCGGACGAAGTCGCTGACACATCCGATAATTTATAAAGCTTTCTAAAAATAAATTTTGACGGACAAAGTCGCAGGTATAGCTAGTCCAGCATACACATTCCCGATTCTCTTTTATTCAAATTACTGAATCATCGATAACAATTAATTTCTTGAAGTACGTATTCCCTTATTCCCCAAGTGATTATGTCTCACAAATATTTGCAAGCGCCCCGCGGCCCCGTCCTTCGCCCCAACGCACTACTGACGTATTCGCCTAATGTACACTGCACGACATATTTAGTATTTTTACGACGTACACTCGCTAGCAATCGAAACTGTGATAAAAATTAATGTCTTAAAAATTTCCACATTTGCTTAATAAATTAGCTCCCAAAGATATTCCAAAAGCGCTTAGCAATTTACAATTATGTATAACACGTCAAATAAAACACTATTAACGGTTTGAAACGCGAACTTGGTAAACTAGCTTCAACGCGAAGTTGTAGTCAAGATTAAATTATTTTTTGTTGGGTTTGAATCTGTTAAAATTCATGTTAAAAAATGTAGACTACCTATTAGGTCGGTACGTTACACGTCAAATAAAACATTTTCAACGATTTAAAACGCGACTAATATTAGGAAACCAAATTTTAATTTATTTCACTGCGGTCCAAGGTTACAAATGCTTGGCAGCATCCGTGGCGACCGGGTAAAATAAAATTAACAATACCTTAACTAATATATATCATGTTCTAAACCGTTTAAAGTGTTTTGTTTAATTTTAAAAGGTTTTATATGTCGCACGTGCATGAGCAGGCGCTCGAAAAGTTTTGGATGCCGGTTCAAGGCCAGCTTGTGAAGTTATTTTAATTAATTTAAATAAAACATCTTAACGGTTTAAAACGCGATATATATTAGTTAACTTTGGCCCGACGTTTCGGATGCCATGTCTCCCCGGGGTCACGGGGAGACATAAGTATATACACCGTATTTTAAACCGTTATTGTTTTATTTAAATGTGAACTAGGTACTCGCGTAAACTAGAGACAGTATACAATAAAGTATATTGTGGTGTCAGTTCAAGACCCGACGGTGTCCTATTTTTTATCTAAATATATATTTTAGGCTGCCTATATATGTTATATCGTAGATATAATCCTTTGCTATTGCAACGATGAGAAGTTCAACGAGAACTTCGACCCAACGATTTCCTTATTGCTATAATCCCATCAATTACTGCAAATCACTCGTACTCATTAAATGATTATGAACCGTAATTCTATGTAATTACAGTTGATATAGCAATGCACACGAAACTATACGGGCGGTCCGAAACTACTAAATTGCTCGTGTGTATCTATTGGTTAAATTATTCGCTTAAAATTACAGTGAAGAAGTCGAATGCGTAAAAGGTAATGGAGTGGTGGGTTACAGCAGAAAGTGTTAACTAAGATAGATTACTATTTGGTACAAAATTGATGAGAAAAATCAGTTAATTGATAAGCAAGTGTGAAGTGAGATGTCGTGTTTTATTCTACTGTCACTAACTGCTCTTTTTACGTAGGTATAAACAAACCTAATCTAAGTATATAAATTTCTTGTCTATATGAGTTAATGTTTAAAAGATAGACAAATTTAAATAAAACTTACTTTAACTTTTTTAATTTCGGCCCAACGTTTCGGATGCTTTGCAGCAGTCGTGGTCACAGGGAGACAATCCCCGAAGTTAAAAATCATTTTCAAATAAGTTTGACTAATATATCGCGTTTTAAACCGTTAAAGTGTTTTATTTAAATGTATACTACTCGCATAAACTATAGACAGCTTCTAGTTAGACACATCGTCGTGAACGTAATATGTAAATAATCTATCTATAACTAATATATGAAGCTGAAGGTTTGTTTGTTTGTTTGTTTGCACGCGGTAATCTCAGGAACCACGTGTTCGAATTTAAAAAATCTTTTTGTGTTGGTTAGAACATTCACCGAGGAAGGCTGTAGCCGAGGAAAAATTACAACAATGCAAATCTTTCAAGATTAACTTACAAGAAATGTCTTTATGGTAATAAAATTTGGTCGAAATATATATGGCAAAAGAACATTTGCCAGGTCAGCCAGTCACACATAGTTCTAAGATATTTCGGTATACAGCACTGAAATGAAACTTGTAAATCTAAATAACAAACAATCAAAATACAGGGTTTTCCCAATAAACACGGCTGTGTGAACGACGCGTGTCCGCCACGCGCCAAGCGCAGTTACCGGCTAATTGTGTCTATATTGTTTCCGTCTCAACATATTAACTATGTTGTTATCTGTTTTATTATGTTGTTAAGTGACGTCACGGAGGTAACTTATTGTAGAAGAAGGCAGAGTAGCTTAACTGCATTTTTATGCCTTGAGTTATTCATATTTTCATAGTCTAAAAATGTTAATCTACAAGAATACACTAACCGATAATTTAAATAAAACACTTTAACGGTTTAAAAAGCGATATAGTTATCACGGCTGCTGCAAAGCATCCGAAACGTCGGGCCAAAGTTAAAAATCGTTTTCAAATAAGTTTAACTAATATATCGCGTTTTAAACCGTTAAAGTGTTTTTTTAAATGTGTACGACTTGCGTAAACTATAGACAGTATTTAACCGAAAATTGTTAACATAATTCTTACACAAATTTCTTTTTTTCTTTCTTGTTGAAAATTATGTTTAGTGAAGCTAGGCCACGCTGTCTCTAGCAGCCTAATATAACGCTTATTTTTTTATAATACAGGAAGACAGAGAACCTTGGGGGTTTATTAAATGAAAGTTGAAATATACCTATATATAACATTTAAACAAGATGTGACTTTGACCTATTTTGGCTTTGCACACTAAAACCGATTAAAACATGGATATTATAACCCAATTGATCGAGATTTCCAGATGTAATCATGTTGGATCTAGTATCGATTGAATCCACAACCAGGTGATTACTAGCCATATTTAGCCACCATGAGACCAGATAGCCTTTCAAAAGAGAACTAAATTCATAACTGGATAGTTAGAAAGAGAGTCTTTGTAATTAGGACCATACAGGTCGCAGTTTAAAACGGCATATATATATTAGTAATTACTTTATTTATTCGCAACGAAACGTCGGGCCATATTTAAAAATAATAAAATAAGTTAACAAACATATCCCGCATTTGAAACCGCTTTTAGAGTTTAACTTCTAACCTGTGAATAAATTTGAACACAATAAAATGTGTATACACTTTTGTTCCCACTGATTGGTTTTACATACAGCTAAGTAGGAAACAATTCATTTCCCCGGCGTTGAACCCACGACAGCCCCTGCTTATTGAAATGTTAGGCAACACGTCAAACCATTGAGTAATAGCGGTAAACATTTATTTCTATTTCATTAAGTACTCGGTACCATCTACTGTGCGATACGACGATAGATAGTAAGTAATAACACGTGTCCGAAAATTAGTTATTAACGAACTCGTTGCTCCATGACGGATCCAATGTGAATAAAGCTATTTTTTGTCCAGGTTCTGAACCTAGAACTTAGCGCTTAAGCTTTTAAGCAAGGCGTTTTAACGATTATGTGAAAAATGCTACTTAAGTATTGTCTGCAGTTAACCGAGTAGTACACATTTAAATAAAACTTTTAACGGTTTAAAACGCGAAATATATTAGTTAACTTACTTTAAATTTCATTTAATTAGGGTAACGTTTGGGATGCATTACAGACGTCACGGGGAGACTGATGTTGGAGGGTGCCTCTTATGTCAGAGTTAAATTTGCTTACGACGAAATAGATGGCGCTAGTGTGAACACATGGAAGTTTAATATAATATGTATTTATATCAATTTTTTTTAACTCTATATTTATTTATTTATTATTTATTTAATTCTTCATTGCAACACACACAAATACAAAGTACATATACATGATTAAAAATGAACTTAAAAATATTCTTAATAATACAATTTTTAAAGATACATTATTCTCACCAGTTCAAACAAACAAAAAAATGATTTATTAATATTTTTTTTTTGTTCAACAACAAAAAAATCTTGCACAATGTGTCTTCCGTATTTCCGCATATGCTTTCAACCATAGTAGACAAAATTCACCATGCTTCATCTCACTTCTTCAATTCTATTGAGGCGTTAGAATACGGACGAAGAAAAAAGAATTAAAGAAGCTGATGTGTCGTTGCTTTGCTAGAGTAAATAGAATTTATATAAATACGGATATCCAAAGCCCAAGAAGATCGACAGTGCATCCTGTTATATTAAACTGTCTAAGGTTTACGCGAGTAGTACACATTTAAATAAAATATTTTAACAGTTCAAAACGCGATATATATTAGTTAAAAATATTTGAATATTATTTTAACTTCGGCCCGACGTTTCAGATGCTTCGCAGCAGCCGTGGTCACGGCGTTGACGTACATAAGTAATCAGTCGGACCGTAGTTAAATAAACTAATAGATAAATTTCGCGTTTGAAACCGTTAAAAGTGGTTTTAATTTTTTTCAAAAGTATTTAACTAGTCTATCGTAATAACCCTAAATGTATCAAATATTAACTCATTGAGTAGATAATAACTAACAGATGCTAATAGGCAGATATTATTATGTGCAAATATTTGGCATGATTTGAAATGTTTGCACAAATTAATTGGGTACATACAAGTCTCGCGGGGCGGCATATGTCGCACACACAGTGTCTGGAATTGCACGAAATCTCTGCTAGCTTCGCTTAACTGATAACTACAGGTTGCTTCAATAAGACCGCCTCTGTAGCCAAATGGTTTAACTAGCATTGCGTTGAGATTCGAATCCCAGGGAAAATTAAAATTGTATCGGTCTGGCAGGGCACAGAAGTCTGATCAACAATTTGCCCGTTAAAAGAATGGATCAGTGAAACGGACACAGAAATATGTTCGTGCCCCACGAGGTGGAAATGGGATTTCACTTTCACAAATTGCTTTATAAGCAAAACGTGAAAAAATCGTCTGAAAACAATATAATCAATAAATATCATTAACATTCGCGTTTTAAACCGTTAAAGGGTTTAGTGTACTACTCACGTACACTATATTCGTAAATAATAAACTTAGATGACCATATTATATTTTTTTTATAAAAGCAAAGCAGTTCGCATTTGTATAAATTATCTTAATAATATATGAAAGAAACACATTTGAATAAAACCCTTTAAAATGAATTTAAAATAAGTTACTTCATATATTTCGCGTTTCAAACCGTTAAAAGTGTATTTAAAATTTAAATACAAACAGTATTTAATAATTCTCATTTGTAAGATGCATTTTTATTATAATCAAAATAAAATAGATAATTGATAAAATTATTTTCAAATTTGTTAAGTGTAAACGCACCTTTACAAGTCGGAACTATAAAGCTTATCGTACAAAAAAATTCGGAAGCTTAGGATTAAGCTTCACAATATCGTGTTGTATTGTGGTTAGTTTGTGGGTGTCGAAGAATCACTTCGAGAGGTGTCAGTTATAGATTAGAGGCAATAATCACCGTGCAAGGATATTTAGGGGGCTTTGAAATGAATTTATGAAGCCTCACCACATATCTCCATTAATATTGTAAAGCTGAAGAGTTTGTTTGTACGCGCTAATCTCAGGAACTGGTAGTTCAAGTGAAAAACGTCATATAAGCGTTTGAGCATTTTTCGAGGAAGGCTTTAGGCTATAAAATATCAAGTTGGAAAAGTGGAACAACGCTAGCAACTACTTCCGCACTACTAACTACTAGTACGGTTCAAGATACCAAAAAAACATATATAAACGAATGATTCCTCTTTAAACGATCTATAAATGTCAGCGATAATGTATGTCTATCTATTAATAATAACTCGCAGGAAAGTGGGGACGCAGACGACGTCGTGAGTAACAGGTTCAATTTATAAATTGTCCATGCTTAACGCGAAAACATATTTACAAAATACTTTAACGGTTTAAAACGCGAAGTATAATAGTTTATTTTATTTAACTTAACTTTGGCCCTACGTATCAGCTGCTGCTGCCCCGTCACCAGGTTAAGTCAATACAAACAATTAAATTAAGTTAACTAATACATTTCGTGTTTTAAACCGATAAAAAAAATATTCATCCGACAACACTATCTAGTTAGCAAGGTTATCAAGCAGTGAAAAATTTGCTAGCTTGATATATTAGAAGAATGGTTAAGAATTATAAAAGGTGGGCAACACCGCGGGGCGTCTCCGGTATAAAGATATAACTATCACCAATAAGTCGAAGAATTAAAAAAAAATTACCAACTTCCACTCAAGATCACACAAGCCGCGACGCCCATGCTTTGTCCGCACTAATCACCTCTAATACCTCTTAATCCGTGCTAATACTCCGGGGCAACACTTCCGGTTAAAGAAAGATTTCCGACACATTCAAACAAACCTTTATATGTACGGGCGGACAAAAAATATTACGTAATAAATTTGCGACAGTTCTATTCTTTGGTAAAATTCAGAAATAAGGTAACATAAATACTTCAAACAAAACAATAAGATGGACTGTAGGAACTTAAATTTAAATCTCTGCTAACGGTTTAAAACTCATAATATAATTTATTTATTTTTTGATAGCTACAACGGGTTCGATGCCCGCTGGATCCAACAATTTATAATGTCTGAAACATCTTGGATTTCGTCTGGAAATCTGGATATTCAATTGGTGGTAATATCCTACTTCCGTCCGTCCGAAACGTCCACAGGGAAAAAAGAAGTCATTGCGTTTGGTTTCAGTCTGTGGAATCCCGAAAAACCAAAGCCAATATAGGTCGACAGCGTATCTTGTTGCGATGTTAGGTATATCTTATTGTCTCTTCCTATCTAATAATAAAGCTGAAGAGTTTGTTTGTTTGTTTAAACACGCTAATCTCAGTAACGGTTTGAATAGAAAAAATCCTTTTGCATTTATCGAGGAAGGCTATAGGCTTTAGAACATCGCGCTGTGACTAATAGAAGCGAAGATACAGCGGGAAATGTGAACAAAACGGGGGACATTTTTCATCTCTGTCAGTTTCAAATGCGTACTCTGCGAAAATGGTTCAAGACACCAAAAAACATGTATGAAAGAATGATTCCTCTTTAAATGATCTTGAAAAAATGTCCGTTATAATGTCTGTCTTTTAAGATAAACTAACGCGACCGACGTCGTGGTCCGCTCAAATTTATAAAGGTGTATAGGTTTTCAAAAACAATTTTACATACCCTGTATTTGTTTTGTTAATTGCACTTTTAGCAGAACTAGCATGAATTGACGGGAAAAATCTTATAATATTAATTAAAACATGAAACTCACGCGCGCTCGTTCCAGAATTCAACGCGAATAATTTTTTGACAGTTGCAGATTAAATGTCATAAGCATAGACTATATGAACATACCCAAAATAACTATTCTACGTGGACGAAGTCGCTGACACAGCTAGTTAAGCAAAGCCATATGGGAATGTAAAGGTGTAGTTAATCCTACAACAGAGCGAGTGCATAATACAAGGGAATTACGAAATTGTGCAAAATACAAGTTTTTCCACAAATTTCGCACAATAGCATAATCTGTGGCAGAATACACATGTAAGCCTATTAGGGCGGGCGGGAGGTTCTATTGATTTTTGATGACCCCAGTATTATTTATTCAATATAAAGGAAAAATTTTGTGTATATATACCTACGAACGAATATCTATCTATACTAATATATAAAGCTGAAGAGTTTGTTTGTTTGTTTGTCTAAACTCGCTAATCTGAGGAACTATTGGTACTACCATACCCATAAGGACCCGGTCAGTTTCGCCAAATACCAACTTCGACGGAACAGATGGCGCTAGCGTAGCAATTTTTTACTTTGACGTCAGAGACGTCCTTCATCTTTAGTCTCCCCGTGACCACGGCTGCTGCAAAGCATCCGAAACGTCGGGCCGAAGTTAAAGATCATTTTTCAATTAAGTTGAACTAATATAGCGCGTTTTAAACCGTTCAAGTGTTTTTTTGCTACTGGTTCGAATTTAAAAAATCTTCTTGTGTTGGTTAAAAAGCATTACGATGTTTATCGCAAAGATACAGTGGGAAATGTGAAATATACGGGGGCAATTATTCACCTTTAAGGGTTTCTTGCAAGCTTAAATCTATAAAGGGAGGAGGTTTGCAAGAACAAAATGTTGATTCCCAAAATATTCTACGCAGACGAAGTCGCTGGCACAGCTAGTTCAATACGAAAAAGGATAAACACTTCTGTAAGACTACATGTTTTTATTTAAATGTGTACTACTCGCATAGACATGCGAGTAGTACACATTTAAAATGCGATGTATATTACTTCAACTAATTTTGGAAAGGGGGAGACTCCGTACCTCGGGTGTTGCAAAGGATCCGAAACTGGCTATAGTTAAAATAATTTCCAAGTAACTTTAACTTATATAATGAGTCTATGAGTTTGTATAAAAGTAGGTAGTGTAATTTGTTACATTATGGAAATATGATTAAAGGTTTACTTAAGGCTGAAATAGAAAATTATAACACGCATTAAAAGATGCGCTATCGACCTTTGAAGACAAAAGAAGTAACTGAATACTTATTTTAATTGCTGAACTCAAAAAAAATTTTAAAATTTAAAGATTTTAATTCACCAAGCACTGTTTTAACGCACACATTTAAAACACTTATAACGGCGTAAAACGAGAAATTAATCGTTAAGTTAAATTAAACAAAAGTTAACTAATATGTCGCGATTCATATCATTATAAGCGTTTTATTTACACAGTACAATATACAATCACCAACAGAGTACAAAATAACTAATTAAAACGAAACAATTTGATCTTTAATAAACCCCTGACCCCCATACTCACTCGATAAAGTAATAATCTCTAGTTAAACTAAATTGCACTCGACAAATCATATAAAACACGAGTGCTTTGGAAAATCATAACAGTTTTGCCATAGATTATTGCTTTATAATCAGGTACGGTTTTGTAGGTATTACGTGAGAAGCATAAAGAACGGTTTTAAACGTGATTTGTACACATTTCTGTGTCCGTTTTGCTGATCGGTTCATAGCTAAGCAAATATTTATAATACGTCTGTGCCCTGCAAAACAATGTATTGTTTCTCTAAGATTCGAACCCAGGACCTCTCTTAACGCAATGCTAGGCGACACGTTTAACCATTTGGCTCAGAGGCGGTCCTACTATAATACAAGTTTAACAATATAATACCTACCTAAATATACTTAAACACATACACATAGTAACATAATAAAGAATTTAATTTGATTCAATTTAATATTAATTAAAGATCATATCAAGTGTTCTCAGTACTTGTTTACACAATATTATAATTAAACACTTTTAACGGTTTAAAACGCGATGTATATTAGTTATGTGTGGCTGATAATCGTAATCCCACCGTGATGTTAAATAATATTTTCGCATTTAAAACCGTTAAAAGTGTTTTATTTCAATGAAGATATTAAAAGTGTGTATCAAGACGGTGTATGATTCCATTGAACTAAGGACTCTTTAATTTGAATAAATGATTTTTCTTTCGTAAAAAAAATCTCAATAATCTATGCCCCAAGTTAAGTTTACAGGGTTATTGTTAACCTCCCTCTTGGGGTGTAAAAAACCAACGCAATATGCTTCTTATAAAGCCCCCAGCTACGTCAGCTCGCATCAGGCTTACAGCTTGATTGGTGTTTTATTGTTTTGACGGCATTGTGGTGAGGGCGCCACTAAGCGTTTAAATATATAGAAAAGAAAAGAAGAGAATAGTCTAAGTACGTCTAAGCCATTATCAATATAGGAAACTAAATCTATACTAATATCATTAAGCTTGTTAAAAGCATAAATTTTGCTTGTTTAAACGCCCTAATATCGGGAACTACTGCTTTGGATTTGAAAAAGATCGGGTTGCTTAGAGCATTTATTTAGCTCTAAGCTTAGGCTTTACATAACACTGCGACCAATAGAAACGCAGGAACAATATTTATCTTACCAAAAAATAAGTTAATATGAATGAAGTCAATAAATTCACAATAATGTATTAGTTTATAAGACATGTTTAAAAAAGCTGGACGAATTTTTTGACGAATCTAAATATGTTTTTTTTAAATTGAAAAAAAGAATAAAATCATTTTTTTTTATTTATTTTCCACTAAATGACACTTAGGCTAAACTACATTATGTCGATCGTATAAAAGATTTTCGACAAAGCTATGTTAATTCTTCGAGAGAGGCATGTGTTTCTTTTGATGGTAGCTGAAATACCCAGTCATACAACGTCTAAACAATGCGCTATCGACCCATTTTGACTGTGGATATTCGAACATCCACAGACTGCAACAGAAACGCGATTAAACTTTCCAATTTTTTGATTTGTGTAGGGTGGTTACCTACCGCCCATTTAATATCCAGATTTCCAAATGAAGTTGACTAGAAACAATTTAGGCCTGGTGGGGATCAAACTCACGACCTTTGATTATCAGCCATATGCGAACATTACACCAACGACCCCGTCAATGTGTTTTAAATGTTCGCTGGTAAATCAGCTGTTTTACCACATCCTGGTAGATGTCAAAGAGCCAAGTACTTATCAAGTCCTCATGTCCCGGCGACAGGTGCGCGCGTCGTATCCTCCGATAATTACCTGTCACACACACGCGACACGACTTTTTCAAACTTACTGCACGTACTCGACAGTGTGGAAGCTATAGGAATATTCTAGTATATATAATAATAATAAAAAGTCTTTATTGTACAAACATAGACATAAATAAGAACTAATCTCAGGAACTATTGGTTCTATAGAAAAAAACTTTTGTATTGGGTAGAGCATATATCCATGAAATAATTACAACTAATGATATAAAACAATACTCAAATATCTTGAGTTACAAGAGAGAATAATCCGTTACGTAACGCATAACAGCAGTCTCTTGAGCTGTTTTTTCTATGTTTAATTATTATATATAAACATTGACATGATCTCGATTTTGTAATAATTACTTCTTACATCACATAAATACTCCTTCTACAAAGGAGAGTAATCTGTTACGTAACGCGTTACGGCGTCAATAAATCTGGCTCTCTCTGTTAACTAATAGAACTTGGATTGGTTTAAGACAGTATGTCGTCCTTATAAGTATTTTATATTACAAAAATAATAACCGTTTATTTTAATTTGTTTTCTATTTAATCCAAAAATCTAATTCAATAATAAACTACTAAGTCCAATTTTGGAAAAAAATACAAAGAATTATATTTTTATACTTTGCGAAAAAACATAAAAAAGGGGAATATACCTAAAAATTACTTTCCACTTCTTGTATAGAATATTCAACTGCGCACTGACACGAAAGATTATAAATAATATTTTTTTTTTATTTTTTTTTTTTTTTTTTAAAAAACTTTTTAAAAATTTTTTAAAAAAAAAAAATTAAAAAAAAATCTATAATATAATAATAATAATCGTTATATAATTTAAACCCATATGGAATTGACGAATGACGACACGAGCGGGACTCGAATTCAAGACTATAGCGTTTTTTAGCTAGAAAGAAGTGTATATGTTAGGATCAACATACCATATCTATAGGTACTTACACTTTGTAACACTACATATATTAAAGAAACATTTTTAACCTATTTAAATACAAATCTATGAACAAAGATACAATCCCCAGGACCACGGTAACTGTAAAGCTTCCGAAACGTCGGGCCGAAGTTAAAAATCATTTTTCAAATAATTTTAACTAATATATCGCGTTTTAAACCGTTAAAGTGTTTTATTTAAATGTGTACTACTCACGTACTCTATAGACAGTATCTATGATCTAGTAACTTTGTGCTGTCGTCCTATTTTGGCTTTTTAATCTGAAATTTAAAGACCCCAACATGCCATAGTATTTTTCGGATGTTAATCTATACTGAACACGATGGGAATGCAACCCAAGACCCGTAAGTTACTACTTTAGTTAGTTAGCAATGTTACGTATCGGGCAAACGACTGGCTCAGTTTTTTTTTAATTCGCGCGTCAAAAAGGCGCAGACCCCTCGGCCCACCACGCGTCGGTTGGTCCCACTTCCGCTCGTACAAAAGCGCAGTGTGAATTGACTTCACTCTTATTACAACAATAATTATCATTGTTCTCCGATGCCTCTCGCGTTTCTCAAATGTCGTGTTGTTGCGTTTCTCAAACTTCTGCTCAATATGAAATCTAAAAAACATCTGTAGTTTACGGGAGTCATCATTTACATACTTTCAACGGTTTAAAACGAGAAATGTGCCATGTACGTAGAGTGAATTGTAATTGAATTAATATTTCGTGTTTTAAACCATTTAAAGTGTGTTTTTTTTAGTTTACGAGAGTACTCATTCACATACTTTCAACGGTTTAAAACGAGAAATGTATTATGTACGGAAAGTAAATTAGTTAATATTTCGCGTTTTAAACCGTTATAAGTGTTTTTTAATTATTAAATATGCTAATTTCTGGATTAAAGAGGACCTTTTTGGCTTGATATCTTGTTTCTTTATGTGAATAAAAAAATTTATAATTTTATTTTCTACTCCCACGGCTAGAAAGTACAGTCAAAACATTATAGAAGTTAGTAGGTATATTCACTATTTTTTTTTTTTTATTAAATGATTGGAAATGGTCTTTACTTCGAATCCTAGCGAAATATTTGTTACTTTGATATAAATGAAATTAAATGTGTACTCTTTTACTATTATACAACCAATCAGCTAAAAGTACACAAAATGTGTCTACCTATCCTTCCCTCGTACATGGTACACGGATTTGACAAGTTTATACCTAAGATTCAAGGCGAAATATACTTACCCAATTATATTATAATAACACCAAACTATAACCCCACAGTTTGAGAGCCAGTTCAGTGGCTGCGGGGCGGGGCAAAAGCTGTAATTTCGACT
The DNA here is from genome assembly GCA_963661955.1 of Leptosia nina. Classification (NCBI taxonomy): domain Eukaryota; kingdom Metazoa; phylum Arthropoda; class Insecta; order Lepidoptera; family Pieridae; genus Leptosia; species Leptosia nina. The sequence goes on from CAVLEF010000008.1 coordinate 7,928,418, forward strand.
GTTCAGCTCACAATGCACAGCTTGAATACTATGCGATAATATTATTTAGCTAAATCACTACCAAATTGATCCCCAACAGAGTTTAAAAAATTGGCCAACGGACTTTTGTAGTGGGCGGAAATAACGGCTTTAAAAATAAGCAAATCCAGATTGTATAGAGTTCTAGACGAAGTCTGACATATTTCAAACGCATGTTAAACACGGTGGAAATCGAACCTACGACTCCATGATTCCTGATTCAAAGCTTAACCTGACAAGGTATTATTTTGAATCAACACTTGAACGGTTTGAAACGCAATATCTATATATATTATATTGCGTTTCAAACCGTCCAAGCGTTAGTTAAACTTATTTGAAAATAATTTTAACTCCGGCCCGACGTTTCGGATGCTTTGTAGCAGCCGTGGTCACGGGGTGATCCCGGCTAAACCGTTAGTGTTTTATTTAAATGTGTACTACTCCCGTAAAATACGGACCGTATTTAAACTACTGATTTTGAATTTGAACAGGAAATTCGTGTTAAATAATACTATAAAATAGTGTTATTAATATTTAATTCTTCATAATATACATACACGTATTGCATTTTAAATATAATTAAAATATTTACATTTTGATAATATCTCAAATAAGCTAATATTACTTATCAATATAAGAATCACAATAATTATCTATTAAGATTAGTGATAAGTTTAGTTAAAATTTTGATTGTTCAAAATACAGCATAATATATTTATTTACGCATACATTGAGACGAAATGAATTAACTGAACTAAAAATTGATGAAATTTTGTAGAGTGTCTCATTACATATGAAAAACCTCCAAAGGGAACCGTAAAAACTTTTTCTATCTTTGATTTGGTATAATGATATCATAGGTACAGTATTTATATAATCCAACACACTGAAGCTTTTAAGTAAAATGATTTTAAAATCAATAATAAATTGAAAAAAAAATTAACTCGGGCAGGACTTGAATCGGCAAAGTCAGCGTTCAGTGCTGTTGCTCTACCAATTGACCTACCGAGTCCGATTGTCCTGCACAAATCCGCCCGAGGGTTTTTGGTCGAAATTTTTTTCAACTTATTTCCGATTTTAAAATTATATAGGCTTCATGTGCAATGCATCTAAAAATATTAAAGTTTTCAAAAGCAAAATGATTATGTAATTACAACATTTATAATAGTTTTTCGAATTGTCGACTTATCTTTACAAAATCTTTAAATATTTACAACTATTTACAAAATCTATGCAATTCAGTAGGTGGGATTTTATATCATTTAAGCGATCTATATTATATTCTCTATTAGTACGATAATTGTTATATAGATTTAAGTTCAATTTACAATAAATTGTTACCTATTTACAGACAATAAATATACATTTTGTATAATCAAATCCTTCCACACGTTATTCGTTACGATCGCCAAAGTTGAAATAATTCCCGGGTCACAAAAGCTTTGAGAAAAACGCGTTAGGCGCAGTCATGCGCGCTGGATCTAGGATACGAGGGTAGGACGAACCCAGAAACGGTCTGAACGCAGCCCTCCCGCTCTCCTCTCCGGCGCTCGTGGTCGCCTCTTGCGTTGACTCGTCTTGAGTATCCAGAGACGACTCGTTGTTGGAGCTACCAGCGCCCATGTGCAATTTCCTCGTATGTTTCTTGAGGTCGAAATTCCTGCAAAAACCTTTCGCGCATATGTTACAAGTGAACGGTTTCCTCTCATTATGGGTGTGCATGTGGAAGGTCAGATTGTAGATCTGGTGGAATGCCTTGTTGCAAATGTTGCATTTGTACGCCTTCTCACCGCTGTGGGTCAACCTATGGTTCTTATAATTGCCCTTCTGGTGGAAGCCCTTGCCGCAGAACTCGCAGACGAACGGCTTATAGCCAGCATGTATTCTGGCGTGGGTGTTCAGGGTTGAAGAGCGGTTGAACGCCTTACCGCAGGTCATGCATTTGTGGGGCTTCTCGGACGTGTGGATGATTTTATGTCGGCACAGTGTTGACGCTTGTCTGAAGCCTTTGCCACATATCTTACAGACGAAGGGTCTAGCTCCCGTGTGGACTGGCATATGCCTGGTGAGATTGTAGTGAGCGTTAAAGACCTTGCCGCAGTCTCCACACGCGAAGCTCTTGTTCTTCGCAGGTGATGGTGTCGGACCAGTCGTCGATGACACTGCATGGTCAGCAGCCGGTGCCCGCGGACTTGGGGGTCTTTGTACGGGCGACTGAACCGGCGGCGGCCGAGGTAAATGCAGCTGATGGGCATACGTTAGGGAGACGAGGTCCGGCCCATAATATAGGAGAGGGTAATGTGATACCAGTTGCCGTCTCGCTGCAGGTATGTACTGTTTGAACGCCGAATCCAGCAAATGCGCTCCGTACGATAAAAAGTTCGGCTGCGGCAACGGTTCCGGTGAGACCGACTTCTTCCGATCCGGTTCCATGAGCCGCGCGATCGAGAAGTTGAGCACGGGCGCCGTCGGCGTGTCCGGGGACTTCGCCCTCTCCGGGGACGATTCGCGGGGGCCCTCGGGGCGCGTCGTCGATTGGAAAGGCTGCATTCTGAGTACCTGCGGAGAACGTCATTGTTAGTAGATGCAGCAATACGCGGGAGTGTCGCATTGTGTCGCGGTTAGAGCGACGCTTGTTTTAACTAAATTGGAAGGGGTGTTCCCTCGAACCGCGGCGCCTTTGTACAGAAATCGTTTGCAAACATTCGTACGGATTGCGCTCCGTGAATGGCACGGAATGGAAGAGGGCCCTTCAATCGTATTCAGACTTGAAATCCACTTTAATTACTAATTATATGTGTTGTACTGTTTGCCTCGGGTTTCTTTGATTTAGAAAATGTCTATAAAACGCAAGGCGAACAGATTGAGATAAAGTCGAAACACATTTTACCTATATAGCTTGGAGGGTTTTATGAGGGTTCTAATAAAGCAATTTTAACGGTTTAAATTCAGGAATATATATAATTCGTTATTTTTAACTACTAAACTTATACTTAAATGCTAGAACAACCACGGTTGACAAGCATATAAAAAATTTATAATAAAAAAAAAGCTTTGATCTAACTTATCGTACAATTACAGGGTAATGTTAAATAATAATAATAATTTAAAACGCGATATATATTACTTAAACTTATTTGAAAATTATTTTGCGTTTGGCCCGACGTTTCGGATGCTTTGCAGCATGGTGGTCACGGGGAGACTAATGGATAATGTTCATTTTAATGTATACTACTATTCCAAACCACAGACTTAATTAACACCGTACGAATTATTGTTTAATTTAATGTCATCCACAAGTTTAAGATTATATTAAACAACAGCATAAAAACTTCCCTTAAAACAAAGAGAACAATAAAATGGGGTTGACTCGATATCTATTGTTTGTTGGAAGCAATTACCGCATAAAACTGAACTAACCCGTAAAATATGCTCGTGTGGACTTCAATACCGGAATATTAATTAATTTGTCTTTTTGGCCCGCGGCGTTTTTTAATAAATTTATGTAATTTTGATGCCATATATATGGCGTGACGTAATATATGGCATCAATAGTGTGGTTACGCGCGGATTAGATATAAAGCTATAGATAATAATATAAAGTCCAAAAGTTTGTTTGTTTGTTTATACACGCTAATATCATAAACTACTGGTTCCAATAGACATTTTTTTGTTAGATAGAAAAGGAACGAAATATGAACGAAATTAATGCATTCTTACCGAATATTCGAGTTATATCAACATAATAATAATCATGCAACAACAAAACAATACACATTTAACGGTTTAAAATGCAAATCTACACATTTTTAAACTTAACTCTTGGGTGCTTTAAGTGCAGCACCGTAATATTTGTTAATATTTCCCGTTTTAAACTGTTATAAGTGGTCCAATTGATTACGAAGTGTACTTTAGATTCGTACAACATTAATGAAAATAAAACATGCAGGCCAGGTGGCGGCGGAAAGAAATGAATGTTGACGCAACAATGCGCTCGCGCGCTTTTTCTACAATGAGCGAAAACTTTTGTGCGGAACTATTATTTGTTTGTTTTGTGACTCACTTTGACGGTTAACGGTAAGTAGTTTGATATGAGATTTCGGAATGCCTTTGTTTCGAGAGTCGAAGTGTTTTAATACGAATGGGGACTTGGATTTTTATTCAAAAATATTTCAAGTATTTTAGCAGTTTTAAAAAGTATTATTATTTTGTATTTTATGTGGCTTATGGATTCGTAAGTAAAACTATACATATAATATAAAGCTGAAGAGTCCGTTTGTTGAAATAATCTCAGGAGCTACTGGGTTGAATTGAAAAAAAAACGTGTTGTTTGTCGATAGAGGCTTGGCTATTTAACACCAAGTAATGCTTTATATAAACGTAAAAATAAAGAAAATCAAATCGAAATAAAAAGAAAATTAAGGAACTCGAACCTTTAAAATACTTAAATTACGAACTTTGTGTGCATTTAAATAGAACACTTTAACGGTTTAAAACGCGATATATTAGTTAAACTTATTTGGAAATGATTTTTAACTTCGGTCCGACGTTTCGGATAGTTTGCAGCAGCCGTGGTCACGGGGAGACTCCCTAACTTTAAACCTCTTTTTTAACTAATATATCGCGTTTTAAACCGTTAAAGTGTTTTATTTAAATGTGTACTACTCACGTAAACTAAAGACAGTAATGGTGTGTACAAATCGTATTGTATGTTTAATTTCAATATTAAAGTATCAAATTAATACTGACTTCATACCTAGCTGATGTGTGATTTGAGCTAGCTTTATAAAAGCTAGCTCAAATCATACATCAGTAGCAAATGCAATCCGTCAAAAAATGCCTAGTATCATTGAAGTACCTTTTGTTCAAGTACCTTTAAAATATTATCAGAATCAGATAATAAAATCATTACTTAACGCACAAGAGATGAGGACACCAATATCATCATCACGCGTTTCATCTTATCTCCCTCTCAACACCACGATGACGATGATTAGACAGCTTTACGACCTCACGATCGTTCACACAAAAATGTATTTTATCTGTATAGCACTAAAGTTAAAATTAGACCGAAAAGACCGCAATACATTTTCTTGATGCCGCACTCCACATAAGCATCCGAGGGGTTGAATTTATCCTTATATCGAAAATGACTTTCAACCGTATTCTATAGTGGTAGAGTTGTATTTCCAATAACATTGAGACCAATTGTTTAAATTTGTTTAATAAATTTAAATCTTATTGCTTTGCATTAAAACTGACTTTCGTTTGATGAGGTTGGTGGTTTTTTACGAGATAGATATCCAGTGAGAGACGAGATAAGGCCATTAAGTTATTACCCGTTGATTAAATGATATGAAGTTAATAAGAGTAATTTTCTTTTCGTAGCCGGAAATATAGACCAGTGGGGCTTACTAAAAGTTAAAGCCCGTTTCCCCCTCGTGGGGCATGGGGCAAACACATTTCTCTGTCCGTTTCAATGATCCGTTCTGTTAACGGGCACGTAGTTGATCAGACTTATGTACCTTGCCCGACCGAAACAATTTTTTTTTGTTTCCCTGGGATTCGAACGCACGACTTCTCGCGCTCGACGCAATGCTACGTTTAACGATTCGGCTACAGAGGCGGTCAGAATTCAAATTAGACACAACATTATTGTAATGGTAACTTTTCAAAACATGTTGTAGTCCAGAATTCGGACACCAAATGCGTCGTGAGAATGTCAAAAAGCACATTGGAAAGTTGGAAAAGCTACGAAGTATCACGCGTTTCGGTTTCAGGTCGTGCAATTCCGGATGTCCAATATAAAATTCTAAAATCCCAATATCCAAAGCCTAAATAGGATGACAGCGCGCATCAAATTAAACCCACGTTTGACTATCTTACTCTATCATAGAAAATATATTATGCCTATATTATGAAATAGAAATATCGGACGGGGCTTGAACATCCACAGCGTGCAGCAAAGATTTCCAGTTCAAGTTAACAGATTTTTAATTTAGAATTTTTCAAAACAACTAAAGAGAAATAAATGAAAGTGTCACGATTTACGATGAAAAAGTCCTGACTTTTATAGAACACTCGATCAAATCCGCTTTTCTCTCCAGAGCCCGCATTTCCGCCGCTGCCGCTGACAGAGAGAGACGAGTGATCCCGTTTGAATGGGTGTCGCGCGTCATGACGTCTGTCACTTCAAGACGTCATTAGCGAGACCAATCACAGCCCGAGAGCCGGTGTACGAGTTATTGCTTCTATTCGTGCTTAGTAACACCACTTTATAATCTAAAATCTCCCCGTGACCACGGCTACTGCAAAGCATCCGGAACGTCGGGCCGAAGATAAAAATCATTTTCAAATAAGTTTAACTAATATATCGCGTTAAACGGTTAGTGTTTTATTTAAATGTGTAGTACTCGCGTAAACTATAGACAGTATTCAGTATTCATTAATAACGATCAAGACTTTAAAGTAACTAGTAAAAAACAAGTGATAAATATTCTTTCAACCTTTGATCAAAGTCTTTAAACAAATTAAAATAGATACGTGTTATAATAAATTTTCGAACTATGACGCGGGATCGGCGGAAGTGGCGTTCTCTTGCTGTGGAGGCCACGGCCCACTTAAGGTCGCGATTAACTTTTATGTATATAGAAATTATTAAAAAGTATGCGTATAACTGCAAGTAAATTATTTCATATTAATTTCAATATATTTCAACGTGGACAAGCTACTTAATTAATTTTTAATATTAAATTTTTGTCAATAAATATTGTAATAAGTTTTATCAAAATGTCGCCGGCTCCTAAGCTACATCGCCAACCAATCATTAAATGCGAGCGACATTCGTCACCTCGTAATCCCCAAAATCACTACCATCTCTATCTCTCTCTAACACTACGTATCGCCTATACATCTGTCCCGCTCTAAATGCGATAATGCGGAACCGCAGAACACAACTTTTACGTTTTCATCAACAAATAAAATCTTTGAGTAGGGTGAACACGAAATAGGAATTAAATTGGCTTTTATTTGTAGTCGTAAACATTTTGTAGTACAGACATAATCTATACTAATATATAAAGCTGAAGAGTTTGTTTGTTTGTTTGAACGCGTTAATCTCAGGAACTACTGGTTCGAATTAAAACATTCTATTTATGTTGGTTAGAGCATTTATCGAGAATGGCTATAGGCTATAAAACCTTGCGCTGTGATTAATAGGAGTGAGAAAACAGCGGGAAATGTGGAAAAAACGGGGAAAATTGTTCATCCTTGTGGGTTTTCGTCGCATAGAAACAAAACGGTTAACCCAAAAAAATATATATGAAAGAATTATTTTTCTTTAATAGATCTCAAAAAATGTCCGCGATACTATACGTCTATCTTTTAAAATTAACTTGCAAGAACGACGGGACGCGGGGACGTGGTGGGTAAATGCCAAAATTTTTAAACATGGAGAGGAGGTTTGCAAACCAAAACCATAGTCATCATTATCAGAATAGATTAAACATAGTCTCCACAATTTGGTATGTTAAACGTTGTCATTAAAAGCGACAAAAGTGGACGATCCCTTACACCATACAGACTGTTCCAGCGGAGGGGTCAAGTCATGTGGCCATATTTTAGGAGGGGTGTGTGCGGAATTGGGGTAAGCCCGCAAATTGTTTATTAGTAGAAACGATTTTGTGATATGTTGACATTTCATTTGGATTTCCAAACAATCGTCGAGGATTAGAGTAAGTCCATTTGGGACTCAACTAGCTGATTCATTAAAAATCGATAACAAATTGAAAAAAATTACGACACGGCCGGGACTTGAACCACCGTTAACAGCGTTCCGTGCCGTTACTCTAATCAATTAAGCTACCGTATTGCTGGTTAGAGCAACGACACGGAACGCTGTTAACGCCGGTTCAAGTCCTGTCGAGATGTGAAAAATATTCGTGGTTGCAATAGCTGCTTCATCAATCGGTGCTCCACAGCCTATAATTGGCCGGGAATTTAGTAAACGGGTCACAGGTTCGGACACCACCAAGTCAAACATGCTTCTAAAATTTATAATATTAGTATAGAGAGTTTAAAAGTTTGTTTAAAGGCGCCAATCTCAAAACCTACTCGTTTGAATTGAAAAATTAGAGGAAGACTGTATACATTACGCTACGAGCAATAGGAGCGAAGAAAAAAATTTTAAAGGGCTTTTGTTGCGCGAAAACAGTGCAAGAAATTAAAAATATATGTGTATATGTGATTGATTCCTGTTTAAATTATGTAAACAATGACCGCGACAGTATACGTCTATCTTTTGAGATTAACAAGCGAAAACGACGCGACGGGACCTAATTTGTAAAGTCGAGGATGTTTGCAAAAACGAATTTTGATAGGTACCCAAAATAACAATTTCACGCGGACGTCGCGTGCGCAGCCAGTAAGAAATATTCGCTAAAACTCTATTGTTATTTATAAATTACAATAAAAATATTAACAAATGTACGATCAAATAATAAAAGGATTTGTGAATGTGCTTTAAGGCAAAATAAAATTTAATTGTGCGTAAACGGTGACATCCGGATATCCGAACCGATGACTCTCGAAGTGTCCCAATAATATGATAACTGTCGTTTTTTTAGATTTCTGATCCCATTTTGATCGTAATAGGTCTTGTCAGTTCAACATAGAGTCCGTTCGTCTCTCTTCGCCGACGGAAACGATTAGTGACGTTAAGTGGTCTCCAGCCTGACAGGATCATGATGGGGGAGCTCAAAATTTTGATTTCGAATTAATAAGTGGAATTTAATTTAAATCGAATAGCGTACTAGCTGTGTCAGCGACTTCGTCCGCGTAGAATAGTTATTTTGGGCATCCAAATTTGTTTTCCACGACATAGGTTGCGTCCCGTCGTTCTTGCAAGTTAATCTCTTAAAATTAAGAAAAAATCTATCTCTTAAGATAGATTTTTTTAGATCATTTTCCCCATTTCGTCCACTTTTCCCACTGTGGCTTTGATCCTATTGGTTGCAGCGTGATGTTTTTATAGCCTATAATCCTTCCCTATAAATGTTCTAATCAACACAAAAAAAAATCAATTCGAACAAAAGTTCCTAAGGTTAGCGCGTTCAAACTCTTTACCTTCATATAGGTATTAGTATAGATTGCTAAATAAAGTACTTTTAACGGTTTAAAACGCGAGATATATCAGTTACTTATTTTTGTTTAACTACGACCCGTCGTCGCAGGTTTCCCCGGCTGCTGTTACAATTTGTAATCAAGTTTAACTAATACATTACGCGCTTTAAACAGTTAAAAGTGATTTATTAACTGAGATGTAATGTTGTAATCTCGTAAAGTTGTGTTTGGTTGCGTCTGCGGCTTTCCGAACGTGCAAAGCCAAAATAGGCCAAAACAATGTGTATAAAATGTGTTCTCACGTAGGTACACTACAGCCAGTTATATAATAAAAATAATAATATAATAATAAAAGTAATAAATTGATCAGAAACATGTTAGGCACGGCGGGGCTATAACCCGCGACCCTTTGGTTACACAATACAATCTTACTCATTGTCTATTAATTAAATCTAATTATAAAAGGTATACTGTATACCTATAGTTACGTGTCCCGTTCTTGCTTCAATAGAAGCCCCATACCCCAACTCACACCTGATATCACTAAGCCTTACGCTTTCACGCCCCCTCGGAGGGCATCGGATCACCCGGCGATGTTTAATTCCCTCACAGTTTGTTAAAATACGTGGAAAGGTGAGGGTTCCTTTCATCCAGCCAATTATGAGGAACCGTATGCTTCAGATATTGTGACGCTTGAACCCTGAGTTATTGTCGAGAGCGAATGTGCTGTCTACCTATAAATGGGTTTATTCTATTAGAAGATACCGCTGACGAGTATTGTAACCGAGTACCTAATAATTAATAATATTACCGCGTACATATAGAAAAGATCTTGTAATCACGGCTACGAAATGCGTTGAACTCGAAAGAATCGAAATTGTATTCTTTGCCCTTGTTAAAAGACTATGATGTCTTTTAACAAGGGCAAAGATATCGTTGATCATATAATTATGCCCTTATATATTTGAATATAAAGGGTCCTAAAAATTCCCACAGCTGGGATTATGGCCTCCTAAGATGCATGGGCCTTCATTTACTACGCCGGCCTTCTGCCTGTTTGTGTATGGAAAGAGGTCGACATCACAGGTCTCACTGGCTGCTGTTCAAATTTGGAAATAAGTTTAAGTTTTCGTCGCGTTTTAAACCGTTAAAGTGTTTAATTTAAATGTGTACTACTTGCGTACAAACAGTATTTAATAACACTGTTTTCCACTGTCTGCTACCAATTCCTCCCAAAATTGGATGCAGACTAACCCACTTTTGTATGATAGAGGAGGACAGACAAGCCTATGCATCTTAACCAGATGCGCTATCGACCTATTTTGGCTTTGGATATTCGGACATCCACAGACTGGAACAAAACCAATTAAACCTTCCAGACGAAGTCCAACACGTTTCACAGAAATTCGAAACATGTTGGTACCGGTGGGAATCGAATCCACGACCCATTGATTAGTTAGACCAACGAGAGAGACAAAAATCTTCAATTTATTCTCCTGAAACCGTTGCATTTCTTTCTATAACTACCCTCATCCCAGTTCGCGGAAACCCAGTGACAATAACCAGAATATTCCGGTCTTGGACAATTTACTTCCTTCCGCACACAATAGGATAAAAGGAAGTTTACAAACACATTAGTGCTGCTAGTAGCCGCAGAAGGATTAGGAAGGATTTCGTGAAAGTGTTACCGATTATTGTTAAGAGCCGAAATAAGCTTTTAAAATCCTTTGCCTGACCGCCTTTTGAATGTCCGAAAGTTTGTTTATCATTGCTTCATATAAAATAGTTTGTTAATTTATTATTAGACTCGGCACGATTGACAGAAGTAACTTATCATCAAGGTTATATCGCCTACCTTAGTAACACAGGTTACGTTACGTAACGAATCAATACATCGTCATGTATTGATGACTCTAAAAATATTATAAAGATGTAATAGTTTTTATCTGTATATGAAATAAAAAATAAATTCAAGTAATATATTGTGTTTTACACCTTTAATTTTTTTTTTGTGTAAAATTTAAATACGACTCGGCGCCTTGGCGAATCGGATGTTTTGCAGCAGTGATCACGGGAGGGGCGTAAAACCGTCGGGCCTTAGTTATTTTAAATTGTTTTTAGTTTAAAGTGTTTTATTTAATCTATATCCGAATCTACGGCGTAGCACTCTCACGTAGAGGATCTACGCCGTAGATTCCCCAAAAATTCGCAAGGAATAGAAAAAATGTATTTAAAGAATATTGGTAAAAATATACCAGGTCATTTAGTTGGAAATATACAAAAGTGATCATGAAATGTATTCGTAAACTTAATTTAAATAAAATACTTTAACGGTTTAACTAATATATCGCGTTTTAAACCGTTAAAGTGTTTTATTTAAATGTGTACTACGCGTAAACTACGATATTGAATGCCCACTGATACTTGTAGGTATTTGATAGTGGGAGGTACAAAAGTCATAAGTGAAGATAAATTAATTTTAAATAATGAAAAATGAAACGCTATATCGTAGATCACTAGTATTGTAGTATTGAAAGTGAAATAAGTCGCATTTTAATCCGTTTAAAGTGTTTTATTTAATGCTTATCATTCGCGTAACCTATATATAACGGAATTAATTATTTAATAGATTAATTTATATCGTTTTTTATAGGTATTGCTTAGTTTGCGCGAATAACTCACTTTCAACTGTTATAACGAGAAATATGTTAGTTAATTTATTTCAACGACGTTTCCGATGCTAAGCAGCCGCAGTTCAGCAGCATATAAGATAAAAATAAGTAATAATATATTGCGCGTTTTAAACCGTTAAAAGCGTTTTATTTTAATTGTTTCAAAATGTTAGCTACTAAGTACACCTCGAAGAATACAACTGTCTAATTGCGAACGAGTTTCTGAGGCTATAGTTGTCTTAAAGTCAAACGATATACTAATATAAGGCTAACTAATCGATTAATGAGCTAATTAAGGAGCTCCACCAACTCGTGATGATCAGCTCAGACCCACCTTCGGTTCCAGTTCAGCCGTACCCCATCACCAGTTCAAAAGGTCACGGTCATAGCACAACACTAAGATGGCAGAGTCACACTGGACCGGGAAAGGCAAGCAAGTGTTCCGCAAACACGACACAAACTAACCCATATCCCCCCGGCCCCCCCACTCGCAGGCAAAAGACGTCAACGCCTTAATAATTCACATTTCGCCCCTCCCTTTCATTCTACACGAGAGAAATCGCTCCGTCTCGCTCTAGTACGTTGCGCATTCTAACGCTGCGTTTTTTGTCTCTTTCTAAAGTGGTGCGAATGTGTATTTCCTTCTCGCTTCTGCTGGCTAGAGTAGACCGGCTGGGTGTATTATGCAGCATGTTTGGGCAAGGTTTTATGAAGTTTGCGCAGTCGGGTATAGAGCAATATGTTTATAGAGACATTCATAAAATATACATTTTCTACTTTAGAAGTTTCAAAGCAGGTTATTTAAAGTAAAGAGGAGAAATTTGAACGATGTGATAAACTAGACATGATAAATCTCTACAATATTTATATTAAATTTTTTTGGTAGGTACTAATAGTTATCTGATAGGGACAGACTGAATATCAGCGCTTAGCGAGCCTTGCTGAGCACATGCTGACTCTTGACGCCTTTTAGCACAGAGTTAAAATTTTACTTTTTTGTATTATTTTAATTTTAAGTTTTCTTTATTATTACCTATTTTAGTTGTAAACTATGTACTTATTCACGGATTATTTATTTATTTATACAAACAGATTTACGAATAGACAGATCATAGACACATAAATATAATATTTATTTATGCCTAATTATCATATTCTATATACCTATTATGTAAGAATCAAATTAATTATATGTTAATTTAAGTTCTTTCACAATTTTTCTCACACTATTTTAATAACGTACTATTTTCATTACTGTCTGACATTATCTCTCTAATTTACCTCGATTTTCAGTTCCCAACGTGACCACGGCTGCTACAGTCTCCGAAACGTCGGGCCGTACCTAGTAGAAATTAATTTGAAAAAATTTTACTTTGCGTTTTAAACCGTTAAAACTGTTTTATTGAAAAAATTACTAAGTGTTTCATTTTCTTAATTGAAATTATTAAGAACTTTCATTTGTCTTGGGTATTTAATTTATATAAAAAAGAATCTTGGGTGCTTATATTTTTATTTATTTAATGTAATAGATAAATTACTAAATTGTTGAATAGTGTTTTGCCTGGCATCGTGTTAAGAGGTCCCATGCTCCAACGCTGCTCGAACTCAATATCAACTTGTCCAAAAAAATGGATTATTAAAAGACATACAAATGTGTCCGCCCCATACTCCAGTTAGGGGTATTACAGCCATATATATGACACGTAGAGCGTTAGATAAAACGTACGTTCGAGGGTGGGAACTGACAATCGAGACGTTGTCTTTGATCTCAGACACTTGTTCCAGCTCTTTGCTTATTAAAGGATTTATTTAATTGAATTGGCTTCTTCCACACTCCGCGGAGCGTCCATTATTTTTGCTTCACTGCAACGGGGGCTATAACGTTTGATTAATGATGATTTGTTTGTCTGGTGTTTTTTTATTGTCTAGTCGAGAGTCGCCGACTTTCGAGGATGTTAAGTAGTGTAAAAAAAGTAAGCTTTTAATATAAAACTTATATTTTTATACCAGCGACTTCGTCCGCGAGAATCGTTATTTTGGGCATCCAAATTAGTTTTTGCACACGCCGTCTTCTTTATAAGCTGTTAGCCACGACGTCGACCGCGTCCTTTCCCGTCGTTTTTACAAGTTGTTCTTAAAAGATAGACATATGGCGTCGCAGACTTTTGTTTAGATCAATTGAAGAGGAATCATTTTTTCATACAAATCTTGAGCCGTTTTTGCAGCGTACGCATCTGAAACCCACAGAGATGAAAAATTTTCCCCGTTTTGTTCACATTTCCCGCTGTTACTTTTGCTTCTACTAGTTACAGCGCATTTTATAGCCTTCCTCGACAAATACTGTAACCAATACAAAAATAATTTATCAATTCGAACCCGTAGTTCCTGAGATTAGCGCGTTCAAACAAACAAACTCTTCAGCTTTATATATTAGTATAGATTAAAGGTTACGTTATATTTTCCCATTTATGTTTAGTTTACTCGTCCCATTTAAATAGAACTCATTTAACGGGTTACAACGCGAAGTGTATTTATTGACTTAGGTATTCACAATATATTTTAACTATGGCAAGGCGTTTTGATGGAGCAGCGGTCATGTGAGTTTTAAGCCGTTAAAATTGTTTTATTTTTGTGTAAATAACAATGCTAAATTATTTCCATGAATGAAAAATTAAATGCAAAAATATTAGATACTTAGTTAGATTTTGAATGGTAAATACATGGAAAAGCTGTAAATTAAATGTTCTAACGGATTAAACCGGAAAATATATTAGTTAGACTTATTTGAAAATTATTTTATCTACGGGCCGGCGTTTTGACGTTATGGAAAAGCATTTTCTTTTAACGACTTAAAACGCAAAATATAGTTAGTACCTACTTATTTGTAACTAGATACGACTAGATAGATTGTGCCGGATCGGATGCTCATTACCGCGGCAGCAGACTAGTAAAACAATAAATGTAATACGTGGCGTTTTATACCGTTAAATTACTTTTACTTAAATGTTTACGTATAAACATCTTAGTCATGAAGAATCTATAAAACAAACAACCCTATTAGTAAAGATTCTTCATTAATCCACTTGCTCCTCTAAAATGGTGAACCCTGGTGGAGTGAGGGTAATGCATGCGAAGAGCTGCTTCACTCGACCTGTGTTTATTATAATCAAAAGAATAATAACGACCCCATTTGCATCACAGGGTGCTATGTTTTGAGTAAATATCGTTTGAGAAGGAGCTGTTATGATAAGTCGGTTTTATCATTAACTAGCTGTGTCACGCAGAATACTTACTTAGTTATTAAAAGATAGACATATAGGTCGCGGACTTTTTTTTAGATAATTTAAAGAGGAATGCATATGTGTATCTTGAACCGTTCTTGCAGCGTAGGTACGTCTCGGAAACCCTTAATGATGAGTAAGTTTCCTCGATTTCCCCGATTTTTCCGCGTGTGAAAATTTCTTAGTTATAGAAACATGTTGGACTTCGTGTGGAAGTCTGGATACAAAGTTTAATCGCGTTTCTTGTACAATCTGTGGTTTTCCGAATATCCAAAACGAAATAGGTAGACAGAGCATTATGTTGCTTATACGTATTATTAGCCTATTATGGCTGGAGTATATCTATCACCTACTATCAAGTGTATCGCAAAGAATGAAAGATATCTGAAACATCGAAATGTGCTGTCGATCTGTTTGTATCTTCGGACATTCGGAAGTCCACAGACTGACTTACTAACACACAGACAGACTAAACTTTTTGACGTTTTTTTCATCTGCGGACGTCGGTTTCGTGACCAGAACGTAATTTTGATATTCCTACCACTTATTTGATAATTTTAGATATTTTTGAAAACTTATAAATTGAATGGTAGAGTAGACGTACCTAGTACGTAGGTAGGTAGGTAGTACACGCTTAAATAAAACATTTGTAACGGTTCGAAATGCGGAATGTATATACCTACAATACATATTATAAAAAAATACTAAAAAAAAAAAAAAAAAAAAAAAAAAAAAAAAAAAAAAAAAAAAAAAAAAAAAAAAAAAAAAAAAAAAAAAAAAAAAAAAAAAAAAAAAAAAAAAAAAAAAAAAAAAAAAAGGGGGGGGGGGGGGGGGGGGGGGGGGAAAAAAAAAAAAAAAAAAAAAAAAAAAAAGGGGGGGGGGGGGGGGGGGAAAAAAAAAAAAAAAAAAAAAAAAAAAAAAAAAAAAAAAAAAAAAAAAAAAAAAAAAAAAAAAAAATTTTTTTAAAAGGGGGGTGTTTATAAAAAAAAAAATATTAAATAGGGGGGGGGGGGGGGGGGGGGGGGGGGGGAAAAAAAAAAAAAAAAAAAAAAAAAAAAAAAAATAAAAAAAAGGGGGGAGAAAAAAAAAAAAGGGGGGGGGGGGGACCCCCCCCCCCCAAGGGGGGGGGAAAAAGGGGGGGCCCGCCCCCCCCCCCCCCCCCCAACGGGGTACGGGGGAAAAAAGAGGGGAAGGGGGGAAAGGGAAAAAAATCAAAAAAAAAAAAGGTTTGGGGGGGGGGGGAAAATTTTCCCCGAAAACCCGGGGGGGCTACAAGACAATTTTAAACCAATTCCAAATAGCTTGCAAACCAGCCGGTTTATTAATGAACAAAGGCAAGTCCAAAATTATATCTAATGGTGAAAAACAAGCGATAATGGTCGATGACGATATCATCGAATATGTTACAGATTACACCTATCTGGGGCAAATAATATCATTCGAAAACTGTCAAAATAAAGAAATAGACCACAGCTTGCCAAAGCATGGACAAAGACTGGAGCTTATATATAATAAAAATGGACCCGCCTGGAAAAGTACTGGAGTCTTAAATATACTAATGAATATTGAATGTCCATGGAACTTAAAAAAGCCGCCTTTAACGCTTCCTACCACCAACACTTATTTATGGCGCCTCACCAACAAACAAGAAGAAAAACGAAATATTTGTCAACGAGCTATGGAAAGGTCAATGTCGGGTGTCAGGAGAAGTGACAAAATGAGAAATACAGAACTTCGATCTTTAACTAAAGTAAAAGACGCTACAAATATGGCAAGAAGGCTCAAATGGAACTGGACGGACAGATGCCAGAAGACTGCAGATGGGCAAAAATTGCGACGGAATGGTGGCCTCAAGACCACAAACGGAAGATCGGCAGGCCCAAAAAGAGATGGTCAGATGACATCCAGCAGCTTACAAAAACGTGGTGGAGAAAAGCAAGAAACAGGACAGAATGGGAAAAGATGGGGGAGGCCTTTTGCGACGCAAATATACTCATTGCGCATAATATTTATACTTAATAGTTATAATATATTTTAAAGTGTCATAATGTAAATAAATAAATAACAAATGTAATTTTATAATAATGTATAATGGCTTATTATTATAAAGCTGAAGAGTTTGTTTGTTTAAACGTGCGTATCACTGGAACTACTAGTGCGAATTGAAAAATATTTTTGTGTTGGTTAGAGCATTTCTTGAGGAAGGCTATAAGACATCACTCTATGACTAATATGAGCAATTAAACCGTTAAAAGTGATTTATTTAAATGTGTACTCGCGTAAACTGCGAACAGTATCTTGAAACCTATCGATTATATCGCTACTACATACTAATTAATAGATGGTATAACACTTTATCAAAGAATTCAAGTAAAAATAATACCTACAGACGAAAGTTTTATAACTCGTGGTCCCTCAGATCCCCTGTCTAAAACCACTCGCTTCTAAAAATATGTCCCTAAGTTTTGGTGCGATCATGCATACGCCTCTTGACTCCGAAGATGATCAAAGGCATTCGGTGCTGCACTTCACATCTCTTTGATTTGTCCTCAATAGAGTCCTTAGTCTCCATCCTACGACGCTGAGTACCAAGTGACGCAATTAGAATACTAATTTAATAAGAGTTCGGTGACACGGTCGGGACTCGAAGCCACTAACGCAGCGTTCGCCTGTTACCTATAATGTCTACCAGACATTGTTTATTGTAAAATAAATTTCTAATGAATATAATTAATACAAGAATAAGATGAAAATTGATCTTTCATTATTTTCTGGGCTGTAAATATTTCGCGTTTTAAACTGTTATTTGTGTACTACACGCGGTAATTATTACTAACACGTTAGACTTTTCCAACTTTCCTACCGCCCAAGTGTGAACGAGATTTCAATACGGAGTTCAACAAGTTTTAGCGAAATTATAAACTGGTAGGCATCAAAGCCACGACCAATTGATTATTAGCCGCGCCTACCATAAGACCAACGAGACAAATTAAAAATAAATCTAGTTAGGACTCTATAAAAGTTCCTTCGATATAAAAAAGAAACGCACAAAATTTTTGTAATTTCTTTATTTTTTCACCATTTATCGTAAAACTTTCCTACGGCACAACGCGCGTCGCAGTCGCGCACCAATATTACGCCTTGTGTATGTCGAGCTCATTACAGACCACATCACATCATTACATACAGCGGCCGACCGAGGGTCTACCCACTTACCATGTTTCGTTACGTAACGCGTTACGGCACTAGTGTGGATTCCAATGTCAATATTGACAACATTCATTTTTAGATGTAGTGAGTAGGCACCTCAATCGACCGACAACACATCCCTACGTCACCTTACAGTTGGGTTGCGTTCACAATTCCAAGACGAACAGAGAAACAGATAAAAATACAATATGGCATAGGATTCCCCATACAAATAAGCGTAAAAAATTCACATCGTTTTAAAAGTACAGAAACAATATAAATGTATATCCATCGTAAGTACACACGAGCACCAAGTTGGCAGTTTCACTGCCTGCCTTACCATACCGATATAAAACGTCTCCGCGCAAACGCTGGCCGGTACTTGTCAATGTCCGCCACAGATCTCAGGTGCGCGGAGACCCAACCTTCGTAACCGTACAATACAGTAGATACAAAATTTTATGTCCTTCGGGACAGTTTTTATGGAGGGCTAATGGAGATGAGAGTAGCTTTAAAAGACTGCTACACAACAGTGTACACTGATCATGGCTTCCCTACTACTCCGAGGACAGACTGTGTCTTCTGTCATCTTCATCAACCCTTAAGATACACGTGTAATGATTCAAATTTTACCAACAAGTAAAACGGATCTTGGTTTTTTGTAAACAAACAGAAAATAACAATACATATAGAATATACTATGATAAACTTATAGGAATTTACATCACACTGCGATCTTTGGATACAAAATATAGATGGCGCTTTGTTCAAAATGTAACTAAACCTTTTTCACTTTTATGCATTAAGGTTTACACTAATTAATGAAAGCGCCAAATGTTTTGTGGGTTTGTTTTTGAAGCACATGCGCACATTCGGAACCTGTTATCACAAAATGATCTATCACTTTTTGAAGTGCTTTACGTAGTTGGAAAATGGTGACAGACGAAACATCGTTTCTCGTTATACTTCAAAAACAATTCCCACACCTCCAAAACTAACATACCAAACCAGTCTCATACATACGAGCCGTGTTACACACGAATTTAGAAAATTTCGAAATAAAGCTTTAAAGTAATCCAAAAAATTTATCCTCATCACATGAGCGACTTCAGTCCAACCGTTCCCTCTATAGGATATCCATATTACCGACTAAACCTCTGCATATTGGGTGCGCGCGCCTCTCATACGGCGACATTGCGTTGTTTTCTACAAAACCTTTTCACACCTTCTATAAAGTATATCGCGTCACACAAGAGTGGCATTGTTAATTAGAAACTTTCCACTGACACCGCCGTATGAGACACGTATACGAAGAAACCTCAAGAATACGCGACCACAACACCAGCACCCCACACCGACGAGTCTCCATACACAACACTCAATATGCCTTTACCAGTACCTCAATTTATTAACATTCTATTTTTTACAACTTAGCTCGATCCGCTTTTCGCGGCTAACCGGCTCTACAGCTTCTCCGAATCCTATAAGATCCCACTTTTGATACACAAGGTGTGACACAGTTGACACTACAGCTTATTATTATCTGTGCAAAATGCGGATTAGCTGTGGAGCCGATCGCAAACCTATCTAAACAAATCCCCTGTCGTTCGATACACTACAGAACACAGTTTGTATCCATCGCCTGACCCTAAGGAAAACATTTACGTGGCCCGACCGCGCGCAAGCGCACTGGAACATAAACGCAGTTCACCAACTTGTCGAAGGCACAAATAAAAACAAGCGTCTACCTCAGCCGGCCTATGACGCCCGAGCGCGCCCGGGCCGCCGCACATTATCGATACTATACATAAAATATTAAATAGGACACAATATTTCGAAATTGTTTAAATCTACGAATTACCGATTATTTAATATAAACTACAATCGATTGGCAGTATTTTTCACCTATCTCTTCGTCATGATATATCATATCACTAGTGACGCGATTAGAGATGGACGAGGCTATCGCCACGCCCCCGCGCACTGATGTTACCGCTCGAACACATCTGTCATCGGTGTCGCTCACCTCCTGGACGTTACGAGAAATGCTTAAAAATAACGCACCGTGAAGAGGCTTATGTTACTCAGAAGGGGGCAATATGGATTTCAAAATTATTATTATTGCCATTGTCGCCTAATCGTACTCAGACCAATTTACTCTACTCCACCTTCGGCTCGCATGTGTTCCCTTCAACCATTCACATATAAACTACTGCGCACTCTAGTACGAGCTCTTTGCAGCCGAACGCCGAAAAGAACTTTTACCAGCGAGTTATTGGTGCTTCGACGATTGGCTTATAGTTACATTTTTACCAACTCAAGACATTTTTCGATTACAATACGTATTATGAATCTTTCTAGTCAAACAGAGGTAATCGTATCTATGAATGTACAATAACAGGTACCAATATTGCTTTTGGGTTCACAAAATTTTTAGGTTATATTTTCGGGATTGCCTTTTCTCCTGACTTTAAAACTAGTTTATTGCTGAATATACCTTTACATTCGGCCAGCATTCCAGTAACACGGATCTTAAAATTTGGGGCTTTTTGAAAATTCGGTGCCATTCTAATAATCTGCTCATTCTGAGCTTTTTCTATAGGATACATTCACAAGCTCCAAATGTTAAGATAAGCGAATATTTTGAACCTTGTTGTGAGGGTAGTCAGAAAATAAGACGCGCGGCGGAGGCTGCGACGGCAGAGCGCTTCCACGCGATCAAACGTAACGTACAGATAAATTATCTTTTAGCAAAACATCAATCAATATCAGAAATATAATTAATTAAAACTAACGTACTATAACTCTCTGAATTTTTAAATTTATTACTTTTTTTTTAGATTTTTATTTTACGTTTCGTAGTTGTCATTCAGTATCTATAGTGTACCTATTATGTATTTATAACACGTTTAGAGCGAGCGCGGCGGAGGCGCAGGTCTTTGTTGTCACTACTACTTGGACCAGTTGTGGAATAGCACAAGGCTACGTAGGCCGGAGATTTCGTATTTAGATTTGGATACTTGCTGCTATTTATAGACAAAACCAACTAATATCTCTGTGCGACCTGGAAACATTTGAATTGAAGTAACGGTACTACTACTGGATACTTTACAGATTACCACAATTTTACGAATAGGGAAATGGGAGACGGTGACAACAAAGGGCGCAACTTATGAATAGTATAATTGACTATCATCATCAGCCACACACCTGACAATCATCGCTGACCTGGCGACGTTCACATACTTTGTATTCATGATTATCGGAAATCTTTGAATCGAGTTTTAAAATACATGAACGCCCCTAGATCAGCCCGCATGTACAATATATAGATAAGACAAGGATGTGCGGATTAAGAGGCGCGCGGCGCAAGTATCACAGGAGGCAGCTCTCGACCCCTCGGCGGCGCGGCTCCTATCACCCCCCCTTAAATCGACGGCACATAACATTCGACCCAATCTAGAACTGTTATGGTTCAGAATATAAAACCATTGAGAGTATTACAATATGATCTATGAATTCGTTCAAATAAAGAACATATATAAAACACTTTTAACGTTTTAAAACGCGAAATATTTAACAAATAATAGCATCGAATGAGAGGACATCGTAAGTCAGTAGTGTACTACAGCTAAGATGTAACAGGTTTGACTTTGACATTGACATTAGAGACACCCTTCATCTTCAATCCTCCAGTGACCTACAAAGCATCCGAAACGTCAGGTCGTAATTAATACAGATTTCAATAAGTTGAGACATATTTTGCGCGTTTTAAACCATTAAAATTGTCTTATTTAAAAGCGTTTTACTAGCATGAATGACGGATAGTGCTCAACTGTATACCGTCGATTTTTCGGTGCGGAATTTCCCCAGAAACCAATAAACCCACAAACACGCACAAGTGCCTATTGCCGACGTAATGACCCCACGCGATAACTAGCTTCGTTAACATATAGACTCTATTATTACATTATATATCTCATTGTACATTAGTAATATTGACGACAGTCGTTAGCCGACCGAAACGGGAATATATCGATATCATCTCTAAATATAAACTCTGTTAATCTTAAATGTCTATGGAACTAAAATTAGATTTTGTACCATGTAGTTTGTTAAAATTAAGCCACACGTCGTGGGGGGACGCACTGGGGGCCTCGTGCATGGCTTACGACCTAAGTTTATTATTAAGTGGGTGTATTAGATGCAAAGTACTGGTCTGCCGATCTAAAGAGAAATATTGTAGATTGATGGTCTATGATTTTTCTTAACACATGAGTCAACGACCTAGTAGACACCGCAATCAAAATTTATAACCGACTCATCATGTCACAGATTTGAGACTTGGGCAGAAACATTGATATGTCCGCGTTTAACGGTTTAAATCACGAAATATATTAGTGAAACTAATGTCAATTAATTTTAACCTTCATATTCATGACCACGGCTGCTGCAAAGCATCCGAAACGTCTAGGAGTAGTTAAAATAAATGGTAAATAGGTTTGCATAATATATTTCGCGTTTTAAACCGTTAAAGGTATTTTATTTAAATGTGTACCAATCGCTTAACTACAGACACGAAATTAACCAGTGGAATTCACTTAGTGGTTGGTTCGAGATATAGCATCGTTCACCGTCTCTTTCATTCTTCCTTGTGTTGAGTAATCTCGATAGACCGGCAGGGTTATGAGGTATGTGCGCCCCCCCTCGAGCCCACAATAACACATGACAAGCGATACGGAACACTGGACTATGTTCGCGCCGCGTCTCTGCCCGCACACCCGACTACTGACGAGTGAAAAGGAACAAGATATACCACGTATACGGTGGACTGGCGAACCTTTGAGTGTCATACAGCAAGTAGAATTTTCGTTAACCTTCACTTTACTTTATCAATTTCACTTCCGAGTTTCTAGAACCTACATCTTTTTAAATTTAGAACAAGGCAGACACCCAACGGTTCACGTACCCACCTTGAAAACAAAACTATAACTAACTTACGATACCGTTAACGCCGCACTCGCTCCTTTCATATATATGTATATATCTACTTTATATTATTATAGAGAAGTGATTTTATATGTATTTTTATTTTTCTCATCTATCTGTTATAGTTATCGGACGTAACCAACTTATTCCACTCTGTTTCACGAGTTTTAAACGAAATTAACTGTACGGAGGCACAAACTAAATGGCAACTGTTACTCTCTTGATGAGCGAAAAATTGACATCGCTTTCGTAAAGTGCTTGCAACACATTGGAGACGGTAGTACGAGGTGTCATTTAGATTGTTCCGGAATATAGACTATAGTAAACTGCATCTGTTAGGGTCAGCGCACATTAGCCACCGGCCAAGTGTACGCCAAACCTTATTTGATTAGCGTAGTATTGACTGTATCGGATCGGATGCAAAAAGTCAACTATTTCTATCTGTTAGGGCAATAATCTAAATTACATTTAAAGTTCCATAAAGCGGATATCAAAGTACAAGCGTAACATTCTTACTAAAGTAGAACACATTAGCTTATTAAATTGTATGAAATGCTCACATTTTATTGTATTTCGTTACCCGCTTCATGAACGTCACGTGAGCAACTTTTGCAGTGGAAACTTCGAAAAGTTGCGCGCGCGCAGCGACTGTCAACTCTCTTATACTTTAACTTTACGATACAGTCAATATGACATTTCACTCCAACGTACCTACAGATCAAACTATCAACGAACTCAGCTGCATACGAAGATGTAACTAAATGTAATGAGAATATAAGTCTGTACTTGAATACCGTGAAATTTTTCGATGACTCATACAACTATTATAACATACAATATTATATCTAAGTCGTACTGAACGCATAAACGTACTCGGTATTTGATTTCGTTAAAATATCGTTTATGTTTCCAGTAGATCGAGAAGTTATTAACAGATGGCAGTATACGCTTAAAATATAAAACTGTTATAACGTATAAAGCAATGTAACATGAAAAAAGACTTTATTTTATTACAATAAAGTCGAAATTGACTTGGAGTTGCCGTGAGAACGAAGCGAAGCAAACACATAAGAGTATTAATTTGAAAAAAAAATGTAGCGTTAGTGGCACGATAGAATGGGAACTGAGTAGAAGTTCTTTTTAATGACTCGAGTCGTAGACTGTAGACAACTACGCACCTACTTATTTACCATAGATTAAACACTTACAGCCTAACTTTTTTTGCTGTATTTTTTTCATTTTTCTTTTCATTAATGTAAAAGGGGTGAAAAAAGGTCATGGCGCGACGTCGACGTGTCAGAGACGTGAAGGGAATTGCTTTTCAAAGAAAAGTGGGGATAGTCCCAAATACAAATAGGCTCTTATGAAAAAAAAATACACAAAATAGGCACGGCCGACGCCTGCTGTAGTGTTTACCTAATCCTACTGCGTCCCGCGCATACATACATATATACAAAACACACCAATATAATATACGGTTCGACACGTAATCGCTTGCCAAGCGAGCCCAAAGTCTTCCTCGTCAAAGAAGACAGAGTCCAAGAAAACATTTGAATCGTAATTGTAACATATAGTTTATTCAAGCGATTACGAATCACACAGGGTGCTTACAAACCAACAGTTAAGTGTCTCTCAAGGTTTTGTAGAGATATAGATCTAGCCGAATCCAGGGCACGTGTCACACGCCCTTATACCATACCAATGTACCCTTGTACTATTTAAGCAACAAACTTAAATCTACCCTCGCACGAACGCGGCCGTTTCGCTCAGCTACAATATGCGGGTATATTAACAAAAACTATGTAATTGGTTTTTTAAATAATTTCGAAAATACAAAATTCATTGGCCGAGTATAAAAAAACTATACATAGAGATTTTATGAAAACAAACTTTGCTTAGTGAATTCATAGCCGTTTAATATTGACTTCCATCCTAGTTCCGTTTCGTAAAGGAGCTGAACGGACGCGCTGTGCTTATAAACATTCACACGTCCTCTGACTACGAGTATATCACAGCTGCGCGTCACTTATAATTATCACGAGTGCCGCCGCCCTGCTACAAACCGCCATTTTTCTATGTCAAAAATGCTAGTTGAAGAAACCACTTCATCTTTACACGTCTGACAAATTCCCAATATGTTGTACGTTGTAAATAAAATTAACGGTTAACGGCAGAGCGGCTGATGTATTACTCGCCCTGTAAACACCCGGTGTCCTTATTGGGGCGATACGCACATAATACCATTAGGGTGAAAAAATTTTTTTAATCCATAGATTACAATCAATTTGAAGCTTCGATCAGTAGTACGTATTATTGCTGTCAAGAAATTGATTTGCTTTAAAAGCATGTACATATCGACCCCAAACAAGTCCGTATTCAAAGTACAGACACAATACACTAAATAATTCATAATAAAGAGAAATACACCTAAAACTAACGTACTTCATCCAAATGTTTAACGCCAGGGAAATTTATATTCAATGTGTACCCCCTGGCGTATTTTAAATAGACTTAATGGAATTTTGATTCCGTAAAAAACACAAAGAAAAAAATCGTTCAAAACGATAATTGCGAATAAAGCTTAGCTTTAGTTCTGCGGCGGAGTTTTAATTCCATTCCTCGCGATCGGTTTTAAAACCGGTTTTTTAAACAAGCGAATAGAAGCGATACATACTTTTATGTGCAATTAGGTTTTACGCGAAAATTATTCCTTATTGTAGTACAATATTACTTTTATAACATACAGTATATAAATTATTGCCAAATCAAGGGTTTGTTTTAGTGTTATCCAGAAATCGTAGTTTTCCGAAGGATTTCGCTGTTATTTTGAGTAATGATCACCATCGAGCCCGTACATTTGATTTAAAGATAGCTTATTGAACTTTTGTATGATAACTGAAATTTAGTTTATCTGCTCAAAACATTATGTGGGTAGTTGGAAAATCCTTCGTAAAACTCATCGTCTAAGATGAAATCAAATCGATACCGACGCCGCGCGATGCGAAACGAAACGTGATCGGATCGTAAACAAAACGTAATAAAGCTCAAACGGTTTATCACATCATCTTATTTCTATAAAGTGGGCACAGAGCTATGTACAGGGGGGGCCGACGGGCGTTCACGGCCGGAAGTAGCCGATGCGATCGCATCAAATCCGACTTGCGCCGTTTCCGCCGAATGTGTCCTGCAACAGATCAGTAGTAATGTTATATAGGGTAAAGGCATCAAAGTTCTTTACATCTTCGAGGTAAGTTTTTATCTCAAGACATATGATTTCGGGGTTTGAAAGTTATAGTTCATTCAATTTTGTAATGTCAAACCGACGTAGTCTAACAAATTTATAATGTCCCCGTATTTGTCTATCTTTAAGATAAAAGCTCTTTTTTTAACGTAAATAAATTTAGTCAAAATTAATAATGCACCATATATTTGTATGAGTCAACTCACTCATCAACATCAATATTCGTCTCGCAAACGACAAAACAACGTTTATCGAATCAGCTAGTAGTTATAAACATCTTAAACAATTATTATATGCTGAAATAGTTATGCTTTCATCAGGCTAAATTATTACTCTGATTTAAAAAAGGCAAACTCTCACCATTTCCCGTGTAGGCTGCGCGCTCCCGGCCCTGCCTCCGGAGCCACTGCCACCCTGCAATTATCAATACTTTTGCTATAATGTGAGCTTTCTTCATAGAACAGGTATTGACTAACTAAAGGGACCTTTTTACGACGCAGCACATACAAATATATGTTCACTTGATGGAAGGTTAAACAACCACAAACATGCACTTATACCGTAGGGCAGATTATAAATCTTCACGCCATTTTCATCTGTGAATTGTGATTCGTGACTAGGATGGCTAAAGTTTCGATGTGCTAAAGTTCTTTTTTATTAATTTAGACGTAATCCGTTGGTCGAATGGTATAAATGTATGGCTAATCAACAGATCTTACAGAGTGCAACAATTTGAAAAATAAATAAAATGTTTGATTTAACCCTTCATCGACTGAACCAGGCATGTCTAAACACCTCTGTCAGATAAAAAAAGGGTGCGTATGCGCATCCCTGACCCTCGTAGCCGCCTCTGTAACCAAATAGTTATCCCTGTTGCCAGGCATTGCGTTAAGCGTGACAGGGATGGGTTCAAATCTCGAGGAAATAAGATTGTTTCGGTTGAGCACGGCACAGAAAGTCTGAACTACATGTTAAAGAAGCGATCAGTGAAACAGACAGAAATATGTTTGCCCAATGCTCCGAGGGAAGAAACATGGTTTCACTACCCGTGTACGTAGACGTCTTACTTGGTGCGTGTGTGGTGGCGAAAGTTGAGCGCGACCCATCTTATCACAGTAGTCCGCCATAATGTCGCGAAAACGCGACCAGCACTTTTCCGGCACCGTGATCGCCGTGCGGAAATTACTCTTCACCTGGACACATAACGTAAATGAGAAAAAAAAAAATTTACAATCGATTAAATATATTAATCAGTATTCAAGAGTCAACTGTACTAAAAAATAACGTAAATGAACTTCTAAACCAAACCAGGAAATGTAAGATTGTCATCTGAACATCAGACGAAGACCTCTTGTTCATAACGGGTAAACATTTTTTTAAAATACCTAAAAAGTGCTTTTTGAAACTAGCAAAATAGCAATAATTACGGAAAAAGCTTTGCAATAGGGAGCCGTTTAAGTGTTTAATATTTCGCGATTGGTTGGGGGGCGGGGGGGGGGTATCAGAGTTAGAAACTGGATAACATAACGTTACAAAATTAGGAAACAAGAATCTGAACTCAACGCTTGCGCAGCGCCCGGGCATGCGACATGGGAGATATGGGGGGAGGGGGATTACAGAGCATTCTGTGTGCCTAATACGGCCCGAAACATCACTAGGCTAAACTCTTTGTTTTGAGATAGTTTATTTAAATAACCACTTCTTTATTATATTATACTTCGTAATTCCGGGCTTTGGGGAACGATGATCAATTTAAGTGTATGTAGAATTGATTAAGGAGTAAGGAGATCGAATCCCTGAAAATTTGAAGTTTGTCCTAGAAACTTCCCAAATGAGAAATCTGCTATTCGTAATCTTAAATTCGTTTCTTACGGTACAACTAAATACTTGCACAGCCCACCACAACAATGAAATAATTAATATGACGACGAGATGTACATGAGTAATGTATAATAAAGTGTAAAGTAATGTCATGCTGCAACGGCGCAGAATTACTTGCAACGAAGGTACAACCTCGCTGACTTTCATGTAGATGCCTCGATTGTTTTGCCCGATATCAAAGTAGAAGTTCTTGTTGTCGACGCGTAGGTGTCGCCCCTCGGGCAGTTCGCCCTTGTATCTAGAAGAGACGAAACTGATGTAGGATATTTAATAAAAAGTTTTAAAATAAGTGTACATCTAAATAAAGCAAAGTGTGTTATATTTCAGTATAACTTATTTTTAAACTGTTTAACGTTTTAAAATGCAAAATATATTGGTTAAACTTATGTAATAATTATTTTAACTACGGCCAGGCATTTCGGAAGTGAAATAAACTGGACAAAAATATTGTAGGACATTGGCAGGCATTTCACTAACTTGGTGACATAGATGAAGAGCCTTCGGTGACCAACCTGACCAAAACAATTTGTCGTGTTAGTCACCAGAATCTGATGATAAAAGCAAATCCATACGTGTTCTTCACAGACCCCCCGTGACCATAGCTGCTGTTAGGCATCAGAGCGTCGGGTCGTAAAGTCGGGGTCGGGATTTGAAAATGGTTTGAGAAACTTGGCGTTAGATACTGTTAAGTGTTTTATTTAAATGTGTACTCGCGTAAACTACAGACAATACATAGATGAGACTTACCCGCCATCATCAATTCCGAAGTCGTCCAGCAGATCGGTGAGGGCGTCGCGGAATTCTATCATGCCCTGGGCGGGCAGCGCGATCTGGCTGCGGGGCCCGCCCCGCGTTATCGTCTGAGACACTCGTAGGAAACGACCGCGAGAGTTCTCCTTCAGATCTAGATAGTATCTCCTGTTGTCCTACAATTGTTTGCTTGGCGTTTTATTGGTTCAATATTAATTTTAATCGATTATAAGTTTTGTGAAAATAAATTATTTCTACAAAACATGTTCTAAATTAGACGACGAGCTTATTGGTTTAGTGGTAGCAATGTGTTGCTAATGATCGGGCCGTGGGTTCGACTTCACCGGGATGGACATGATTTTACTATTTACCAATAATATTTTTTTCTGAAACATGATGGACTACATCTGGGATGTAGATATTAAATGGATGGGAGGAATAACGAAACTCGTCTGTCCTCCTTTGTTTAAAAAAAACAGTGTAGACTTTAAAGACACCTTTAATTAAAGCCACTTTTAATTTTGTATTACACTGTAGCTGAAAAGGCTAAGATGTCCTGAGTTCGAATTCTGGAGAGACAAAAAAATGTTTGGCTCTAGCAGCGCACAGAAGTTTGATCAACTACTTGCAGGTAAATAAAAGCCATCAGTGAAACGGACGCAGAAATGCTATAACTAGTTGATACATTTCCCGCAGTACCCAGTCCCACATTAGTGTGAGAAACTTAATATAGATAGAGAAAGCATGTTCCCAGGTTTAATTTACCCCTATGTTACCTTTAACATCATCTCTGACTTGAGTTTTCCATCGTCCGGCACGTTGTCGGGGTTGGGCGGGCCCAGAGACGAGTAATAGTCGCTGAAACTCGACAAGTGGTCGCGGAACTCCGCCGCCGTTGACATCGCTAGGAATATTTGACTTCGCCGACCGTCTGCGCCGATCTGTGGGAGTTTTTATTTTTTTTGGGCACACACGATTAGACGGTAGTAGCTGGCTTTCGTGGGTAGTAGGCTGTACTAGCACTCCGGTACAGTAAAGCTTACCACCGAAAATGGTCAGAGTGGAACGACTCCCCCACTCATGTGTAACCCGCATTTTCAATAAAACATAAATAAGCCCAGAGAGAAGTTAAAAATCTATTTATATTTTAAAAAATGATAAAACAGTCAGGACTTGGGCTTCGACAGCGTTCCGTGGTGCTGCTAGAGCAGCAGCCAACCAATTGGACCAATTGAGCTACCGGGCACGGTCACACACGGACACACGTCGCCATCGTCATCTCTTGCGCAATGTAATTTGAACCTTGTATCAATAGACTAGACAGATTCTACCTAACATATAAAAACTTAATAGATAGTTTTAATAGGGATATCTTCAAATATCCGGTTTCTTGATCGCTATTAACGAGAGAAAGAAAAACATGATAAGATAAGGATATCTTAAGATCAAGTTTCTATCTTAATAATCAGACAAACCTTATCAACTTGTCTCCTTACACGAGGGTCAAGGTTCAGTAGATTATACAAATACTTTTAACAGATTAAAACGCGAAATATATAAGTGTATTTACAATTTATACTACTACAAGTATAGGCCCCCGTGACTACGGCTGCAGCAAGGCATCAGAAACATGGATCACTATTTGTCTCTATTACGTTTTTTGACATTTGGAATAGTCATGGAATACACAATTTAACCAACTTTAAGTAGCTTTTCAATTCGATTCGTATATATATGCTTTTTTATGTTAGGGCATAAATTCGTCGTTTCTGGACTGATTTTTAAGTTTCTTTTGGATAACGAGTGTGAGGAACTTTTAAAAAATCATACAAACTACCAAAAATACTTAGAATGAAAAATCCAATCAACATCATACAATTCGATACATGGATGGATGGAGCCGAGATACGAAAACTAGGAAAAAATTAAGAAAATCTCAACGGTTTACAGACTTCAAAATTATAGCTAAATTGAATAAAACATTCCTATGTAACTAAATCATAATAATACTTTGCGCAAAGTAAATTTATATTTTTTTGTTTGAAGTCAGTTATTTTATTAATATTATTTAAAAAATACACGTTGCCAGTTGTTAAAAAACGATGGATTTAAATTAAAACGCTTATCGTTTGTTTAGTATATATATCTAATCTTTTTGGTTGAATTAGGAGACGGTGGATGTGCTATATAGGGATATATTTTGTTATTTCGGTCTAATCATGGACAATTGTAAATTAACTATTTGATTAAAATGGATTACAGAAAAGAAACAAAGTAATACAGTATATTTTTATAACCTTACTACTTTAGAAGCGAATTTAGAACCACCAGTTACGGTGTCTCAGACCAGAAATAGACATCAAAAATGCATTTTTATTTCAGTATTGCAATGAGTTTTTTTTATTAAATATTATAATTATTAATAACCTATTACGGCATTATATATCATTCTTCCTTTACATGTCCTTTTGGCCTGAAATGGGGAATCCCCCCGTTTCCGTCTATAGAATACAAACCTCTGCAACTTTGATGAAGCGACCGCGTCGATTCTGTTTCACGTCGAGGTAGAACCTTTTGGACTGTATCTGGAGCATTTTCGTAGCCAACTCCTGCTCCTGTGGCTGTTGACCTGGAATCATAGGCAATCATGTTATCAAAACGGAAATAGCCAAAATTAAGTTTGCGTATACAAAGTGTTCTAAATTGAAATTACATTAAAGACTTAAAAATTGGTGCATTCGATTTTGACAGGATGGTGTAATGGTAGCAATGCATGGCTAATAATCAGTAGAACGTGGGTTCGATGGCCACCGGGTCTAACATTTTTCTAAACAATTTATAATTACTGTCTTGTTTACGCGAGTAGTACACATTTAAATAAAACACTTTAACGGTTTACAAACCGATATATTAGTTAAACTTATTTGGAAATGATTTTTAACATCGGCTCGACGTTTCGGATGCTTTGCAGCAAACGTGGTCACGGGGAGACAATTTATAATTTTTCTGAAACTTGTTGGACTAGATATTAATCGAAATAAAATTCGTTTGGATCACGAACTACCGTCCACAGAAGAAAAATCCGTGACGTTTAATTGTGTTTCGATTGTCAAATATCTGAAAGTCAAATGGTGTTCCTTTGTTAAATAATATAAAACTAAGGTTCAATTGCGACATTTGGTAATATGTCTATCTTTTTAATAATAACTAGCCGTGTCGTGTAACAAACAGTTTCATGGAATAAAATTTGGTCGAAATCAATGTTATTACCATAATTTGTTAGAGTTGTATCAACTATAATATCAATCTAAAAATCAAATCTAATATCAATCTTAATCTTGAATATTTTCTTTTGTATTATTATTAGTTTATTCTTAATTTATCTGATTTAAAATAAATATCCTTCATAGCAATATGCCTACAGAAGAAGGTCGCACCTATCTAAGAATAGTTCCCAAGCGAAATTAGCAAAGTTTGTCGTATTGGAGAGTCTTCTTCCTAAAATGATCACCTGGAAAGTATTATAGTGTACGCGTCCCAATCGCAAGCCGGAGCATCTGTCTATCTCGCAGCGGCTCCTGACACAGCGTGATAGACAAAAGTCGTTAAC
This sequence comes from Leptosia nina, assembly GCA_963661955.1. NCBI lineage: Eukaryota > Metazoa > Arthropoda > Insecta > Lepidoptera > Pieridae > Leptosia > Leptosia nina. Next base: position 7,961,169 of record CAVLEF010000008.1, read on the forward strand.
AGCTGGGACGCGAAATACATTTTTTTCTTCTAATTTCGTGATTCACGGTCGTTTTAATTAGCATGCTTATAATTGTAATATCTGTATTATATGTCTACCCGTGCGAAGCCGGGACAGGGCCGCTAGTAAATAATAAAGCAATAATAAACAAATTTGATAGCCTTATAACCTTCCCCGAGAAATGCTCTAACCGACACAAAAAAAGGATTCGAATCAGTAGTTCCTTTGATTAGCGCGTTCAAACAAACAAACTCTTCAGCTTTATATATTAGTATAGATTGGATTTCTGGCCATCCATGGCAAGCAAAGTGGATTTAATGTATATTGTCTATAAATAGGAACAATTGTTAGAACGAGTAATGATTATGACGTAAGTAGAAACCCGATCAATTACGGATCGTCACACATGACAAGCACTGTCTGTACAATGTATTCCGTACACTGTACGTAAGTACAATGTACATAAGTAATGTATTCCGTACTGTACGTAACGCTAAATAAATATCGTTGCCTTGAATCTTATGAAACAGATATGTCTATAAGGAATTGTATCAATTGAAAATTCGTTTTATAAGTTGACTAGCTGTTTCAGGGACTTCGTCCGCGTATGAAAGTTATTTTGAAGTTGAATATTTTCGACGTATTTTCGTGATCGTGGGGGCCATTTAAATAAGAACGGGAAAAAACCGCTAAGGACTGTATGCAGACTATTTTTGTAGCTAAGTAGTTAAGTTTCAATAAGATATCATATGCCTTATATTGCCGCAGGGATCTTATATTTTTTTGCGGTCACAAGCTACTGTTGTCCTAAGATACTATAACATAATGTATTTAAGTAACGATACATTTAATCAACTGCTTTGATTACAAATTTTGTACGCGCAGGCGTCGAACCCACAACGTACCGTGCGTTTCCACCAATTAATCTACCACATTACTGTCTATGATAAAACAGTAGATTAAAAGGATTGCTATATCAAATAATGTTAAGAATCCTGCCGGTGCTGTTCAAACCGGAATAAAACCATACGTTCAAATCGTAAATGAGCTTAGCAACAAGCTATTCCGATTGTGGGATAGACACACAGGGATGTCGCTAAAACCTGTTACAAAACTAAAGAACGCTCTTTTAAAGCTGTCACTTGCGCAAACGATTTTCAACAAATATTATTAATTACGACAGAAATATTTGGTTCGAATTAAATACTATACTAATATTTAAGCTGGAGTTTTTTTTGTGTTCATTAGAGAATTTATCGGAGAAGGTTATAGGCTATAAAACATTATTGGCCACAGCGTGTATCCATAAACAGCGGGAAATGTGGAAAAAACGGGGAAAATATCTTCGTGGGTTCCCATTGTGTACGGTGACGTAGTTTTTTAAAAAAGCCGTTGAGTTTCGTGCGTGTTCTTCTCCGTCATGTTGCTCTTTAGAACACTCCGTAGAATCACGACAGACAGATAGACATCTTTTGACGAATATAAATAATTAATCTCTAAATGATGAAAATAAGTTTATCGCTGTTTCTTCGCTCTTATTGCTCGCATCGTGATGTTATATAGCCTGTAGCCTTCCTCTAAGGATGCTCTAAGAACACAAAAATAATTTTACAATCCCGAGCAGTAGTTAACGTTCAAACAAATAAACTTTTTATCTTTATATATTTGTGTGCAATTATCGAATTTTGAATTTATCCATCCTTCGTTAAAAATAATGTGTGGCAACCCTAGACCACAGAGGATAACAGTATTGTAATGTTAGGAAATTACATGGCCTATTTCTTGTCTGCCTACACAGTACAAACGCCGGCAGGATATTAGAAAAAGATTGCGAGCAACGAACGTTAATAAGCGGTAAGCCTAATTTAGGAAACGAACGAATTTATGTAATCTTTAATAACACTCTTATAAAGAAATATGTAAGTAGTTATTCATTACTAGCTGTGCCTGCGATTTCGTTCGAGTAGAAATGTTATTTCGGGCGTGAACATTTGGTTTTGCAAACCACCTTTACCTTTACCAGTTAATCTTAATAAATAGACATATTATAGTGTCGTAAACATTTAAATAATAATTTTCTTTCATACAAGTTTTGTGGGTTATTTTAACCGTTTTCACAGATATTTTCAATTCAAACCAGTAATTCTAGTGATTACAAGTTCAAACAATTACTGTAGTACACATTTAAATAAAATACTTTAACGGTTTAAAACGCGATATATTATATTAGTCATATGCTACAAAGCATCCGAAATGTCGGACCGAAGTTAAAAATAAGTTTAACTAATATATCGCGTTTTAAACTGTTAAAGTGTTTTATTCAAATGTGTACTACTCGCGTAAACTATAGACAGTATTTAACAGGGTTCTACCACATTCCGTCCTGCTCTAATTTTTTTTTCATTTATTTAATGCCATTATGTGTGAAAACATTAAAGTTTCCAAAGAGGAAGACAGGCAGGCATAGAGTTCAATTTATAACATGTAAAAAGATCGCTGTCTACCTATTTGATACTAGACACCAAGAAAACCAGACTGATGCCAAAGTTTTTATTTGTATAACACGACCTTACGACGTTTCTTACTTAAGGTGTATTTTGACAATTTATCGAAAAGATTGAACTACGGTTCAAATCGAACCCGCGACCCTTAGGTCTAGAATCTAGATTGTTACCGCTACAACGAATCTACAAACATCACGACATCGACATTTATTAAAGTACTTATTTTACTTTAGCCTCACCTGAGTCAAAATTGTTCCCGCCTGCATCCATGCCTTGTCCATGATATTCTGAAAAATTAAATTACGACTTTATAACTGACTTTAATGATGATCAAATTGTACGAGGAACAAAATTGCAGTTCCGCTTGTTCGTCTAAGCATAACACACCATTTACCATTGTTACCTTGTATTATTACGAACAATTAATTCTCACGAGGAATACACGCGTAAGGAAATACGCAACTTCAATTCATATATGCACTTTGAATTACTATCGAATTGATCGTTGAAAAAGTCAGAATTTACACATTCCCACTCCCAGCTGTGGGAATCCTGAAGAATGTTGGACTAAGACTAACGCATTGGCCTTATCCCGATTTTATTCCCGATCTTTGATAACATCAGAATGAGCGCTAAAATTTCTTTGGGCTATAGCTCACATAGGCATACATTTAAATAAAACACGTTTCAACGGTTTCAAACGCAAACTGGATTAGGTAATTTTAACTATAGACTGACGTGTCGGATGCTATTCAGCAGCCGTGGTTACGGGCATTACGGGACACGAGTGTAAGTGGTTGCATATACCCAACACGGCACTGAAAAAGGGAAAAAAATAAAGGAGAACACACTTATTGAATTTATGGTCCAAGCCTAACAGTAGGTGCCTGAGAGTAATGATCTTCGCAGAAATTATTCACAACGTGGTCCAGCTTATTTAACGACACTAAACAAGAGAAGTAACGTCTTAAAATAGAAAGTTTTTAGGAATCTAGGTGAGCATGACGCGGGATCAAAACACCTACAACAATATAATAAAAATATAATCGTAGAGATAAATTCTGTGTTATCTCTGTCCTAAATAAGTTTCGTACATTGTCACAATTTGGTTTAAATTGGCTACGACTAAACGCGGGCGTTATTTTTAGAGTTCAAATTGTAAACTTTAAAAATACTCCGTCATCTACAAAAAAACACTTTTAACGGTTTAAAACGTGGCCATGGTCACGGCTGCAGCAGAGTATTCGGAACGTCGGGACGTAGTTAAAATAAATTAACTAATAAATTTCGAGGTTTAAACCGCTAATGTTTTATTTTAATGCGTACTGCTGGCGTAAACAACAGACATACAATAAAATATATCAATATAATAACACCGACTCCTTCCAAATTCCAAGAAATTTTATATAAAAAAAATAATATACCGAATTAACTTTTGGGATTCGAATCTTGGCGAGAGATGTGCAATCGAATGTATTTACCACTCGACCGAGACGAGGCAGTCCAATATCCGAATGTATCTACAATTAATATCGCTTATCTTCGCTCAAGGTGTGGTCGATATCTCAGGGCATTGACCTTAGATAACGATTAAATTTATATTAACGGCGATCATGTGAAAAACTTTATTTACTTCAAAAGAAGTACAGGACCGACAAAAGGTAGAACAAAAAACACCGTAAACTATACAATATAATTTTTTTTCACATGCACGGGCGCGAGTCGCACCCAGGACTACATCCTGCCGTAGAGAATTTAATAGATTTGAAATTCACATTAACGTTATTATAATAACGCTATGTTTAAATATAACGATAGTTATGTTTTATTATTTACCTACCAACAAGTTTGATCAAAGTAGTTTGAAAAATGTGTAATTTAATACTTTATTTATGAGAGCTTAAGATAATATAGTAATAATTATAAATAGGTAGTCTGCGAATTTTGTTTTAATGGATTTTTGTGAATTTTTTAGATTATTTCCAGTTATTGCTTTATCTAACATGGATAATTCATAAACATGAAAATTAGCAAATATGATTTATGGCAGGACAGACATGCTTTGCATGGGGTTTCCACTTGAAGTGATATAATATATAACATCTTAACAAGATATGCTGTCGACCTTATTTAGATTCGGAAAGTCGGAAATCCACAGACTGAAACCGAAACGCGAATACACTCTACGACTTTTGTATTGATGATCGGTAGTTCGTGACGTGGACGGAATTTCGACATTCCTACCATCCATTTAATATCCACATTTGCAGACAAAGTCTGTCCAATCCAGTTTTAGAAAAATTGTTAAATTAAAAACGTGCTACATCATGTGGGGATCCTACACTCCCCACTTAATATACAATTGTTAATTACTCAAGGTCTAATTTACCCCTAAAACACACCCAGAAGTAGGCAGTGTCACAGCGCCGTACCGCCACATATCCGTAATTAACAGTCAAGGTATACCTCCTCTAAGCTGGGCCAATCATTGCTTAGCATCGTTACATAAGTGGTTCAAGGTTGGCCATTGGCAGACCCGCCACAGACATGAGCCAGACGCACAAAAAAAGTGAAACCCAATTTTTTACTTGAGAAATCGCTCGTTCCGTTTCGTTCCGCATCGTAATAAACCTATATTACAGCACGCAACCGTGCTACAATTAATAAGAAACGTTTTATTAACAATTATTCTCTAACTGTGTTGTCTGCTTTTTAAAAGAAATCTAGGTGCAAATCTAATAATATACTAATTAAAATGAATGTTGTTAAGGTTTTGTAAACTACGACCCCAAGGTTTTTGCATATGTGGTCACGGGGAGACAAAGTTTACTAATATATTTGGAGTTTTACAGGATTATTTGTGTGTTCTACTCTTGTGACTACTACAGACAATACTTTATCTAAAATTATATTAATAATTCCACATTTAAAATGTTTACAGTTAACAAGCAGGTACTGAAGTTAATAGAAAATCAATACTTAAAAGATTTTTTAATTGAACAATTTTATAAATTTATATTTTAGGTCAGTTGATTTTTTTGCTTGTTGTTCACTTAATTAACAAGCTACGGAACGTGGAGTTCTAAGCTTGCTATTTCTACATCTCAATAATTTCAACAGCTGATACTTCCAAGGTCCCAATAAGTGTGGAGCAATGAACAAATGAGACAAATTATGGTCCTTTAGAGAGAAGGTTTTTGTATCCAAAATCTCATATTATTTGGGGCCACTTTATTTTGATGATCGGATATAATGATTTATATCTTAAAAATGAACATGTGTTTACCCCTAGGCAGCATAGGGCAGACATATTTAAGTGTCTGTTTTACTAATTGCTTATTGTATATTTGCAAAATGAGATTAAAATTCGACATTGGTCCGATTTCAATAATCTTCATATATTATAAATCATTTTTCTTAATAAATAGGAAACTGTAATTAGTAAGGCTTTTAAGGTATAAATACAACACACTTTTACATTATTAATGGAAGAACTAAGTGTTACTTAAATATAAGAGTATCAAGTTTAATAAAACGTTTGTTACTAAGGGCATACTATTGCGGCTGCAAAGACTTTAAAATTTTCCAGCTTTAGTAAAGAAAGGGTGTAAAGAAAAAGTGTATTGCATTTTAAACCATTATTTCATTTAAATAGAAGAGGATGTCTTACTATAAATAAGAAATACAATACTACTGCATCCGGTCCAAGCTAAAAACCGGAACTGATTAGTTTGACAAGATATTTATTATTATGTATTACTTAGTAGTTATAAGTATATTGTAAAAACTGTGTTAGTAGGACAAAAAGTTTTAAATTTGATAGTAAATAACTAAGCATTAATGAACAGAAGTATAAAACCTCCCCGTGACCACAACTGCTCCAATGCGACCGAAACATCTGGCCAAAGTTTAAAAATAATTTTCAAATAAGTTTCACTAATATATAGCATTTTATACCGTTAAGATGTTTTATTTTAATAAATACATCTGGTAAAACAATTACAAACATATTATAGTTCCTTATAGTAACAAGGTATTGTATTTAAATTTTAGAATAAGTTATCTCTGTTAAAGTATTATAAAAGCACCAAATTACTACTAAGGAAATGAGGAAACACTTTCTTAAACATCTAAATGTTTATAAATAAGGTTACTGACATATTACAAAAGATGAAATCACTATCACACACTTGCCTTATTAAATTAATAGATTTACTTGCATTGTATTCAACTGCACCATTTTTACTGGAAACATACTTGCAGTTTATATTCTATTATAACACCGTAATGAAGTTAATTTTTACTGTAATATCTTCATATTTCTCTTATTAGCACTGCAAAACTCTAAATGTTTCAATTCTGCTATATTACACAACAAGGCCTAGCAACAGCTGATATCCTTTGTTCACACTTCATTGATCAAATATTTAGCACCAAGAAATGTTGAACTTTCACTAATTCACAGTACACTTCACTGAACACTTAACAAAGGAAGTAGGTGAGCTATGAAATGTGCAACCAGTCTAGAAGGAAACAAAGGGTCAGTGCGGAAATGGACAGGCCCTACGCGTTGGTGACTAGACTGACCTGCCATGATGTCAGCTGATATAGCCGGGCAAGGCGGCGCCTCCGCAATGCCCAGAGACACCCCTGCCGAGACCAGTCAACGGCCCGCCCGCCGACGGGAGGTCGCAGACAAAAAAATCGATAGGTCGACAACCTCTGCTCGCGCTCACAAGCCGTCAGCCGGGCGGCCCGTCCCTTTAACGTCGCAAGACACGGGCTCGGTCCCGCAGCAGAAACCCGGCGAGGCCTCAACGCTCGACTTATTACGGATACAAATTCGCCATTTTGAAACAGGAACAATGAAATATTTACTTTCGAACTGTACGACAGGTGAAAATGTCGCTCGCGATCCGTGACATCAATAACACGATGTTATACTTATAGACGCTATACCATTGTAAATAAATACATACTCTGACTAGAAATTCCTTCGTCACCGCTGCCGTTATCCGACATTTCAATCCACACCGAATTCTACAGGCGATTCGCCGATCTTTCGGAACTTCTCAAGTCGAACAACTGAAATTGTCTATGGTCGTACAGCCATCAAACTTCACTTTCTTTATGGTTATGCTTTTTGATAAAATTATATTTTCGATATCCAAATCAAATAATATTTTCTAATTAGACGCGCAACCTTTTTTTAATCGTTACATGTATAAAACCATATTTATATCATCCAAAAACGTACTTAACAAAAGATCGAAACTTGCAAGAATTGAAAGAATGACACCACAAACGTCAAATTGTAAATGTTGCATTGTATCTCTGTGGAAACGTTTGACTAGTCTGGCAATTGACACGCAAAATAATTTCACGGATTTTGCCCATATTGCTCAGAGATATTTAAATAGAAATAACCTACTTTCAAAATACATCTTGCCTAATATATGTGATAAGTTGATCGATAGGGTTTGTGAATCTTTTAACAATTATCGATTTATTATTTTAAACTACAGTTTCGGTGGTTTGATTAATCGATGGTTTTTATTTACTGGAATAATTAAAAAATATTATTAATATAATTTTCGTTCGGGGACACGTGTGGTAGGAGGGGTGGTCAGTCCAAATTAAAGAAATACACATTTTTATATATAACTGTGATACATGGCATGTGTTGAATGTCACGTCAAAGTTTTACAGTCAAACGTCACTACATAATGACATTTTATTGTTTATATGTATCGCCATATTGTACTCTCGAAGGGCAATACGATATTAATTATTATAATATTGAATATGTTATTAATATGTATGGCATTACAATAATTTTATGGCAACAAGAAAATAAAACATTCCAACACTTTTAATACCTTTATAAAAAAAAAAAAAAAAAAAAAAATTTAATTTTTTTTTTTCCCCCCCCCCCGGTTGGGGGGGGGGGGGGGGGGGGGGGGGGGGGCCCCCCCCCCCCGGGGGCGGGGGGAAAAAAAAAAAATATTTTTTTTTTTTTTTTAAATTTTTTTTCCCCGGGAAAAAAAAAAAAAATTTTCCAAACACTTTCCTTTATTAGACAATATTATGTGTTTTAAATAAAACGGACAAAGGTTTCTTTCTCTCTTTGGTCGTCAATTTTATTATAGACCAACGTTTAATTTTATTTACAATAACCAGAACCTCGGACATTTTTTATCTTAATTTACTAGTCTTTACCGTACTAACGTTCAACTGCAATTCAAGGTAATACCTTGTAATTCTCATAAACGAAAGAAAATCATGTATATAAGTACTTGACAGGATAGTTATAAATAGATAACGCATATGTTGTGACCGTCTGTGTACTTACTGTGGGTTTAACAATTCTGTTCTATTATTTTCTTCTAATGTTATTTTTTATGTATAGAAATTGGCAATCATTTCTTTGACCAATGGCTATAATTATACGGCAGCATAGGGTTGAATAAAACATCACTATAATATTACAAATGACTATAATTTTGTCACAATTTTCCATACAATGTTAATAACTTTTTACCTTATTCCTATTTTATAATACATTACTTAAATAATATTAATGTTGTATTAATTTATTTAAAATTCTTCCAGTTAAATTTCTAATTACATTACGGAGTCGGTTTCAGATGAGACATTCAAACGGAACCAATAGGACCATACAAAGTTGAAAAAATGAAATTTTAAAACTCGAGTACTTTCATATGATACACTAGAATGTAATTCGATTAGATCTTAAATATATACTAAAATATTTCTTGCTTAGTTCGCTACGAGAAGTATCGTTAAAAACTGTACAAACATTATCGATCGTTACCGCTAGCGTAAGTTTAGTATTAATAATATTCGGACACACACCGGCCTCAGACGAGAACATGCGATAGCTCAACAGTTTATGTACTATAATTAATTATAATAATAGATAAAGATAAATTGTACTTTATAACGCGGTGAGACGCGACGCGCCTCGCGGGACCGTCTCGGGATAATTGACTAAGGTAATGCGTTGTCAGTGATATGTGGCGGGCGCGTCGCGTCGAGACAAACAAACATACATACGAGAAATAAGCACCGTTATTTGAAAATGCGAGTCGTTTGAGTACTATGCAGCTTGAGGAGGCTTAGCTGAAACGAACCGTGTTCACTACCGAATCGTCAAATAAATTCTATTCAACTCTTAACTCCACGCGAGCTGCGGATTATCGCTATTGTACATTTATCTAAGAAACCAGCCGAGAGGACAAATCGTACGGTTAACGGTAAACAACAAGCGAGTACGAGTCAATAAATTACAATTAATAATTAATTATTATGAAAAATTGAGCTAGATTCGATCTCCGTCACCTTTCGGAACTCTGTCTGCGCGCTGCGGTCGCTTCGTGCGCGGGTAACTTTTTTCGCAGACTACCCTCCGTCGTTTCGGGAGATGCGTGACCGAGACGGCAACGAAAATCCCTATGTTTTATTGCTCTATACATAGACTAACGTAATATTGCTCAGGAGTTGTGTCGGCGTGGGCAATACTGATGAGGAGCACGACGGATGAGGCTGACGGGCGACAAGCGATTATTCACAACCAATTGGCGATACGCCCTTACGCTTGTCTTACATTCGTAGATTTAGCTTAACATACGCCATTCACCCCTAACTCTACTAATGTAACCCAAGCCTTAACAAGAAAAGATAACATAAGTTTGTGTGGATGCACACGGCGTAGTTCAGGTATGTAAAATTACAGATTAAACAGTTAGTTGTTTTCCATCACTAACACCGCGTGTGCGCAACGACACAGTCAATATTTCGATTCAGTATGTTAAAAAATGGATTTTCGTGCAAAACTAATACAAAGTTAGAGGGATTAGTTACATGAATTAAAAATCTATTTAGATTTAAAAATAAATTACGACACGGCGTTCCTTGTTGCTCTAACCAATTGAGCTACCGTGTTGATTGGAGCAGCAGCACGGAGCGTTGTGGATGCCGATACAGGATTTTTTTCACTCTAGATAGATTTTTAATATTTATAATGCCATCATGTGCAATAACATGCGAAAAATCTCAAGATGTGTTATGATTTTAATTCCAAGCCGAAACTGACTGATCCGAATGAGTGACTGCGCGTGCAGTGAAGTAGCGTGAGTCGTGCAACTATGTCAAATGAAAACTCAGTCTTATCACCGACAGAGTCTCAAGACCGAGCGATCCATGCCAGTTTCCCTAACGAGACAGTACAGAGAGAACGAAACAAAACTTGTATAACAATTGTACTAGTTATCAATAAGAAGATATTTTTTTTTATTAAAATTTGATAATATTGCCACGAGTTAGAGTTGAAATTTTACAAAAATATACATGCTGTACAAAATAGTTGAGCGACTCAATGCATACACTGGTCAACCCTAACAATGGTGGGCCGATGCGCGGGCGCCGACCGGAGCGAGAGTTAAGTACACAGAACGGAGTGGCGCCGGCGCAGCGGCCCTGCGTACTTAGAGAGATAAAAAGGCAATGCTCCATGCACGTACCAACTACCTTTGTGGAATATATGTTGACTTCGCTCAACGATTCCCATCTATGGAGGAATATTCTGCGCACGCGCACATATTAATGCGTACGCGCATGGAGCGTTGCGGTTACTAAAACTAGCTCGTTGATAGAGACTTAGAACTACTACTTAGACTTTACTTCTGACTCGCCACTGCGACATCGCGAACGACTGTCGCCGAACGGTTCGGTACAAGCGGTCCTTTCGTATCTTCACGAGAAACTCGATCGATCGAGACAAACTCGCCAACACTGCAGTATATTCGAGACGGGAACACAATACGATCACAACTTATTCGAGAATAGGCCGAGGCGCGGCGTCGGTTACCTAAATGACAGCAGAATTGTACACCATCGATCGTAATAGTATGTATTTGAAAAATAAACATTACAATCTTCAGGACAAGATAGGAAACTATTAAAAATGCTATAGGTTAGTGTAACCGACACGTCGAGCGTACTAACAAGGTAAGTACATAATCAAAAACAAAGTTATATACAAAAAAAAAATGAAAAGACGCATTAAATAAACGTAAAAAGCAAAAAGCACTCATATTTACAAAGTTGACTGGCAAACTTCACTCTCCAACAGTCCCTTTTACAATGACAATAGTCAAAAATATGCAATATTAAATGAAACTTTTGGCAGTTAAATAAATATCACAAACTATCAAATGATTTTCGTGGGCGAATTCGAAACTAATACTTAGTAAACAATAATAAGAGTCGCTTAGAAGCGCGCGAGGCGAAACCTAAAATATTTTAACATAAATAAAAAATAAATCTTAAATACCCTGTTGATTTCATTTTTGACCGATATTTGAATAAATAGGAGCGCGCATCGGACCAGTGCGATAACACGATCGAGACTAATGAACTAAAACGACAGAAAATTCGAGATTATTCCACAGACCGCGAAATATTGTACGGGCTATATACAAAATGATCTGATAAGAACAGAGAGAGCCCACAGCACGCCATTACAAGACAATATCACAAGTGAAAATATGCAAAACCTTACCTTACCACGCTTAGATCACTCTAGCTAAACCTACAATTACGTCATTAATACTCTTTGTTCTTATCAAAAACGATTTTAGACGAACACGACATTTAAATTAATTGAAACGGTGTTAGAATGGGAGAACACGGCGACTAAAGGAGTGGCGGCGAGTTTCTTGCCAACTCTACTCGTTAGTTTTATTGAGTTGAGAACTGGTAAGAATTTTTTTAGTTCTAAGGTTCTTTGTTTTTAATAAGTCATTTTCATTTGTTTATTTCATGAACGACTTTTAACGCCTTTAACGCCTTGATTTAGACAAACAATTTCATGCTGCAATTCCATGCTGGCTTATGATAGCTCCTCTATCATCAGCCAGCATGGAATTCACTTGATGGAGGCAAAAATACATGTCAAAAAGATACACTGTCAACCTATTTTTGACCTATCTTTGGTTTCTAACACCGATTCAAGAAAAAAAACTTAAGTAGCCACCGCACTGGCCCTCGGCACGTCATTGAGCACAAACCGACGGCTTGCAACCGTCCACGCGACATCCCACCCTACAATATATAAATTCTTTCATGTAAACCTATCTTTAAACGTATATGTCTTTATTACGTATGTTTTCGTTTTTACCTAACCTTACTTTTGTGCAAAGGAAAGTTTTAAAGAATTTTGTACAAGAGATTATCCGTGATAGGATCTGAACACCATGTCCCCATTCAAACGGTGCGGAATTCGACCTTATTCCGTGTGAATAACGCTCGAAATTGAACAAATAAAAACACTAACAACGTATTAAAGACACGAAATAATGCGACTACGGAGAAGCAACGACATAGTAAAACATCGACGACTCGCTATTCACTGAAACGGAGCAATTACACAACTTTTACAGTTCAAGGAGTAGAATGATTTGTTTTGTGTTTATATACTTAAAAATGACTTTGCAAATCTATTAAACAAAGCAAAAGTTCAACAAATGCTACCGACAATATCTCCGCTCCGCCTCTATGAATAACGAGCCATAAGAACCAGCATAACAACAAAACGACTACCTCCAGCACCCTAATATTATGAAATAAGTTCAAAATAAACCTATACTGTAACCAGACGTACAACAATTAGCCTTACGACTAAATAAAATGGCGCATGATTAATAAAAAATATAGATTTTATATTATGTAAAATTATGCTAGTCACTAGCGATTCGAAGCTATTTATTGATTTTGTGATTGAAGCTAATTTAAGACTTAGTAGTTTTACCGTAGGCAAGGTAAAGTACAAATTAACTCAACTTGAAACACAAAAGCAATATCGGGTAACATTAAAAGGCATGATGACATACACGTTGACACCTGCTGTCAACTGATTGTTTTGACAATTGACATGTTGTTGGTTTGACAGTTGTGTCAATCGTCAAGCCAACAACACTAAACCGATGTTATTTGTGTGAACGGGTGTCAACGATCGCTCTGCCAAAATGGCCATACGGTTGCGATGATACGACTTAAGTACATTTAAATCACTGTATAAAATGCTTAACTTGATTTGTAAATACCAACTCCACGTAACTAAAGCTAAATTAAAATGATTTTCAATTACATTTCATAGGCCGCTCTTGTGACTTAGATAAAAAATTCCGCGCAACGATTCGCGCGGGGTCGCGTTGTTGCGTCGTCAACAAACTTAAAATTTGACTAGCCGACACGAATCAAACTGACTAGAACGCGACAAAACACCATTGGCAAGAGATTTTCTACTAATTGGCCACAATACTTCCAATTTCATACAATTTGGAACCGAGCCCAAGGAGTCTGTGAAAAAAGTTGGCATAGCATTTTCATAATTACGATGCGCAATGACAGCGCTCGTGCCGTTTATAATCTATGGCCAACTTTTGCAAACAGAATCCAAAGAAAGTTAAGTACTCAACGTCCCCGCGCGAAACGAATTTAAAAAACCCTTAACAAGTAAAAACACTCGAAACTAACACTCGATGTGGTTGATGCCTAGCGTTTCGAGGTGTGATGCACCGAAATAAATACATACAATATTTACAAATAAAGGATACAAATTAAGCTCATCAGTTCGAAGGGGGGCGATCACATAAGTGGCACAGTGTATAAAATAACAGTCGCGTCACTTCCCTCGCTTTCATCGTTAACATGTATTGAAAGAGCACACCTTGTACGTTTTATCAGCGATATGAACGTTTATAAGGGAATGAGCAACTGTTTGCATGTATACACTGTGGCAGAGGGTAGAGATTCACTAACAGAAACCGCCGAAGCCAACCGATGGCACCGACGGCACCGAGGGTACCGACGACTCCGCATTCTTGTGCAAGTCTAGGAGGGGACTCGCTGATAGGTAGTGCGCCTGAAATTTAAAACGTTTTATAAAACATTTTCAATAATAAAAAAAACTATTCGACAAAAATCGGGGGCGAAACCGGGGGGAAAAACCCCCCCCATTTTTTCCCTTCCCCCTTTTTTTTTTTCGCCTTTCCAATTCCCCCCAGTACCAAAAAAAAAACCGGGCAAAAATAGGCAGAACATTATTGTTTTTTTTTTTGTAATACACCTATCATTAAATTAATTTATTTTATAGTAATAAATAAAAAATACTGAGTATTCTGTGAATATTTGTGTTACCATTATTAAGAAAAAGGTGCAAAATATGTTTTTTTATAGTGTTAGTTTTTAAATAATTACTTCTAATAACTTATCTCTAGTCATCGCCGTTTTTAAGCCTGGTTCCTTTTTTTACCCAGTATCAGAACTATTCAACATATGTGTTACCTGCTGATGGTGCGCGGGAGGCGGTCCCGCGTAACCATTGTAGTAGGGCGTGTTGTACGGCGCGTATCCAGCTGGCGCGTAACCGTACTGCCAGTCCGGCAAATAGCCAGGCGCAGGCCGCATCAACTGCGTACCCCACCCGCCTCCGTAACCAACGAACGGTCCGCCATAACTGAAGCACAGGAAATATATTTTTAAGAACCTACATCTAAATACAAAAACAGTTAAAACTGAAAAATCTTTGACTAAGTACTGTCTGCTGATTACAGGAGTAGTACACATTTAAATAAACCACTTCAAACAACAGTTTAAAACGCGACATTTATTAGATAACGCATTTAGAAATTAGTTCAACTTATCGCACTTTTTCCCCCGTGATCACGGATATAAAAAAAGTTAATTGAATACATTGCGATTTTAAAACCGGTAAAAGTGTTTTATTTGCATATTTGACTGTCAAATAATCCCAATATCTAATATTGGGGTTGTGACTAATGGTTCATATCAAAAAATGGAAATATGTAGTTTAAAATGGAATATTTTAGCTCTCAATATAACTTACAGAACCGTTTTTAATCAATTTATTTCTAGTGTGAGTTCGTATGTATATTATTAATGGTACCCGTTGTTTCCATAGGCCGGAGTCCCATAAGCCGGATAAGGGGGGTACAAGGCAGGCGTGTAATCGGGCAGAGCGGGCACAGCCGGCGCAGGTGGCTCCCCTGTGCCTCCCCCTCCGGCAGTGTTGGCCCCCGCCCCCGCGCCACCCTCCGCAATGGATGGGATCTGGTCCACGAGCGATTCGAGTCCAGAGAGCGACTTCGCGGAGACGTCTTGATTCTTGGGCTTCGGTGTGCCTGGCCCGCTTTCGCCACCGCCGTACTCGCTTGGCGAACCTGGTATTACAGATTTAGTACTGTTAACAATACGAAAGCTAACATTGAACTAACCTAACTTATTGCGAAATAACAATATGTACCAAATTAAACATGCAGGATCAGGGGCGGGCGAGTTGTTTGATAAAACAGCCGGATCGAATCAACTTGACAATTTTGTGTGGACTCTAAACAATAAACAATTGCAAACGCTACAAAAACTTAAGTTAAGAGCTAAGCTTTAGACAGATATTTGCTACTATTCCACTTAAACATCTTGAATGATATCGATAATATTTTCTAGCACAATATAGTGAAATCCCCTTTCCCCATGTGGAGCATGGGACGAACACATTTCTAGGCCAATAGTTGATCAGACTTCGGTGTCCTGCACGAGCGATACAAGACATCCTTTACCCGGGTAAGATAACACGTTTAACTTTTTAGCTACGGAGGCGGTCAGCGGCATAAATAAAGGAGGCTAATTAAAAAATATACTACCTGGTGGATGGTGATGCTCAGCGGGTCGGAAGGCGGTAGACGCCATGGGGGAGAACGCTGTCTCCTCTCCGACCGGTGGCGTAGATCTGTACAAAGATATATAATTAAATTACATAATGCAATTTGTAAATAAATTTAACAAAAAGGAGAGAAATAATGACATTGCATATAATATAAAATATAAATGTGTATTTCCTTACCTATTGAAATTACTAGGAAACATGGAGGGATGCTGATGTAGCTGGTCTAACCGCGGACTCTCGGACACTCCATTACCTGTGACCGTATACAAGATATGAATAAAACTTAAAATGTAAAAAGAAAAAAACTGATAAGACTACATTTCAAATTTGACAATATAGCAATAGGCACAATTTAATTGAATTAACAGTTATAAAACCGTTTGATTTTTAAAAGATACATTTTAAACAGTTTAAAGTGTTCCATTTAAACGAGTAATACTCGCGTAGACTGCATACAATACAAGAATATGGTTTTCAACTTTCGCTCCTTGACAATAACAATTTATTTTTATTTCCCTGGTATTTAAAACGAGGACATTTTAGGAGTGGGCATTTCGATTGCTGGTAACTCACCCTGCTCCTGCGCATAGTGGTAGTCGTGCGGTTTGTCCGATTCATATTGCATGTCCCGCTCGTACATGTTGTTGAAGGAACCACCGACCGATCCCCCTCCAACACTGCCGACACCCACTCCCCCTCCAGGAGACACTTCCGCGCCACTTGCACTCGGTTGCTGAGAGATAAGATATGGCGAATTAGGTAAATCCACTCGATTCACCTAATTTCATACAACGACAATATAATAAGAATCTTGTTATAAAAAATATGAAATAAATATCCCTACTGTGTCTCATTTTAAAAAGAAACAAAACTTTGCAGTAAGTAAAATTGGATATTTTAAAACGCCATGATTATTTTTTCAAATTTAATGAATATTATATCGTACTTAATAAAGAAATTATTAAAATCTCATTTATAGATATAAAAAGACAGCAAACCTAACAGGTGTCAGTCGGTCTCTCGAACGAAGAGAATCGATAAGTTTGAGTGAGTGTTTGAACTTCAGTGTCAAATTTACCAGAATATATCCTTGATAACTCTGACAATAGAAGAGTTGTATACAGTATTTATTCAACATACTTTTAAAAAGTCTATGTTGCTACACAAAAAAGCTTGGAGATTCAAATTGTTCGACGAATAATCGAAGACTGACAGTCTTCGACTTACGTGTCAAAGCCATTTCTCAGCAAAATGGCCGCGGAGGCCCCATATCTTTTTGAGGACAAATAATAAATATATACCTTATTATAGTCAGATAGTGAAGAGTTGCTATTGCTGCCCGGATGCATGTCCGTGCTGCCCATGGGGCTTGCGTCGTCCCGGGGCGGCTCGAAATCGAGCGCCGCCATCCCCGGGGAAACCACTCCGGGGGATGATATCGCGGCGCCGATATCGTGCGACAGTTCGCCGCCGTACGCGTTTCCACCGTTTGAACCGCCGCCCTGAAAGATATATTCTTTTATTACTTAAGTCTAAGCATATTCGACGGGTTCATTGGACCAATGCTAGTAAGGTGCTAATCAACGAGTACTGGGTTTACAATCGGTTCTACCGTGTTTTTAAGTGGCATTATATGTTTTCGAAAGCATGTTAGAATTCGCCTGCAAAACCTCGTCATTAAATAGGTGGTGGAAATATCCGAAGTCCGGGTTGAAAGAATAAGTTAAGCCGCTAAGTGTATCTACGTTTCTAGACATTTTTGGCTAGACAGCGCATTTTGAAGCTATATGGCTAGGGTATACGCCTTTGATCTTATGAAGATTGCTTGCACGAAAAAAGAAAGGGAGATCCCCTTTAGGGGCTTATTTCGTATTCAAGAGCATTATTATTATTTTCTTTATTGATTGTATATGAGGAACTTATATTAACAATTGACCTTTTTTCACTTACGGATATATTAAAAAAAAAATCTGGTTAAGTTATTAAGGTGAAAAATTTCATGCACAATGTAACAGTAATGACATATAATTAATTAAGTTCTTGCGTGCGGGACAAAATTAAATATTAATGAAGGCTTTGAAAGGGCGATAACACTTGTAATTTGACACGCACGGTCAGCGCAGTGACGTAACTGATAGCTGGTAAGATGTTACTTTGATATAGAGGATGTCAAATACTCTCTATAGTATACGCGAGTAAGACACATTTAAATAGAACACTTAAATGGTTTAAAACGAGATAAATTAGTTAAACTTATTTGAAAATGATTTTTACTTCGGCCCGACGTTTCGGATGCTTTGAAGCAGCCGTGGTCACGGGGAGACTGGGAGTCGGTAGATGTATCACAATAAATTACTTCTGCATTATACTTCTAGTAATAAAATTATTTACAAAAAGAAAAAATAATTTCCAAAAGATTTAAAGAAGTCTGTTTGACCACAGCTTTGAACCAAGTGGATGGCAAAAAAATGACAACAATCAATCAGGTGTATGTAGTGACATTTATATGTCCCGCATAATAAAAGTTATTAGTTTACTCAACATGGCTAAGTAAATTTAAATGGTAATTTGTAATCTTTTATTATGTTATAAATTAAATGCTTAGTCTACGTAAGATACAAACCTGCGCAAAATGATGCGACTCGGTATAGGCAGGCGTAAGAGGCGCAGGCGCAGCGGGCGACGAGTGGTGGCTGTACGGAGTGTGCGCGGGGGACGGCGTGTACGAGTGCAGCCCGGTACCGCCCGCGGGCGACGCTGCGGGGAACGGCGTGCTGTTCCCCCCGGACATGACGCCCACACCCGCCGGTACTGGCGACTGGGAGTACGGCGTTCCTTGTGACTAAAAAAATGTATATTCGTTAATTTAAAGAACTACAATTAAAACGGTTAATTATAATCATTAAATCGAATTGTAGCGATTATTAACCTACTCCGAGTTTACGAGCTGTTCACTCGTCTGATCAACTATTTGTCTTTATATAAAATAGCTTAATGATACGGACACAGATTTGTGTTCACGTACGTTTTTCTAAACTGGAATTCATCACAATTACTGATCAAGCATTATACCCCAGAAGAACAGTGGCCGCGAGAAAAAATACTTCATATTTTTTTATCACAATTTTTTAATTATTTATATTAATTATACATTAAAATTGCTTTTCTCTCTTCTCTGTTAGTCTTAACTAATGGTAGCAATGTATTGCTATTAATCGTCGTAGGTTGGATCCTCACCGGGTCTAGTGTATTTAAAATCAATGTTTAATTTTTCTGAAACATATTGAACTTCGTCTGGAAATCTGGATATTATTTGTGTAGTAGAAAGATCGTTATTCCTTCCAGGTCACGAACCACTATCTACAGATAAATGTCCGTGAATTTTAGTCTCGTTTTAGAATTAAAAAAAATAAAACATTGCAAAACCTTTACCTGTGCGTTAGGATCTCGTCCATATGGCATCTGTTCGTGGGCGAACCTTGGCTGGGATTGCGGTGCCGGGCTTGGCTGCTGGTAGGAAGGCGAGCTCGCGTATAATGGTGAGCGAGCCGCAAAAGTCCCACCCACGCGGACCCCGGGCGAACCGAAAGACCCACGTGGGGGAGACGGTGCCGAAAACGCTGCTGGACTTGACGGGAACTGAAAACATTTATGATTTATTTAAAAACTTAAGCAACTTAAAATTAGACAAAGAAGTTGCCTATTAAAGGATGATAAGTTGATATATTTATACTCGGATTATGATAGTATGTTTTAAATACGGTCTGTTGTTGTCTTAACATTTTATAGAACTGAATGTAAAATATGAATGTAAATAAGTTAACACATTTCGCGTTTAAAACAAACGATTTCTGAATTGACAAGGCTGCCTGGCAGTGATAGGAATTGCTCCTTAGGTTAATTAATTCACAAAAATGTATTAGTTTATAAGATATGTTAAAAAAGCCGGACTGAGTTTATTGGGTGTTCTTCTCGATTATGTTGCTCGTTTGAACATCTAGAATCACGACGAACAGACAGACAAACATTCTAAATTTTTTTGACGAATCCCAATAATTTTTAAAATTTTAAAGATAATAAAGTATATTTTATTTTATTTTAAACCGTTAAAATGCTGTAACTCATGTGTGTGAACTGGTAAACTCATGATCCTACATTTGACAAATTATAGTGACTCTAGTTACCTGTTGTCCCTGTGCTTGAGGCTGGGGCGTGGCGGACAGACGCTGTGGCGTGGGTGAATAGGGCTGCGACCGGGGCGAGGCGTACACACCGCGTGGCGAGGCGTATCCCGCGCGCGACAGCCCTAGCGATCCAGACACGTCTAATGGCGAGTCCATTCCACCACCTGAACAAATTTCAAGTTAATTTTCAATGTTATACAAATGCTAACTTGTATAAATATAGCTAGAGCTAGAGTAGCCTAACTGAAATTGTATAACTTGATTTATTTATATTTTTACAGTCTAAAAATGTTAATCTGGTTTAAATATCAATATAGATTATCAAGAGCGCAAATAATAGGACAAATTCATTTTCGCCTAAGTTAGGCCACTCTAGCTTTGCAGTTTCTCATATAGACACTTAAATAAAATACTTTTAACGGTATTTTTTCTATCATAAAAGCAGGCATTCAATTGATGGTATATGAAGTCTCAGACAAAACATCTAAGACAAGATGCGTAATCAACGTATTTTGGGTTTGGATATTTCGAAATCCACAAACTGACACCGAAAAGCGATTAAAATTGACGGCTTTTTCATCTGTTATTACGATCACCCATACATCTATATGGAAATGGGGAGATTGGTGTGGACACTGCTCACAACTGAATTTACAAATGAATTTTCCTATACTCTCATAAAGTTTAAATCCCATTTACCATTGTTAGGCTGGTAATATGGCGACCCATCCGGCATCTGCTGTTGATGCTGATGGTACAGCATACCCTGCTGCAGCGGCGATGACATTTGAGTGGGGAACTCGCTTCCACCGTGGCTCATGAAGGACTGTTCGTGTGGTAATGATGACATTGAGGTCAGTTGCGGCTGGAGCATTGAGTTGGTCTGGAAATTAGTTTAATCATATTAAATTTAATTAAAAAATTTAATACTGGGTTATGTTTTGTGAAAAAGAGCAGTTTCTTTCAATTTTTCCATGTAACATAATTAACTACGACTGCACAAAATAGTATAAATTGCACCAATTCTATATCTCTATACTGTATCAAATAAACAACTTGTAAGCCTGGAGCTGATGTTGTCTCTTTCCTCTTAATTAAAAATAACTGAGATAAATCGCTATTCTTTATGCCACCTTGAAAATGAAGCAGTTAGTGTGAAAAGTAGTTAATTAAGCCAAGATGAAACAATATTAAATTCAATTCCATTAATCTAGTCCTTTAAATTAGTAAAGGTATTGTATGTTTTATTTAATGTATATGATTCTTGTAACAACAGATACAAGTAATTACCTGTTGTTGTTGTTGCTGCTGCTGCTGTTGTTGCTGCATCAAGAACTGCTGCTCCTCCGGCCGTATCTTCTTTGGCCTGCCGCGTTTCTTCTTAGGCGGTTGTTCCCCGTTGGGGTCTAAGCTGGGCGGCGGACGCGGCTGCCTCGGCGCTCGGGGGGTGGGCGGGGCGGTTTCACCGTTCTCTAGCTTAATCTTCTTCGGCCTCCCTCTCTTCTTCTTCAGAGGGACTTCTGTGCCGTCCTCCAGTATGATCGTGTCTCCTGGTTCTGGCTCCATCGTCAGCCTGTGGATGGACGTGCTTCGGTCCAGTATTTTTTTATGTTGCGGTAAACTGGTTTGGTTAGGTGTTTTGTTAAGCGGCGGTTAGTGACCGGAAGCGGAGGCAGAGGTTCACTAATCTCCGATTATTGAACGGGTTTTTAGGTAAATAAGTATAAGTTATACGAAAGGCAATGGTAAGCAAGCTTCCCCGAAAACGCTATAATTTTAATATATATTAGGATGAAGGTAGAAGGTTTATTGATATTCATATTATACATAAAGATTAGAATATAAAATACAATCATACATAAACTATAGTAATAAAATTATTATTATGATTTTTATTGACCAAAACAATTTTAATTATCATCTATAATATATAGAACGTTATGCTAAGAACTATTTGCTTTTAAACCAAACACTTGTAAACGGTGTAAAACGTAACATATATTAATTAAATGACTTTTAATTAGGGCACCACGTTTTGGGCGGTAGACCACGACTGTTCATTTATTTAATATTTTACGTTTTAAACCGTTTACCTACTATGTGATGCGTTTTGTAGGCAACATATTGTTTTTATGGTTATGAACTAATCATCATGCACACCTGCGTATCTCCATCTCTTCCTGCGGGCGACGGCTCGTGTTATCTGGGAAGACCAGCTCAGCCTCATCCACGTGGGCCACCAGCCCGTTCAAGTAGTCCCGGAACTTCTTTAGCGCCGCGTAGAACGGAACCTTGTCTGCTGCCCGCGGCAGCTGAGCGCAACGGGCGGATGACGAAGGCATAACCCACATGTACTGAAAAAATACGAGAAGTATGTAAGAGTAATTGTTAAATATAGTGTCTATTAACAATTAACAGATATGGAAATTTAAAAATTATAGTAATTTTTACAAGGGCTTATAATTTTTACAACACAACACATTGGCAACACATTTAACCAATCAGCTACATAGGCTAAAGCGAATCGAATTAACATCACTTATTCTTTTAGGTAACTGATAAATTGATCGGGGAAAATGGGCACAGAGTACCACATGTCCCACGGGTGGTAACAAGTATTCATATTAATTATAATAAAAATTACAAAATCGATTATAAATTGAAAACATAACGACTCGGACAGGACTTGAACCGGCATCTGCCGGAACTGCATTCCGTGCTGTTGCTCTAACCAAATGGGCTAGCGAGTTAATTTATAATTGATAAAAATTGTAATAGGCTACAAGATAACTCACTGTATTAGTCCCAGCGATGGTGTCCGGCTGTTTTCCGAAGCAGAAGTCCTTTTTCCCCGAGAACACCTCGTATATGAGCTTTCCGTTGAAGACCGCGACCTTCGGCCGAAACGTCTGCAGTTTCTCCAGCAGTATCGCTGAGCCCTCCTTGATTTCCCGCCTGGTTAGGTCCGCGGAGCCTTTCGTGGGCCGTGCCACCATGTTCGTGAAACCGATTCCAAAGTTTAATAGCTGGGGAGGAACAAAAATTAATTAGTTATAATGTGTTGACGGTCTAGTTGGTCTAACGGTGATTCATTTATATTTTTTCTAAAGCAAGTTGAAGTTCGTTCGTAATTGCATTTAAATATGTGTTAGGATTATAGAAATTCCGCCCTGCCAAAAGCCGCCTGCGCAAAGCCAAAATCGGCCAACAGCGCATCTTGTCAAGATGTTATGTGACTGGGATATTTCACATTCCATCAAGCGAACACCATGCTTGCCTGTTCCCCTCCATCATACAAACAAAACTAATACTTTAAAAGAAAAAAGGGGTTATATTACATTGGAAATGAAGGGTAATGATTTTGTCTATCTATGTATGAATGTATGTTATAATCTAGCACCTTAACTACTACACCGATTTCATTAAACAAGGGAAACAATTCGAGATGATGACCCGGGCAACATACATAATATACGCCTTATAAAGGGATTGTGTTGCATATGAGGAATTGTAACGGCGAAGTCCCGAGTCTGGGCCATGGATTAGGAGCGCCTCTGTATTGGATTAACCGTCTTCTTTTAAAGCAAAATGAGTAATCAGTGATTAACCCTTTTAAAAGTAGGACGGATTTGAAGCAGACGATTAATTAGTGTGTGGTAGTAATGAAAATAAAAAACTTATAGTCAATAAATACCCTCTATATAAAGAAAGTAATCTTATATATATTGTATCTGACAAGTACTAACGTACAAATAATACACATTGAAAGGTTTAAAACGCCAAAAGTTAACGAATCTAGTTGGTTAAATAATTTACAATGTAGTTTGACTAACGCCAATTTCGTGTTCTAAACCGTCAAAATTGGTTTCTTTATTTGTTTACTAATCGCGTAAACTAAAGACAGAACTTAAGTTGCAAATTGATATTACAACAAGAACTAAAATCATTGTTTACAAGAATTTGAAGTTAAATTAATACAATATCTATAAATATAATTGAAAAACCAAAAAATTATCTGATGTCAACATAATATAAGATTATTTCATATTTAAAAATACCTTGTAATCCTCATCGGCGCTCATCTGCTCCCTTGTTAACCCTGAAAGGTAAAGACATTTCCAGAAATGGTTTCCGGGGCCCGCGTAGTGGTGGCCCTTGTACGCTGCGAACAGTCCAGGGTTTATGCCGATCTGTGGAACAGAGAAGATGTTTTTAGTTAGCATAGTGACTCTCTTTTAATATTGTCTCACTCTACAGTTAAACCCTAATAAGAATATGTTTAAATAAAACACTTCTAATAGTATAAAACACGAAGGATAACCCGAGTACCCGAAGCCAAATAGATCTACATCGCATCTTGTCTAAATGTTATATAGCTGAAGTATTACACCCACCTACCATCGAGTGAACCTCACATGCTTTTTTGTCTTCTGCATCATAAAAAAAATGGCTGCTGCAAACCATCAGCTATTAACCAATATATTCCGTTTTAAACCTTTCAAAGACTATTACATTTTTATCAGTAATCTGAGATACTAAGTGTCCAAATCAAGCGAAAAATATTGATATTACTTTTAATCAAGATATCCGAGGTTACGCTACTATTAAATCCCCCTTAATTCAATAACCAGACAATTATTTATTGCGTAACCAAGAAGTGAATATTACAAGGAAAACGTGATGTGATTCTTCACATTTTCCTACTCCACTTTTTATAGCACGAATTGTGTTTATGTTTATGTTCTCTATTACAACGTTTATAAATCTCTAAACTACGACAGTTGCCCGAATATTCAGAACACTATCCATGTGCAACAATTATAAATATAAAATTACGTACAACTGTATGTAATGTGAACAATAAACAATTCAAAACCTTTTTTAAAAAAACATCAATTAGTTTAACTTAATTATGTGTTAATTATTGAAATAATATGCCGAATTTTTGCTATTGCGACCATTTTGTAAAGCTACTAAGGCGTTCGAGCTGTACGACCGTCGTAATTGAGAAATGGTTCTCGACGCATTGACGTCACAAGTGGATGACGTCCACCAGATGTTTCTCGTATCTTGACTAAGCAAAGACTGAATTTAGACTTGTATAGGGATGCAGTCTGTTGCTTGTTTGAATATTCGGGCACGTGCTACTGAGGAGTAGAAAAAGAACTCTCGATCGTACTCACAATGATGATGTCGAGGTTTTCAGCAAGGTGGTCGGGCAGGGTTCGCCTTGAGACCTCCTCTTCACTCATGCCATTGAATCTGTCGTGCTTTTTCCTCTCCTTCACGGGTCTGGGGATCAGTGCTCCTTCCATGCCTTCCGTTTTGATTTCCATACTGGAATAGAAAAAGAAATAGGAATACATTCTTTGATGATAATGTCTTATTTTTCAGTTCAATGCATATTGTCATATGATATCGTGTTATATTTAGTTTAAAGGATTTTAAACCATATTAGTTTTTTGAATTCTTTACCATAAATATTTTTCACCTAATTGTGTAATCCTGTTTTGGCTTACGTTTAACAACAAAAAAAAAAACAAATAAACAATAAGAAAATGCGGCTTCAACTTCGTCGCTCAATAGTAAACCGTGTTACCTAGTACCTATTAAACGTGTCCTGGGTTCGAATCCTGAACAAAACATTGTCTCAATCGGACAGGGCATGGAAGTCTATTCGCACTTCTTGCCTGTGAAAGACCCTTTCAGTGAAACGGACACAGAAATGTGTCCTCGGATGCCCCATAGGTGGATTCCGGATTTCACTCAATATCGCTCCTTCATGCCAATTAATAAAGCGACGGAACAGAACGCCATAGTCTAGTGTCATTGAAGTCATCAACAATATGACTATCTTTTGAAAGTAATAAATCTGTTTCCAGGAAAAAATAATCCAATTCGCTAGCCATTTCGCGAATGCTCTGAAGGTCTAAACGGGCCAATTACAAACAACAGGTGACACAAATCCAAGCGGAGCGGCAATATTCAAGATCTCTGATACCGATTGAATTAGCCTAATAGTTTGTAGTGGCGCGAGGCACTCGACTTTTATTCCAGCCTTACATTGAACGAGTAATGGCGCTATTGTTGAATTTGCATATTAATTGTTGACTGCGGGCCAAGTATTGTGGTGTTTTTAACGCGTTGAGAGTTTCCACTGCTGGGGTTTAAGCTCGGTTTGGGAGTTTGGGATATGTCTGATCCCCACTCGATTTTCTCGTTAAAGACGCACTAAGATATATTTAGTGCACAATCTGTGTAATCTAATTCATGATCGGCAGTCATTGCTACATTTTTTTATGGTTATGGATATGGGTTAATGGGAGCCGTACACATTGAAATTAAACGGTTTAAAACTTTATAAATATTAGTTAAACTTATTTAAACATTATCTCGGCTGCTGCAAAGCATAGTTAGTTAAATAAATCACAAATATAAATAAGTTAAACTAATATATATTGCGTTTTAGGCCGTTTTAATATTTGGGTTAGTAGTAGTATCAGTAACAAAAATATAATCGTAGGCTTTTCAATTTTAAATATACTTGTTTGAAAAACAATAATAACATGTGAAAAATATTATAGATTTTCAAACTTTTATCTGGTAAATTTTTCAATCAGATTTTTTTGTAAGTACCACGCTGTGCGACAAAGTCAGCGAGGATATGAGCGAGATAGCATAAGACCATCCGCCATTACCAGTTTCTACCCGTACGAGTTATATGTTGTATTGAAACGCAAAAAGTACAATAAATATAGCTTTTTTACTTTGACATCAGAGACATCCTCCATCTTTAGCCTCCCCGTGACCACGGCTGCGGCAAAGCATCCGAAACGTCGGGCCGTAGTTAAAAATATTTTTCAAACGAGTTTAACTAAAACACATCGCGTTTAAAACCGTTAAATGTGTACTACTCGCGTAAACTACAGTCAGTAGATTATATATCTATATCAATATAAATAAAGCTATACATTGTAGTATATAAAACTATAGCAGTCTTATGAAGGTTTACGATACTTGCTTGGTCTTAAGAGGTATAATTGTTGCAGTACTTAATCCGGCCCTGTTCTGTTTAGTCACGTTCTTAAACCCTCTGTGTATCGATTTTTATCAATTCTATTTAAGTAACCATGGCTATTTATATCAGATGAGAACGAAGAGTAAAAGTGAGACTTTTCCCATAAAATTATGACGCAAAACTTCGTTAAAAGACTAAACTTAATTTGTGCATTTTTATTACACTTATTAGTAAAGATAACGGTTTAAACACAAACGCCGTTCTCCCTTCGAGTCCACCGGCTGCTGTAAAGTATTCGTAGCGTCGAAGGGTTTAGGTAGTAAAAAAATCCTGTATAGTCCGCGTTAAAATTTCGTAATATGCGCGGGCGCCTGAAAAAACTGTTGATCGCGCATTCTTCTCAGCAGCAATGTTTCAAAGCGGAATCGAACAGTTATTTTCTTATGATAAGTGATGATAGACAATCACGAGGCGACCAATCATAAAACCCCCCAAAAAAAAAGGGGGGGGCCACTTTTTTGGCTTTGGATTTTCGGAAATCTACAGACCCTAACCGAAACGCGATTTAATTTAACGGCTTTTTATTGTAGATGGCGGCTCGTGACGCGAAAGAAATTGATACACCTAGAACTGACATATTGGACCCGATGGGGATCGAACCCAGGACGCGTTAAGTATAAGCCAACCATTGCTACCATTACACCGACGAGCCTGAACAGTAATTGAGGCTAAAACGTTTAATGTGGAAAGCATTAGCGCATTACGAATCCACCTTGATCTGATTATTTCGTTGAGATTTTTGGCTAGCGATAGCATCACGGTTCCGGTACAGAAATACATTCCGCGTAAACATTGCGCGGGCGCATATATTAACAACGATTGTATACTGCCCTGCGCTCTAACGAGAGTGACAAAAGTTACACGTATTCAGAAATTGCATACTGGTTAATTCTTTGACGCTCGAGGGAAATATTTTCCCTTCTATACAAAGCGTTATCGATTAGTCAATTGAAGCTACATTTTTTTAATGAATATGTAATAAAACATATGAAATTATAGGAAATCTATAAACCTTGCTCTTTTGTTATAGTGATATTCTCCTACTTTGAACCCAAAATAGTTACAAGATTGTTTTGTAGTCGCATGTTCAGTCTCAACCTTCTTATGGTAAATCAGTGTAATTACAATAAACATATTAAAACGCAAAAAAAAGAAACAAAATATACAATTAGATTCCAAATACAACTTAAATACTGTCTGTAGTTTAAGCGTAGTACACATTGAAATAAAACTCTAACGGTTTGAAACGTGAAATATATACGTTAAAACTTTTTACAACGCTTTCCAATGCTTTGGAGTAGCCGCGATCATGGGCCGGCGTAGTTCAAATAATTTGTAAATAACAAATACATATCACGTTTTAACCCGTCAAAGTGTTTTATTTAAGTAAGTACATGTTTTTTAAGAAGAATTCATAAAAAAAAATCCGGGGGGGGGGGGAATTTCAACCAAAAAAAAGGCAAAAACTGCGGTGTTGTTTTTTTTTAGAAAATTACTTTATTTAAAAAAACTCTTTAGGCGGGTAAACGCGAATCTTAGTAAACTTATTTGAAAATGATTTTACCGGCCCGACATTGGTGCTGCAAAGTACTATTAGCGTTTAACGTTAAAGTGTTGTCTTTTTGACTACTCACGTAAACTACGTATAAATTACTTTAATTCAACCGTTAAATAAGATATTTATAAAATTTTGGGTCTTGTTAATTAATCACTTCACCCGTTCATTCTTATAAGAAAAGTACTAAGAATGGACTCCCACTGGTGGGCTTAGGTGCTATACCTACGAACGTCTCATAATATTAACGAAATAAAAGGAGATCGTTATTCTTGTATATAAAAGGAATTGGGACTTAAGACGTGGGCGTGAACGGCGGCTGATGTGTTGCAAGCAATTAACAAAGGTTTATTTGGTGTTATAATGGTAGCAGTATGTGACTTATAATATAATGTGTGGGGTCGTGGGTTCAATTTCCATTAGACGTCATGTTGAAACATGTTAAGAGTTGATCCGGAAAATCTGGACATCAGGTTTGAATATCTAAATTCCGTTTATGAACCATATAACTCCAATATGTCAACCATGTCTCATGTCGGTATCTGTTGGATTTCTGAATATCAAAAATCATAATAGGTCGACATCTTATCTTGTTTAAACGTTATACAAGTGATGCTAACGCTTGACTTGCTGTTTTTCTATGTCAAAAATTGGTCTCTAATAAACACTATTAATGCTTTAAAACACTAAATGTACTACACGCTTTGCAGTAGCCGTGGTCTCTGGTTTTCACTTCACTTTGTAAACAAATTAGCTAATATCTTTCGCGTTTAAAACCGTTTAAAGTGTTTCATTTAAGTGTGAGACGACGTTTTACACATTGGACTTTAACTCCAGTGGAGCGAATATTGTAATAACATTGCCGAAGGCGGAAAAGTTATGATACTCCAATTAAATTTAATTAGCAGCCCAACTATATAGGTAGAGAGTGGCAAATCAGTGGCGTATCTGAAAATGTGGTCAGATGCGGAACCGCGCTTGCTCTCCGACGCGTGTCCTTACGTGAACGGGTCACCGCCTTTCTACCTATATTTCGGTGCGGCCTGGCTTGGCCAGGGCTGCTTGTTATTTATTTATTATTTAACAAAAGCAATGAAAAAAAAAAAGGTCAAAATGCATCCTTTACAGTTTCACAAATAGTTAAATGTTTTAAACAATCGAAAAAAACAAAACGTCGATAAAACTGACAGGAAATTAGACAAATTTTATATAAGAGTTGACAAACAAATAAAACTAATTATACGTTTTAAAACGTATAAAGAGAGTACTTATCAAATGGAGCATTATCGAATTATCGAAGCAATTTTGACCGTTTAAAACGCGCCATATATTCGTCACCATACATAGAAATTACAAATGTATTTAATAAAACACTTTAAACCGTTGAAAACATTTATTTTATTAGTCAACTTATACTTAACTAAGAGCCGACATAGAAATTCTAAATGCGTTCTAGATAAAACATTTTTGACCGCTTAAAACGCGTCACATATTAGTTAACTCATAGCCAACTAAGAGCAGACATAGAAATTAAAAATGCGTTCTAGATAAAATACTTTTGACCGTTTAAAACGCAAAATACATTAGTCAACTAATTATTAATCTACTTTAACTATAATCCGACGTTTCAGATTATTTTCAGCAACCGTGGTCACGGTGAGACAATTACGTAGAAAATAACTTTAACTAATATATTACGCGTTTTAAACCTTTTAAGCGTTTCTTGGACAAAACTGGTTTCCTAACGCTTTCACCTGATTTAAATCCCGACACACCATAGAATTACGTTATCGTTACTCGGCGAATTAATCCACTTCGCGTTACAAACAGAATCGCTTCGGAAATTATAGTTTTTGCAGGATGATTTCTGTGTCAATTATAGCATCCATTAGTCGCCTTTGAGTAACGGTTCAAAGGTTTCAGCTGGAATCATTACGGACGGCTGCTGGAGATGTTTTTAGCGCGACGCTTCGAGAGGCGGCCGAAGTCGGCTCGTTCGGACGTCTCTAGGGTTCCGTAGTTGATAGATGAAAAAATTGACGTCACTGTATAGGACCCGCGATAGCTATGGTGTTGTAGGTGATGACAAAGTGAAGTAAATTTAAAAAATATATTAAAACAAAAAAATTTTTGACGAGCTCATTGGTGTTATGGTGAAATAAATGGCTAATAATCAACAGGGTTGATCCCCAGATCCCCCATCCTTCATCCCCAGATGACGACGCCAACAAGTTTAATGGCGTTTTGATTTCAACCTGTGGTTTTCCGATTATCCAAAGCCAAAACGTCGTCAGCGCATCTTTTTTAGACGTTTTATGGCCAGGGTATTTCACCTTCCATCAAGTGATCTCCATGCTGGTCTGGTCTGGTTCTATATCATAAATATGTTTTCCCTTTTTGTTTGACTATAATAATGCTTCATTTGTAAATAAAAACAATTTATAATTCTTTTAAAACCTCCATATTTGGCCTATTTTTCTATATGTATGTATCATACGGAACCACTTGCCGCGACTCCGCTTCACACTGGGCCGATTTTATTTTTTGTTTGTATCGCGACCTATTCGTGTACAATTTCAGTGGTTTCGCGACGCCCACAGTCCAGATTCTCGGATGGCGTGCTCTAATTACTGATCCGGGGCGATCCTATTATTGCGTATCTTGTTATCCGTACGTGACTTTTCCGGAGCTCGAAACGTCCCAGGGTACTGGACTATCTAAAACGTTTAAGCGGAAGCAGGATATCGGGATTCTTTTGTTTTGCGTTTATTTTCCCTGTGTGAATACAGGTAGGTTTTTTTGACAAAAGAGGAAATGGAAGATGAAATACTTTAGCCGTATATCATCTGTCATTAAAATCAAATCATTTATTCAACATATAATAAGACCAAACAACAAAATACAACACCTAATAATAAATTAGATATATGTGGAGAGACAACACTCAGCTTTTTTCGTAGTTGGAAGCATAAGCCGACATATAACACAAAATGTTTACAATAAAAAAGTAAGAACAAATAACTAAAATAAATAATTTTGCTTTTAGACAATTATACATCTACAGCAACTACTATTGCGACTAGTTGTGCCAGCGACTTCGTCCACGTAGAATAGTTACATTGGGCAACAAAGTTTGTTTTGTAAATCTTCTCATCTTTACAAAAGCTCTTACCCACGACGTTAGCCGCGTCCCGTCGTTCTTGCAAGTTAATATTAAAGTGGACATATACTATATCTGATTTTTTTAGATCATTAAAAGAGGAATCATTGTTTCATACATATTTTTTTGAGTACGAGTATCTTGAGCCGTCTTCGCTCCTATTGGCCACAGCGTAATGTTATATAGCCTTGCCTTCCTCGATAAATGCTCTAGCCAAAAAGGATTTTTCAATTCGAACCAGTAGTTACCGAGATTAGCGCATTCAAACAAACAAACTCGTCATCTTTATAATATTAGTATAGATTACCCAACAAATTTCAGAAAAAGTATAAATGGATTTAAGAAAGTTTTGAGCTACATAAAAACTACAAAAAGGTATATATACTCCTACGTGCAACAAAATGGCCGTTTTGCACAATTCCATGTAATCTCTGGTGGATTATATATATTTTTATTTTCTCTACAAGCATTTAGCAAAGTATCTACGAGCCCATTGTGCTCCTATGGGAATCAGAGGTCGTCGTTATGTAGGTCGTCCGGTGAAAACGCAATGCACGTACCAAGCTAGCTGCAGGGGCCATACGTAACTTTTGGCTTGGCTACACTGACTAAAACTGAATTTAATGGAAATAGTTTGAGGCGAAAGTTCGAATTAATGAAAATGCAGTCAATTTAGACGGATAAGAATAAAAATATTCGAAGCATTATTAGATGGGTTTAAAAGGCATTTACAATTTATTGTCTACAATGTATTAGTCAAGATGAAGGTAAGTAATTTCGTTATTATTTCTTAAAGGTAAGAGTAAACTTGTGTTAAACAATTTTAACGGTTTTAAGGGCGAATTATATTACTTCTAATCATGACGGCAGCTATTAGTAGTAAAGTTTAAAGACAAATCTGTTACGACTGCCTTGTAACATTAGGAACGTCCATCATCTTATTTGTGTCTCTCAGGACGATAATTGCTGCTAAGCATAAAACACGTCGGGTAGTACAAAATATATATTTCGCGTTTTTGAACCTTTAAAATATATTAAATGGCTACCATTTGCGGAAACTATTCACGAATTTTATTGTCTACCTACTGAACAGTATTTAACAGTGTTTTATTAAAATGTGAGAAAGAAAATTAGACGGGTTCGTTGGCGTAATGGTAACAAAGCGCCCCTAATGATTCACGGGCCGTAGGTACGTCTACCGCAAAACTTCTATTTTTCTGAAACATGTTGGACTTCGTCTGTAAATCTGGGTATTAATTGGATGGAATATAGAAGTTCGAACCATCGTCCACGGATGAAAAAAGTTTAATCGAGTTCAGTCAGTTCAGATTTCCGAAAGTCCAAAGCCAAAAAGTCGATCGTTTTGTTTTGTTGCTATATGGCTGGGGTACTTCGTGCTTGTCTGTCCTCCTCTATCACAAAAAGAACGCGTTTTAATCTGTTCAAAAACGCTTGAACCCCTATTACACATATCCCACATCGGAACGTTGATACAGAGCATTACCAACATTACGATAACTCTATTGCAATACATCTTTACGTCCGAGGCTTGCACAAGCCGCGTTAGTCACGTAGCGGTGATGCGTGTGACGTCGCCATTTTGCGATAGCCGGGGTGCTTGGACCGTGAAGGCTGAGCCTTATCTGCGCGACTGTACTATCTTTACTGTGCACGAGTGTACCGAGTACCTACGCGACAGCTACTCATAGTTTTATAATACGCAGTATTGGCAACTGTATATAACATCTTGCAATTGAGAATTGAAATTACATTTGTAAATTCAAACGGTTTAAAACGTGTACTAGCATCAGTGAATTTACTTTAGTCCCTCCCCCTCGACGTCTGCTGGCAAGCTTTGCTGCTGCCGAAACGTCGGTTAGAAATTGAAAATAATCTGAATAATACATTTCGGAATTTAAACCAATAAATTGTTTCTTAGTTTATTCTTGATAATATTTGAATTCACTTGTTAATCTTTATTTACCGTTTTCGCGTTTTAAACTGTTTAAAGTATTTTATTTAAATGTGTACTACGCGCCTTATCTATAGAAGTAATAGATATTTCTTTCATATAGTAGTATTATTACATTATGTTATAATGTATGTATTATATATTTTACTTAACATATTTAGGTATATATTTTTGCCAAGATCCTACCTAAGAACTGGGTGCTACAGAAGTAGAACTATAAACTGTTTATTTTAACTACACACTCTTAGAGCAGAGAAATAGAAATGCGAATGTTTTAAACGGTTTTATTTAGCTCGACCCTTACGGTATTTATTTATTTGGGTCAAAATTAAAAATTAAAATTTAAGCACCTTCCCGTTGTAAGACTGATCTGAAATTTGGTACACACATTTAGTTTAGATGACAATAGAATATAATAAAATCAATAATATTATAAATCCAAGATGGCCGCCGATACAAAATGGCGGATTACATATTTTTACCCCCTCAATATGGGTATCCAATGAAAGGGCTACACTAGTAAGACACGATGATTATGACAAAATTAAAAAAAAAGTAGTTTTCAGTGCACAAAAAATAAAATACTTGTTAATTTGCTAACTTCAGCTCCACCATTCGAAAAATCTTTGGTTCGGTGGTTATAATGTATGGTTACTAACCAAATCTTGAGTTCGCTTCCCACCGGCACTTTTGTAAAATAGATCACATTCTGTCAAAAAGATGTACCATTTAAAGTCCGAGAAGCAGGAATTTAGTACTTGCACCTATTCTACGAACCTTCTCAAATGGAAACATTGTAGATTTCCTTATAACCAAAGCCAAAATAACTCGATCGTGTTAAAATATTATATGTGATCTTCAAGCTTATCTGTCCTGTCATTTAAAACTATATAAGTCGTGGTAGATCTGCCAGCCCCTACTCTTGACCCTTTTGAGGTCAGTCTAGATCACTATAATTCAGAGAATTAAGATAACGCGACTTTATCTTAATCCGAGACCTTGATCATTCAAAGTCCTTTGAGCAAGGTCAGAAAAGAATCAAGCTAGTAGAGTTTTAGATACCTACCACGGCTTAGTATAGGCGCAAATTGGTAGCAGTCTGATTCACTACAGATTATTTAAACTATGAAAATAATGGTGATCATCGAAATCGATTTAGCCGTTTATAGCCTTAAACGCCAGACAAACAACTGAGTATTTTATATAAACAATGCTATGTCATTGACCAAAGGCACAACCGGAAACAGGTATCCATTTTCTGTTTACTTTGGTTTTTATGTTTTAAATTTAAACACTACATTTTACCTTAACATTTTTATTAACCTGTAACTTAAATACTGTCTGTACTTTACGCGAGTAGTACACATTTAAATAAAACACTTTAACGGTTTAAAACGCGATATAATATTTTAGTTAAACTTGTTTGATAATATTTAACTACGGCCCAACGTTTCGGATGCTTGCATCCGATTGCAAAGCATCCGAAACAAGTTTAACGAGAATATATTGTGTTTTAAACCGTTCAAGTGCTTTATTTAACTTGTAACTTGTAATTTTTTCTTTAGCGACAAACCCGTCATTTCTCACTATATTATGTTTTTATAACTTCTTTCTTAATTCTGTAATTTTTTGTACTAAAGTACTTCCTTTGTTTGGTTTTGGTTTTAATTTTCCGTTAAGATGAGATTTTTATGATAAATAAAATTATAATATCTCAAAGCCTTCATATCGGCGGCAACACAACGAATTTTAAGGCAAGATTATTTACAGGCCAACGGACATAGAGGTCTTGTATTATAATGAGGTTTTTCTGAAACAGGTTTCGCTCGAGTTTTTTTATTCTGCATACTGTACAGTACCTACACGCTTTTACCAAACGCCCGTTCAAGAGGTCGCATACCGCACAACACTGTTTTTCTACTGTAGTATATTTTTATTATTTTAATAGTGTTACAGGGAAATAGTATTATTAGCTAGTATTTTTATGACAGGGCCAAAGCATGTTACATACCTCAGCTATGTAACATCTCAACAAGATCTGCTGTCGACCTATTTTGGCTTCGGATATTCAGATATTCATAGACTTAATTTTACGTGAGTAGTACACTTTTAAATAACTTTTTAATAACATGAAATGTATTAGTAAAATTTTACAAATTATATTAACTACGGCCCGATGTGTCGGACGCTTTACAGAAGTTCGTAGTCACGGGGAGACAAAATACCACGATGGTCACAGGGAGTATTTCCCGATATATATATTAGCCGTGACCACGGCTACTGCAACGCACCCGAAACGCCGGCCCGTAAAATAAATATTTCGCGTTTCAAACCGTTAAAAGTGTTTTTATATAAATCAGTAAGTCCCCAATTTAGGAGGTCAGAATCACAGACGACGGTTAGTAACTACTATAGCACTTATGTGCCTCGGTCAAAATTTATTATGCTAATCAAAATTAATTAGCCGTTTAGAGCAAGATGCGTCGGCTTTACAACCGTCTGTAATTCTATAGGTTTGATCTCGATTTTGCGCACGTAACACTCTATTTTCAATGCTGTTTTCGCATCACATCAAATTTGTTTTGATAATCTGTTTAAATAAAACACTTTAACGGTTTAAAACGCGATATATTAGTTGCAGATACATATTTGAAAATTATTTTTAGTGGTCACGGGGAGACCTCACGACTGCTGCAAAGCATCCGAAACATCATTTTCAAATAAGTTTAACTAATATATCGCGTTTTAAACCGTAAAAGTGTATTATTTAAATTTATGTGTACTACTCGCGCAAACTATAGACAGTAATGATAATCTGTATTCTCAAATTCGGCTTGTTGGTAGCGATGTATGGCTAATAACCAACGGGTCGCGAGTTCGATCCCCAACGGGTTCCATAAGTTACACTTTTTTTTATTTATAATTTTTCAGAAACATTTTGGACCCAATCTGGAAATCTCGATATTAAATGGATGATAGGGATATAGAAATTCTGCCCGGGTCATGAACACACACAGGGCATCTTGTTTAGATGCTATAAGCTGAGGTATATCACCTACCATCAAGTGTGATACATTTTGGTGATATAGCGAAGTCATAGTAGTCTAGCTATCGCTGACTGTATTTGGACCCAGCAGTGGGACGTATAGAGTCTACAAATGCATATTTGTTTGTGTGCGTCACCGCAGCGTCACATGAGGCATTCCGCGCCATATACCGCGGATATAGTTCGCGTCCCAGTTTCCACGCGAGCGGGCACCAACGGCCTGCCTCCGCTTCCCATGTGCGGGATCAGCTAATCTTTATATTTACTGGCTTCTACTTTTTCAGCGCGCTTCGGATGCTAGCGAGATAAGCGAATGTGTTGTATCATATTTTTAGGTAATTGGAAACAAAATAACGTACTGTTATACCCCACACTAGTATAGGTTTAAGTAAAACACTTTAACGATTTAAAACGCGATATATTTGTTAAACTTATTGAAAATGATTTTTAACTTCGGCCCGACGTTTCGGATGCTTTGCGGCAGCCGTCTCACCGTGACCACGACCAATATTACACAGTGTTGCTGTTGCCAGGTATAGAGCAAAAAAGTGCACAAAAACCGCATTTGTTGTATGAAAGAGCACCTCCCCCCTTAAATTATTTTATTCCGTTTCTTAAGCATTGTCTGCAGTTTACGCGAGTACACATTTAAGTATTACACTTTCAGCGGTTTTAGAAACGAAATATAATAGTTTACTTTGTTACAAATTAGTTTTAGTCCACCGTGGCCAAAAGACTGCTGCAAAACACCTTATCATATTTCGCATTTTAAACCTCTTAAACGTTTTATTTAATTTAAAAATTTTGATAAATTGCTTCATAAATTAAAGAAATGCTATCGTTTTTCCCTTTCACTACGGAACCCTAAAAATCGAAACAACATTTAATGTCCCATCAATGATAGCGTGCAAATGAGACACACGGCTGCAATAAAACGCACAATTCAGTATAAAAAAGTTGACAATTAAAATTTTAAGCGCGCTTAATCACTTATCGCCGGGAGCATCGCGACGCCAATAAACATTTTATGCGCAATGTGGCGTGTCAATCAACTGGTGGCTGTTTTAGCTTACATTATGACACGTTAAGCTAAATTAAGTTTTTAAACCGCGCGAGAAAGAAAGCAAACCATTTCAATAAAAACACTTTAACGGTTTAAAACGCGATATATAGTTGTTAAAGTCATTTGAAAATGATTATAACTACGGCCCGAAGTCTCCCCTGCCTCCCCGTGACCACGGCTGCTGCAAAGCATTCGAAACGTCGTCGTTAAATGTGTAGTTGCATAAACTACACAGTATTTAGAGCAAACTTTGTTTATTACTACAAATCATAGGAACAAAAACAGTAGGTAGGCTTAGCTACATTCATCAGATTAAAAATTTTGTGACTCCTGATTCAGACTGAGATAAATAGTGAAACAAGGAGACACGCTTTGGCCGTTCCGTTAAGTTCCGAAAGGTAAAAATTAAAACAAACTTTTTTTATAATAAAACAAAAAAATAAATGTTTGAAAACTTTTTTAACTATTTTTTACATGTTATTGCACATAAGGCGCTATATAATTTAAAAATCGAAAATAAATTGAAAAAACTTTCGACTCGGGAGGACTTGAATGGAAGTGGTTTGTTGCTCTACCAATTGACTCGGTAGCTCAATTGGTAGAGCAACAGCACGGAACGCTGACGATGCCGGTTCAAGTCCTGCCCGAGTCGAAAAAATTTTTTCAATTTATTTTCGATTTCAAAAAAAATAAATGACTAACTAAACTAAAACTATATCGGTAAGGTACAAAATAAACTAACTAGCATCGGACGAAAGAGTATAAAATTCAAATAATTAAGGGCTGATTAACTAATGCTATAAGAAAATCTTCGCTTTGGATTTTCTCATAAAAATAAACCTCGCACGTGACCGTCCACAAAGGTTGAAAAGGCCATCAAATTTAATCCAAAGCCAAAAATCGTTGACTCTTGTTTAGATGATAAACGACTGGCGTCTTTCACCTTCCATCAAGTTACCATGTCACCCTTCTATGTCATAAAATGGGGATATATCTCAATCTTAAGTCGTTTGGGTTTGCTTGGTTCTAATTTTGTCTCTTGAAGCGATCGTCAAATGTTTTGAACACTAGCGTTTTCGCCACCAGCTCATTTGCGCACAACCTTGGAGCGATACGCTCCGGAAACGTTTGCGGCCGGCCACTATCACATCAGCTCTGATAAGGCGCACACTCTGCACCAGATATTTTATCTTTTTGGCTCAATAGCAGAAAGCTATGTAGAGCCTGAGTTTTGCAAGGTCACCGTGAGTCCCCGAACGGAAGACAAATACTTGTCTTCCACTAGATGATAATATTAACATGAATTATAATTATTTGTGAAAGATATACCAAATAAAATAAATGTGACACACACGAATCCGTGATTACAATGACTGAGCTAATTTATATTTTTTCTCAAAGTTTCACGTACTAGATATGTTTCATTCACGAAGTAAATATACTTTTAAATAAAACAATTTTAACGGTTTAAAATGCCGATGCTTGCGAACAGAACTTTACTCACAGTACTTTACTTACAAAATGTGATAAAAACCTTGGTTTAATTTGTTACACTTGAGCAACCTTATCTATACTATAAATAAAGGAACATAAATCTTTCGTTTCTTCACTTTACTAAAATGATGATGATATAGAAATTTATTTGGACTTTTGAGTTCGTCTATATTAGAGCGTAAAATACTGCATTTATATTCTGGCTGAAGAAAGGAGGGATCGAGATAGAGGGGAAAGGGGAAACGACGTCAGGCGAGTTAACATCGTCAATTACTTTTCTCCGCAGACATAACCTATTTTTTACAGAAGAGGACAAACATGGGATGCACTCGATAAAAGGTGAAATCATCTAAACAGGATGCGCTGTCAAAGTATTTCGATTTTGGACATTCGGAGGTCCACAGACTAAAACCAAGACACGATTACACTCACACCACATAGAGAGATATTCCAACTACCCACTTAATATCCAGATATTGACAAAATTAGGCATGCATATCATTGTTTTCTGGGCTGTTCGGCCGACGTAAGCGAGAAGAGGTTATCAACGTTTCGCCATCACGAGCGGACAGCATCATCAGGAGATGTTAGCTCTTCGAGCTCGAGAAGTTTTGGAGTTTAAAGCAAGCATCTCTCATAAAAATAATTATTTTAATTGTCGGACCTATTGATGCCCAAAGAACCGGCGCAAGAGTTTGTATGGCGTATATTTAGATGGCGATATAGGACATCGTTGACGGGACATGGTGATACCATTGATATGGGACGCGATACTAAATCGGTCCGGGGTCAGCGGCCGCTGCTCCCACGCCGTTACCGCGGTACCGCGCCGCAATCTTTCCTTGCGCTACTCCCACCGAATCGGCCGTTCTCGCTGAAGGCAAAATCACTCGTAATAGACATAATTGCCGTAAGGAGATGCTAACAAAAAATAATCAACGCGAAACTAAATAAATAAATAAACTGTGCCCCACCTTTCCTAATATTAATTATTTCAATATTCCCTTAAACGTACTCATTTATTTATGATCCTGACAAGTGTCAAAACGAAAATAGAAATAAAACTAATAATATTAGGCTTTTTAAACCGTACAGTGTATATGTATAATTGGACAGATAAGTTTGAATACTGTCTGAAGTTAAGATATACATAAACTTATTTGAAAAATGTTTTACTACGGTAAAACTACGGTCCGACGTACGAGCTTTGCAGTTGCCGTAACCACTGCTAATCGCGTTTTAAACCGTTAAAGTGTTTTATTTAAACAGATAAGTTTAATTCAACTTAATTTAATGTATGAGTTAACACCCCTTTTAATTGACAATTGCACTGGCCAGAGCAGATAAAACCCTCGGTGTAGATTATGCAAGCCGCAACGAAAGGTGTCCTACGTCATTAACGTTACGAATAGCTCTGAAATAATGCGTTGTTTGGCCTTGTCTTTCACTCGCGAGGGAATTTCAAAGAAACACATCATCGTCGAACACTCCGTACCGTGGCCTGAGTCATCGAAAGGACACTGTTATGAACAATGGTGGATAAATGATAAGTTTTAAAATATTTCTACGAATAGAATATCCAGATTTCGAAACGTAGTTCAACGTCCCACAAAAAATTATAAATTCATTATTAGACAAAAGACCCGTTATGACGTTCAGAACTAATTCAAAAATTCTTATTATTAATAGTCTATATGCACAAGTATCTAATCTAAATTAAATTGTAACATGTGGATAAAGATATTTCATAACACCTAAGATAGGTGTCATGAAATATCTTAGATTTATCTCTAATAATAATTTAGACCAATGTCTATTTCACTAAGCATTTTTTTCATACGTGGGGTTGGTGCTAGCGCAGCATATTTGACGTTGAAATTAGGGACACTCTCCATCTTCAGAAACGGTCGGTACATCATTTTTCACACATCTTTACTCATATTTTAGGGCTGAAGAGTTTGTTTGTTTTAATGCGAGTTTTGAATTGTATAATTATTTTTGTGTTTGTTGATAGAGGAAAGCTTTAGGCTACAAAACATCAGGCTGCGATGAATAGGAGCGAAGAACCGGAGGGAAATGTAGGAAAAACGGTGCAACTATTAGCTTTGGGGGCTTCCATTGCGCTAGGAAAACGGTCAAGAAACCGAAAGATATGTATAAAAGAATGACTTATTTAAGTGATCTAAAAATATCAGTGACAATAAACCTATGTCTATCTGTTAACATTAACGACGTCGTAGGTAACAGCCATGATTTACAAAGCCAAAACAACAATTCCACGCAGACGAAGTCGCGGGCACAGCTAGTAGTATATAATGTAACTAATAGACTTTTAAAAAACAGCTTTAACGGTTTAAAACGCGATATTAATAATTTAACTAATTAAAAAAAAAATTAAAAATTGGGCCGAGGTTTTGGGGGGTTTTGCAGAGGCGGGGGTAAGGGGAGACGTGACCACGGCTGCTGCAAAAGCATCCGAAACGTCGGGCCGAAGTTAAAAATCATTTTCAAATAAGTTTAACTAATATATCCGTTTTAAAAACGTAAAAAGTTTTTTTTTAAATGTGTACTACTCGCGTAAACTATAGACAGTATTTAACTAATGACTTTGCATATAAGCAGTTAAAATTTGTTTTTTAGGTGTGAACAACCTAGTATTGTCCGTTCTTCCCAAGAACCTATTAATGTACAACTTCCCCCCTTCTCCTCCTCCATACCCATGTCCTATGAATGCATTAACATATTCCTCACTTCATTAAACAATATTACGCAAGACGAGGCCACGCTCAGAGCTGAAAGTTCGTGCATAGTTCAGAAATAGTTCCGCAAGTAACTTTGTTGTTCAACAAATTTCCAACTAACTCAAAACTTTACTTCCCTTACAGCGAGGCGAATTTGTAAACAGCGAAGTGCAATTGGTAGAGTACTGTTCAAGTGAAACACTCTGAACGGTTTAAAACGCGAAATGTGTAAGGGTAGTTATAATAATAAATTTCGCGTTTTAAGCTGTTAAGTGTTTTAAATTTGTTCTACTCGCGTAAACGACAAACAGTGTCTAAGCGTAGTGTTAAAAAATATGAATCTTCGACATTATGCAAAAAGGTATTAAATAAGAAACGATGTAAGTTAACAATGACGTTACTTACAAACAACTGTGGACACGGGGTATCTCCTATAGTTAAAAACAAACTACATAATATATTTCGCGTTTTATACCGTTCAATTTAGAGTGCGTAAGTTGCAGAACAGATTTTAAAAATTGCAGACAATTCTTTCTATTGTTTTAGTATAGCATAGAACTTTTTAACAGCTAATACTTGCGAATATTAAATGTTAATCAATTTAAAAAAAATTACGACACAGACGGGACTTGAACCAGCAACCACAGCGTTCCGTGCTGTTGCTCTCAAAATTATTCCAGTCTTAAACACTTTCAAATATATATAGTGCCAACATGTGCAATAACATGTGATAATATAAATTTTCAAATTACTTAAAACCGTGGTATTTAGATGTATGTTGCGAAATAGTTTAGTTAGTTCATATAGATGGTCAGACCTAGATCCAATGTTGGCAACTGGGGTGTTAGTTTGTACCAGTTGCCAGTTCAACATTGGAACGTATTGAGGCTAACCTGGCTTGACAGGGTCGGACCATGCACGCAATAAGGCCTCTAAGCCCATGTTATCGCGAGATATGGGTCATTGAAGTGTTACAACCCCCCCCCCAGTACTTCCTGATACTCGCCACATCGTCTAATTGTACTGTAACACTACTCATATTTAACACCAAGCGGGAAACAAGTACCAACAATAAATGTGAAGGAATGTAAGACGTTTAAATCTTCTAAAAATAATTACGCTCGTAGTACACATTTAACGGTTTAAAACACAAAATAAATAGGAAAACTTATTTACAATTTTAAGAACGACGTTTCGGACACGTTTCAGCAGCCGTGGTTGTAAATAAGTTAAAGTTATATGTTCGCGTTTTAAACCGTTTAAATTGTCTTGTTTTAATAACTTTTATCCTAACCCATCACCTAATTCCGTAACGTAAAGACCATTTCAGTAATAAAAACTCAAAACTATATTAACGTTACGACATGATAAAAAAGGCAAACTCACCCATTTTCATCTTTAATCTTCTTCTTTCTGCCTCGTTTCTTCGGTTGATTGAGCATCATCTGTTGCGGGTGCATCTGCATATGCGGATGCTGATGGGGGTGGTGTTCGTGGTGCTGCATGTGCGGCGGTATGTGGTGCTGCTGGCCAAGCATAGCACACATGGCGTCGTCCTCCACGAACGAATAGGGATCCTCACACTCTTGTTTGATTCCGTTGTATAAGTCCTCACTACGTTTAGCACCGAACTGGTGTGGCATCTGATGGTGTTGGCTCATGTCGTACGGCGCGTCCGGCTCCCGTTTGAAACCGTACGCGTCCTGGGGGTGATTGTACTTGGGGAAGGGAAAATGCTGGTACGGTTCGGGGTCGTGGGGATGCGGTGGCGGCGCTGGCGCTGGGGGTTCGAAATGTCGATAGGGAGACGGGAAGGGCCGTTGAAGGAGGGGCTCGAAGGGCGGCTCGGGAGGTGGAGTGCGGGGCACGGGGGGTGCGGGCGA
This sequence comes from Leptosia nina, assembly GCA_963661955.1. Lineage (NCBI taxonomy): Eukaryota > Metazoa > Arthropoda > Insecta > Lepidoptera > Pieridae > Leptosia > Leptosia nina. The sequence continues at coordinate 8,005,617 of CAVLEF010000008.1, forward strand.
GCCCTCCGTGCTGGAGGGCTTCCGCCGCGCCTCGCCGCTGTTGCTCGTTTCGTAGCCATCGTCCTGGCTCTCCGCCGCCTTCGGCTTCTCCTCGCCTTCCTCCCTGGAAAGACATTTGACACTGCGTAAGTTGCATAATGAAACAGCTTTCAAGGCATACTAACGGAACATAGTGAAACTCCATGTTTTTAAACAAAACAATAGTTAATTTGTTTCTTGTTAAATGCTCCAACCAGCATACAAATAAATTTTTAATTCAAACGAATAGTCCCTGAGACCAGCCCGTTCAAACAAACAAACAAACTCTTCAGCTTTATAATATTAGTACGGATTATTTGCAGGTTTTAATACTATTGGAAAAAAAAACATTCTATCTTCAGTGACACATTGATGTTACAACAAATTAATATCAGGCATTAACTATGTGTGTAAAATTCCGTTTCCCCCTCGTGGGGCATGGGGCGAACACATTTCTGTGTACGTTTCACTGATCCGTTCTTTAACAGGCAAGTTAATTAGACTTCTGTGCCCTGCCTGACCGAAACAATTATTGGTTTCCCTGGGATTCGAACCCAGGACCTCTCCCGATTAACGCAATGCTAGGCAATACGGTTAACCATTTGGCTACAGAGGTGGTCAAGGCATTAACTATAAGTAACTTAAAATAAAAAAAACACCTTAAATCCATCTGAAGCAGAGATTTATCAAAATATCGGTCGGCGAGGGTAAACTAGTGCGGCAAGGTGCATATCGCTCCCTTATTAATTAACGACCAAGTGTGCTCGCCAGTATATACTAGCGGGTTCTGTACGTTACCAATATCGATACATATTGGATGTAAAATAACGTTTTTAGTCCCTATTGTTTTATTATTGAGATGTTTTTGGGTTATCTATTATATACGGTAAGATGTTTCTTCTCTTTACCGAAGGGGGGGGCGCTTTGAAAATCGGTATTCCATCGCCCCTCTTTTATAAAGATTTATATTATATTATATTATATGACTAACCTGATAACGCAAATCTGTTTAATATCATCAAAAACTTTCGCGCGTATCAAAAGATAGACATATAGAACCTATACAAAACTTAACTGTGTAATAATGCATTAATTATACCAGGGTTACACGAGGTTAAGTCAGTCCTTGTTGTTGTAAGAGTGATACTGTCACGGACATTTTTTATAATTTAAAGAGGGATCATATTTTATACATTTTCTTTTTGGTTTGCATACAGCGGAAGCTCTCAAAAATTAATAATTCTCCCCTTTTCTTCTATATTCTCCACTGTGTCTTCTCTCTTATTTGTCGCAGTTGTTGCATAGCCTGAAGCCTTCCTCGATAAATGTCTAACTAACACAAAACGAATTTTACAATTCGAACCCGTAGTTCCTGAGCTTAGCGCGTTCAAACAAACAAACTCTTCAGCTGTATATATTAGTATAGATGTAATAATGTGTTCTCGTTTGATATATTTGAAACCTTAAATTATTCGCACTGTTGGAGTGGTGTGGCGCAATTTTTCGCAATGACGTCAATATATATGCAGGTGCAAATTATCTGTATGTCTTTGATCAGGGTCACGCGAAGTTCATACAGACGCCTGTTTACTTCACACTTAATTTATATGGTACGCTTCTTTTGTACACACGAAGGATATAGACCAGGTCCAAAAATCTATGGCTATAGCATACTGCTATAGGAATTAAGAAAAAAATGCGTAAAGTTCTAATAAATATACAGTGTGACAAAACAAATGGTCGAATGGTTATACAGGGCTAATAAACAACGGGTAGTTAATACGATTCCAACTGAATACAATGCGTTTTCCCAAAAAAAAAAATCTTCTGAAACATGTTAAACTTGGTCTTAAAAATGTGGACGTTAAATGGATGGTAAGAACGACTGTCTACAAGGTACCGTGACGTGTACATTCACGTTTCGGTTTTCGTCTGTGGTTTTGCTGAGTGTCATAAGTCAAAATAGGGCGACAGCATATCTATGGGGTGTTTCATCGCTCTCTTTTAAATTAAAAATATATGTTTTTAAAACTTATACTAGAAAATATAAGTACTATCGTCTTTAGTATAGAATAGTACACATTTGAATAAACCACTTTTAACGGTTTAAAACTCGAAATATAGTAATAACCTTAGTTACAAATTTAATTCGTATATTCGTCAGACCTTAGTTAAAAATATATAAGTACTTAGTACTTTAGTGTTTTAAACCGTTAAGTGTTTTATTTAAAAATATACATAATAAAACACAGCGCACTTAAGAATTGTGACCTTCCAGCGTAAAAATACCGTTAAGGCAAACTTAAACTTAATTTCAAGGTGCAAAGTTTATAGAACTTCGTCCCCACAAGGATAACTTAGAAAGTAGAACGGGCTGATGCAGAATGTTACCTTATTACTTGAATGAACCGATAGTAAGCGGAAGTAAAGGCGAAGGTGACAATTTTTCAAAATTCGACCTGTGAGAGATACGAAACGGCGAGGTGGTTTAACAGGTAGTCTGATAGTAATTCGACAGTTAGTATTTCGTTATGTCAATGAACTCGACGAATTAACAAAGGACAATGCAAATTCTATTTGCTTCATATTTGTGTCAGAGGTTCTACTGTGTGGTTTTAGTCGTTTCCGACATAACCTATTTGCTCCTTCAAATAAAACACTTTAACGGTTTAAAACGCGATATATTTTTGTTAAACTTGTTTGAAAATTATTTTTAACCACGGCCCGACGTTTCGGATTGCTTGGTCGTTGGTGGTAACGCGAAATGTGAAATATATATTGCGTGTTTAACGGTTGGTTTTTTATTTAATTCTGACTAGTCGGTATACGACAGGATCTATTTGCTCCTTCTGGTGCGGTGGGTATACGAAAAGATTTCCTCACATAAAAAAATCTACTTGCTATCACAACGAATATACATAACAAGTACGTCGTAGTTTACGTGATTGGTACACAATTATATAAAAAGACCTTCAATTGTATTAAAATTGTAACGGTTTAAAACGCGAAATATTGAGAGCATCTATGGCTGCTTCGTATGTGAAACGTCGGATCCTAGTAAGAAATAAGTTAGCAAATATATTTCGCATTTTAAACCGCTAAAAGAGTTTTAATTACATATTGAACCCTCGGTTTTTATAGGCGACTATAGGTGATCAGGATTATTAATCAGAATATATTCGTCCCATGCTCCAGAAGGGTAAACAGAATTTAACAAACAAGATATCGTTAATTTTGTATTTTAAATTAAGCTAAATTTTATAATATCTTAAATTATTGTCTTTTTATAATATTGCTAATCCATTACGCATACTCACACACAAAGTTTACTTCCATATCTATACTAATATAAAAAGCTGAAGAGTTTGCTTGTTTGAGCGCGCTAATCTTAGGAAATACTAGCTCGAATTGTTGTGTTGCATTTATCGTTGTGTGTCGGAGCATTTATCGAAAAATACTATAAAACATCAGACTGCAACCTGCACGAAGAACTGTGGTCTTGTGAAGAACTCGGTAATAGTCAAAACGGGCAAAATTATCATCTTAAATTTTGTTCGCAAAGATGCTTGCAGAGAAAACGGTTCAAAAAAAAGAGATAAAGGATGTTCGCGACATACCTATCTTTTAAGAATTGCTCGCAACAACGCCGGGACGCGAACAACGCAAGGGGTAACAGCTATAATGTATAAAGCTGAGGTAGTGATTTGCGAAACTAAATAATGATGCCCAAAATGACAATTCCACGCGGTCCAACAAAGTCGCGGGCACCGCTAGCGCACAAAGTTCGGTCTATCCGCAGTCTGAAATCGCTACGATACATTCGTTACGTGTGTTTGGGGCATTACACGTACTTTTCTTATAAGGCACTTATTATTCGTAACACCAAACACGAGACCGTTGACACCTGACATTTGACAAGTAGTTTTTGTTTACATCGCAGACAAATTACATGAGTACATGAATCTGTAGTTAATAACATTAAGTTTTCCATACAGGACGTGTACCAAGTCCGTTGACCATACTTTTTAAAGATTATTTAGAAGCAACACCAGATTAACAAATTAGAAAAGAAAGAAACTTACTGAAAATCAGTTTCAGGTCAACAAAAGGCCTGATATAAACTGAGGCATATCCTACTCTACTAGCAGAACACAACATTATCCTATCTTGTTATATTAAGTTATACTGTTAAGACAAAATTATGTTTTGTTTTTTTTTATGTTTAGTAATAAGTGTAACATGTGTTTTTATGTGCCCTAGTAGTAAATAAATTTTTCTTTCTTCTTTTCTTTCAAAACGATAATTAAAATACCTATACAGTAAAAATTTTTCATAGTAATGAGTCAAAAAATGGAACAGATTATGTAAAACACAATTAACGGTATCAAACCCGAAATATAGTAGTCCCCCCTTGACCACATCTGACAAAAACGTGCGTAACGTGCGATCGTAGTTAAAAAGCGTTAACTTTCGCGTTTTGAACCGTTAAACGTCTTATTTAATAAATATAAGATTACATCTGTCATATAAGCTCGGTATATATACGTGATCAGTTTTATGTTGTATATTTTTTGTGTTAAACGAAGATCGAACTCAAGACCACTGAACGGCAATGTACAACGCGGTGGAGTGTTTTACAGATGATACAAAAATGTGACAAGTGTAAGAAAACCAAGTTTCATCTTTTTAATGTATTTACCATATAATCATTATTATTTATTTTTTACAGTTTTATTATTCATAATACATACCACAGAAAATACAAGAGATAAAAAGTTACGCACAAACTTATTAATAAAAGGCGATCTTATCGCTTAAGCTGCGATCTCTTTCAGGCAGCCTGAAGTACAGGATAAAAAAAATAGAAAAAAATTTTTTTTTTAATAGTTTAAAAGTTTAAAAGGTTAATTCTACCTGGCAACCCCGATGTAAACAAAGACATGCACGTGGCGACAAATATAATGATAAATAGTAATGCCCTTGGCGTTTTTCGTTGTTAATTTAATGGTGCCGATGTTTGCGCAGGTGATCAGTCACCTGTCTTACACAAACTGGTCGCTTCAGCCTAGACCACAGAGTATTGAAAACAATTCGATAAGTTTAATCGCATTGATTCATGAAATCACTTTAAACGGTTTAAAACGTGAAGTATATTAGTTAACTTATTTTAGGTTCATGTGCGGTCCCCTCGAGACCACAGCAGCTGCAAAGCACCAGAAAAGTAGTTAACATAAATTGTATATAAGTTAACTAATTTATTTCGCGTTTTAAACCGTTAATAGTATTTTATATACTCGCGAAGAGCGTGTCAATTTTGCAACGAAGTAAGTCTGTATTTTAACCGTATGCCTAATTTTACTTATTATAGTTTAAATGTGTTAAAAACTTTCTTCTTAAATTAAGTGCCGACACAGCAAAGCCTGTTTGATTGTTCAAATAAGATCTAACGCTTCTTTCCTTTACACGCAAAGATGTCTGATGCAGAGACGAGAATTCGGCTTCGGAAAACAATTGGTGATACTTGACCAGTTACTTTTTATGAAACAAAAGGAAAGCTTTACATTTATTGAATGAGTTATTTTGCATTTTAATGACTAACACACTTTTATTATAATTAATAATATTTACTGTTACCACGTCATACGTTTGACTGTAAAATATCGTTAGGTATAATTTTGATTAGCGTTTGTCCGTTTGCCCTACTGTTCGTACTTTATCTTGTGGTTTAGCCTCGACGAAGCCACGTCGGTCGACCTCAAACAAAAGGCCTAGACAATGCGGATCGTTCACGCCATTTGAGGGACATTTGACATTACGCCATAAAAATATCTTGCTCGTGATCCGGTAAGGGGCTTATCGCCAACTGGGAATTGAATAAGAGTGTACACACAGCCGACTAGATTTTGCCTAAATAATTTTATATACAAGCACAACATAATATTCTATATTGTCGTAACAATATAGATTGTAGAAGGAAAGACAAGCATGGGATTTACCATGAAGTGAACTTCATCCCTTAATGAACTATGTGAATCTCAACAAGATGTGCTGTCGTCGACCAACTTCTGTTTAACCAAACGCCTCTTAAAATTCACGCCTTTTTAATTTGTGCACGTTGGTTTGTAACCCCGACAGAATTTCAACCTACCACTCATTTAAAATCAAAATTTTCAGAAAAATTGCAAATTGATTAGAGCGAGCCTTGGTCACGGGGGGGGGCTTTATGTGACAGATAAATGTTATGTTTAAATAAAACACTTTAACGGTTTAAAACGCGATATATTAGTTAAACTTATTTGGAAATGATTTTTAACTTCGGCCCGCCGTTTCGGATGCTTTGCAGCAGCCGTGACCACGTCATTTCCAAATAAGTTTAACTAATATATCGCGTTTTAAACCGTTAAAGTGTTTTATTTAAATGTGTACTACTCGCGTAAACTATAGACAGTATTTAAATGTTATGTTTATGAATACATAATCATACTTTTAACATGTAGCTTTTAATACTAAATCGTTCGTACGTCGATGTATTTGTACATCCATTAATTCATTATTCACTATCTAAAAGTAATATAACATAACAATATGTCTTATTTAAAACGAATACCAACAAACAATCACCAAGATAATAAAATACCCTTGAATGTGAAAAACGTTGACCCCTTTCCCTTTTTGGGGCATGGGGCGAACACATTTCAGTGTCCTTTTAACATATTCTTCAAAATGTTTTCCAAAACAAAATTTTAAGGGTCTCTCACGCGACCTTGCGCGCTTGATGTAAATTTAAATTATCCTAGCGCTGTTTAGATGGGAATCTGCTGTAGATGGGAACTCGCAATCAAAAATATTATGCCCAGGATTTGACTACACGACCTCTCACGCTCAATAGCCTAAACACACTAAGACGGTTTACGAAAGAGTAGGTATATTTTGTAAACAACACATGAAGTTTACATCGCTTACACCACGTGCAAAACCCAAGTTAACTTTGCCGAACAAACTCCGAACTCAGATCGTTAAAACAAAGTTGGTCTACGAAGTTTCCGAGACACATCAAATCTAAATTTTATTACGCAACCACGTACAAGGTCCCAATGCAAACCTGATAAGAAGGTCACCACTGCGTTTTTGCTAAAGGGTCAAGCGTGTGCCGGATTAATGCTTCATTAGATTCTAATATTTATGTTATGTACCTAGTTATTTTAAATTGGTTAACTAACATTAACGTACACGACTGTGTGCTGCTGTGCCCGCGACTTTGTCTGCGTGAAATAGCTATGTCATACATCTCAGTTATATACATTATAGCTATTACCCACGACGACGTATGCATCCCTTCGTTATTGCGAGTTAATATTAAAAAAAGACGTATACTGTTTCGGACATATTTGTAGGTAATTTAACAAATAATTTACCACGTTTTTTTTTTCATATTTCTTACTGTCTCTATTGTTAGCAGCGTGGTGTTATAGCCTAAAGCTTCTCCTCGATAAATTGTCTAAACAACAGACATATATGAATTTAATTTTTTTTAGATACTCTTCGTGTATTGTCGTGAGTCGTAATGACTTCCAAACGTATTGTCATAGCTAGAATTCATTTAACTATTTAATATATGTATATACATAATTTAAAACCGTTAAAAGTTTCATTTATTATAAAATATTTAATATTAAACAACGGTTTACTATTTATTTTTTGCTTTTGGTCGCAAATAATTAGCGACAGTTGCCAAAATACTAATAAAATATTTTGTCCACATTAGAAAAATATCAACAGGGGAACCCTAAAACTAATAACGATATCAGTGTAATATGAAATTATTCAATCCGACCACTTTGCTTTATAACACGCCGTAAAATTTCCCACAAAAACTTCGCTACCGCGTACCGGTCCATTATAGACGATTTAACGACTAAATAATAATATAACTGACGTGTTTATCCAATTTTATAAGTGGAACATTCTTTAACTGTTGCCGAGTAAAATTGTTTTAATGTCTTTATCGTGGTTAATCTTTTCAAACACTTTAAAGTTCAACGGTTTAAAACGCTAAATATATATAGTTAACTTTTAAACTACGGCCCGACGTTTCAGATGCATGGTACTAATCGTGGTTAATTAAAAACTAATATATATCGCGTCTTGAACCGTTAAAAAGTTGTATAATCGAAATGTGTACTACTCGCGTAAATCCCAGGTAAACAATAAACAATTAAAGAATCTGCGATTGGTTTGTCAATACTAATCCAGTCAAATTTTGTGTACATGACTTTAAACACAAGTACTGGAGGAAGCTAAATCCAGAACACAAAATAACAGTACGCCAAGACAATAAAACCGCCAATAACCGTAACGATCGCACCCATCACTGGCGAATTATTAAAAGCTCCCTCCCAACAGACAATCAATTAAGCCGGATTCATCCCGATGAAAAAACAATACGGCCGGAGAATTCGAAATGAGAAAATCAGCTGATCGCGTACCCGCATTATACAGGGCAATAAACATTAATGCCACATCGGAGTTTCATTCATAAAACTGTTCACTTGAATTATTACCGTTCGCTACTATGGACTGGGCGTAAACAGAACGACGTGTGTTAATACGGATCTTATTTGTGCGCCCGATTTGATTACAACAATAACATCGCGACGGCGGTCGAAAATACGCGAGGCGTTTTATCGATGCTGTGCGCGAGTTTCGGACAAGTGTTCTTATTTCAAATCGAGACGAACGACGTCTTACGACGATCGTAAACAATTTTATTGAATTTTTTATGAAAAACAAACACGAACGGGATTCGAACCTAAAACGGCTAGTAATATGTATACATAAAATAATAATTTTAAAACTCATATTTTTCGCATGGTGCATATGGCATTATATAAATAAAAAATCGATTCTAAGTTGAAAAAAAAATACGACACGGGCAGAACGCTGTGGATGCCGGTTCAAGTCTTGCCCTTGTAAACTTTTATTAATCAACGTTTAAATTATAATAATTTAAATCACGCTTGATAACGCAAATGGACCTAGTCAATAAAAATGTTTTTTGCTGTCCATAGACATAACAACACTAAATAAAACACTTTTAACGGTTTAAAATACAAACATATTTGAAACTAGGGTGCTCAAAAGAATCGGACGTGTCAGCTAGTAGTTGACGAGTATATAGCTAATTTACTTCGAGTTTTAAACCGTTTTATTTAGCTGACAAGAATAGTGTACATTATTTTAGAGCAGCTTAATATAAAAGGTAAACAGTATGAAGGGATAAGTTAGACATGTAGACGAAATCTCGCTTTGTTTTACCCCAAGAAGCGAAATGGCAATCAGAACGGGCACGGGGCCTCCCTCGCGGAACATCCCCTCGTTTATTTAAGTATGCACCCACTGAGCATTCATTATGATTGTTAAGTTTTCGAGTGGGACCCAGAACAAAACCTTTTAAAGTTTTTTTTTATTCACGAAAGCCCTTTGCCTAGATAGTTTGACGAGCACCTATTTTTAAATCGTTTTATTTTGCTTAATTACTCTCGTTCGCCGGTTTTGCTCTTTTGTCAATCATGATTGAAGCTAATTTCCACGTCTGAGTTAGTTTATGTTTCATTTACAGGGCCTTGGGGGTTAAACGCTGTTATTTTGTCAGGGGGTCAAAAACGACCTGACTTCTTAAAACTAGACTTTTGCGAGCCTCCACTAAGTATCTACATTTGTATGAATACACAACAAAATGAAAAAAAAAAGAGAAATGTAGCATCTAATGATAAAAACTAGAGGTAGTTAAAAAATCAGTTGAAGAAATGATTGAGGACAAGAGGCGAAAACAGGATAGAATAAATCTTTCTCTAACATATGACCAATATTTTTACATAGTATTAAAATAGCTCACACTGGTATAAAGTAAAAGAGAACTCAACACTCAGTCAAAGCAATTTTACTAAATACGTCGCGGACCGTGCTGCAGCAGGAGGTTTCGTTATTCTAGAAACTGGGACATCTCAGACTGTTTAAATTTTCTATTTCGAGCCCGTTTATTATGGAGGAGCAATGCTTGAGCGCTAGTGAAAGTACTCCGCTCATCGAGTCGCGAGACGGGAGCTAAGGTCTTCTTGCGTAATAGGAAACGCTCCAACTTGCAGCGAAATACCTGTTAAGATGGCGGCTTTAAAATTGAGACATGTACTATCTACCAAAAACTTGCACGATACACTGCTGCAAAAGGTGTATTATATAATGTAAATATAATAACGCATTAAAATCCTCCAAGAGATCTATATAGCCTGTCGACTTTGAATGTGGATCAGGAATCGAAAACTTTGGATCACAGTTAATAACGATTTATACAGTTTAAAGTTTTTGATATTCTCTATATTAAAACAATTTTATTTGACAGCAACTAACCTTTGCTGCTGTCAAACAAAATTGGTTCAAAAACCATAAAGCCGTTAGACCTGGAAGAATTAACATAAGTGCATGCCCAAATGAGGATAACCTACAAACATGGGCGGTTCACTTGATGGTATGTAACATACTCCAGACGTATAACATCTAAACTAGATGCGCCACCAACCTATTTTGGCTTTGGCTATTCGGATGCTGCCTCAAGAGATAACTCATAAGTGTCTCCTCGATCCTTGCTGCAATAGATTGCAGTGAAAGTATTCCGAGCTTAGAATCTCTGGTTCTGGACAACTTTGCGCAATAGGAAACCGAGCGACACACTTCGCAACTCGAAAGAATATCACAATTCATTTTACACTTAAAACCTTCAAACTTTCCTCGCTCAGAACTTGGAGCACTCTCTTTTGCCCGTCGCAGTTCTCATTGTACTTTTTCTTAACACTTAACAACTCATTGAGCTGCATCGTTTTTAAGAGGTTGAATCGAAGGTTTGTTAAACTTCGCTGAATTAGTCGGATTGAACTTGAACTGTTTCACTTTCATATTTTTCGTATCTTTCATATCTCTGTTACTTTTAAGGCGTTAAACTTTTCTTAGATCATAACTTTTGGATAAGACAAAAATTTAGAATTGTTCTCGGATGTCCAGAAAAATAAATATGTAGTTACTTAACGGTAGGCAATGTAAATCAAAATCATTATTCCTTGGTGAAAAGGATAACAATTTTCGGCTTTGCGTGGTGGTTTAGCCAAAACTTGGAGGCTACAGATAGACATTAAGTACTGATAGTGTTTAGTTATATTATCAGCTTTTAAATATTTTTGAGAATTCTACGCCCCCGTGGACTTTTCCAGTTTGAAAGCTTTTTAGCCGCGCGAGTCGATCACAAACTTAGCAAGGTCTTCAAGAAACCAGAGCGACGCACTGACCTTTCAATGGCGTTATCAAAACCGGACGTCGATTGATTTTATCTCGGCGTTCAAAGCGTCAGGTTCTATTTTTATAAGGCTACGCTAATTGAAATAATATTAGGTGCCGTGCAAAGGACGGAGTCGTGCGCAAACGCAAGGATAGTCCGTGATCCTCGACGAGAGGTCGCCGTCGACTAGCGCAAACAAGTTTAAAGTTAACGACCGTTTATGATTATTACGAAGGTTTCAAGATAATTAAAATATTCTTTGTCGTTGTAACAGACTAAATAACGTGTTCTAAATGTATACGCACGCGAAGCGATTCCCGAGGCACGTTTCCGAGGCAGTAAAATCGATTGGTACTTTGCAGAGCTGGTGGGGAGCGGTCATTCTTGATTTTCCGTCTTATATACGTACATCGCAGTTTCTCAATGCAGAACTAAAGTTTTGCTATAGCAGCGTAACGCATACGGTTAAATTTAATTCAGTAAGAATAAAAATACTATTGGTATTTCTTTCTACTTCTTACATAATAGTATTGATATATGTATTTACTATCTTACAACGAACTAATTTAAGATTTACTATTTTATTGATAGTATTTTATGCATTTGTGTTCTTAATTTAGCGTAGATATTTATTATTCTTTTAATATTTGCAATTTGTTAAAAAAATCAAGGCAGATCCTATTATACTATAAAATATACGAACATTGTCTGTAGTTGACGAGAGCAGTACACATTTAAATATAACGCTTTATCTGTTTAAAACGCGAAATATATACGTTAAACTTATTTACAAATACTTTACAACGACCCGACGTTTAAGACGCATAGCAAAGGAGATCGCTTGTTACTAATCTACCGCGTTTTATCGCGTTATTCCTTTTTAACCAAAGAATGTATCACAACGAATCTCCCACGAGCCAAAAGGAAGCCGTAGCACCGTTCTCCCAAGGAGACGCGGCGCACACCTGAAGTAGTGCGAAATGAAAGTAATCGGTTCAAATTCGGCAACGCTGTTGCAACTCGTTACGCAACCGAGACAGGCTCGAGCACTCCAAGATTTAGTAATTAGCATGATTATGAGCAATTAGCGTTTTCAATGTCTGCGCCGGGGTCACTAAAAAACTGACGCGAATTTTAATAAAGGATTATTCGTTTCGACGCTCCTCATGCGTGTCCGAAAACTGCCACATTAAGACGAACAGGATATCCCAAGTACCACGCGATAAAAAAAAATATTGGTATGAACGCTATATATAACCAAAAACGTGTAAAAAACTTCAATATGTTTAACATGTTATTGCAACGTGATGGCGCTATATATAACTTAAAAATCGATTTTAAATAAAAAAAAGGATTTAAAATTGAGCTACCGACGTGTAGAACACACGTCATCGTTAATTTTTTTATATATTGATACATGCACCTCTCGCGCAATGTAATTTCTACCTTAACGAGTAAATACTGTCTGTAGTTTACGCGAGTAGTAAACATTTAAATAAAACACTATAACGGTTTAAAGCGCGATATATATTAGGTAAACTTGTTTTAAATTAATTACGGCCCGATGTTTCGATGCTTTGCAGTAGATTTGGGGGAGTCTCCATCTTACCACGAGTTAGTGTTTCATTTAAATCTTAACGAGTAGTTATAAAAAGATAATTCTCGCACATACATTTGACTATCTAAGAACGTCAGTCTTTTTTGTGCCTGCGACTTTTACTCACACGAATCGGAATTACGTTTTTGCTATTTCACGCAAAACCTGATTTCTAGTACATCGAAAAACATCATCGGATATGATTCACAATTTAAAGGTCGCGAGCGTATAATCGCATTCTGCAAAACATACAAAAAATCATTATACATACCTACCAACAATACATTAAAACAACAATCATCATTTCGACGGTCGATCGTCTCAAAATATGTCTAGTTAGTGCCTACAACGCCGATAGCGGTAGGTCTGTCTATCGATATTAGAATTTGCCAGCACAGGGCTTCGGAGGGATCGTTAAGTTTTTGATGGTACCCCAACCTAACCTAACCTAATCAAGATATGTTGTCGACCTATTTTGGATATTTTATACACCCATTTAATATTCAGATTTCCAAAGTACAACATACCAAAAAAAATAAAAAAAAATTGGACCCACGCTACCCACACACCAATCATAACACCAAACGAGCTCATCTCAGTCTCCATCAGTCAGTTAGTAGCGGTAGCCTATCTCCACCTCCATAAAAGCAGCATGGTGGGTCAAATTCTTAAGAGGGGCCTTAGCCCAGCAGTAGGACGTCAATGAGTCGAAACAACTTGGAGATAGTCGTTCGCGTCAAACCAGTGGGCAGTGATGAAATAACTGAAATGTACCTCTCCAGCATTTATTTGCATGAGCAGCCGTCCAAAGGCGTACGTTGGTAACGAAGCGTGCAATTATCCACCTAATTATGTATTTAATATGCGCTCACTGTGAAGCGGTAGGGTTATGCATCGGCTGAGATGTGCACTGAGCGTTTTAATATTGCAAATAAAAGCGGCCAAGTGCGAGCCGGATTCGCGCACGACGGGTTCCGTGCCAATTTATTTAGCAAAAGGAATCCAAACATACACAAGTAGCACAAGAATAACAAACAAGTTTTAATGCATTCTTCATCAGTCTGAATAAAACGGTCTAGCCCTTTAAGTAGGCAACCCTAAAAATACCTTTATAAAATAAGATCACTCGAAAACGCTGCTTCTAAAGCTTGGCTGAGTTATAGTTTAAAAAAAACACTTTAACGGTTTAAAACGCAATATATATTAGTTAAACTTATTTGAAAATTATTTTAACTACCCTACCCGACGTTTCTGATGCTTTGCAGCAGTCGTGGTCACGGGGAACTTAGGTATAGTTAACCAAATGGACGACGAATTTAAAAAAGGTAGTTTGGAGAGAATGTGTGTGAATCTCTATATATGGGTATTTTGTTTTTTTTTTCAAAGTCGGTTATCGTTTTGTATTTTTTTTAAGACTTCAATAAGGACTGACTCTTTATTGATTCCATGACCAACACTTTGCACTGCATTCGATTTTCAAACCTCCAAGGAGAAGGGAGTACTGTTTTCCGGTTAAGTACTTTTATTTCTATTCACAAGTGTTTCCACAGTGTGGAACGGAACTGGAAAAATCTTCTATCCAAGTGTAGACACGTGCATCAATCGAAGATAGGTGTCGATCTCGGATTTCATTATTATTAGCCCACGATGGATTATCCCGTTTCGTTTGTGAACGCAGTGTCGCCTTGGTATTGGCAATTTTCTAGCTTTCCGTTTTTATTCGGCAACGTCGAGTGCGCCGTCTCTGTCTCACGTACGGGTGGATCGTTCGCCGTCCCCTTCATTCGACCGCAGCGCGAATTGCTAGTAATACTAGAAACGCCATACTATAACAGACTGATCTTGAACTTAGCTAAAATTGATACATTTTAAGCTACCTAACCACACACAAACGTATTAATGTTTAAAACGGTTTAAAACGCGAAATGTATAAGTTAACTTAGTTACATTTTAATCTTAGCATAGCCCGATGTTTGGGGTGCTTTGCAGCAGCCGTTGCCGCGTTTTAAACTGTTAAAACTGCTTTATTCATATGTGTACTACCCGCGCGAACTACAGACAATATGTGTCGATGCTAATACATTTCCTATATCATTATTTCAGTGTGAATTTAAAAATGTCTTTTTATAATCTGTAAAAACGCCCTTATCAACATGTCTATTTAGTTACGCGCAATACCGTTTTTGTTAGACGCGGAGGCCACGAAATAATATTAATTAGAAAAAGTACATTAAATGCGAACCGTTGGTAAATTTAAATAATTAAGAGATTATTTCATGCGCTTTGCACAAAACCGTTATAGGTTGCGGAAAATTATATGAAATAGGTACGAACGATCATTGTGTATAGCTATCATTACGTTAGATTATTTTAAAAACATGGCAAAACCAATAAATGCAACAAGCGATAACTATATATATATTTAATTCTGAGACAGACATGAGTTCTGAGTCAAATACATTCAAGCAAGAAACAGACTTTCACAGAATATGCTCTAACGAGATCTTGTATTGGTTTATTTGTTTTTTTTTTCTTTGTAAAACGGTTCTTCTAGCGTTTTTAGTAAAGAGACGTTTAAAAAACGAGATCACTCGAAAACTCATTAATTTATAATCATTCCTTCTCTTTTTTTAAAAGATGATTGGATAAAGCAGGACATAATACGTGGAATAAAAGGTGAATTCTCCCAGCCCTATCACATCTGCTATACGCGGCCAAACTACTTTGGAGTCGGACATTCGGAAATCAAAAGACTGAAACCGAAGCGAGAATGAACACATGACGGCTTTTCCATCTGTGGGTGGTTCATGCCCTTGCAGAATTACGATATTTCTCTATCTATTATATAACACGATTTTTTTTAACGACAGACCAAGCGTGCAGATTTTTTTATGATAAAGAGGTAATCTTAGCCATAAAATGTCGCAGAGGATACGCAGTCGACCTTTTATGGATTTAGATATTCGGCAATCCACAGACTGGAACCGAAGCTTTACGTCCCATTCATCTATGGATGGTTCGTGACCCTAACGGAATTCCGATATTCCTACAAATTCAATATCCAGATTTCCAGACGAAGTCCAACATGTTTCAGAAGTTATAAATTGATTGAAGGAACCTACGACCTGTGTGACGAGTAAAATGAATTACAGTAGAAAGCTTAGTAAACAGACACTATATTTTTATTTACAAATCTTATTCAACAACAATTGTGAAACATTAGTGGAAACAATACGACAATCGGCTAAAAATTAATAATTTATTAGTTAACTCGATAAGTCGATCCGTGTCGTGCTAAGTAAAAACTTAGAATAACTAATGCAATTAATAGAAATAGAAAATTTCTAATAAAAAGCATTTTATATTGTTTTAAAGCGAACAATGGCAACTGCACACACGACATCTTTACTTAGACCGCCATTCTTCCGACTACGACGTAAAAATAATAAGTATTATAATAAATAATTTATCTTGTCTTTTCAATGCAGGTGTTTATAATTTGATCTATACTAATATTATGAAGCTGAAAAGTTTATTTGTTTGAGATTAGTCTCAAGAACTACTGGTTCAAATTGAAAAATTCTTGTTTTAGTTAGGGCATTTAACAAGGACGGTTATACGCTATAAAACATCGCGCTGTGACTAATAGGAGCAAAAAAATATTGGTAAAAACGTCGAAAATTCTATTAATCTTTGGGGGTTTACGTAGCGTGCACTGCGACAACGGTTCAAGTTACCCGAAAAGTGTGTGCGACAGAATAATTCCTCTTTAAATTATCTCAAAATGACCACAACAGTGTATGTCTAGCTTTTAATATTAACTTGCAAGAAGGACGAGCTGAATCAATTCGGGTAAGGAGGAGGTTTGCAAAAACAAATTTTGACCCCCAAAGTAACTATTATACGCGGACGAAGTCGCGGGCACAGCTTGTAACACATATGGCAAAAAGTTTGTCAGGTCAGCTAGAGTTTTATAATACTAAAATGAAATACTCCAAAAAATATATGTAAAAAACTGGCCAGGTAGAGGCAAAATGTAATAATGCCAGTATTGATTACTACCCTAGTGGTAAGTGTATACCTATACACAAAACTATATTGCTGTATCGTCGAGATAAAGTAACGACCCACTTCGCTGCAGATAACGAAGATATTGACTAGCCGATGCTCGATAAAGAGCATAACTCCAGCACATAATGAAACACGAGCCCCGGCTTCTAGTATCGTCAGACAATTCCAATGCCCCGTCTTTGACTGAACATTACTTATCAAGTGCCTTGTGTTGGGAGACGAGGCGTCTCTGCACTTTATTGAATCTAAGATTTTGATACCAGAAACGGCCAAGTGCGAGTCGGATTAGAGTTGGAAAACAAGAGAATAAAATTCAAATCTCTATCAAATGACATACGGACAGAAGGACAGCGGACTCTGATCAATGGGGTTCCGTTTTACCCTTCGTGTAAGGGGGTACGGAACCCAGGGGTTTAACTTCGGTTCCGTACCATTAACCTGACTGCGGGTTAAAACGAATGAAGACATTGAACTATCACCCTTCAATGTCAGCGATAAAATTAATGGCACAATTAAAATTAAACATCTAATTGGTGAGCATTATAATCAGGATATGAAGACGAAAATTCATGCGAATAATTACTGCAATCATTTACATTTAGGGTTCTGTACACACATATTATGTAAGTAGAACAAAAACACTACCGAAAATAAAACACATTCAGAAACAGATATTTAGGATGCTTTGCAGTTGCAAAGACTGATGACGGAGCGTATTTTAATGACAAATAAGTTTACTAATATATTTCGCGTTTTAAACCGTTAAGTGTCTTATTTAAATGTATACCATTCGCGTAAACGACTTTTACAGTTTCCTATGAGAGATACTAGTGTAGTGAAGAAATCAAAATAACATTTCTTTGTTTTGTTTGTTTGTTTCTTTTAGAACCAATCTAGGTAGATTCAAAACCAATTTTTTGAGATCTTAAACATACCAAGAAAGGAATTTAGCACAACATTATACATCAACTTGGAATTGAGCTGTCTGTCAGCACTCATTCATGTACTAGTAAACCAGGTTAGCCAACAAAAACAAGATAAAATCCTGGCTAAACTGATCAATTATTTGTCTGATTCAAATTATCCCTTAGCAGTTAATTTGACAAGAACATGACTCTCTGACGTGCATGCTACAAGTGAAATGTTTCCATAATTGGGTCTTCTTGAACCGTTCAAAAAACTCACCAAGGTATATAAACATTCACATAGTTTGGAAACAATATATTTATCATTACAAGTCCGAAAACATCTAATCCAGAAAATTACATACCTACATGTATCATGTAGGAAGATACAAAACGAATGGCAATTAATATTCTTTACAAATAGCGACAGAAATATAAGTGGCAAGTGTCGAAGTTCAATGTCTCTGTACCTCTGGTGTATTTATTTTGTTAATGAATTATTGATAATGTTTTATTTCAATGTCAGTAGGATAGAGCCCCAATTTTCAATGTTTGAGTTCAAAAAGCCAGATAGAAAATGTGTCTGAACAGGACTTCCTTTTTAAATAATCAAGTGTTTGATCACAAAGTATACCTTCGATATTGTTTTCTATTGGATCACCGACAAATAGTTGTGTGTAGTGTCCCCATGGCCACTGCTGCATCAAAGCATCCAAAATGTCAGGCCGTAGTTAACATAATTTTCAAATAAATTTAAGAAAAAAAAAGTAACATATATCGCGTTTTAAACCGTTTAAGTGTGATACATATTAGCTGCTACCCATTTCATCTATATATATATATATATATATATATATATATATATATATATCTACTTCCTTTATTGCAATTATATAGTCTTTGAGGACTATCTTATTGCTATTGTAGAAGATTTTCATTGTGCAATCACAACATACTTCAGAAGCACATGATATAAGCTAGAATATAGAAAATCTAGCATGTTTGAATTACATATGTAAAAGAAATCTTAAATCACATAATTTATTCAAGTTCAATGTAGGATATTTATAAAATATAAGCTGTCACATTCAAATTTGGATAAAAATTGCGAAATGATCACCACGGGCGGCAAAAACTAAAGTTATTACTGCAAAAATATGATTAATAACAATAATTAGATGTAATAAATCAA
This sequence comes from Leptosia nina, assembly GCA_963661955.1. Lineage (NCBI taxonomy): Eukaryota > Metazoa > Arthropoda > Insecta > Lepidoptera > Pieridae > Leptosia > Leptosia nina. Next base: position 8,024,726 of record CAVLEF010000008.1, read on the forward strand.
TTCAAATCCTTACATAAGCGGAGAACTATCATATTATATCTTCACACCACCAATTCTGCTGTTGGTGTGAAGAATGTTTATTTTAGTAGTGAGTAAAGAATTGGAATGGAAAGTTATAGTTCTATGTAGAAGTGCTTCTGTATAGTAGTAACATAAAAAGTTCTACTACGGTATACGGTTCTATACGGTGAAAAATAAAGAACTATTTAAAAAGGTTTACAATAAAACCTCTAACACAGAAACAGCGACTTGTGGGGATGGATCACCCTCCACCATTCGGTATTACCAATGGGGAATAATAATAATGGCCACAGAAATAATTTGGTTCAAATGAAAAGTTTTAAATCATGCCAAAATGAAACGGGTAATTAATTTTGATCACATCACATTTAGCAACCGCCAGTCATTATAATTAAACAATTAGATTTTATTACCGCGGCTCTTAACAAAAAGAGGTAGACAAACTGTTTTGGTATTGTTTCAGTATAAACCACATTAGGCAATAGATTGAAACCGTACTCAAATGTACTACTATTTAAAATTGCCAAAATATTATGCATTTTGGTTCATACTTTTAGATTATCTTTGGTATTTAGCCTTCTATTAGTATTTATATTATCTTAAAACTCTTGGATCAATATATTGACAAAGCGGAGGTAATCATGTCAGGGTCAGAAGTAATGGACTAAACATCACCTGATCTCGCAGACCATACCATCACAACATAATGGTGTAGCCCACAAATTCCTGATATCACTGTATATCCTTCGCGAATAACATAAAACAATTACCAATTCAGGTGGAATTCCTGCATTTAATAGCCGATTCAGAACACAAAGATTATCTGCTGTGTCCGGTCGAGCAGTTAGATCCTAAGAAGCACATTTTTCACTTCAACAACACTAACAATGATCGTCTGACACATTTATGTTCACTGCAGAATCCATTCTCCTTGCGAATCGCGAATTTATCACAGATCACGTCCTAACCTCAAAATGCACACTAATTCGCACAATTGACAAGCACAGATGTTTTCGGGCTCATTAATTATAGCGACGACGTAAACACGGCGGAGACGCTACGCGAAATGCAATAAGGAACGCGAAAAGCAGCCGATCTCGTTAGCAGTATGGATTCGTGAGCGAAACGCTTTGTTTGAACTATGTACGTAGTCGCAGCCTTCGCTCATCGATGCACTATAATATAGATATACGCGTACGTATGGTATGTTGTGCACGACGTGTATGCACATAGCCATAATTCACTCGGCCGTTCGAGCGCCAGGCGAAGCCGGACTCGAGAATCGCGCTGTCGCACCGCCCCGACGGACAAAGGGCTGCTCCTTCGCAAAAACTGTAAACACGACTGATTTATGGCGGTGCCCGGTCGCCATTCGTGCAGCGTGCGTGCAGCCCTAGTGCCACTGGCGACTAGACGGGGAACGAGGCGCTGCGGAGGCGGAGAGTCACGCTCGACCGCCGCGCCGAGATCGCTATCGACGGCGGCGCCCTGCCGCCCAGCGACCGCCGTGTCCTCGCCTAGCGTTCGCGGACGACCCGACCGCTCCGAAATGGCGCAACGCAGCGGAGGCCGTGACGCCGTACGAGCGAGAGAATGGCGGCTCCGCGGTACGAGAGGCGATCGCGAACGTTTCGCAACCTCAGATGAATTTTAGTTAGAGGGGACCGAAATAATCCACGGCGTAACTACGCAAGCGTTTCAGCGACGGCTCAAGGATTCCCAGAGCGCGTGATACTCACTGCCTAACCGTTCGCAGCGGGTCAGCGGCGTCCATGGCGCGCCCAGGCCCTGGCCGCAGCCAGGCTCCGGGCCGACGGCCTGGCGACGCAACACACTATGATCTCACTTAAAACACGCCGAGATACACCGTCGCACCATCTCGGCGATACAACACATCGACCGCGACGTTTCAATACGCGTATAAACACTCCGCGAACGGTGTTTTGTTACATCGGTTGAGTTTTCTTTGAAAAATCAATATACATTTTCCCCGAGTTAGATAGGAACGAGTCGATGTCCAGCGCAGGTTACGTGCGTGAAGTTTGCAAGCTTTTTTAGCGCACCGGTGTTACCAACATTTTTTTGCCTATTTTTTGTGTGAGTGTTGTGATTTTTTTTGAGATTTGTGACGCACTTCAGAGTAGTCGGAATGGATTGGGTGTTCGTCAAAACTCGCATGCGCCAACGTTGGCGCCATCTTTGAATTCATCTTGCAAAAGCGTAATTTAAGTAAACGTTTTTAACAATTATGTAGTTGATAGATTCACAAAGTTAGAATAAACGAAAAAATATTATAAGACTTCAAATTTCAATTATACGTAGTTGGTAAAAATAATCAATTATTTAGGAAAGGTACAAATAAGTAAACTGTATCTTGCGTTTATTTGAACAACGTGTCGTTGATATCATTTATTCATCGTAATTCAGTACAAGATAAAAATATACTCAAAGCTGTAATTACAACATGAATTTGTATAATATTTCAAACTGTTCACTATTGGAGCAAATGCAATTCAGGGTTAAGTTGGAGGAGTTGAATCTCACTTTAAACAAAAAAAGTGAAGAGATCACACCTCCACTTGATCCTTTATGCCATATCTTCAAAACCACTGTTACAAACGTCGTATGCCATTCTGATGCCGATGGCTTCACATGTGAGCTGGAAAGATAGATCTGGCAGCATATATTACGAAACTGTCAAGATCCCCTGTCCAACTCAGATATGTAGCCCAATTTTTCTATCCCGCTGACGATAGATTACACGATCTGTAACAAAAAATATATATGAGAAATGCTAATATAACGCATAGCGTGATGCCAGTGTATTAATTCCGTGATAATCGGAGTGCTCGCGTTGTGAAGCCGTGTGGTGTACTATCACCGCTCGAAAAGGTGCGGCCAACGTTCTCTGATAAGAGCACTGCTTTTCCCCATCACGTCAACTATTCTAAATACCACCATTTAAAATGCTTATCATAGCCAATATTATGGTTATTTCAAACGGATCCGTGCTCACGAATTAAGGAAACACGGTGGTGTCAACGATTACGTAATCGTAATTAATGACACCTCTCCAGCTCTACTTACGTGTCGCGTTGGTAAAAATAGATTGTGAAATTAAGATACGGTGTGCGCACGAGTCGGCCGGTGCGCACGGAAAAATACATCCCCGTTTCCCCCGCAGGTCTTTCTATAGGACACTATGTTGCGGACGGTGGATTTCAATCACAGCGTGAACTTCGATAGAGAGCCGATCGATCGATGGCCCCATATTTATACACTCGATCATATCTTAGATACCATATCGGGGAATTGCCACGAGGTACGAATATCCACCATGATCCTGATAAGATTCGACGGTCCGCGGAATCTATTGGTGCTCACTGATCATATCGGGAACGCAAACACTTTACTCGACCAATCGGTAGGGTGGTGATAAGCGATGACGACAATTCAGGACTCCTTCAGAATAACTCTCAGCCGTCCGGGACCGATGCCACCAGGCCGCTATCTGCTTCACTCCATCACTATGACTAGTTGTTTACAGTGGAGATACACGTTTATTACGTTATATCTCGTGGCAATAGATAATTAATTTCTCGTCTGCTTCAGACAATCGCATGTGTTTCTAGGGTTTACAATATTTATCTTTAACAAATGAATCGCTAGTGATGTAACACCGATCTCGAGTGTGCTAATACCAAATTCATATTAGTCGCAGTCACTGAACGTTATTGACAAATTTTAATTTTCTTTTGTTGCCTGGAAGAGATTACGCTTTTACTTGGTCTTGAAAATATGTTACTAGTACTATTCATATGAAAAATACTATGTATTTTGTGAATAGTATCCCACTTGTTTAATTAATATTGGACTATATACGGTCATCGTTATCATCATCAGTAAAGAACTAAATGAATTTGTTATATAAACGAATTAATGACTTGTAAATTAGAGTGTAAGTATGACTTCTTTTATGACCAACTTCATCACATGTGACATTTCATCACTACGACATCTGAACGGTGTATAGAATGGGTATTATATTGTAGAATAACTACAATTTATAACATTTTTACAATTCAAAATGCTCACTAATTGCAAGAACGGAAGAGTAAGGAAATTTTACGATTACGACGAACTTTAAGATGTCGTATTATGTGTAATGTGGACTATGAAATTTACTTTATAGGTAAAGGGATCGTCAATAAAATATTATTTCAAGAATAGGCATGTGATTGTACATACGTGGAAGAATTTCGACATGGCAGATAACGTGGTAAAGGCGCGTATCAAATGGTGTCATTTGATAAGGCTTTAGGTGCGCTTTCTGGAACACCGTATAGACAGGTGTATGTATTAAAACAGAGATATTATTAGATAATTCTATAATTTCACATAATTTCAGAATAGATTGAAAAGAAGGGAATTTAAAAATAGTAAGCCAGTGACTTGATTCGAAGATGTAGGTAATAGGTACTATCGACATTTTGTATGTTATATTGTTAGTAGTATTTTACTTTATAAGTAGTAAAAAAAATAACAGCTCAAACGTGAAACATAGTAGTAAAATCCCATTTTCCCCTGTGGGGCAAATAGAGCTAACGTATTTCTATGTCCATTTTACTGATCGACTTTATTTTACAATAAGAACTAAAGGCAGTTTACAATAAGAAGGCAGATAACACAATCTAATTGTTAAAAGCCTATTTTAAATGAAAAGATTAAGTAAAGATTTTCGTATACTCTCTACGAATACAAAGATAAGATGCTACTCCGTATTTTGACAAAAAAAAAAAATTCTGTAATTGTACAGATATGCCAAAATAAGCTGAAAATAATTTATCAATGTGTTATAATAGCAGCAAAAAAGCTCCAAGCAGCCTCAGTTTCAAATAATACCGACGTATAATACAGTAGTCATATTCATCAAAACAAAAATATGAGTACCTATGCAAATAGAACATAGAGCAATTGTTGTAATGGCTGTAAATGAAAAATGTCCGGAGGCTATTACGAGTGGGTGAGCAGTGAAAGCAACGGCGGGGCTGGGTAATATCTGAAGAGTCGCGACGATAACTTTGGGGGGTTATGGAGGGGGCGCGAACGCTCCCCGGGAGGCACGGTCCGCCTCGCGGCCGTGAACTGGAACTTCGAAAACTTCTGCCGTATTGTGTTTACATTGAACTCTGTTATGTGGGTTAAAGTTAAGCTGGAGTTCAGAAGCGTGTGTGCCGTTTCACTGAATTACAAAGTTGACTCGCAAGTTTCCCGTATCGATTTTCATCTTATGTTTATCAAATGTTTCAAGGTTCTTGACTTCCATCATGTGTTGGTCTCGTGTTGTTTAACACTTGGTTACAGGACTTTGCACCAAGGGCTGTTCGTTTTGATGATATTACAAAAACAGATGTAGGATTCTTTACGATATTTTAGTATAACTGTGAGCAACATTTTGAGTTAGTTTGTGAAAAATGGCTGTAGTAATTCGAGAATGACACAAGATTGAAGCTGTACCGCGAAATGACTTGCGACTCGGGCGCAAATTTGTTTCGAAAAAGCTTATTATATTATGTTTGATAGAACTTGTAGACTCCTAATTAGAGGTAGAGGGTGTGAGACCTAGCTGTTTGTTTATTTACGTGGTTAATATTCTATAATCAAAGCTCTCATAGGCAGGACCCGTTCACGTAGTAACATGTTCAAATCTCAACAAAACATTGGTGTCAAGGAACGGTCAGGTGTAATCTATCGGTTCCCAGCTATCACGATAGGGCCACACCTGAACCCACTTTTCACTATCAATTATATCAAATGCTATCTGATAAAATTCATACTAAATTTTCGGGGCAGTGTAGAAAACTTAAATGAAAACACGTTGGGCGCCCTCTTACTTTTTATTCTTAAATAATTCAATATATTCTAATAATGACTTTATAGTAGCACAATGATTTTGTAGATGATTAAAATGGCTTTTAAATTCTAACATTTCTTATACTCAATAAAATGAAGATTTGTGAAGGACAGTCAAAGGAGCCACTATAATACAAAATATACTTTAAATTCGTTTTATAGCATGATTGTATATGTTGATCAGAAACATATACATACTAAATAAGCACCTAAATCTTTACTTAACGCCGTTGTGTAATGATACGATAATATTTTCGTTATCGTGAAAGTCTATTCCAGGAGAAAACTTATTAGAAATGTCGAAATTATACCTAGCTCTCGATTCACGAAATTAATTTCACGAAAATGGATTTTGTATCTGAAGATAACACGCTCTATGCCTTATCAGATAAGACATTATAGTGGAATCGAAATAACTCGAGAAATGAAATAACAAATGACTAATGAATAAATGAAAATAGATATAGTTTTAAAACCTTTCTTCTTCATACTTACACATCATTAAAAAACCTAGTATTTCATTAAGCAGGTTTAACTTAGGTACTTAAACTTTAACATAAATATAATCTAGGCAACCTATACATTCTTAAATTAATTTAAGAATGTATAGCTTGTATTTAAAATTTCAATAAATAAAATAAATAAATTCTTTTAATTATTCTACAAAGTGTTTCAAAGGATTTTAAGGCTTGGCAGTAAATGTCTTGATGGGAAGTTAAATTTACTACATTAATAGAAGTGAAAATTATATGAATTCATATAAACCGTAGTCACGTCAACCACCATTACAAGTAGTACCTTGGCTTTATCTCGTTTTTTACACTTTATTTATTAAAGGCGCACGATAAAGATAAGTGGCCGTCGACGCCTTTATCGCGAAAGAACTCGCGTCAAGAAGTTACGCTATGCCAATTCTTATAATAATCATAATATATTATTAAAATAACATATTAAAACGCTAATTAAGTATGTTACCTTGTTTTCTATTTCATTCTGTTTTCTTTGAATTATACAACACGTTATTATCTATGTGCTCCATTTAGGAAGTATATTTTTTAGTAAAAAATGTATTTTAACGATTTTTAATATTTATCATCTGTATACATATTTTAGCATACAGGCTATAGGGATATGACTCGAAAATATTTTAATATCTTAAAGGATACAACTCTAGCAAGTTAACTTTTCGAGAATGCGTATTCTGTTCATTAATCAAAAGTTAGGCGCAGAGGCTCGTCCGCGCCTGCCTTCTCCGCCCTCCCCCTTTGTCTGCTAATCTATACGAGGGGTATACATAACTCGAAGGAATATAGTAACGATTACCTTTTTGGGTGTTTCACAATGCGTCTTCTAGAATTTTGAAATGGCGACACTGTCACCGTCTGTCAACGTTGACAGTTGTCTGAAAAACTAAAAACTGTTTAATGTAGCAGTCAGTCAGTAACATTTCATTTCATAAATACAATTATTTTTCGCGTTAAACTTTGAAACTGTGCAAACATCGCGAGGACATAAAAAAAATCTTTATTTCTACGATACGTGTCGTAGTAATGGATGATATATGTCGATTGTGCTGTTCAAAGAACTTTGTAAATAATTACATATTCGATGAAGAGAACGCACTGTTTTTAAAAATGTCCATGTATTTGCCGATAAAGGTAATAAATTATTTTTCCTCCTTTTTTTGCAATGGATCGACCACGTAACAATGTTTGTGTGTTACTTAATTAATTTCAGGTGTTTAAAAACGATCCACTACCACAGAAAATATGTGACAAATGTAGCTGTAAAGTAAACGATTTTTATCAATTTTGTAATGAAACACTTGAAGTCGAGAACAGGTAATTGCATTAATTATTGTCGTCCGTTTAATGAATAATACTCATTTAGTTAAACTCTTTTACCACTAACACTTCGCTGTCATGGCACAGACATACTCTATATAATGAAAAACCTCTATTACCAACATAACTATGTTATTTTTTAAATTCTCAGAGCCTTACCTAACCGTAAGATAGTAATAACATATCTTTTGTTTTCTTGTATTAATTGTTTACTTGTTATCTTTTAGGCTTCGAAAAATGTTATCACTAGAATCAATACTTACAAGCTCTAAGGAAACAAATAACAAAACAAGTATAGCTTCTTCACATTGTAATGAACAAAGCACCCAGACAGATAGCTCTTTAGAAATGAAAATCAAAGTTGAGCCGCAGAAGTCTCCAACGATAAAACAAGAGTCAGATTCAAATGATGAAAACGATATATCAAATGATGCTTCAGACAGTGATGACAACCTTTTAATAAACATTAAGAAGAATAAAAAGGCAACTGGAAAACATCAAGACAAGATGGGTCAAAAGAAAAATCTTATCAGGGCCCAGTTTCTTGACATGAACTTGGAGCAAAATGATATTAATTTAAGCTTAGTGAAAGAAGAGTCGGACGATGATTTTAATCATTTAGATGAATTGGACAATGAAATTCACTACTGTTGCATCTGTTTTGTTAAATGCAAGACCAAAAATGATATGTTACAACACTACAAGTAAGTAGCTAATATTTTTTACAACATAAGAAGTCACACAAGCACCCGCTTCACTTGACATTAGGTAAAATACCCAGAAATTCTTGCATTAAGTGTAGAAGGGTTACTTTTACTGCTGTAAAAAATTCTATTGTGTTCAATTTACATTTCTCATCAAATGTCATCTGATTGTATAACATCAGCCATTCAATGACCATTTTTGTCATCTCCTTTGTAATTGTATCTTATGATTACGAACTTTGAAAACTTAAATGTTAAAAAAAAATCACGACACAGCTAGCACTTGAACTGGCACCCATAGCATTCCGTGCTTTTGCTCTAACAAATTGAACTACCACATACTGTCCTAAACGTTATCATTGATTTTTTTCAAATGATTGAAACATGCACGTCTCGCGCAATGTAATTTCAATCTTAACATTTTTTCAGGTGTCTTTTTTTATGCTGTAGCTTAAGAAAATCATTAAAGATGAAATGATAGAGTTTGAAAACAAATGATTAACTTGTTTATTTAAATAACCTTAATATATTATTTTGTAATTACAGGACGCATTTAGACAAAACGCAGCTAGAGAAGCCCCCAATGCCTCCACCATTCCCCATTGAAGCTAAATGTGACAGGTGTAAAAAGGTAACATTTCTTTTAAGTACACATTGTACCACATTTCGTAATATCGTATCAATTGGTTAAAACAGCAGTACGGATCGCTGTAGGCTGATATTTTTAAACACTAAAATAGACTTTATTTTGCTTTAAAAATATTAATATATTATTCTCACAAGAGCTCATAAAACTTTTTTTGGTAGCTCAATTGTTTAAAGCTTGTGGTGGGCTGTAAGCCGTAGGTTGCTTATTTCTAAGCGTTCACAAATCTATTACATTAATTGTTTTTGTAAAGACACACTGTCTTAGCAACGTATTTTACTGGTAAAATAGAAAAGTATTTTAGCACTCTCGTTAAATTTAAATGAAACACTTAAGGTTTAAAACGCAAAACACATTATAGATAATTGTTGCAAGGCATCAAAAACGTCAAACCGCAGTTAAAATAAAACAAGTTAATATATTTACTTTTTAAAATGTTGGAAGTGGGTTTTTTTTAATATCTCATTTATCTTTGTTATTTTCATTTGTGTAGCCTCCATGATCTCTTGGCTTCGCCAAAGAGAGTACTAGTTGGCTAGTGCACATAAATCTTATAACATATATAGGAGTTATGAATTAATTTGTTATATTGGCTGCTTTTCAGACGATGCGAAACAAGAAAGCGTGGAAAGCACACTGGCAGCGCCATTGGCTGAATGACAGGCCCCCCCTACCACTGTTCACTTTGCGAAAAGAGCTTCCAAGGACATCATCAGATATTTAAACACAGTAAGATAACAATATAGTAGTAATTCTAAAGACTACCATACTAGTAAGTTTTCACAAGTCTCACTAGACTTGAATTTTAAATAAAACACTAACGGTTTACAACGCGATATATTAGTTAAACTTATTTATACGGGGAGACGGGTCTCCCCGTGACCACAGCTGCTGCAAAGCATCCGAAACGTCCGGCGGAAGTTAAAAATAATTTCAAATAAGTTTAACTAATATATGGCGTTTTAAACCGTTAAAGTGTTTTATTTAAATGTCTACTCGCGTAAACTATAGACAGTATTTTAGACTCGATTTATTAGAATCCTGGACTTTCTTGAAAGTCTAGGATACCCTTAGACTCTTATCTTATATATTGATGGTTCAAATAAGTTATATTTGATTTGAATTTATAATGTTTGAAAACTCGGCAATGGCCCTATTAAGTTATATAAGGCTTTTTGTTATTCTGTCGTAATTGAAAAGTGGTCCGTGTCGTTACACTATGACAAGTAGATGACGTTATCAATAGATGATGCCGTTTCAGATGCCGAACCTTTCAATTTTGTAGTACCTTATATATAGCGCAAACTATAAGCTGTTATATCTCATGTTTCAGGTCTAACACATAAAACTGAGTATGAAAATCCAAATCATGTACCGAACAAACCAGCGAAAAGATTTGTGTGTGACATGTGCCCTGAAGGATTTGTCTACATGAGGTTAGTTGCCTCTTGTGTCATATACAACTAACAAATAGTGATCAAAACAATACTATGTAAACCGCCTTTTGTCTTATTATCTGGTATTCATACCATATTTTATCCATCTCTTTTGACAGCCAAGTATGCGGGTTTTTTGGTTTCGTCAGAACTGTTTTCTTTTAGAGGAAGACAAAGTAAATTCTGTCTGTTTGTAGTTACTGACTAGACGTTTCCGATGCTTTGCAGCGCCCTCGGTCACGGGGGACTAAAGATGGGACGACGGGCCGTAGTTAAAATAATTTGTAAATAAGTTTAATAGTTTTAAAATTATGTTCTTTAACTTTACAAGACTGTGGAAAGTAGTTAATAAGTACATAAATTTATCCGATAAGGAAAAAATACGGACATAAAAAAAATCCGTTTCTCCTTTTAAAGCATTTCCTTGGCTATTTTAATGATAATTTTTCTACAAGTAATTTAATTAGTCTGTCTCGATCCTCGATCTCATGCTATTTAATAATTGACCCTGAGATAGTATATGCTTATGCCTTCCTTCGCAGGTGTCTCCTAGCCCACAGAAACACGACCCATCCGGAAGCAGCAAACCGCGAGCTGGTACTGCGCTGTGCACTGTGCAGCCGGTCGTTCGCGCATCTCAACTCGCTGCGGCGACATTTGAAATCGCATTCCGGCGAACGCAACTACTTGTGCAACGTGTGCGGGAAATCCCTTTCGTCCCGGGAACACCTCAAATTCCATATACGGATACATACAGGATATAAGCCCTACGCTTGCAAGTGAGTTGAGTTTGTAAAAGAGATGAGAAAGAGATGTTCGGGTATATATTGCCTCTTACTCTATAAAATATATATCACTAGAGTCATTATTAATCATGGGATACTCTGTCATTGTAATCAGCGTATATCAGCGCTATAATGACATACAGACAGACAAAATCAATAATTAATTTTGTCAAGTCGAAGATTATTTATGAAGGTACACTTATTTTTTTAACTATATTAATATAGTCAAAAACATTACTTAAAAATGTAAACTTATTACCCGTTTTTAAATCAAGGGCGTAGAACGAACTAGAAGAACTGGCAAGAAACTCGCCGCCACTCCTTTCATCGCCAAGTTTTGTTAACAAAACCTTCACGCACTTAAAGTGTACTAGAAACCTTTAGCATTGTGATAACCCTTTTCAAATAGTTTTTATTTAGTGTTAGATACTAATCTTAGCACTACTACTACTAAGTATAGCTAGTTACTGACATACATTCAATGTTTTATTAGTTTATTAATTATTGTAAGCAGATTGTCATCTCAATTATGCAGGGCGACCAACGACTTGTAGATTGAAGTACGGACGTAGTTACATTATTTTTTTTTCTTCTAGGACATGCGGCAAAAGCTTCGTGAAGAAATGCAATCTGACGTTACACGAGCGAGTACACTCTGGCGAGAAACCGTATGTTTGCTCGCACTGCGGAAAAGCGTTTTCACAGCGGTCTACCCTCGTCATTCATGAGAGGTAAGATTACAATCTAACGACGCATGCGCATATACTTGCATACGGTTAAGATTGCAAATGAGAACTCCACATTTATTCTGACACGATATTTTATATATCATACTATCTGTACTTTACGCGAGTAGTACTCATTTAAATTACATTAGTTAAACTTATTCGGAAATAATTTTAACTACAGCCCGATGATTCTTGCTTTAACTAATATATATCGTGTTTTAAACAGTTAAAGTGTTTTATTTTTAAGTATTTTTATATATTATGTGTAATGTTATTAATATGAAGACGTAGGCATCCTAATTCCCAGTTGCAATTAGCAAAAGCAGTAAAATATATATGTTTGAACACTTAACAAAATAAGTTATATGTCAAACTTAGCTCAGCTAATAGTTTAGCTATTATTTCTGGGTAATAATGAAAAAAATAATTGGGTTTACAAAAAGACTCTTAAATTCTTTAATAAACACTTAAGTGTTTTGAGTGTGAAATATAGTACGACCTGAATTTTTAAACCGTTATTGTTTTATTTCTAATGTCTAGTAGCATAAAATATAGACAATACCTGTAAACATGAAAGTATGTCAATTAAATTATTCAAAGATGTTATATTCGAAATTGTTACCTAACCACTAACCATGAAAACCTGGTGTAGATGTGCAACTAAATGGTTTTGTAATTTTGTAACTTGTAATTTTTTTTTTCAGGTATCACAGCGGTGCACGGCCGTACACTTGCGGTGTTTGTGGCCGGGGTTTTGTAGCGAAAGGTCTATTGTCTATGCACTTAAAAACATCTTGTGTAGACCTTCCACCTGTAACTGCGCGAGAAATGCACTCCCCTAAAGTGGAAAGAGTGGATCCCAGGTATGAAATTTACTATAAATATAAATAACTTTTCTCACATAAAACTCATATAAAAAGCATAATATTCAACATTATTATAAATCACGCTACAATTTTAACAAAATATAGTTCTCACATTACAAATTTGAACGCTTTGATACTACAACTTTCTGGTCCTTTGAGCCGGATATATTAAAATTTTCATTTTTTTTTTTGCAGATTACTGGACTAATCGTAGTAAATATAAATGATGAAGTATTTCTCGACGTATTTTTTTTAAATTTAATTATGTTTATTTTTGTAAGCTCTTACCTCAAGACCACTGTTCCTTATGTCTCATACCAGTGTAACTTAAATTTTTGTTACACTGGTATGAGAGTTAATATGAATTTATTGCGTATATATCTGTGAAATGTTTACTATTATTGTTTAGCAGGTGTTAGCTTACGTTCTCAAATCTATTCAATATAACCGTTTTGTTCGGTGTTAATCACAATAATATAGACTGAATTTTTAAATATATGTAAATAATTTTCTATGTCATGTCAGATATAAAATAGGCCAACGAGATTTGACAATGCCTCTATTCCAACCAAATATGTACCAGACAATATTTAGAAGGCCCGTCAGAAAAGTATTTTTATAACGCTAGATTTTTAATGGCGTTAAAAATCGAAAGATTTCATTATTCAATTAAATATTTTAATGAACTATTGTCTGTAGCCTACGCGAGTACTACACATTTAAATGAAACAATTTTAACGGCTTAAAACACGAAAGTTTTTAGTTTATTTTATGTATGACCCGACGTTTTGGATGCTTTGCAGCCATGCTTTTTCCTTTTGTAAAGACAGCTGCTGCAAGTATTTATCTTTTATTGAATTGTTTTTTTTATTCTAAAACCAATAAATGAAACTATTAGGTTTAATTATTTCAGACGCTTAGACGATTTTGTTTTCATCACACTTATTTTCATCACATTTATTTTCATCACAATTAATTTAGTTTTTGCTGTTAGAAGATCAACTATTTATACTTGCAATTACGAAATGTGTTATTTGAACTCTACATGACTGTAAAAAAATTACTTGTATATTTGATACAACATTAGTTTCATGACATTGTAGATCATAAATAATTTAGTTATTGAAATTGTAAATGTAAAGATGTACATATTATTACTAAATGTTGTTTATTAATTTCCTTTTGTAATCGTGAGATAATGTTATTTTTGTGGACTACCCTCAAATGACCACCGTAATCGAGGGAGGATGGGGCCATGACGTTTCTTCATATAAATTGCATTTTACTAGATTCATATGGTGACTTTGTATGACAAAAATGACATTTACTCACGCTAGCACCTGAAGTGCCTGAATTTGTGATAGATTTCATATTTAAAATTAAAATAAAGCACAAAATTTGATAAATTTCTACTTTTTTTATGAAACCATTATATTTTTAACATAGTCGATATATTAAAAAATTCCATGACTCGGTCTGGACTGGAACCAGCAACTCCAGCAGGCTGCTGAGCATTGGTTAGAGCAGCAACATGGAGTTGTGTGTCATCGGATTTTTTCATTGCACTTTTTGACTTCCATCATTGCTAGTTGCGTTCATTGTTAGATTTCCTGGATGTGAAGTGTAGAGAAATAATTAATAGACACGTATTCGATTTGGTCTGGAAAATTTGAATGTCACGAAGTCCACAGATACAAAAGCCAAAATAGGCCGTCGGCACATCCTTCTTACATGTCATATGGCCGGGCTATTTCACTTTCCATCAAGAGACCGTACTCTTATATCATAATACAAAAATAATTGATATATTATAGTAAATAATAACAAACAACAGGTCATCTAAATAGCTTATCTTAATTATAGTACTTACGCTGGAATATTCGGTGCTGTTCTGGCGAGCGAGCTATTTACATATTATGTTTGTTTACTAGCAAACAATTACAAACAAGTTAACTGCGTCAGCTATGTCTTAGAACCTTAAACATATTATCCAGTTGCAAATATAAAAGAATTACAAACTACACTTTAATAGACAGACAGATTAATAAAAAAATACTTGTCGATACGTCTTAAAGCAGTTAAATTCTTTAAAAAATTAGTTATCATTTTTTAATATTGAAATAGGAAGATGACCAATAACATTAAAAAAAAACACGATAACGGTTTAAAACGCGATATATTAGCTAAACTTATTTGAAAATGATTTTTAACTTCGGCCCGACGTTTCGGATGCTCTTCAAATAAGTTTAACTAATATATCGCGTTTTAAACCGTTAAAGTGTTTTATTTAAATGTGCACTACTCGCGTAAACTATAGACAGTATATTTTCTATTTCTATACATCTTGAGTAAAAATCTAGCTCTTATAACAAACTAGCTGCGCTTGCGACTTCGTCGTCCGCGTCCCGTCGAGTCGTTCTTTGCGAGTTACTCTTAAAACATAGACATTACTGTCGCGGACATGTTTTTACACAAAAGTATCATAATTTTATACATATTTTTTGAAATCTCGAAGCGTCGTCACAACATACAACGGATCCCTCGAAGATAAATATTTTTTTGTTTCTGCGCTCCTATTGGTCGCATCGTGTATAGTCTAAAGCCTCGATAAATGCTCCAACTAACACAAAAATAAAATTAAACACAAACAAACACACTCTTCAGCTTTATAACATTAGTATTGATAGATACACGACCAGAGAAGAAACAAAAAAACGGAACACAATAAACCAATTTTACAATCTCCAACAATATTTACAACTGACCAATATTTTTAATGACAGTGTTTTTCCTTATTTAACTAAATAAATCAAACTAAACACTAACTATGATTCTCAATATGCAACCATACGCTCTGAATATAAAGTTGAATTTTGAACAGCAATATTGACTTAATTTGTTAAAAACAAGTCTTACTGAGATAAACAACGTGCTTTACTTTTGCAAGTGACTTAAATAATTACGTATTATATATGTCCTGTTGTTATAATTTCGTATAAAGTAAAACGGACATATAACTGTGTCTGTTTCATAGATCGCTTAACATGTGAATAAATATGCTTGTATATTGTTTAGTGTTTTCCCGGGAATCGAAGCCAAGACTTTACGAGCTATGAGCAGTGCTATGCATTGAATGGTCCAACGGATTTACTAACAACGAGCGGGTTCGATTCCTACCGTACATATTTCCCTAAGATTTTACATAGAATATTTTTAAACAGTTTAAAACGCGATTTATATTTGTTCACTTATTTTTAATATATTTGAACTACGACTCGACATTTAGATGTTTTGCAATGGAAAGAATATCGATATTACAAAATTACAGTTGAAAAAGTAAAATTGCCTTACGTTTTCAAATGGTCAAAACCCATATAGTTCGACATTACATTTCTAAGTACTTGTAGCACTGATCTATCAAGTGATCCATGTTCGTCTGTCCGTTGTAACTAAACTACATAGGTGGTATTTACGCAGAGCTTTCTCCAACGCGACGCTAGACTAAAAATACGACACGGGTGTGGCGGCGTGCCTCCGCGCGTCTTCACCAATATCTAACAACATCCACCAATACCAACAATCGTGTTTGCGCTGTCTGTTTACTATACTGGAGCCAGTGTAGAACCAAACGTAGCCACGGTCGGTCGTTCCAACTCGAAGCTAGTGTATTTTTATTATCTCCGTCCTTGGAGCTATTTCGAACCGCTTCAGTTATTTAATGTAAGTATTTTTTGCTATCCAAGCTGATGTTAGATTATCTAATTTGAATATTGGTGTTTATTTCTAAAATCAACACATGTCTGTGACGAAAAATTTAGGCAATTGTACCAATAATCTCCTCGATTGGTATTATCGTGGGTTGTCGCGTTTTTACTATTAATTACTAAGACCTTCCTCGTATTTTGATAATAAAAAATATACCTAATTATGTATCGAAGATGAATCAGCGTATTATGTGTAGATTGTCTCGCCAGTATTTATTACTAGGGCAAATTTGATTTTTATTTACTTAAGTACTTGATTAGACAGATTCTATGTTAACTAGCATAGTTACATTATTTAGAGAACATGAAAAAAAAGTAAATATAATTTTAATTAAATTATAGTTTGACAATATTACTTAAACTATATTTGTAATAAAAATACAAAAAAAATGAACGGATCTGAGAGAACCTTAACATAGGTACATTGATAATAAAAAAGACATTCAATTGAATACTTACATTGAAGATATCTTTGCACTATTTGGAATTTTTAAACGAATAAAAAACGCATTTTTCATTCAGAAAAGATTACATTTAGTATTGTCAGTAGTTTGCAAATAAAAAAAACAATTTTTAACGGCTTTAAACGCGAAATATGTTAGTTATCTGGGAATCCGCTCTGCAAACATAGACGTTATTTTGAGTATCAAACCAATAAAAGGACCGCCTCTGTAACCAAATGCTAAAGGTATTGCCTGGCATTGCGTTAAGCGCGAGAGGTCCTGAGTTCGAATCCCAGGGAAACAAGATATGGTTTCGGTCGGGAAGGGCACAGAAGATCAACTAATTGCCTGTTAAAGAACGAATCAATGAAACGGGCACGGAAATGTGTTCGCCCCATGCCCCACGAGGAGAAAACGGAATTACAAAAAAAAAAACACGATAAAAGTGTGTTTAATTACATTTAATACTCCTGCTTGGTAAATAATTTGTGAATCATTCAAATGCACGATACCGTAGCGAAAAAGAATTGTAATCAAATACTAAATCAAACTTTTCCGTTTATTCTATTGTTCTATGAACAATTTCGTACGTATTAAGTTTTTGCCTTGTATGCGAATTCTTTAAAAATAGTACAACGATAAAGTAAACGCGCTACGAAAAAAATGTATTAATCGATTTTCTTAGAAGTATTCAAATTACACACTTAGTAATTATTGTAACAATATACGCGGTTTTATTAGGTATGTTAGAGTGACGATTAGTAGGGTTCTGTAACGAAAGGGCGAAAAGTTTTATTATTAGGCTGTTTAAAATTCATTTGTTTTTTCTTTTGTGTGAAATAAATTATTTTAAATTTCAATTCGCAAAATCAATCACCACTGTTAGAATATGTACAAAAAAACAAACACAGCGTGGAAAGCTGTGGATATCGGCTTAAGTGGAAAACTTGTGTAAATTTTTTTTACCGTTTAAACCGTGTCTAAATTTGTTTTTCAATATAAATTAGATTTTTAATAAGCGCTTATATAAAATTCATGCACCCAGTCCGGAACCCGTGCGAAATTTCTACTCGCACTTGATCGGCTAAGTGTTCAAATATAAGGACAATACAGTATATGCGCATGAGAAGACGCGGTCGTTTTGAAACCAACTAATCGTCGCGTGCGACAACGCTTCTAGAATTCCAGTGAGCACATAAGCCGAGTCCCATCTGCGCATCGAGTTAATTGCGACAATTGGCCATCTTCATCCGTTTCCACATTAAAAGCGTAATCACTTTTCAAGAGTAGGTTTATTTACGGCTCTTTTGTCACAGACTTCTTATGTGCTTAGATTATTGTTAAACCTCAGTGTAGAATATTTTATTTTTTATTTATTGGTACTTACAAACAAACAGTTTTACATAACACTTGATTATACAATAATTCTTAAATAAACGGGGCTAGTTATAGATTGCTTACATAGAAGTATGACGGGATAAGTAATCCAAGTGTGAAAAGAAAGAAATTAACTTTGCTAAACATTTTGTATAGGCTATTCCAACAAATATTAACGTTAGAAAAAGTTTGATTTTAAAGGTCGCGATATAAATTATGAAGATGTAGCTTAACGTAATTGAAATGATAGAGTAACACGGTGGTCGTGGGTTCGAGGAACAGCCGCGTCAAAATTAAAAAAAATATTATCTATTGCTAATTAAGTAAAAAATGACATGTTTTACGCTGATTTCAATTTGAAAACAAATTAAGATTTTTTTTGCAGAATTTTCATGACACACAAGGGTGATAACTAGGTGGCAGGTAAATTACATCAGCTATATTATACGCTGTCGACCCATTTCGGCTTTCGACATTTGAATATTAACAGACATAACCTGGACGAAATTTCGATATTCCGAATAGTTCCACCCTAGAAGTCTAATCAAGTACTTGCCTGTAGATGAAAATAGAAAAGTGTTTGCCCCAATGCCCCCAGACAGGGGAAATGGTAACTTAGACTTTTACAGACCCCTTTGTTGAGCCCTATTCTTGAATCACACGAATGAACTGAGAATGATCTTCAACATCTTATGCAATTTGTCGTGCTCGTTAGATTTATGGTGCAAACATTTTTTTTATCATGTTGAACGTAGACTGGAAATCTGGATATTAATTGGGTCGGTAATCGAACCCCCGTCCGCGAATTACAAACGGTGAAGTTTAATCGCGTTTCAGTCCGAGGATCGCTGAATATCCAATGCCAAAATAGGTCGACATCGCCACTTGTTGAGATGTTATACCGCTGGTGTATCTGTTCTCTATCATAAAAATAGATATAGTACATATGTGTACATATATATACTATGTTGGCAAATAAATCATTTGACCGAAGGAACCATCAATTGCTTGTCATCCTGTCCGTTTGTGTCCACAAAGGCGACGCGTGACCCCTTCGGAGTTCTAAATACCATTGTGGTATAAATTATGTGATTGGTCCAGTGTCCAGGTTTTTGCTCCCTAAATAATATTTGCTACACATGTAATAATGTGTGAAATTCCATTCCCCCGTGGATCGAACACATTTTTGAGTCCGTTTCCCCGGTATTCAAAGCTCTCGCGCTAAATGCACGGCGAGGCAATACATTTAACCATGAAGCTACGGAGCCGGTGATGTTGGGACAGAGTGGGTTTATTTCTGTGTCTGTTACTTATCAATTACCTTTGTTGTAAGTTTAATCGAAAATTGTACACTTCAACTCAAAATGTTTACACTTCAGGTAAGGCGTTTGAATATACACATAAACTTTTTTGTAATCGGCCCATCGTTGCAGTGATAATTACACGTTTTAAACCGTTGTGTTTCTAAATTGTAGTTTTTACTCAGTGAATTTGAGGAATTTTCATTAGTTTAATATATAATCCAGTGTTTTAGTGTAAATCAAAGTAAACATTGTAAGGAAATCATGAATTTATGTAAATTGTGTGTTTGTTAACCAAAAATGCCAATTTAGAAAAAATACACCATACGCAATAGATACTTATACACAGTTTTAACAAGTACAGTAAGGAATGTAACTTGCCAACTAAGTCGCAGGTTAGTTTCTCTACAAACTAGTTTGGAAAATGTATAATAACTTTTAGATAATAGCTATTTCTTTAGTCCCACTAACGTCCCACTGCTGGGCTTGAGCATTGGAACGAAATGTCAATGTACTTGCTAGACTATCTATTTTAAATTAGATATTATAATTTTCCACTAATTTCGCCAGCCGTATCGTGTCTCCATTGAAGAATTGATAACGCATTTTTTGATAAAATATTTGATTATATAATAAACTACGCAGTAATTATTATTTAGATTTTAAGTCTCTAACGCGAATATTTGATAAAATATAAATTTTTTCTTGGTAAGCGCAAACGGTCCTTGATTTAGAACTTTTTTTAACCTTCCCCTAAATTTGATTAGCAAAACAGATAAATAAACATATTAACGGTTTTAAACGCAAAATATACTTATGTTAATCACGACCCGATAAATGCCGCTGCAAAATATCCGAAACTACGTAGTTAATACAAATTAAAATCAAGTTAACTAATACACGACCTGTTTTAAACCGTTAAAAGTATTTGATTTAAATGTGTCCTATTTGTTGTTTTCCTAGTCTTATAACCTATAATAAGAAATTTCTTAATTTATAAAGCCAAAATAGGTCGACAATGCAAGTGTCTCCTACGTGTTCCACCTCCTACGTCTAAAGAAATTAAAACATAGTGTTTCATCATCAACCTATCTAATATTATTAAACCTTTCAAACCTATATATTATCTGTTCGTTGTCCATCTTAATCGTACTGCGTAGCTTTCTCACGTAGATTGAACTAGTTTTATTGAATAAACATTATTTGTTTATTGTCATCCTCTTCAACTCGATATGGTCCGTGGGACGAAATTCACGCGAGTAGTACACGATGAAATAAAACATTTTAACGGTTTAAAACGCGATATATAGTAGTTAAACTTATTTGAAAAATGTTTGAAATGAAATACCCCAGACGTATAATATCTCAACACGATGCGTTGTCGGCCTTTTTTCGGAAATCCACAGACTGAAATCGAAATGCTATTAAACTTCATGACTTTCGCATATGTAGACATTCTTATACAAGATTAATTAATATCCAGATTTTCTGACGAAGTCCAACGTGGTTCAGAAAAATACAAATTGTTTTTTGGGGTTCGAACTTGCCATACAAACCATTACAAGTCAAAATAATGTTATACTATGTAGTATTTACACAATGTCAAAATCACTGTTTTTAATAACATACCATTATGTTTGTTCTTGACATAACTACGATTTTATCTAAAGTTTAAACCTTCATTAAATTGTTTATGGCTGAAGACCCGGTGATATTATATCGAATGCTTGCGAATAGCCTCCCACAAAGACGTGACGTGACCGAGGGGAGAACAGAACCCACGGGAAGTTAGTACCCTACTTAAGTCTATTTCTGATGCGTTGATTGTCTATTTATGGTTAGAGATTATCTTGTTCTTTTACATTCTGTGAAGTGCTTGCCGTACAGAATAGATATATTTCTATGTCCGTCACTGATCGATTAACTTTTTATTCTCTTTTTACGGAATTCGAACTTGCGACCGTGATAAACGCAACACGATAAGCTATGAATTATATACTGTCTGTAGTTTACGCGAGTAGTACAAATTTATATAAAACCCTTTAACGGTTTAAAACGCAACATATAATAAGTAGTTAAACTTATATGAAAATTACTTTAACTAAAGCCCGACGTTTCCGATGTTTTGGAGCAGCCGTGGCCACGGGGAAACTAAAGATGGAGGGTGCCTCTAATATCCAAGTAAAAAACTGCTACGCTAGCGCCATCTGTTCCGTTATGTTCATTCATAAAGAACCTGTTGTACCTGCTGTAAAGCATCGGGAACATTGGCTTATAGTTTATAATAAATAACATATAATTCAATCGCGTTTTAAACCGTAAGTTTATTTTAGTTAGTTATTCACTATCACGAATAGAAATTTTTCTTGTCCTCATTTATATTTATATTATCTTTATAGTAAATATAAACAACGAATTTAGTAGTTGTTTTATGCGATAAAATGTGTTGCTTGAATTTATTTAAGATTACTGTTGTATGGTAAACATTTTTTTGTCGTTTTCCTTTAACGTCTTGGAAATAGAATTGAGTTTGTGTAGAAGCGTATTCAGATTTTGAAAATTAAATTTTACTTATAGAAAAGTATTGTTTAAACTCGAATCTTTAAATGGCTTTTTACCTGCAAGAACTTGTAAACACTTCTCGTTAAGAAAAAGGTTCAAGAATACACTTTTAACGGAGCTAAACACGAAATATATTCGTTGTTTACTCCGTGACCAGCTGACGTGATAAAAACATTTGATTTGCGTTAAAAACCATCGAAGTTATTAGTTTAATCGCGTATCGGTGTCAGTCTGTGCATATCTGAATATCCAAAGCCAAAACAGGTCGACAACACATCTTGTTTAGATGTTATATGGCTGGGGTGTTTCTGTCCTCCTCCTATTATAAAATATATTAAGTTAAAATTTCGTCCCATATGGTAAGGATTAGTGAGTACTTGTTTGCGATCATCGGTTATCAATGGGGTCGGGAGTTCGAGTCCCATTATCTGATAACCGTGTTTTAGTGTCGTAATAACGTGTTATCGTGTTTGACCGTCAATTTTAGACGCAGTAACATGACACTGATAGCCGTATTGTTATTGTTTAGAATTTATACATCTCAATTATCTCTTAAGCTTCTAAATATTTAGTCTTTAACTTTTCAATGCCCATTTTAGGCCTAAAATAAACAGAATGATCGGAATTGCTTGTAGATTTCGGACCTTTTAAATAGTTTTCGTTGATGTAACTGTGATCAGAGTTAGTTAGTATTCTTCTTAATATAATTTTTATTAAATTTTCTAACATCTTAACTAATTTGGATGGCTATTTTTGGCCCGGGAAGCTATGGAGGAGGGGCATTTCGTTTTAGCTAACTTAATCCAATACATTTATATTTTAACAAATGTCCAAATAGACTGTTGTGAAAAATTGCCTAAAATTACATTGCACCGCGTGAAGTCATGGGTTTGAATCCTAAAGTGAAAATAATAAACGTTTGATATCCCAATTTTGCGATCACTTGTTGCTAGATCACTAGTTTTAATATTATTTTATTTAGATAATCTTTATTACTTACATGTAACCACATTTTTCATATCCAATTACTTGCGGTAAGTGGCGCCCTCTTGCGGTTACATTGACAAGATATATTCGTAATCATAACAAATAAAAATATCATAGGTTTGCGAGTCGCGACGCCGAGACGTTTACTTTAAGTACTAGTGCCGTAACGCGTTACGTAACGAGGGATATGCTTTACCATGGAAATGATAGTTAAACCTAATCTAAGTTGCGATCTAAAGTAATATATAAAGCTGAAGAGTGCTTGTATGTTTGAACGCGCTAACCTCAAGAAAGATTGTCCTCAGTTCTAATTGAAAAATTAATTTCGTATAAGTTGGACCAAAAAAAAAAAAAAACCAAACCAAAATATTTACGACAGTATATGAAGAGATAGTTTTTCATCTGTAGCTTAGAGAATCAAAAAAAATCAAATGAATATAACGGATGTAAACACATTTACATAGTAAATAGCTTAAGAGATGAAGCACGTTTCGATATATAAATATGTATATTCATGGTTTGGAATATTTACTTAATGTTAACCTGCCGTACAGCGTAACACATGATAAATCCCAAGGTCGAGTGACGTCTTAAGATAATCATAGCTTTTGTTAAGCTGTGACCAATCATCTTAGTTGTTTTTATGACTTTACGATGACTTTGGCGGGCTCCTTGGTATAATGGTAGCAAACAGTCTGTGTATTTCCGAATATCCGAAGCCAAATATAAGTTGACATCATTGAAATGCCTAGTCTTGTTTAGTTGGTTTATACGTCTAAAACAGATGCGCTGACTGGTCATTTAATTTAACCATGGCCCGAAGATCAGATGCGTTTGCGCCGAAACGTATTTAAAATAAGTTAATTAATATACTTCGGGTTTTGGACCGTTAAAATTGTTTATTTTAAATTGAATATTAAATAGTCGAATAGTTTCAATACATAGTTACTTGTAAATTGTTACGTATTAAGTAAATATTAAAAAGAAATGTTGGTTGCCAAATCTGCAAACATTTGTGCAAACATTCGTTGAAGGCACGTCGCTACGTCAGAGCCACGCCGATGCAGATGCGCTTGCGCATTTTTATGCATTTACATGATATGTGATAAAGGATTTTATTCCTACTATATTATGTTTAGTTTTTAGATTATATATCGACTCTGACTACATTTAAACTATCACGATACGAATTTATCAATGTTTATTATTAATATACATACAACATATAGTCTTATTTAGAACTTACTTTTTCTGACAGGCTTGTTGGTTTAAATGTATGTATTGCTAACTAATATTCATTGGTTTGACCCATGGGTCCAATTTTTTTTTAATTTATAATTTTCTGATTATTGAACGGATGGCAGAGTGAAAGGAATATCGTAATTCCGTCTGGATAACAATCTACCGTCCACAGATGAAAAAGTCATGCAGTTTATTCGTGTTTAAATTTTACCTTAGTTACCAACGTCAACATAGGCTGACTGCGCATCTCGTCAATATGTAATATGGCTGGGGTATTTCAAATTCCATCAAGTGATACCCATTGTCTTATCCTCCTCTACCATAAAACAACTGATATGACACAATACCTAATAATAGCTAAACAAGACATACAGATATTAAATCTATATACGAAATATATACTAGTAATTTTTATTTACTTATTTGTGCACATTCAGACAGACTTATATCAAAGTTCATAATCTAAATGAATATAATAAAGCTGAAGAGTTTGTTTAATTCAGTAGCACTGGTATGAATTGTAAAATAATTTTTTTTTTGGTTAGAGCATATATAGAAAAATCCCTTATTTAAAAGTTGCTCACAAAAATAAAAGTATGAACTGAGATTCACTTAACAACTAAACATTAACAGATTATATGGAATATGCAACGCTTAAAAAAATTTTAACTCCTGCATCTCCTAAAACAACAGCCACTCAGCAAAATGTTACGAACACAGTATATCAAGGTAGGCTTTAGGCTGCATCTCGCCGCGAAGAAACTGAAATGAAACACTTTAAGGGTTTACAACGCGATATATTTTAGTTAAACCGCTGCAAAGTATCCAAAACGTCGGGCCGTAGTTAAAAATAATTTTCAAACAGGTTCAACTAAAATATATCGAGTTTTAAACCGTTAAAGTGTTTTATTTAAATGTGTACTACTCGCGTAAACAGACGATAAAATTATTCATCTTTGAAGCCTAGACCTAACAGATGCTAATTGTCATTATCACTTAAATTTGATAGTTGAAGAAATTCCTAACACTGGAATTTGCAATATTTATAGGCTTAGCGCTTATCTATCTATAATATATATTATCGTTCAAATGTTGCGATCATTAGTTTAAGATCTTTGCTAATTTATTACATTTGACGTACATAGGATGTTTATTTAATTTTATATACATATAACTTATAACGGGGCCTAACATTTGCCATCGTAAGTTGAAGTCCAATATGACTTCAACTTACGATTTTGTTGAAACACGCTACATTTCCTCTAGTTACTAATTTTTTCGCCGGGTTTATGAACCATACATAGACAAAAAAAGGCCGTTAATCACGTCTCAGTCTGGATTTTCGAATGTCCAAACTCCAAAGCCAAAATAGGTCAACAGCGCAACATTTTATTTCACTTAACTTTATTTTGATAAAAAGCATAATTATTCTATTTAAAATTTAAAAAATATTTTGATTCGCAAAAAAAAATGTTTGTCTGTCTGTTCGTCGTGATTCTGTATATATATATATACAGAACACAGTGCTTTGTGCTGTAGTTGCCATTCTTGTCTGTTCTTCGCTGTTTTAAAATGAAGAGTGGTAGTACAATTAATATTATTCACAAAGTTAAAAGATAGATAGACATCTTAATATCCTGTTTTATCTACTTTATCACCCTGTATACGTCTATATCAACGGCGAGACGATAACTTATCATTTTTCAACAATGTGTAACTAAGCTAATGATAATTTTTAATGGATCCAAATATCCTAAAATAATGTAGTTGCTGTTTGCCATCAAAATGTGGTGTTGTGGCTCAATTGGTTGTTTACAACAATGTTTTTACGGGTATGTTGTTTTTACACAAAAAAGTTTTTCAACCAAGTCTGTAATTTACGCGAGTAGTACACGTTTAAATGAAACACTACTAACGTTTATAATGTATTTACACTTTGGTTTTAAATGAATAAACTTTTAACGGTTTAAAACGCGAATAAATTATGAACATGGTCCAGTGACCACGGCGCAAAGCATCCGAAACATCGGGACGTAGTTAAAATACGTTAATATTTCGCGTTTTTAAACCGTTTAAAAGTTTTATTTAAAGTTATTAGTATTAAAAGATAGTGTCATACGAAGTATTTCATGAAGTGGGCGTTTATTTACTGCCAATATTAAACTAAGTTGACTGTGCCAACTTCTAGGATAAGTAGGAAAAATCATTATTAATTGATTAAACAAAGACGAAAATTTAAACTATTTCATACAAACAGAAAATCTTTTAGTGCTTGCTACCGATCTACCAATATCAAACTACGATCCTACGATGTCGTTCTGTAGGTTACGCGACTATATATTCAAATGTAGAGCGTTTAAAACTGTTAAAAGTGTCTTTTTGTTGAATAATGCACATATCTGTATTCGACAATCACGTGTAGGACTCGGTAGCTCACTTGGTTAGAGCTACACGGAACGCTGTAAATGCCGGTTCATGTCCTGCCCGTGTCGTATTTTTTTTATCTTAATTTATTTATTTTTTTACAGAAAAAACATGTCCACAATCACATTGGAACACGCACAAAACGGACACGGTGGTGTCAACGGTCACAGCTCCCCCCTATATGAACGGAACTAACGGCTTGAATGGAACCCATGGCGTCGTGGCTACCAACGGTTTGAATGGTACCAATGGGGTAAATGGAACCACCAACGGGGTAAATGGTACCAGCAATGGTTCTGGTGAATCCTGGGAGAAGCAGTTCTTGCCTCCACCTCTTCAACTTGACGATAAGGCCCGTGCTATTAAGGTAGGAATTTATTTTAACTTTTACCCTCATACTAGCTGTGTCAGCGACTTCGTCCGCGTAGAATTACTCACAACGTCAGTCGCGTCCTGTGAGTCTTGTAAGTTAACCTTAAAAGAGTCGTCGTGGACTTTTTTAGATCGTTTAAAGAGGAATCACTTCTTCATACATATTTTTTGGGTGTTTTGAAACGTTTTTTCAGCGTTCGCCTCGGTAAGCCATATTAGTAAATAATTTTCCCAATTTTTTCACATTTCCGGCTGTAATTTCTTTCTTTCGATAAATGTTCTAACTAACACAAAAATAATTTTTCAATTCGAACCCATGGTTCCTGAGATTAGCGCGTTCAACAAACTTTTAATATATTAGTATAGATATAGATACATTGCCAGTTGAGATTTCAAATTTATTCATAAATAAATTTAAAAAGTTAAAATTTAGATTGTCTCAAAAGCGTATTGTTGTCTAAACGATTTCTTTAATGACAAAACCGCCTGGCTGTGATGTAAATTGCTCCTTAGGTTAATATATTCACAATGTATTAGTTTATAAGACATGTTAAAAAAGCCGGACTGAGTTTCTTGGGTGTTCTTCTGGGTTATGCTGCTCTTTTGAACACTCTGTAGAATGACGAACAGACAGACAAACATTTTAAAATTTTAAAGAGAACAAAGTATATTTTATATTTTTATTTATTTTAATAATCGGCTGGAAAGCGGATAGTTGCCTATCGTGTAAAATGCTTCGAGGGATACTTGCCTCGTGCGGGGATAGTAAGCCTCTGTACGACTCAGAACACCTACTAAAAGATGGTTATCACGTGTCAATCCTAAGTGATAGACAAACTTTTGTAATTTATTTAGTATAAATAAAATACTTTAACGGTTTAAAACGCGATATATATTAGTTAAACTTTTTTGAGAATTATTTTTAACTTCGGCCCGACGTTTCGGATGCTTTGCAGCAGCCGTCAAGTGGAGACCCGTGTATATTTCAATTAAGTTTATAGAATATATATCGCGTTATCAACCGTTAAAGTGTTTTATTTAAATGTGTACCACTCGCGTAAACTAAAGACAGTATTTATTTAGTTGCAAAAAAAAATTATCAGATCCAAACTATAGGTAACGTTTTATATAAACATATATTATATTTTATAAACAAGAATATAAAGACATTTTCGTTATCATTTTATTGTATTATTACCAGACGATGAGGTTATTCGATTAATTATTAAGATTTGTTTATTAAAATTACATTTTGCGGCTCTTATCGCGTTATTAAATACTAAATTATGAGATTCGTGATTAATTAAATTATGTTTTGTATGTAATATAATTATTAACCAAAAAGGCATCGCTAAATATAGTTTCCTCGTTTCTAATCTCGAGAATATAATGAAATTCGAGGTTTAGATTACCGGATTTGACATTAGCCCTCCACCCTCCATCTTTAGACTCCCCGTGACCATGGCTGCTGCTTAGTATCCGAAACGTCAAGACGTATTTAAAATAAATTCAAAATATGTGAACTCGTGTGTTTAGCGTTTCAACCATAAATCGTTATCTACATTAATTTTATAAAGCTAAAGAGTTTGTTTAATGCCAGGAACTATTGGTGCGAATTGCACAATTAATTTTGTGTAGATTGAATCATTTTTCGAGGAAGGTTATACAGCATTAGGCATCGACTTATATGAGCGAAGAAACTGAGTGAAATGCGTAAAAATAGCAAAAATATTCATCTTTGATTGCATATCCGTTGTGTGCGTTGCGAAAAAGGAATATGTATAAGATCCTCTAGCCTCTTTAATCAATCTACAAAAGTGTCAACGACAAATTTGGTCGAAATACTCTATATGGCAAATTCAGTCAGCTAGTTTATATAGTACTAGCTGTGCCAGCGACTTCATCCGCTAATAATATTTATTTTGGGCATCGAAATTCGTTTTTGCAAACCCCTTTATTTTTATAAACTTAGTCCTGGGTAACGACCCAGGACGTCGATTGCGTCCCTTCCAGTCGTTCTTACAAGTTAATCTCAAATGATAGACATAGCGTCGCGGACTTTTTTTTAGATAATTTAAAGAGAAATCATTCTGTCTTCTGTATCTTGAACCGTTATTGCAGCGTACGCCTCGGAAATAAATAACGATTAATAATTTTCCCAATTTTTTTCACATTCGAGTCAGTAGTTTCTGAGATTAGCGCGTCCAAACAAACAAACTCTTCAGCTTTATATATTAGTATTTATTTTGACGGTTTTCTATTGAATATTAAAATGCGTACTTTGAAGGTATTTCCGTCCACGAGTATTATTAACTGTAATGCATCTCGGCTAGTGTCAATCAAGGCGCCATCACTCATCATTGTACTCGACCCGAAGAATTGAGCTCATCAGTGTAATTGCAACGTTTTCTTTAGCGTCAGAAATGACCGACACTGGAAAATGATCTCGGTACAGATAAGCAACTTCACTGACGCTTAATAGCTTAAAAGACTATAAGAGTGTTGAAAGTTAACTGGCAACATTAGGGTCATGTTTTATTAAGTATATTTCGTTTAAATAAAACACTTTAACGGTTTAAAACGCGTGACCACGGCTGCTGCAAAGCATCCGAAACATCCGGCCGAAGTTAAAAATAAGTTTAACTAATATATCGCGTTTTAAACCGTTAAAGTGTTTTATTTAAATGTGTACTACTCGCGTAAACTATAGACAGTATTTAAGTATTTTTCGATTTAATTAAACACCCTTAAACGTTTAAATTCCGAAATATTGGGATTGTCATGCTTTGAAGCAGTCAATTTCTTAGGGGTTAGGGGGAGGGAGGCTAAAGAGGGAGGAGATATCTAATGTCAAAGTCAAGTCCGTTACGCTAGCGCCATTTGTTTTGTCGTAGTAGATATTTGGAGAAACAAGCTATATTCTTATAGTTAAATTAAAAATAAGTTAACTAATACATTTCCCGTTTTAAACAGTTAAAAGTGTTAAAAACAAACAACACCCAATTATATTCCGATTATAACTTCTATTTACGGTTTAATAAGATTTAAAAGGTTTGTTAAAACACTTGTAGAGAATTTTAACTTCTAATTATTCTAAGCTTACAATTCCAATCTTATAATAAAACTAATACATAACTTATATATTCGAAACAAAAGACAATAACACATAACAAACTTTTGTCATTAAAAGAAAGAAGAAGAAAAATCCGAAATTAATAAGGAATTGCGGGTAGATTTTTTTTTTCCTAGTATAAAAAGTAAATATTTTGAAAAGATTACATTTAATTTATTTTATTACATGACGTATATATAATATTGCACTTATTTTGCATTTAAGTAGCCTATAATTCCGCCATAACAAGTATTGTCGGTCTCCTTTGATCGTATTGTAAAGATACAATGACAATAAATTTTATTGGTCTAATAGCTAGTACTAATTCACGACACTTAAGTTATCTTTAGACAATGGTATAATAAAATAATTTACCCCTACTGAACGAACAGGTAGGGGCGAAATATATGCTATAAAGATAAAAGACGAACACCATGGTGTTGCTGAAAATCAGCGTTGCAGCATATTTTTGCTGACTAGAACATATCTTTGTTCAGTTTCCCAAAATTATTTAATTTTAACTATAAATTAATAATTTATAAAAAAGTCAATATTTCAAGTCTGCAATTTCTATACATAGATAAACATCTGGAAAATCTAGATATTTAAATGGTTGGAAGGAATATTGAAATTCCATTCATATTCACATCTCTAGGGACTAGAGATGGAAAACCGTATATTCCGAATATCGAAATCCAAAATAGGTCGACAACACATTTTGCTACGATGTGGGGTAATGTGCTGTCTAACGTTCGTGGGACAATAATATTTTTAAATTATATTGTAAATGTATGTTGTGCCTAAAACTGTTTTGACTAGTGAATATTAAATTTTGAATGAATCAGGGCCGTAACTAGCGCCTTATTTGCCTTATCAATTGTACGGGGCTCTTGGGCTACGTAGACCCCGATGTGCATAAGTGAACATTAATAGAAGTGCAACATTTTTTTCCAAAATTGATCTAATAAGTTTCTTTAAAAACACAGAAAGAGTGTATATTTAATTGTAATTGTTTGTAAAAGTTACCGACAGATATTATGATTTATTTATATTAAGTATTTATTTACAGACAAAATATCCTGTCTATGCCTTATATAAATTCCAAATCAACATTGACACTAATTACATAATGAATTATGATATATATGTATGAGGCAACTTTACCCTTTGGGCCCTCAAGCGTTTGGGGCCCCAAACGATATTTTATACAGGGCCCCGACCAGCATACGCTTCTGGAACGAATGTACATATTAAGTAGTAATAATAAATCAGAACCAAGACTTGTATCGCGTCTAAGACCTTCAACCCGACCTGAACTTTTGATATCAAATTGTTTTGGATTATTGATTACGACGCAATAATGATATTAAGTTCAAAAGGTAATTATATTATTACTTAACACTAATATATCGTGTGATATACTTTTAATTTTTATAAATATACTAGCGACCCGTGCCGGCTTCGCTCGGGTGCAATGCTGATACTAAATATACTAAGGGAAAACTAAAATATGTTGTACATAAAAACCTTCCTCTTTATTCCACTCTATCAAATAAAAAAAACTTTATTTTATACTATGTAGATAGGTAGATATAACTACAAATATATATATATATAATATGAACTAAGTTATTCAGTTTTTATGACAAAGGTTAAACAAGCATAGAGAACACTTGAATATACGATGAAACGCGGCAGGCTTAGAAAATCTATTTCAATTAAACACTTTTAACGGTTTAAAACTCAAAATGAATTAATTTAAACTATTTACAATGGTTTAAAGCGACGTTTTGTTCTCGCGTGACCACCGCTGTTGCAAAGCACCCGAAATAATGTTAATTAATAAATTACGCGTTTTAAACAGTTGAAAGTTTTTATTTATACTGTGTGTGTACTCGCGTAAACTATGCGGTGTCGATATATTTACTAGGACGTAAATAAACGTTTCAATTTAAGGACGGGATTTTGACATTTCTGCCACCAATTTATCTCCAGGTTATCCAGACGGAAAGTCTAGCATGCTGACCCCGATTAGAATCAAACTTATAATTCGTTTATTTGTGTTTTTATAATTAGCTATATACTAACATTAGACTAACAAGCGCTCGCAAGCATTTTTTTATTCAATTTATGAAGCTTGTAAATTTTCAGTATGTATTATAAAAGATGTCTTGCCTTCGACGTACAATTTGAAGACATTTGAAGGTTACTTGGCATTTCTCGTTAAATTACTTCCCTTTGATATTCTAAGTTTGAGTTTTAGTGCATTATTTTAATGATTTATATGTAAATATGGACTAATTATGATAACTATATTATTGACGACTTGACTTAATTATAATAACAAGTTGTTGAGAGAAATGTATTATCGGGCACGTGTAGAGTTGTTTACTTATTTTTGAATTACAAATACGCGTTTTTTAATCGAATCTCCGAAGAATTGAGATTATTTGTATATTATCTCTCGATATAAATGGTAATATGGCAAAAAGACGAAAAGATGAACGAAATAAAAAAAAATATTTTTACTTAGTCTATAGAACAACATCATGCCGCTCGCACTTGGCCGCTTTTATTTTGTTTCTTTTTGCGAATTAATCAATGTAGATTGATATAGGCTAAACACAACTCGTCTTTCATCGTTCATCCATTTTTATAACAATAAAACTAATGCCTAATTTTTGTAAGTCGGTTAAACGATACACTAATATTGTATTGAGCGAAAGCAATTTCGCTCGTATAACGTTTAACGAGAAGCAGCGGGCAGATAATGAGGCAAATTTGGGAGAAAAACAAACAATTCCATTCAAGATTGACGTCACTTGGCGGTCACGTGGCTCAATGTTGACCTTCACACAGGGACGGACTTGAACTGTTTTTAATTAAGTAAAGCTTACTAAGGACTAACCTAAACTAAACTAAAGGACTAAATGGTAGATTCTTATTAGTTTAGTACTTTATATGATGAGTTAAAGTACAAAAAAATACGTAGTTCTGTTTTGACGGTTTTTTCTGGATAGATAAAAGTTTACCTACTACTTTCAGTTAAATAGTGGAGATACAAAAAAAAATAAAAAACACTTTTTACTTACAACAAAAGAAACGCCCGATATTAATAATGTTAGTAACCAGAATGATTGTTTACAACGATTATTAAATAAAACGGTTTAAACATCCAATACTAAAGTTAATTTTAAATAAGTCGCTTTGTAGTTATGAATAAACTAATTTATATATTTTACGTTTGAAAAGCTATTTAAATAAAACTCTGTAACGGTTTAAAACGCGATATATATTAGTTAAAATTATTTTAACTACGGGCCGACGTTTTACGGCATCCGACGGACCGGCGGATAAGTTTAACTAATATATTTCGCGTTTTAAACCCATATAGGGTTTTATTTAAATGTAAATTAAACAATTTTTTATTTTATGCGGTCGTAAATTACGGGTAATAATGCTTTATTTATACTTTTCCAGGTGGAATCAAGACTATCGGGTTTAGTTCTTTGCGGTGCGACGTTAAAACGTGTAGCTGAAGTATTTGCCCATGAAATCGAGAATGGTCTGCGACAGAAACCATCCAGCTTGCAGATGGAAAACACATATGTTCCAGAATTACCAGATGGCACAGGTGTGTTCATCGTAGTTTATATCTATACTAATATATAAAGCTGAAGAGTTTGTTTATTTGAAAACTATAGCCTGAAAACGAAACGCAGCATCTGTAAAATGTATGGCTTCTGCCCGGATATTAACCCTACTCTTACTATTTACAGAGGAAGGAGTCTTTCTGGCCCTCGATCTTGGAGGCACCAATTTCCGGGTGCTATACTTAGAACTGTGTGGTGGGGAGCTGGTGCGGGAGGATGTCAAGCATTACCACATCAGGTGCGAGAGCCATTAGTTCTCTATCTGCGGAAACCAGTTAATGGTGATCATGGTGACGCGAGCGGAAAAGAGCTCCATTTGTAAAGCCGTTAAGGATTTCTGGTGTGCGTCTGCAAGGGAAAATATAAAGGGGGATCTATTGCTATCTAAAATTGACATAGAAGGAAAAGAGTACAGGATTTAGGTTTTTAAACAAAACCATTTTGACGGCTTAAATTGCTAAATGTATTAGTTAAACCTATTTACAAATTGTTGTAACTACGGCCTGACGCATCCGATGCTTTGTAGCAGCCGTGGTCATGGAGAGACTAAAGAGGGTGTCTCTAATGTCAAACTAAAACTTGGAAGGACGCTAGCGTAGCGGTTTTGATTTTTACATTAGGGACACCCTCCGTCTTTAGTCATCCGAAACGTTGGGCTTTAATTAAAATAATTTTTGCATAAGATTTTCTAATACATTTTGCATTTTAAGGCGTTAAAAGTGTTCTGTTTAATGTTTACTACTTGCGTAAATTACAGATAGTACAGTATTAGGTTGTCTTTAAAAGAAATATCTTTACAACCATAGCTTAATGTTTAAACATATAGCATTGCTTTAAGCATGAAAGACCGCGGATTTGAATCCCGAGGAATAAATTACGGTCACAGTAATGTGTGCCCCATGCCCTAAAGGAGGAAACGGCATTTAACTCTCTTTTATTCAAGTCGTAGAGCAATTTCAACTTACCACCCATTTGCGTTTAGACTAGCGGTTAGAACACTTACAAAAAATAAGGTCCAGGATTCAGGTTCTACGTTCATATCTGGCTTGGACAATATGTTTGGTTCCAGTCATCATGTCTGATTTAGTGGTAGCCTGAGGTCCTATGAGATGAAAGTCCCAAGAAAGAGAGCATAATAGGTTTTACAAAAGTAATTTATGATTTACTGTACTGGAAGAATGTTAAGTAATAGAAGGTTTTCTTCTACAGCGATGAGTTGAGGTTGGGTCCAGGTGAAGATCTGTTCAACTTCTTGGCCGATTGTGTTCTCGATTTTCTACGTTCAGAAGGCATGGAAAAGGACGAGTTGTCACTCGGTAACTTATATTTACTTAACTTAGATTTTTAATACAGTTATGTTTTATTTATTTTAATAATTAATTTTAATATTAATAATCGTATACCCATAAGACGACTTACCCTGGTAACGCATTACGGTACCAGGATGAAGTTTACTTACTCTAAGCAAATAGAAGTTATAAATATAAATTGTTTCGGTCGGGCAGGGCACAAATTAGTAGAACGGACACAACAACAATGATTTCACTTTTTCGCTTAATTAAGGTATTTCCATTGCCCTATTGTAATTAACAAACCATCTTTATATTCTTTATCTTCACCTGCTCGTTGGAGTAATGTTAACAATGTAATATAATAATCAACTCGGTCAAGGGTTCAACATCTATTCTATTCTATTTATAATTTATCTACTGCTAGATCTGATTGTTGTCTGCTGTAAGACGTTGGATTTCATCTAGAAATCTGGTTCTTAAATGGTGGGTGTCAAATCCCATTTCCCCTCGTGGGGCATGGGGCGAACACGTTTAGGTGTCCCTGATCGGTTTTATTTACATTTAGTTGATCAGACTTCGGTGCCCGACCGAAACAATTTACGGTTTCCCCAAGATCCGAACCCAGGACCTCTCGCGCTTAACGCAATGCTACGTTTAACTATTTAGCTTATTAAATGGCAGAAATATCGAAATTCCGTCCGGGTCACGAACCACAGACGAAAAAGCCGTCAAATTTAATCTCGCATTGATGGTCTGAGGACTTCTGAATATCCAAAACTAAAATAGGCCAACAGCGCTATGATAGATATTACGATGTTTAGATGTTATATGGGTAGGTTTGTCTGTCCTCCTTTATATAAAGAAAAACGTAAAGCAGTTGTTTGATGTTTTAATTCTGATATCTCCAGGGTTCACATTCTCTTTCCCCATGAAGCAGCATTCCATATCTTCTGGAGAATTGATAACCTGGACTAAGAGCTTCAAATGTGGAGGAATGGCAGGAGTGGACGTCGCCGCTTTACTTCAGCGATGCTTGAACGACAGAGGTCTGAAAGTCACAGTCCAGGTGTTGCTGAATGACACAACTGGGACTTTAGTTGCAGGGGCTCACTTGGATCCGGAGGTGGCGGTAAGATACTAATAAATCTTTCATTATTATACACGAACTTCTGAAATATATATTAAGTTATTTATATTCAAGCTTTTTCGTATAAATAACTTAATATATATTTTTAAGTTGTAACTTAAGAATATTATAAAATCCATATCTAATTTTAAAATTCTTGACGGTCTTGTTGATATAATCTAATGGTATGGCTGGTAATCATCAGATCGTGGCTTCTATTTGCACTAGGTTATTCTATAGGTCCTTATAAGTATTAACTTCACTTAACTTTTTGACTTCATCTGGAAATTACGATATCATAAAAGTGTAGGTATGTCAAAATTCTGACAGAATCACGAATTACGTCGACAGTTTAAAGCCAGAAATTGTAGTCGCGTTTCAATTCAGAAGTATTAAAAAATCCTCAGGCGTAACATCTTTACGCTGTCTACCTAATCGCAACGCGATTAAACTTCACGGCTTTTTCATCTGTGCCTCATTGGTTTCCAGACCAGATCCAACGTGTTTCTGAAAAATTTTAAATTGACTATTAACATCTTGGACCTGGTTGGGATAGAAGCCACAAGCCGTTGATTATTAGGAAAACATTATTACGGTTTTCAAATCTTTTTTTCAGATCGGTGTGATATTAGGTACTGGGTCAAATGGTTGTTACATGGAGCGAGCTGATCGTGTCGTGCACTGGGAGTCTTCGTATGAACGCGTTCACGATGTGTGTGTTGACATCGAATGGGGTGCCTTCGGAGACAACGGTTGCCTGAACTTCCTAAGGACGGACTTTGATGAAGAAGTTGACAGGAATTCTCTTTTAGCTACTAGCTTTACGTAAGTTTGTGGACATCTTATTGTACGTCACTCCAGATAAAAACTAAACACAAAATTTACACTTGCCAGCTCTTAAATCAAGGGCGTAGAACGAACGAGAAGAGCTGGCAAGAAACTCGCCGCCACTCTTATTATCTCCAAGTTTTGTTTTACAGTCTTCTGATATTTTAAGTGCACTACATATTTTTTTTTGTTAGAGTTTAAATATTGATTAACGTCATAATAACTCCTAAGCAGTTTTTGTTTAACATACGATTTAAACTTATATCGATTATTTGTATTGTACTGATGAGAGATTAAGTTTGATGATCTATTCAATTGTTTAAACGATAAGCTGAATTAGATTTTCGGAAACCTTCTTTTGTTTAATTAATATATTAAAGAAACTGTATACATAATTTGGATAAGGTTTTCGAGTCTAGTGTAAAGAACTACTTACTATTTTTAAATAAAATTACCTTTTTTGAACTGGGTTAACATTTTTTTTGATTTTTAATTATCCAATAAAAGGCCCGACAAACCTGGGGGTTTTGAAAAATTACCGCATTCGTCAAAATTTTGTTTTCTGCTATAAATTATACATCTTTCTTTTTGTTTGCTTTAGGTTTGAGAAGTATATAGGTGGAAAATACTTGGGTGACCTGTTGTGTGCCGTGTTAGGGGGTTTGGCCAGAGATGGACTATTCCCAGCGACACCCGTATGGGGAGAACTGCAAAGTGCCCATGTCAGCATGTTTGAAGAGTAAGATATTCAATTTCTTCCTTTGTAGCACTTACCAGGATATATCTATGAGGCTCAAAAGAAGGCAACTTCCTAAGTGGGTTCGAAAGTTCGACAAGTATTTAGTTCAGGCAGCTACTCCGGCACGTTAAGATCTACTCCTTAAACAGAAACAAAAAATGTCTGTTAATATTTAAGTATTATCTGTAACGCTGGGTCGTGGGTAATCGTAAAATAAACTAGCTAATATATTACGCGATTTAAACTGTTAAAATGTCTGCACCATGCGGGAAAACTTTCCCCACGGTTGATACAACATTTCGCATTCGTTAATTTTTAAAGTAACCAGTGGACAAACAGTAGCACTGTACGTGTGGGTAGTATGTTTGAGTCCCGGGTTACTAAACTTTTCAATTTAGGGATTTTTGTATTAACCTGTTTGAGTCACAGAGCAATATGCAATAGAAATTCATTTAATACACCTTACAGGGAAAACTCAGTTGGGGACTGGGAGCAAACAGCTGAAGCCCTTTGTGAGGCATGTGGAGGTGCTTTGATATCGAGAGCCGATGCCTTCGTCGCGCAGCATGTTGCGAGGGTCATCTCCAACCGAGCTGCACAACTTGTTTCCGTTTGTGAGTATTCAACTAGAAGGTTTAGGACTTGTGTACCCTGGGTCTTGCGGAGGTGTTCTTAAGATGCCCAGGAATACATAGGTTCCTATTTTCCATAGATCATACGGACGCAATTAGATTGCGCAAGAGTTGATTGACTGAAACTACATGATAACGAGCGGTTATCGACTGCTAGTTTTCTGCACCTAAAAAAACAGTTCAAAAGTATGAAAACATTAATTTTTCACATGAAAAAAAAAAAAAAAAAAAAAAAAAAAAAAAAAAAAAAAAAAAAAAAAAAATTTTTCCCCCCGGGCGGGAAAAAGTATTTTTTAAGTTCAAAAGTTTTTTTTTGCAGGTATCGCCACATTACTACGCCGTATGAACCGAAATCACACCGCAGTGGCGGTAGATGGCTCTGTTTTTAAAAGGCACCCACGCATCAGAAACCTCATGAACAAGTACATCGCCCTACTGGCACCTAAGGACAAGGTACATTTATATTGTAACGAAAAAAAATATTTAATTTTTTTGCGTTTTTTAATTTTTGTTTATCTTTAACTATAAATTTAAACTCTGATAGCTATCCGAGTTTTAAGCTTTCTCTCAGGTTCGATTCCCGTTCATAAAGTCTATAGAATATTTTAGATTTAATTGTGTTCCTTGACTGGGAACAAAAAATCTAAAGCTCTTCTAAGGTAAGTGATTTCGGTTCGATTCCCGTTTTTTCATTTCACAAATACTCTGGCATACATATGTATACTTAGACTCTTTAAAAACTTAACTTAAAACTTAATTTATGACCAGATGATCCAAGACTAAGTTTTAAACTACTAACTATTTTTATTGTCTTTATAAAACTTGTTGTTTGGTTCCCAGTTCACCCTCCTAGGAGCAGAAGACGGCAGCGGTAAAGGATCAGCACTTACAGCAGCAATTGCTGCTAGAGTTGCAGCAAGAAGCACTTAACGTTATAGAAGGTTAGGTATTAGAAGGGTGATAGAATGTTCTCGAAATGACTGATAATTTTATTGTGAGATTGTTATTTAAATTTTAAGATATAAATTAATACTTGATCAATTTAAGGGAATGTTATTAATAATTATATACAATAAGAAATAGCCAATTGTTCCCTTATCGGTGATATACATTTGAGAAATGTTGACATTGAAAAACTCGATGACACTAGCGGGACTTGAACGCTCTACTAGAGTATTCGTTTGTACTCAAATAGCGCGTGATAATTTCCGTTAGAGATACTGTCCTATTTACACTGTGCCAGAATATAGTTTGATTTGACATCGAAATTTAATTGGTACAGTAGCGTATACTCCTACGAGCCTACTCTTAAGTAGATAAGATGTAGGCTCATAGTAGTAGTTGATCGTGAGTTCAAATCCCGTCTGCGTCATCGATTAATTCAATAAACATTTTTTTATAAATATTCAAGTAAAGTACATTTGAAAATATATTATATAGAGCATATTTCTCAAGAGAGAAGAATACATATCTATTTTTTTTCTGATTACTTTTAAAAATAGAGTAGAGTTTAATTATAAGACGTCTTACGAAAACCAAGTTTGAACTAAACTGTGATGTAGTGCCTCGCGAAACATTTAAATGACATACAAACATACATTTTCTTATTATTAAGGCATATTAAACCTTTATTAGGCATATTGCTTACACTATTATATAACGACCCTATTGACCGCCTCTGTAGCTTAATGGTTAAACTTAGAGCTCGAGGTTCTGGGTTCGCATCCTAGGGTAACAATATCGGTCAGGCAGCTACAGATTTCTGTAAATAAAACCAATCAGTGAAACAGACACAAAATATGTCCGCCCCATGCCCAGAGGGTGAAATGGGGTTTAAAACGTTTTTTTATAGAACGATCACTTCTTATGTTTTAGTAAAATAATAATCATAAGATGCTATGTTATTCTTAAATAAACTAAAAGACAAAATGTTTTAGTTATATACGAAGGGTTATTTTAATACTTCCTGCAATGTTTTTACACGAATAATATAAGAATATTTATATATAAAGACAAAGTGGGTCTGGGCCTCCAGATACAAATGAACGCCACTACTGTGAATTATATTTTTGTAGATTTAGTTAAGTTTTTGGAACTACCCCAATCAGCTGGTCTTCCAACATCCACCATTTTCACTTCTTGTTACGGTTATATATTTATTATGTTAAACAAAACACTTCTAACGGTTTAAAACGAGTAATATGTTAGTAAGCTTATATTGATTAAATTACAACTACGGCTCAGACAGACGTGGTCACGGGGGGGACTGAAAAACGGGGCTGTGAATTTAAAACGAGATATATTTAGTGAAGATGATTAACATATTTCTCGTTCTCAATTTACTAACTGAAGAAAATTTGACACTAAGGACACCACCATATATTCGCCAACTTGTCTAATTACATTTCTTGTTTTATATAGTTAAAAGTGTTTAATGGCTTAAACTACAGACAATACATAAGTTGTCGTTTATCATGAAACTTTTGTATGTTCTGCGTTATATAATTATTTTCAAACTCATTTAGTTAGGGGATGGAACCGATATTATTTATATTTTAGAAGAAAAAGTCTTGTGCCATAAGAATTGTAATTTTTAAACAATATTATACGATGTTTGTGGGTATTTAAGTATATTAGTCTAGATCGACTATTTTACAAGTAAAACGAATTTATAAATACATCAAATGGAAGAAACACATTGTAATGAAATATTTTTAATAAAATTTTATTTATGATCTTTGTGTTTTATATAGTAACAAAAACCAACAGATATTTGACCAAAAACGTATATTACAATATAAATATAATTTGCCTATAATAATGTACAAGTTCGGTTTTGCTTAAAGGTCTAAGTTATTTGTAGTTTAGAAGAAATGTTCAATAATTATTAATTATATTTGTGTTCAATATATTTTAATATTTTAAAATAAACACGGCAAAGAGAAGAAAGAGAGATCGTTAACTCAAGCAAAATAAAATGAAATGTACTTTATTATATTTCAAATTTTAAAAACTATATAGAGTCGCAAAAAACGAAAATGTTGAATGTTTGCCTGTCTGTCTGTCGTGATTCTACCTATCGACCGAGTAAGTATATCATTATAGTAAGACATTGACTATATATTTCACGTTTTTACACAGTTTAAAGATTTTAAAAGTAACTGACTTAAGTAAGAGACTTATATAAACTACAATATTAGTCTTAATGATAAAAATACATAACAATAAAAAATAACACAAATAAAGTAGCGTTTAAATGAAACACTTTAACGGTTTAAAACGCGAAATCTAATAGTTAAACTATTTAACAATGCTTTCGGATGCATCAGCTGTCGGTCTGTCGTGATCACTGGCCGTCGGGCCGTAGTTTAATAATTTGCAACTATGTTACTAGTGTTTCGGACGCTTTGTAGCAACCTTGGTCACGGGGGGACTGAAGATGGAGGGTGTTTCTACTTTTATAATTTTATTATAATGTTAATTAAATTATATATAATTTATATATAATTATGTTTAACTATGTTTAACTATTCAATTAATGTAACTCTGGCTATTGCGGTTTTAATTGTTAAGAATATAATGAATAAGAAAATAAATAGATAATAATTCCCGTTTTAAACCGTTAAAAGTGTTTTATACATCTAGTATTTAATGTAGTGTTTACCCAAGGACTTAGAAGAAGAAATTATGCATAATATTTATTATTTATTATTTGTATTCTGTTACTATTAGCAGTTCGACGAACTTCGATGGTACTCCACCGCCACTTCTTCAGCGCCAAAATATGTGTGAACAATGTCCTCGTCTAATGTTAGGAAACCTCCACCTTCTCTCGCACCTTCCGGAGGATGCTCTGCAGTTCTGACGCAGATGTTGTCCTGTACTACTCGGCCGCACGGAAGAACCACCAAAAAGTTCAAAAGCATGATATTAATATTTGCTGTACGGTATGCATGGTGTCATACAATAAACTAGCTGCGCACGTGACCTCGTCTACGAAGAATAGTTATTTTGGGCGTCAAACATTTCTTTTTACAAACCTCCTTATCTTTACAAATATAGCTGTAAGCTACGACGTCGGTCGCCTACCGTCATTCTTGCAAGTTAAACTTAAAAATAAAAAAAAATATTGTCGCGAACCTTTTTTTTAGATTAGTGTTATCATTCTTTTATACATATGTGTTAGGTATCTTGAACCGTTTACGCAACACACGCAACGGATACTGATAAAAACATGGAAAATTATTAACTTCATGTTTTTGTCACATTTACTACTGTTTCTTCGCTCCTATTAGTCACAGCTTGTTGTATAGCCTATAGTAATTTCAAAGTTTTAATTCTTCTAACCGTACTTAAAAAAAATATTTTTAATTCGAACCAGTAGTTCCTGAGATAAGCGCGTTCAAACAAACATACTCTTCAGCGTTATATTTTAGTATAGATTACACACGCCCTAATCGCATTGCATGATAGCGTCTTTCATTCTTTGTCAGAACTGAATTTTTTTTATTTTCAAAAAAAATTGCTATTTCTTTGTAAGTGGCCTAATTATTCAGTATTCACTATGTATTAACTTCATAAAGTACCTCTAGCTATACTAATATATAAAGTTGAAGAGTTTGCTAGGTAATAAAATAAAATTTTTTTTTGGGGGGGGGGGGGGGGGGGGGGGGGGGGGAAAAAAAGGGGGGGGGGGGGAAAAAGGGGGGGAGGAAAAAAAAAAAATTTTTTTTTGGGTTTGGGGGGGGGGGGGGGGGGGGACACACAAAAAAAAGGGAGGGGGGACTCAAAAAAAAAAAAAAGAACCCCCAAAAAGAAAAAAAAGGGGGGGGGGGGGGGGGGGGAATATGGGAGACAAGATTTCACTTACTTATCATACTTACTTACACACTTATTATAGTAAAATCTTACCCCAGATATATTCCTCTGCACGAGGACTTGGCTATAAAGCCGTTTGCCCTCATCGGTGCCTAAAACGCGTTCTAGCTGAACTCTAGACAACGCGAACAATTGATGACCAGATACCCGCAGTTGCTTCTGCGCAGTGCGGCTAAAGCCTTTCGCTTCTAACCACGAGACCACTTCGTCCGGGGTGGATTTCTGTTTCAAAATGCATATAGTTTACGCGTGTAGTACAATTTGTAATTAAACACTTAACGGGTTAAAACGAAAATTATATTCGTAATTTATTTTAATTATTTTATTACAAGGACGTTACGGATGTTTTGCAGCGGCCATCGTTAAGCGTGGATTAAGCAAAATATAGCTAAAATATTTCACGTTTGAAACCGTTGAAGTTACAATATATGTATTGTTGCCTACTGTAAAAGAAAAATCTTAAATTTGACATATGTAACTAGATTTTTAAGCTAGATTTAGGGTTTTATGAGCTACAAAATTTATTAAAGTCATGACAGATGCTGCAAAACATGCGGATTAAAAATATCCTTTTTTACGTTTTAAACCGTTAAATGTGCCTTCCGTTCAATATTCTTGAATGGTTTTATGTTATTACATACGCGCCTTCTATGATAAAACTATCTAAAAACGCATTTACTTACCTGATGTATGAATATGTC
Organism: Leptosia nina; assembly: GCA_963661955.1. Classification (NCBI taxonomy): domain Eukaryota; kingdom Metazoa; phylum Arthropoda; class Insecta; order Lepidoptera; family Pieridae; genus Leptosia; species Leptosia nina. The sequence goes on from CAVLEF010000008.1 coordinate 8,069,102, forward strand.
TGGGGTTTTCTTGATCTCCAGACGTCGTTGGATCTGTGGTAGAACAGCTTTCAACTCTTCGTGCAAACCGCTTCCTGTGCTCATTATTGATTTTGTTGCTGTTATAATAGAATTACTTGTAAATGGTTGAACTGATCAAAAGAGTACTGGTGGTTTTTTTTAAGTGGTTAGAAAATAAATTTGCAATCTCTTTATGATTTATTAATGTGGTAAAATACAATATTTATTTATTGCACTGCCGTGCACAAAAATGCCATGGAATTTGTTTTACGACGAAACAGATGGCGCTAGCATAGCACATTTGACATTGGCATTAGAAATACCCTCCATTTCCAGTACCCCCCTTACCACGATTGATGCATACGAGTTATTTAATATTTTTCCGTCCGTTAAAAATGTTTTTTTATATGTTTACTAATCGCAAAAACTACAGCCAATACATTGCCTATATTAAAAATCAGACACAAAAATGAGTCCGATATATGCTCACATACAGAGGATCATCAACATAGTGTATAATTTTCTCGAGAATATAATTATCCTATAAACAAATATAAAAGAAATTAATAGTCTTTTAAATAAATAAACAGCGTTATCTTTTACTTAGATGTATATAAATATCGTGTTAGTCCGATAAATACAACACCTATTAAATTGTTAAATTGAAAAATTGCATACATTTTATGGTATCCGATTTCGTCGTGGGTTTTGGAAGTTCAACTGGCGGCTCTGGTGGAGGGGGCGGCGGTGGCGGTGGAGGAGGTATAGGCTTTTCTGAAAGAACATTGATTATTAAAATTAGGTACTACCAGTTCAAACAATTCACATACCCAGAAAGTGACACAAAAAAACAAAACACAACACTTACCCACAAGCACAGTGAAAACACACAAAGCAAAAAGACACCAAGCACAAAACTAATTGAAAATCCTACGGATTAAAACACTCTTGCGCACATACTACAGATAAAGATGAAGTTACGATTGGTAATAATCGGTTTTTAATCGATTTTATAGCTATCGAAGTCTAATCGATAATACGGGATTATTTTCTGAGTTACGTCATTAAGGATTGGAAAAGAAGAAAACACTTTGGTAGATTATGAGTTTATTATAAAAATTGAAACTCATTGTACACATCACTAGTGTTGAAAGCGCGCATTGTATTAAATTACTTTGCTGCCTTGCACTTTTGAAGGTCTAATAAAAAGAAGTTTAAGCTACAATTTTTCTGTATATTGGGTACATAACTTTTTTTCTTAACTATTGAGCAACAAGCTATCAAAAATTGTCAATACAGAAATATACTTATAAAAAATTTATTGTAGTTTAAGGCGCGCTTTCACACACACAGATAATCTTCTGTGCAACTCTATACACACCACAGAGTAATAAATATATTAATAGACTCTTTAAAAATATAAAAAATGAGAATTTACAATACACATTTCCCATTGTACGAAGTTGTTACGTATTAAACATTGATAAGCGCACACGCTAACACAACACATCAAAGTTATCAGTTAGGACCAGAAAAGACCGTGGAAAATAAACATGACAATAGAACCTTTTTAAACGGTTTTATTTGCGAAATATTTTACGATTAAACTCACGATCACTAGCTTAAATATATGTAAATTTCTTGTGAATGCACCGATTAAAACGTGCTGGTGGTCATTAGAAGACCGTTTATTGTAGTCACATTAATAATGGCATGTAATCATGAAATAGCAGACCCAAGAGAGCCAAGGTCGTTTCTGGTTAAAACCAAAAACCGAATGAAACGTCTCGATATTTCACCGCTGCATTTTGCTTAAAAAGTACTGATATTTCTTACGTATAATATAGTTATAACGATGATTTTAAAATGCTTTAGTAGAGTATAGTTAGGCTAAGGTCAAAATATAGATAATAAAATAAATACGTGTAATTTAATTAACTTGGATGTAATTGAGAGGAGACTAACGTTGTATCTAGTTTACCGTACCCCTAGTGTGGGGACTAGGGACTTTCGATTCTGCACCATATATAAGGAAACAATAAAGATTTTTTTGATTTTGATTTTGAGTTATCATTTAAATAAAAGAATTCCTTCAAGAATCTTGTCAAGTCCCACTATTTATGCCTAATTAAGTAACTTAGTTAAGATAGTAATTTAATGATTCTTAGGTTAAGCTCATTTTGTTTTATTGTTTATTATTAGTTTTAGTATGTAAGTTAAGTCTTTTTTCTACTGTCACGCAATCCTTTTTTATTACTGAATTTTCATTTCTATCACGGTTGCTTGGAAGAGATAGCTATTTAGCTATAAAGTCGCCGTTTGTCCTTAATTTCCATCAATTTGTATACATATTTTGTGACAATAAAGAATATTTGTATTTGTATTTGTAAAGACTTCAACGGTTTAAAACACGATATATATTAATTAAACTTATTTGAAAATAATTTTAACTACGGCCCTCCCCGTTGAAGCTTAACTAATATTACTTAACGTGAGTTATCAGTTTAGTAAAAATCGGCTTTTGTAAACTTTCATATTTTTCACATGCTGTTCGTTATATAATAATTGAGCTACCCTAATTGAGCTACCGTGAACCGTTAGAGACAAGGTAGCTCAATTGGCTAGAGCAGCAACGCAGAACGCTGGATGTAAATTGATTTTTTATATTAAATTTCTCCTTTTGTTTTAAAGTTGAATATCGTGTAAGTAATCAGAAAGAAAATTGTTCAACGTGTTTTAAACGAAATTCATAACATACAAAATATTATAGTATACTAACTATGCGGATAAAATTTTGACCTGCGCTAATATATCTACATAATAAATATTAATTTATGACTAAAGGACAATTGAACTTGTACTGGCTGGCAAATTTGTCTGGCTTCGAATCCGAAACGGACGCGACACGAGCAGCCTTGAAAGTACTTTGAGTTAGAATTCTACGGCCTAAGACTTATATACTTTGTCTAATATAGTGTGATATGTTTGACAGTTAATCTTTTATATTATGGAAGATGCATTTGTTAGTTACTTAAACAATTTAATATTGAAAACTGAATCTAGATAGGCGTCGTAACGCGTAACGTAACGACTCGATTTACCCTTCCAAAATGAGATTGTGTATTATGGAAGATGAATTTGTTAAAGTAATCGTTTAAACAATTTAATATTGAAAACGGAACCTAGATGGGCGCCGTAACGCGTTACGTAACGATGTAATCTACCCTTACAAAATGAGATTTTGTATTATGGAAGTGCATTTGTTAGTTAATAACTTAAACAATATAATATTGTAAATGGTATCTAGATGGCGCCGTAACGCGTCACCGACGTTTACAATACCAGAAATTAAACTTCAATGGCCTTTATTTAGTGGACGGTGTTTGTCAAATTATGAAAGCAAACATTGATATATTTTGTCTGTCAAAGTGTCATTATATATTAGACAGAGTATAGTATTTGAGTGTGAGCTTTGGTCGTATGCAGCGGTTAGAAGTATCGAAACTCGCCCTTCTTGCCGATGCGTTCGTTGCGAACCCAATCGGCGCTGGACCCGGCACCAGGTCCGTTCCCCCTACCGGCTGCTGCTGTTGGACTGCTCCCACCAGAGCCGCGACCGCCGCTAGCACCCTCCTGGAGAAAGAAAAGTAACTTGATCAAAATCCTTCTTCTAGCAGCTGTTTTTCTATGACGTTATCAGTTTTTAATTTAATCAGAAAATCATAAATAATTCCTTAGTTACATTAAATACTGTCTGTTGTTTTCAAAAGCATCCAATATGTCGCTATAGTTAAAATAATTCGAAAATTAGTTTAATACATTTCACGTTTTAAACCGTTAAAAGTGTTTAATGTGAATTGTTAATAACTACAGTGAGTACTTAAAACTACATTTCAAGAGATAATAATCTTATTGAATACTTATCGTAAGTGTAATTTGATAAAAATAATATTTTCACCACGAAAGTGAAAACAAAAGAAAAATATAGTTTAAATAAAACACTTTAACGGTTTAAAACGCGATATATTAGTTAAACTTATTTGAAAATGATTTTTAACTTCGGCCCGACGTTTCGGATGCTTTGCAGCAGCCGTGGTCACGGGGAGGAAACGTCGGGCCGAAGTTAAAAATCATTTTCAAATAAGTTTAACTAATATATCGCGTTTTAAACCGTTAAAGTGTTTTATTTAAATGTGTACTACTCGCGTAAACTATAGACAGTATTTAAAAATATAGTTTTTAAACAGATTAAAACGAGGTCTTTGTAAATTACGTGTTTTAAGCTGTTTATAATTAGATATGTTTTTCTGATTCTTGTATTTATCAATATACAGAAATAATTCATAAGCATAGAATTAATTATATGTTTAAGGTTTTATCTAATAAACGAATGTATACAGCCTCCGAGGATAAGATACATTGTTTCTGTCTTGCAGGGCACAGGCTCAATAAATACTTGCCTGTTCATAAAATCGACCAAACAATCACATAAATGTCGCCCCACGCCCCACACGGGGAACTAGAGCTTCACATTTAAATTCTACGGATATGAAATATACAATACCTGATAGTGTGTATATATGGGGTTGGGGTACAGATGTGGTGAAGATGGTGGGGTGATGGCTGGCGCTACGATTGTGTGGGGCACATGCGCTGTGACGCCTCGTCTGTTTCGAGCCTTCCACCACTTCCGAGAATCGTCTAGCACCTGAAATATATTTTAATCATAAGGATTGATAATATGAAAACTTGTGAAGGATAGTTAAGTTACACCAACGCGCAGAGTTGCGCCTGCGCATATGTTTCATAAGGGCTGTGCCAGCGACTTCGACCGCGTGGACGATTTATTTTGGCCATCTAAATGTGTTTTTTTAAGCCTTCTCATCTTTATAAATTCGGGTCCCCCCCCTCTCGCAAGTTAGACATATACGGTCTTTGAAATTTTTTTAGATTATTTAAAGAGGCATCATTCCATTATACAATTTTTTTGGGTATCTTGAACAGTTTTCGTAGCGTACGCAACGAGAACACTTATAATTGAATAATTTTCCCTATTTTCTCCACATTTCCTACTGTTTCTTCGAGTGAACTTCACTTGAACCCTTGATTTACCTCAAGGTATTCCCCACGAACTACAGTTAGCTCTTTATCGTTGTTTGCTGTTCGTGGATACGTCACGCGGACCACTCGACCGCCCCGCGCAGCTACACCCTGCGCCCACGCCTCTCCCAAGTCATCTGGAAACGAGATATAATAGATAAATAAAAAAGGCCTTTATTTCCTTAAAATTACTACTATGTACATCTTTTAAATTAGTATTCAAAGAGTTGGTATTATATATAAACAATTTAATGTTGATTATAAATAAATATAAGGTCATCAGGAACCCTTTCCTCCGTCTAAATTTGTCCATGCTTCCAGGATTAACATGAGCGGTACAGATCAATTATAAAACTTTTAACGGTTTTAAACGCTAACTATATACCTAGAATAAATAAAATCTGGGGCCGTGGTGATCCAATGGTAAGAAAAAAAGCATTTTTGACAGTTTAGTATGATATATAATATTTGTAACTGCACCCTGAGTTATTGGAGTATAATATTAATTAAATACAATGTTTCGCGGTTTAAAACCGTTAAGTGTATAATTGTCTTTCGGGCTGTTCGGCCGATGTGAGCGAGAAGAGGTTCTCGACGTTTCGCCATCACGTGTGGACGGCATCATCAGGAATGCTGCTGAACGATGGCCGTGAAAGCCTTACACAGTTCGTTAAAAGTGTTGTTTATTGTGTGTATTTTTAAAGAATACCACTTGCATGAACTCCAACTATTCTTCATGTATGATATGTATTTCGGTACATTGCAAAGGCTTCATAAAAGGTGGTCCAGGTCCCAACAATGAGAATTATCAAAAAAAGAAATTTATGTTCTAACTTGGCTATAACTATAATAAAAACAATGAGCTATAAATATAATATCAAGGAAGTGGCACATACACAATATCGGTTTTATCACCAAAGCCAGATAACAACGGGGAATCATATTGTTCTAAACATTCTTTAACTAATCGCATATCAAATGGATTAGTATTTTCGCTTGGAAATTAATACGACTTAGAAATTTTGAAATTCCGTCTTTAATTCATTCTGTTTTAATCTCTAAACGGTATATAAATAACTTAGCATTTCCTTACCGTCATCGCGCTCTCTCTCGATCGGACGGTAAGGGGCTTCTCTTTCAGGTGAAGACGCTGCTGATTCTGAATCTTCAGCCCTCGTTATTCCTCGTGCGTTCCTATAATATAAACTTAAGTGTTAACTACCCTCATTTTGTTATTATTTCCTACGGCCAAACTCATGATTTCTGAGTAACATGCAGCAGACACACAAATACCTTGGAAAAGGTGCGTAATCTCTTTCACCATAAAGATCAGTTTCATCGCGTTCGTAGCTGTACCCATCTGCAGCGCTGCCTGCTGCTTCTTCCGCTGCCCCTCTGCCTTCATTGCGACGTGGTGACGGCCTTGGACAATTTTGGACAAACACATGAAGCATGGTGATGGATAATGGTACATGAACATAAACAGGACGGTATTGGTACAGATAGAACTTTTGAACGCAAAAATACCTATGTTTTATCAACATTTACATTTCTAGTGGTGATGGCAAAACGAGTTAATAGAGCGATTTTTTATTTTATGAAAGAAGAGAAGAAGAGCTTTAAGATTCAATTGATGGAAGGTGGAATACCAAAGCCACATAACAACTGAATAAATGCGCTGTCGATTTATTTTGAATATGCATATTTGAAGGTCCACAGATTCAAACCGACACGAACGAGCTGGTTGCTCTCATGGTAGCAATGCATGGCTAGTAATCAATGGGTCGTGGGTTAGATTCCTGTCAGTTCCACGACGTTTCTTATCAATTTGTATCTTTCTGAGACATGTTGGACCTCGTCTGGAAATCTAGCTCCATTAGACCAAGGAGCCCATCAAAAGCCTCTCTCCCACAATTAAATACATAAAACAAGGACACAATATAGTGTGTCTCCGTAACTCTATTAACTAGTTCCGATGAAGACTAAACAAATATTTTTCATATAATAGAAATTGAAATTATTAATTAAGCCTCACCTCCTCAACGGCTGATCGTCAACCTGATAGTCTGGCGTCCAGCCATCCATGAATACGGGCTGGTATGGAGGTATTGTAGTTTTCCATTGTTCCCTAAAATATACGAATATTCATGTCTTCTATTTAACTTAGTTAAAATATGTTCATTTTTGGTGGCAATTAATTGCTAAAGTGTAGAATTGAGCAAATTAATAAATCTATTAAAAAGGAATGCAAAGATGCATTAGAACTAACTCGTTAAAGAGCTCAAGTAGCTTGTGAGTACAACACTAAGTAACCCTGTACTAACCTCGGAATCAGCCAAGCATCGCCCAACGAATGCCACAGTTCAGTCTCTTTACTGGTCACACAGTTGGCGAGTAGGTTCAACGCGTCCCTCGTAAGCAGGGGTTGTACCACCCTCGACGGCAGCCTTCCATCTGCGACGTCCTGCGCCGCATCTACTATCAACGCCAACGGCGTGAACAGAAAATGCACAAGCTCTGGAGCATTCGGATCGTGTATATGGGTTCGAAGCCTCGCTAGCAAGTTAAACGACAGCTTGAACTTCTGGAGAACGTCAACGAAGTCGCGTTCTGGTGGTGGTCGTGTTCTCAGTGCCAGCATGCCTTCACCAGCAGCTCCACGTTTGCCACTTCTCGATCTCCTCCTCCGTTCCAGCTCTCGCGAGGCTGCTGCGGCGTGCTGCAGTCTCGCTATGAACTTCTCGATGTCGTCGAAGCAGCGGTTCAGAATCGCGATGTCTTGCTCGTAGAGTCTTTCGGAGCCGGTTGATGATGCGTCATCGCGCTCACCCCCCGAACCGCCCCGTTCGCGGCCTAATTGGGCGGACATTTGCTGGAACAATAGATGATCTTGTCACTTAGGTGAGACGACATTCGTCATTTTAATGTTAAACATATGTTAAATGTTTACAGTCGGTTGATGAAACTTCTGTCTCCTATCTGATAAATTAGAGATAATTTGAAATAATTACGGATCTAAACCGGCTATAATAAATTATTTAACTATTTTAATCGTTGGCCATATAAACAAGTTAATGTATATTATTATATTGATTGATGTTGTTAGAAAAATTGTTTGTTAAATACCACAAGTTTACTTGGCGGTATGTCACATCAGCCACATAACATCTTAAGAAGATGCGTTATGCTATGTTCACCTATTATGGTTTTCGAGATTCAGTTTTTTGAAGTTGAAGAAAAATTATGTTTATATATTATATTATGATAAACCTAGGTTTACTCTGACCGAAAAGAGAAGTGAAGATCATTTATTTCATCATATTATAAAACATTTTTTTTATTAATTTACATAAAGACTTCAATATTCTGAACATCTTTTTAAGTTAAATGTGAAAATGAAATTACTGACCTATTTGTACACATTTAAATAGAACAATTTAACGGCTTAAAACGCGAACTAAACGAGGAGGCTCCCCGTGACCACGGCTGCTGCAAAGCATTCGAAACGTCTTGCCGAACTTAAATTAATTTCCAAATAAGTTTAGCTAACAAATATCGCGTTTTAAACCGTTAAAGTGTTTTATTTAAATGTGTACTCCTCGCGTACACTTATTACATCGTATACACTGAACTCATACTCGTATTTACGGACTAATCCTTAATAATATAGACTCACGACCATCACAGCCTCCCATTGTTGTTTAGTAAACGTCCGGTAGGCGGGCGGCATAGCACGGCACTCAACTGGACCCGCCTTATCAGCCTTATCGAGCGATAACGGTAGCGCGTAATCCGCAATTGTGGATTAGAATTAATGCTTACTAGCGTTGCTTGGAGCTAATTAGTTTTGGACGTAATTATGATGTATAGTGTCGTCAGTCCAAAGGTATGGTAGGGTAATAGTAGGTAAGGTAATATATGGGAGTAAGTAAACGCGTGGAAAACATATTGCCTCAATGGTTTCTAGGAGGAGCCATGTAACATGTAAGCAAAATGCGCAGGCGACCTGTTTTGGATTTGGATATTCGGAAATCCACAGACTGAAACGCGCTTAAACGTGACGGCTTCTTCATCTGTTGACGGTGAAGCAACGCGGACGGAATTTCCATATTCCTCTCACCCATTTTGTATTCAGAGAAATATTTAAAACTTTACTAGAAGTCGCGTGTCGGCTTCTACGGGAGGTTACTTCTAGGTACAGTAAAACCTCTGTCTTTCCACATACTAATTATTATTTTTGGTTGTTATGTATATGGCAACATAAGAATTTCTTTTTATTGTTTTTTTTTATAACTCTTGTATCTTGAATGAGTAATTTTAGGTTTTTCTTTAACTATCAAGCTCCAACACAACGGTTGCTGAAAAGCATCTGACACGTTCTAGTTAAAAATAAATTAACTAATATATATCCCATTTTAAACCGTTAAGTGTTTGTTAATTTTCTATTTTTACTTATTATTGCATTAAAAATCATAAGACAAGTATTGTCCATAATAATTACTAGATAGCTACCAATTAAATAGGAACTGATAACGATAAGAGATCACTGATCGATATCCGTCCGATAAGATCGATATTATCAATATCAAAGATCCAAAACGCCGATTGGGTATCGCAAATTCCTTGCACATGTGACGTAATCAAATGAAAGGTAGAGAAAGGGAGTGATAAAGAGAAAAATAATTAAATAAATAGTTTTTAAGCGTGTTCAGGCTGTGATAAATATTTTCATTTAATCATTAAAAATCTGATAATAATTTGGACACTAGGAAGAAGTAGATGTTTTTCCTCGTATTTATTTGTATGTTTTTTATTGTTAAACAATAACAAAAACTCAATACTTCAAGTGCAAGATGTGTAGAAATTGACGATAAAAGGAGTGGCGGCAAATTTCTTGCCAGTTCTCTTTCGCTCTACGCCTTTGGTTTAAGAACTGGTGGTTGATAAATCACGGGCGTACAATGTAGTTAAGGGAGTTTGTAACTGTATTGAAGTTAATTAGATTTTATTTTGACAACACTTAATTGTATTTATTTTACTTTTTACAAACATTTACATACACTTATTTACGCATGCATAAATACACACACATTTTTAGCTGGTCAACTTTAGTTAAAGTAAATATAAACTAAAAGCTATCGACTTTTAATTTATATAGTGCCATTTTGTGTAATAATGCTTGAAAAATATTAAAGTTTTAGGACATATTAGTATACCTAGTTACCTAATTGAATAAATTATTTGTAACTATGAAAAAATACATCCGAATTTCGTATGTGCCTCGAGTGAAACTACATGAGTTGTGTAATCTATGACTCAATTTATCACAACGAACTGTTTTAAACAACAATGGGCAATACAGTAAAGCTGTTATCGCGTTGATAAGGTTGATAGCGCGTAAGCCTTGCGTTTGATAAATTCAAAGCGAGAATTTATACTAATATTATAAAGCTGAACAGTTTGTATGTCTGGACGCACTGATCTCAGAAACTACTGGTTCGAATTGAAAAAATATATTTGCATTGGACTATTTACTTAGGCAGGCGTTGGGCTATTAACATCGGGCTGCTCAATAGGAGCTCAGACAGATGAACGGTCTTCGGTGACCATGAAAGATGAATAATTTTGATAACGCTGATTCTTTCATCCTATTAGTCACAGCACAATATTTTATAAGCTTCCTCGATAAATGCTCTAACTAAAAGAAATAATTTTTCAATTCATACCAGTAGTTTCTGAGATTAGGGTATTGAAACAAACAAACGAACTCTTCAGCTTCATAATATTATAATGTAGATTGTTATACTGTTAAGATTGTAGTATTTCTTTTACATGTTTTATTTAATAAGCTAATCTCAATATATTTATTCAGTAATAAGTCATGTTTTTCTATGGCTATTGGTAAATACATTATTCTTTTTTTTTCATAAAATGTAAACACATTTCAATCATCCTTGGCGTTTATACGTTCTGACTAAAACCTACAATGGATTGGGTTTGCTTAAAAAAAACAACTTACCTGTCGTCTAGGTCTGTCTATCTCTGCTTCTCTCTCTCTTTCTCGTTCTCGCTCGATGACGAAGTCGCGACCGCCTTCCGATCCACCGCTTCCGACGCCCCTGCAAAAGATCTTGGTTATAAACAATTTTCGATACAAATTTAAAAAAATAAATAGAATTTTTATACGACACAGGGAGGAATTGAACCGGCATCCACAGCGTTCTATGCTGTCGCTCTAACAAATTGAGCTACCGTGTACTGCACGGCTTTGTCGATGTTTTACTTTACTTTAATTCATTACGATGTTAGGTAAAAGTAATCTGTTGATGTTATAAATAAAGACATTCGACAACGAATATACAATTTTAAGTAATATTTCTTTTTCCCTTTATATATAAATATCAAATAAAACATTTTTAACGATTTACGCCATTGTCAAATACGACAGTTGCTGCAGGGCGTCCTAAATGTCGAGTTGTGGTTAAAATTAATTGTTTACTAATCCCATAAACTATAGACAATGCCTATATAAGAATCGATAAGAATCGAGAAGGTATAACCTATAGCTAACGCGAGTGTGCACATTTAAACAAAACACTTTTAACAGTTTAAAACGCGAAATGTATTTAATGTCCGCTCGTGATCACGTCCGCTACAAAGCATTCGAAACGTCGGGCCGCAATTGAAATAAATTGTAAAAAAACCGTCAAAAATATTTCATTTAAATGGTTTAACGTTTATTCGAAGTCCTTCAATTAGTATTTTATAATAAAAAAAATTATTACCATATTATTATTCTCTTGGGAAATTTAAATTTTATTTCCAAGTGGTACATAACTTATGAACCATTTATTCACTCTTTTACGAACAAACTAAGTTAAAATTTCTCTTATCGAAAGATACAATTCGAGATGCGCTATCGATATTTATCGGTTTGTAAGAAATATTAGGTCAAAATACGTATATCAAGAGATAATAGATATATTGAGTAAAGAAATATTTTCATGAAATATAAAAACAATTTTGGGGGGGGGGGGGGGGGCCCCCTTTTCCCTCCCCCCCCCCCCTCCCCCCCCCCGGGGGCGGGGGGGACCCCCCCCCCCCCCGCGGGGTTTTTTCCCCCCCCCCCTTCCCATTGGGGTCTTTTTGTTTTTATATATTGGGGGGGAAAGGGTATAAACCCCCGGGGGGCGCGGTCAGCATGAAAATAGAATATACGAAATAATTTTAACGGTTGAAAACGCGTAAATTACTTACTTTTAATTTAATTTAACTACAGGTCGACGTATTTATTTAGATGTTTCGTTGTAACCCTGAGTGAAAAGTTGCTGCAAAGCACCCGTCAAGCAAACGTCAGGCCATAGTTAAATTTAAATTAAAATATGTAAAGTAATATATATATATCGCGTTTTAAACGGTAAAAGTATTATTTAAAAATCATAAGCTGTATAAGCCGTGGTCACGGAGGACCAAGCAACACTAAAAATCAGAGAAAAGGGGAAACCTTTAATTTTTAATTTAAATACGTACTTCAACGCGTTCAACTCCTCAACAAGCGTTTGCGCACTGACATCATGACACTGGAAAATATGTAGTTCTCGCCTGGAACCGCCTGGTGACCCCCCACCACTTTCGGGGGCGCCCACCACAAACGCCAGCACGTTATTGTACAGCTCTGCTGGTTCTGGTGACGTGAAGGCCGTGGGAGAATGCACCCAGGTGGCAGGGAATCGCTCCATAATGGACTATGGAAGAAAATGTTGAGTTCATGACAAGCACGTAGAATCACTTCGCGTTAACAGAGCGATAGTTAATCCAATGTCACTATAGCTAATTGTCAATGGGTCCTAGGTTCGAATTCTACTACATCAGACATGTTTCTAAATAAATTCATCCGTCTGGGTACAGATAGACAAGCTGTAATCTGTGGATATCTTTAATGTCTTCAAAATAGGTTGCTTGACTGTCCTATATCAATGAAAAACAAACATATATTTATATATTTCTTATTTTTTGTCGTTTTTAATGGTCAAAATACTTTCAGTAATTCATTAATAATTTTTCAGTAACAGAGTGTTTGCTAATCATTCAACATATATTGTGTGTGTAATCCCGCTTCCCCCTCGTGGGGCATGGGGCGAGCACATCTATGTGTCCGTTTCACTGATCCGTTCTTTGACGGGCAAGTAGTTGATCAGACGTCTGTGCCCATGCCCGACCGAAACATTTTTTGTTTCCCTGGGATTCGCGTAACGCAATGCTAGGCAACACGTTTAACCATTTGACTACAAAGGCGGTCGAGTAAGTAATAGATAACTAAATACTGGATTCTAGAAGGATTTTCTTGGATTTCCAAAGACAAAACAGGTCGATTGAGCATCTAGTAAGATGTTAAATTACTATTATATCAGTGTTGGGACATTAGTCCCAAAGTAGCTGAGTGGACTCCTTTTCGGAGGCAACTATATTATTTTTTTATTATTATTGTGTTGTTTCCGAATTAATGTCTTCTATTCTATTCTATTTCACCTTCAATGAACTGAACTCCACACTTGACTGGCCTAATCTATCATTAAAAGTTCGTTTTAGTAAATTAAGACTAACCCCAGTTTCGTAGTCCATAACTAACACCCACTGGTCTTCCAAACATAACTGCATCTTTTGACTCCATATTCCTGAAAATATAAACAACATTTTTGAACTAATGCTCCTTAATCTAAAAATCTAAATCTATTGAAAATAACGGTTTAAAACGCGAAATGTTTTAGTATCTAATACAATAAAATAAATATTTTTTTTTAACTCTTGCGTTTTAAACCGTTAAAAAATGCGTACTACTCGCATAAACTACAGACCGTAGTTAGTAGCTTATAAATTATAAATTTATTTTTATTATTTTACATACTTGTTGTGGAAATAATTGTTTTTTAATATTCAAATATTACGAAAGACTCGATGTGTAACAGTATGTTACAACAATTTAGTAATAATCATTATTTAAAATCGATTTTGACAGAAGAGAACCCCTAAATAAACCGTTAAAAGTGTTTTAATTAAGCTTACCATTGGTCTTCTCCAGCTGTAGCAATCGCCTCATGCCATCTGCTGGGTACACAATACCAGTCTCTCTAGTTACCGTGAAGGTGGCCAGATGTTCCAGGACGTAAACAGCTCGTCCGCGAAGACCTGCTAACTGGTCAAATTCGTCCATGGCGCGGGCTGTCTGTAATTGAAAAAAATAATTAAGCAATAACATCACAATATGATACTTTTAAATATTTGAGAGTATTTATTTTATTGTTGCCTTTTCATTTTGTAATTAAGTAATATTATGGTAATATAAATAAATTTGAAAAATTAAAGCTTTTTAATTTTAAGACAATTTCTTTCATATTATAAAAATATTGGTTTGTATCCTAAGATAATTAGTTATTTGATGCTTCGCACCAAATCTATTTTGGCTTAGGATATTCGGAAATCCCCAGACTGAAACCTTCGATATTCCAACCACCCATTTAATATCCAGATTTCCAGAAGAAGTCCAATATGATTCAGAAATATTTAAGTAATATATATATGTAATTTTATTTATAACAAATTGTTACCAGATAAAATTTGTAGCAAGTTGTATTTTTATAATGTTCCATTTTTTTTATAATTCAATTTCAAAATGACACCCTGTAGAATTTAAATAAAACACTTGAACGGTTTAAAACTCGATTTTTTAACAGCCGTGGTCACGGTCTTTCCGTGGCGTAGTTAAATTAATTTTCAAATAAGTTTAACTATGTATACATATTAGACATCGCGTTTTAAACCGTGAAGTGTTTTATTTAAATATGTACTACTCGCGTAAAACCTGAAGAACAAAAGGTGTTGGGCATAATTTCATGGTTTATAGCACCCAAGAACCGTGACCGAGAGAAAAAGGGTTCACCTGGGAATCACCCCCACGCGACCGCCCCCCGGTTGTTGCTCCTCCGCTCCGCATTGCCATTTCTAATCAGCACGCCATCACTGACCAGTTCTAATAAATCTATCTGAAAATTAAAACAAACATTTTAGAGTCAATTTATGTAACTTTAACTATGTAGGATACTAGCTCTGCCAGCGACTTCTCCGCGTAGAATGGGTTATGGGTTCGAAGCTAGTTAAAACCAGAGCACAGGTCCGACATGGTCTGCAATAGCGAAATTTGAGAACCTCTTCTCGCTTAGTCGGCCCGAACACCCGAAAAACAATGATGTAAGATGCTAAAATAGCTGATCTACGACAGCTAGTTGTCTATAGAATGAATTCATTACACCAAATTGTTAGTTATGTTCAGTGATGTTTAATAAGTTAATACTTAAGATAATCTTTCAAGTAACGATATTGTAAGACACATATTTGGGTCTATGTTCATTGCAAATTGACAGGCTCGTTGTCAATGGTTTCAAAGTATGGCTAATGTTAATGGGTCCTGGGTTCGATCCCAGGTCCCAATAGGTCTATAGCTTGACATCTTCTGGAAACCTGGATATTAAGATGTTTAGATGCTATAGGCTGGGGTATATCATCTATCATCAAGTGAACTCTAAGCCAAATCTGTCCTCTATCAATAAAAAAAAATAATTTACCTATAATTAGCTAAATAATTAATCTAACGGTTAGACTGAGCGCAAACTAGATTCTTTTCAAAGAATGTAGGTTGAAAGTGAACTACCGTACTTATTATGAGGTAATTAGCTTGATGTAATGGACAAGACAGTTTCGTAACTTACACGTTTTTGAGATTGCGTAGACATAGACATGTATTTTTGATAGAAGAGTACAGACAAGAATGAGGTTCGCTTGATAGAAGGTGGAATACCCCAGCCAAATAACATATAAATAAGTTGGGCTGTCGACCTATTGGCTTTGGCTATTGGGCAATCCAAAGACTAAAACCGTAACGCGCAACTTAAATACTGTCTAACGTTTACACATTTAAATAAATACTTAAACGGTTAAAAACGCAAAATATGTTAGTTAAACTCATTTGAAATATATTTCAACTACGGCCTGACGTTCGTATGCTCTACAGTAGTTGTGGTCATCGGAAGCGATAAAACGTATTACACTTTTAAGCTAAGTCCGACAAAACACATAATGCTTGTCCAGGAATCAAATTCTTGACTTGCACAAGGGTTTACTTGAAGGCGGTTGTTGTCTAAGATTTGATAAACAAATATTTTCTTATTCCTGATGGTTGGTATGGAATATGTCTTGTATATAAACTTTAAGTTATGGAAAAAAAATTCAAAACTGTTAAACTGTTTTAGAGTGAAATATTAACAAACATGTCCGCATATATTAGCTGGCGAGGTTTTGTTCAAGAAGCTTTACTGCAGAGCGAAATGTTTATACACATCACACGACGCTAATAAAACACCATACCTTACGTGCCACTCATGTGAAAAATATAGTTTTCTCCCTCGTATTCGTTTGAAGGCATCTCTCCATCCCTTTCTTGCACTTTCACCCATGGTATACGGAACACATAGAGTGCGTAGAAAATGGTAGAAAGTGCGTGAGAGTGACTATTTTGTGAAGAATGGAATAACTGAATAACCAAGTCAATGGCTGAATTTTTATCGTCTATTCAAGGTTTTGGAACTAACATTCCAAATCACAATTGTATGCATATTTATTTGTGTTAGACTAAGATATGTACAGTGTCACTAGCTGTGTCAGCGACTTCGTTCGCGTAGAATGTTTCCCAGTAGTCACAATTTTGTTATCAATAAACACGCTCTTCAGTTTTATGTTATAATTGTGCAAGACCTACACATCTATAGACGCAACGTAGAAAAAAAATTCGCTATCCACTGTTAGAGAATAAAAAGGGAGGTACTTCACTTTTGACCGTTTTTGTAAAATTATTGGTAAAAGGTAGGCTCTAAAAAAAATTGTCTACCTGCCCTTGTTTAGACTTTACTTGATGGTATGAATCATCGCGCGATTCACACTATTACATTAGACTAACATTAATTAATGGGATAAAATTATTATTGTATTCCAACTATTTTTCTTTGGCAATAACTTACAAAGTCACGTTATCCATATGTTGTAACTTGTGTTCAATAACAACAATAAATATAAATACAATGTTTTATAATCTTTTCGTGTGAAAACGTGTCGGAATTAAAATTGTAATTGTCTAAGTATTATGTCGCTTCGTAATTACGCCATTACGATAAGGAATCTCTTGTTCTATTAAGTGCTATATGTAGTTTACGTGAGAAGTGCACATTTAAATAAAACCCTTTGATGGTTTAACACGCTATATATATTAGTTAAACTTGTTTGACCGTTCGTTTAATACGTCGGGGAAGATTTTGCCCCCGTGCCCCCTGCCGCTGCGAGGCGATCGAAACGTCGGGCCGCAATTAAAATGATTTACCAAGTTTAACTAATGTTAAATTAAACTCGTTAAAGTGTTTTATTTAACCCGTTTTTTAACGTTTAAACGGTTTGAAAATGATTTTTAACTTGGGTCAGATGTTTGCTACAGCTGTAGTCACGGGAGGACTTTGTTCATCGAATCGTTTAAAAAATTTTAACTAATATTTATTCGCGTTAAAAACCGTTGAGTATTTTTATTCATTGCACTGTTAACTATTATATGTTTTTACAAATATTTTTCATACAAAACATTTTACATGTGATTAGAAGTAAGAATGAATTATTGATGATTGAATATTGTTTTTGTTGTGCGCGTTGAACTCTTTTGTATGCGTTTTAAAGTATATAATTAACAGGAATACCGTGATGTTTTTTTGTTCTGGCGTAATACCAAAAAAAAAAAGATTTGTTACACAAGAAACAAAGTTGTTTCTTGTGTAATGTAAAATAGGGTTATCTTTTATAAACGAATTACTGAATTTGTATATCTACGAGTAGATAAAGTGTATTAATTGAACAATCGTTATCAGCTCCACTATCGTGTAGTTGATAATAGTTTTGCATCATTTACTGTCAATATACATGTTTAAAATGAATAAAATAAATATATGTACCATTTAATTGTAATATTTCTAACCTTCCGTAAAAGTGAAATCCCGTTTCCCCCTCGTGGGGCATGGGGCGAATACATTTCTGTGTCCGTTTCACTGCTCCATTCTTTAACAGGCAAGTAGTTGATCAGATTTCTGTGCCCTGCCCGACCGAAAACAATTTTTTTTCCCTAGAACCCAGATATTTCGATTTGTTATCGATTTTTTAAATTCAAGAAATTTAAGTTTTTCTGTGACGCCTCTTTTAATGCAGATAATATTTCGACCAGCTCATTAGTCCAATAATAACAGTCAACAAGTTGTGGCTTCTAATCAATTTATAGTTTTTCTGAAACTCGTTGGTTCTTGTCTGGAAATCTGGATATTAAAATGATGGCAGAAATTTTGAAATTTTATCCAGGTAATGAACCACCACTATCAGAATTGAAGTTTAATTAGGAATTAGATTTCAGTTCATAGACTAAAAGCCATAGATTTTCGAGAGTCCATAATAGGTCAAAATAGTCAGCCTATCTTCCATCTACCTAATTTGTTACTTACTCAAACTACTTGTCTGGTCCTCTCTGTTATAAAAACTAAACAATCAATATGTATATAATGTTTAATAATACTAAGTTCTCTTGCTAACCTAATATATAAAATAAATATTGTACCTAATTAACTATATTAGATAACTAAGGCAGAAGGTAAAAAGTTGAACAGTACTAAACAAAGTAGCAAATAAAACGAAACACAGAACGGCATATTTGTAAAGGGGTACCTACTTTAGAGCACAAATAGCTCCAAAGCGTGTTTATAGATTCGCGGAGGTCGCCTTGTGGAACCGGCTAGTCTGACGAACTATGTGAAATACCAGAATTACTAATGACAACCTGTCATTTGAATTTAAATTGGGAATTCTTTTAAATCTATCTATAGAACATTAACTACTTTACGTCGAATAAAGTAACTTTTAAATAAAACACTGTAAGGGTTTAAAACGCGATATATATAAAAATAAAATTATATCGCGTTGTAAATTAATTTCAATAGTGAAACACAACAAAACACAACAATTAAACATTTTTAACCGTCTGAAAACTTTAATTTTTTTTACACTTTATCGCGTATGATGGTGCTTTAATTAAAAATCGAAAATAAATACTGTCTGTAGTGTATGCGAGTAGAATTTAAGTAAATTTTGTTAAAAATTATTTTAACTACGGCCTGACGATTGCGTTTATTATTAAAACGTCGGGTCGTGGTAAAAAATAATTTTCAAATAAGTTTAACTAAAATATTTCGCGTTTTAAACCGTTAAAGTATTTTATTTAATCGAAAATAATTTAAAAAAAATCGATTTTCGATTGATTGTAATAAATCCGAATTTACTAATACACTTTCGATTATATTCATCATCGATCATTCGTTAAGTGTGATTTAATGAGCTAAGTTATAAAATATTTCGAATATTTTTAGAAATAAATTCAATTGGTGGAAAAAAATATTTGTACGTGTATCTACATCAAAGCAAAGGCCATTAAAATTGAGTTCAGGGCCTGTTTGGTGCTAATACAACTTTACTTACTCTAATTTTTGAGTCATTGGCATTTCATTCAATATATTATCAACAATAAAATAGTCCAAAATACATGGAAAAAAAACGGATATCTTTTTAATAAAATCAGAGAGAATACATAAAATGTCAAATCCTATGTATGCTTTACACGTGGTAAAGAAGAACACATATTTGTGTCCGTTTTACGGATCGCTTTTATTAACAGTTAAGCGGCCACTCGGACGAACTAATATCATTTTTAACCTATATACATTATTACAAAATTTACGACACGGGCCGTTTGAACCAGCATCGACAGCGTTCCGTTCTGCTCCTCTAATCAAGTGATCTACCTTGTCCTATACGGCATCGACAAATTTCTAGAACTCGGTTATACATGCATGTCTCGCGCAATGTTGGGTAATGTCTAATTTAATGTCTCTCCCGAGATTCGAACGTAGGACCTCAAGCTCAATCATGAACTAAGGACCAACAATACATATATTTAAATAAAACACTTTAACGGTTTAAACGCGATATGTTTTAGTAAAACATATTTCAACTACGGCCCGACGTTTCGGACGCTTTGCAGCAGCCGCGGTCACGGGGAAACTAAAGATGACGTCGTAGTAAAACCTTCTACCCTAGCGCCATCTGTTCCGTCGTGTGTATTTGACGGAACAGATGTAAACATAAACAAATATATATCCAGTTTTAAACCGTTTTAATTTAAATGTGTTCTATTCGCGTAACCTACAGACATACATACATTGGGTAGTACACATATCGAAGATGATTCAAAGTTATATATAGTTATGAAGGTTGATATAGAAGGTTATTCAGAACTCGAGGCATTGTTTATTGAAATACACTGTGTAACTACAATCACATTCCAATCGATAAACCACGTAACGCTATTGGCTACCTTGAAATAATTTCCTATCAGTTCACATACAGTGCGCGGGCGCATTGGCAAAAAATTGCACTCTACAATTATAAAAGAAGACGAAGTACGGTTTCTAATGCTTCAAAGCTAGTCTTAGAAATTACTAAGGAAATTTCCAAAATATGCAAAGAAATGCTTAACCCAAATTTCAAACATTGGTTAGTTTGATGCGACATACAGTTTTGACGGGTTTTTTGCAATAATAAACTAAGCAATTTTGACCATCAATATACTATTGAGGGCCACCGACTGGAAAAGTTATCAAAAATACACGACCTAGGTATACTTCTGGATGCAAGGCTTGGGTATATCGACCACATCGACAAAATTGTAGCTTCGGCCTCGAAATGTTCGGCTTTTGTCTTGCGAAACACAAAGAGTTTTAAAAAATCATCCACGACGTTGCTTCTGTATAATGCACTAGTAAGATCCAAATTAGAATACTGTAGTCAAGTATGGAATCTAGTAGCAGTCCATAAAAATAGGATTGAAAACGTACAAAAAAAGATACTTAGAACGCTAGCCCTCCGGGAACATTTACCTTGCGCGAAGTATATCCCGTATTCTATAAAACTAAATCATTTTAGCATCCTGTCACTAAAATCAAGACGCCTTCTGCTGGATATGATTTCCTGCATAAAGTGGTAAATAATTCGATTGCTCATCCCTGTTAGCAAAAATAAACATAACGTGCCTCACAGACCCCCACGCAAGATGTGTGCATCCTTTCGCCTTCCCTTTGAGGACACGACTTGGAGTCGATTCCGTGTTAAACAGACTGTGAAAACGTATAATAATTTATAATTGACACGACATAATGTTTGACACATCCCTTACTTTTAAAAGAAAGATCAAAGCTTACCTAAAAACTTTTTTGATATTTTATTTTATATTACTTAGTTATTGTATTTCCTCTTTTTTTTAGCATTATATAATAAGAATATGGCGAAAATGTCTACAACTTTTATTTATAGTATCCTGTATGTAAGCCAATCAATACCATTTGCTTAATTTATTCTTTGTAATAGAATTACGTTATTATTTGATCAATTCTATTTTCAATGTATAAATTTCTGTAAAATAAAATAAATAATAATAAATAAATAAATAATATCCGTATCCACCGGGTCTAAGGTGTTTCTAAGAAATTTATAATTTTTCTGAAACAAGTTGAACTTCGTCTGGAAATCTGGATATTAAGTAGGTGATAAGAACATCGCAATTTCGTCCGGGTCACGAACCACTGTCCGCTGATGAAAAAACCGTGAAGTTTAACCGCGTTTCACTATAATCTGTGGATTTCCAGATATCCAAAGCTAAAATAGGTCGACGGCACTGAATAGATGCTACAGGCTGGGGTATTTTGCCTACCTTCAAGTGAAAATTGCTTGCCTGTCCTCCCTCTATCATAAAAAAAAATATGTAGAGAAAACCTAACCATCAGTTAGTTTGATGCAACATACAGCTTTGTAATATTATCAAGAGGTCCATCGGATCCAACACATTTGTAATTTTTCTGAAAAATGTTCGAATATTAAGAAGACCATGTTTATCTGTCCTTCTCTATTATTAAATAAAAGTAATGCAACATACTGTAATTATCAAATGATAGATCTTTAACTAAAGTAGATTAAATGAGGAGCTTTTCCATATGTATATATATATAATATATGTTAGTACTACGACATCCGTTTCTATAGCCGTCTCATCGCCAAAATATTTTATAAGTGACGTGTCTCAATACTATGCAAATTTGTAAATTGAATATTCAATCTTATTGCGTAGGCATAAGGTTTATTTCAAATAGCTAACAAATTGTAGCCCAAGAGCGTGCGATTATTTTTATCGCTTAATCACTTCAAATATATGTTAACATTATAGATATTTATTTATCTAAAATATTCAAATTTAAAACTTGCTGAAATAGCTTTCAAAACGATAGCGTTACTTGTTTATTTTAGCATCTAAGACTACTATCTAACTAAGATGGCTTATGACTAGCTTTAAGCACAAAAGATCCTAGGTTTGAATCCAGGAAAAACATACATTATTTCGGTCTTTAAGGGCTTAGAAGTTTAAACAAAAACTCGATCAGTGTAACGAACGCTAAAATGTGTTTGCCCACACACCACACGAATTGAAATTTCACATACACATTTATAACACACATTAAATGAATGATGTTTAAATTGCATTTGTAATCGTGTAATTAATTTGTGTTTCCTAGAAAATGTTATGTAATCGGTTCATTTGGTAATCAGAAAATAAGGCTAAAGAATATTTAAGTAAGTGAAAAATTACCTTGGAACTAAATTTAATTTTACAAATATTGATTACCCACGACGTCGTCCCAACGTTCTTGCAAGTAAATTTTATTAGATATATATTATATAATATAGTGTCACTGAAATTTTTTAGATCATTTTAATAGGAATAATGTATAAAAGAAATACATATATTTGGGTATCTTGACCCGTTTTCGCAGCGCACGCATATTTACAAAATATTTTTTTTTTCGGCATTTGCCGCTATTTCTTCGCTCCTATTAGTCACAGCGCGATGTGTTATAGTCTATCCTTCCTCAATAAATTTGAACTTGCAGTTTCAAACAAACGAACAAACTCGTCAGCTTTATATATATGTATAGATTAACATTCCTTCAATAATTACATTCAATGTCTATTAACTAGTTTAAAGATATTTTTGACAAATAGAAATAGTCCAAGAGCCGACTTAAACAGACAGTCTTTAAGTGGAATTTACAAGTCGAATATAATCTGCGCAGACAGTTGAAGGACGTTTAAAGCCTGCTTGCGAGAACTCGCCACATTCTTTGAATTCTTGTGTTGTACCACGACCATGGGTCAATTGACCATGTTGGATGACATTTCGTGCAATTATGTATGGAATATGCATGCAAGTGTTGCGTTGCGTTGATTAAACTTATGGTATTTCTGTGTTTAATATCTTTAGTTTGCATTTGTGTGTGAAATCCCATTTCCCCCTCGTGGGGCATGGGGCGAACACATTTATGTGTCCGTTTCTCTGATCCGTTCTTTAACGGGCAAGTAGTTGGCTTACCAGGCTACAGAAGCGGTCAAGTTAGTTTGCATTTACGAACTATTCATGATTCGGGCCGTAGTTAAATTTAAATGTAACTCATATTTTGCGTTATAAACCGTCAACCGTGTTTTATTTAATTGTTAAAAGATTTTAGCCTAATTTTCAATTTATTGAGAACGGGTAGTTCTCAATTCAGTATAAGTTGTTTTTTAACATTCTTATTGTTTTATTAGTGTAATAATAGTTCTGATAAGAATGTTTATTTTCAAAAAATAGTTATTGTACAATATTACAACAACCCAACCAAGTAGTCTGTAGTATAAAAAAAAGAAAAAAGACGCGTTATTGTGTATAAATATTTCAAAATGGTAAACGTGTTTGGACTCGAACAGATATCAATGATAACGATAAGGCGTTTCTATCGTATTACACATTCCGAATAGAAATGTTCAATTACATTACTTGTTTATGTACTTATATTTTAAAAAAAAAGATGTAATATTTTGTTAATTTGCAACTTGTAAGAGAAAAAAATATGTGTGTAATTATACATACACACGTTACGTTACTAATTTACATAAGTATACTTCTACCAATAGATTGTAAAATGCCTTTACTACCATTATCTATATATGTATATCTTCAGATATGTTTAAAAAACTAAGGGCTAGATGGGTTGACTGAGATGTTAGTCGTCTTGTGCACTTGACAACAGACGACCTAATCAACTAATGATGAAGCAGCAATTTCAGCAGACAATAAGGAATTTACTTCCGTTAAATGCATACTTTTGTGTTATTATTATTCAGAACACGAGTGACTGCGATATGAAGTTTATGTGGCCATATAAGAATTACCGTCCGTTAGTTTGTCGGATTAATATTGTGCTGTGTGCGCTTAGCACCATCATTTGAAAGATTTTAAATATTTTATAAGCACAACTTAATACAATTATTACAGTTAGTACTAACAAAACCTCTCCTGACCGCCTCTGTAGCTAAATGGTTAAATGCGGTGCCTAACATTGCGTTAAGCGCGAGAGGTCCTGGCTTCGGATCCCGGGGAAAGAGTAGATTGTTTCGGTCGGGCAGGGCACCGAAGTCTTCAACTACTTGTCCGTTAAAGAACTAGTGAAACGGACACAGAAATGTGTTCGCCCCATGCCCCACGAGGGGAAACGGGATTTCACTTTACTAACAAACTGAAGTAGACAAACTTATTAAAGAAATTGTAAAATATTTCAGGGATATTTGTGCAGAATACAATTTAATTTACGTGGTTTTATTTCTGCAAAGGTAATAGATACATCATAGAAAATGTATCTTGTAATTATCGTGTATAAATACAGAATATATTACTTTCAAACATAGGCGGAAAACACATCGTAATCGAAGGCAACACCAATTCATTCGTGTCATTAAAAAGTGCTTGTAAACATTAATTAAAATACAGCTGAGTTGCGTACACCCTAAGAGCAACGACCGGTCATGCCGTGTCGCCATCTATCGGTCACTCTGCCCCGACTATCGCCATTTTATTATCTAAGTGATACACTTTCGTCACGTCCATCGCCAGTGTTTTGTTGAAGTCTTGCTTGAGCTTCATTAATAGCTAAAAGACTTTCATTTTATTAACATTCTGTTGACTTATAAGTGAACCGTATGTGTGGAACTGGGAGTGGCGTCGCGGGAAAGCGGCGTACCACTCTCGGTCCTAACCTGCGCAAGCACATACGATTGAACGTTGACATGCGCTGCGCCATTTTTAATACAAGTCTAAGCGAGGAACTCACCGTTTGCTCCTTTTCAGGTATGAACAACACACAGACACAATACACGCCACGGTACGCGCCTCAACGGCGACCCGGTAGGCACTGGAAGCCTCGAGCGCACATTCTCCCTCCCCTCCCCCCGACCGAGCCTCCGCCGCCACAGGTGATACGTGGTGCGGGTGGCAGTGGATCATCGCGACCGAAGGCGATCGCGCGTGCCCCAACCTCCAGCGATGTCCGCGAACGGCTCGGCGACCGCCGACTCGCGGCTCTGCCACGTGCGGAAAGTCCCCGACTTCGATGGCTACGGTTTCAACTTGCACGCGGAAAAGGGGAAGCCCGGCCAGTACATCGGCAAGGTCGACGAGGGCTCGCCCGCGGAGAAGGCGGGCCTGCGACGAGGCGACCGCATCCTAGAGGTGAACGGGCACAGTATCGCCGGCGAAACACACAAACAAGTGGTGGCGCGCATCAAAGAGCGGGCAGACGACGCCGAGTTATTGGTCGTGGCCCCGGCGCCCGGGGAACCTGTTCCCGACTTGGACGCGCCCGAACAGAAACAAGCCAACGTACCCGCTTCCAACGAGTCGACTTCTACTACTGGCTCGACCGGCTCCGACAGAACCGACGGTGCTTCGCCGGAGCCGCCGCGTCTCAATCTCCAGATGACGGCGGCGGAGATGCGCGCGTTCCTCGCGGCGAAGAAAAAAGTGGACCCAAAAAAAGTGCCAATGGATCTCAAATCCAAATTCGATATCGTTAAGAAGTTGTAAGGTGCCTCTGTGCTAGTGCGTTGCGTGATACGAGCTCGCGTGTCGATTAACCCAATACGCGATGGAAGCGCCGTTGCGCGCGCGCAGGTGCAGAGCGGTGTTGCCAGCTCGCCGCGATCGGCTCCGTGACATCAGTGTTCTACCGTGTCATGTTCGATTTGTGATCGTAACCTCTTGTACAATTTTGTATCATAATTACCGAATGAATGTAACATATCGTGCCTATATAATTGCCATTAAAGAGATGTACATAGGTACTTCATTTTAAGGAATTTAATGGAACATTTTTATTTATGTGCGTAACAGATATAAATTTTTATTATTCGATTATGTAATTGTTTAGTTAGAGTAATGTTAATTAAATGCAATTATTGTTGAGTGAATAAAGGATGATGTTGAAATTTGTGCATTTTAAATTACTGTTTACCGATTTCCGAGTCTAGGCCACCGGTGAGTCATTAGTGGATTCGTTCCATGTTTTTATTGTGTCGGTGAAGACGAGATAAGCGCTTATCGTTCGTGTCGGCTGGTACAATGAAGTTTATAGTCACAGTGTGAAATATTTACCTGTCATCGCGGTATACGGCGGTAATTGGCTGCTTATATAGCCAAGACATCCTTAACGTGACTAAACAGGATAATCGTTAAAATTATAAATGTCTTACAATAATAGCCACTAACTGTATTGTTTGATGCAGGATTTCAAAAAGGCCATTTGACTAAATAAACTTTCCACCTGAATAATTTTGAATTGCAAATGGCGTGACACTGATATCCAATTTGCGCCACTAGTTGGCGCCACCATCGAGAGGGCTCATCCGTGGAAAACAATAGTATTGTCCGCCAAGTCATTTAAAGTAATGAGCTATTGTCCTAATAATAATATATACTAAAATAAACCAATAGACGTACATACATACTATTTGCCTCTACATGAATATAAATTAATAAGCCAGCATACATAACATAGAAATAGGGGCAGAATAAAAAAGTAGATTTCTTATTAACTCTGTCTGTATGTACACGCTAACCTCCGAAAGTACTATACGTGCCATTTTGATGTTTTAATATTGAGTTTTGGTTGTCACATATATGGTTTTGGTTTGATTAAAATTGGCTACCAATGAAAGTAAAATAGCCTTCTTTCTAATATTTTATAAACCGTCACTGAAAGTTATACTAGCAAATGTAATATATAAAATTATGCCGTTACAATGTTTGTGCGCTAATTCCTTTGACACGATCAAAGATTTTTTGATGAAATTTTGTATATACATTCGTTAGACTTAAATCACAGCGATCCATGCCTCTGTTTATATATAAATATTATTAATATTTATAATGATAAGTTAGTTATACTTAAAGTAATTTATGTGACACTACAACGTTTCCTTGGTCAGTAAGTATAAAAACATTCTTTAAAATTTTATCATCCACCATTTTACTTTGTTATCAAAATAAACGGATTATATTCTAATACTAAACGATTACAAAAATATATGGCTACACAAAACAGTTAAAACGCGCGATCAAAGTATTAATTTTATTGAGTTTTATAGCGTCGCAAATGTTCTGAGTGTTTTAAGTACATATAATCTTTCTTATCTGTAACAGTGACACTCTTATCGGGTAAGGGCTTTAATAATTATACGGTGTTGCCATTTAATTAATAAATGTGCTGGAAAACCCTGGAACGATCAGCGAACTAGAACACCGAGCCTTAACAAGAAAAAGATTACAACTTTTAATTCGCGTTCCTCTATATGAAGCCCCGAATTTTAGGCTGTTGCCTATGCTGATGGTAAGCGTTGTTAGTGTCTAGATCACTTGATGGTAGGTGAAATACCCCAACCATATAACATCTAAACAAGATGCGCTGTCGACCTTTTTTTGGCTTTGGATATTCGGATATCCACAGTTAACTGAAACGCAACTTGACGGCTTTTACAATATCTGGAGGGTAGTTAGTGACGTGAACGGAATTTCGATGTTAGAACTACCCATTTGATATCCAAATTTCCAGACCAAGTCCAATATGTTTTACATAATATATAGATAGACTAGCTGTGTCAGCGACTTCAGTCTCTTCCGTGCATCTCTTCATCATTATAAATGCTCACGACGTCGGTCGCGTTCCGTCGTTTTTGCAAGTTAATCTTAAAAAACAGACATAGACTGTCGCAGACATTTTTTTAGACTATTTAAAGAGAAATAATTCCCCCCCCCCGGCTCCCCCCCCCCCCCCGGCCCCCCACCCTTTCTTACAAATTGTTTAGTTATCTTGAACCTTTTTCGCAGCGGAAACCCACATGACACAGGGTGTTTAATACAGCGCCTTCCATGATCAATGCTCTAACTAACACAAAAATAACTTTTCAATTTAAATCAGTAGTTCCTCAGATTAGCGCGTTTAAACAAACAAACAAAGTCTTCAGCTTCATATATTAGTATAGAATAGAACATACTGTTATAGTTTACGGAGTAGTACACATTTAAATAAAACACTTTAACGGTTTAAAACGCATATATTAGTTAGGACTTGTTTGGAAATGATTTTTAACTTCGGCCCGACGTTTTAGGAGGTCTCCCCTGTTACCAAAGCTGCTTTAAAGCATCGAAATATAGACTTATATATTTCGTGTTTCTCGCCGTTAAAAGTGGTTTTATTTGACACGGCCATTATCCACAAATGGAGGCTTCGCGTTTGACATGCGCTCGACAAGGTTGGCGATAATGATTGTACGCTGAATGGTTACTCCTTCCCACGCTCGTGGTAGGAAGATTTGAATACAATGCGAGAATAATTACGCTAATTCTCTATACTCTATGCTAGGTTATGTATGAGTTCCTGGCATGGACGGTCGGTGATTAATGAAACGTCTATGAGGTACCTAATTTCCCCCACAGAGGTGGAATGGGGGAGTGGGTAAAATGGATAGCCGGTGTTTTTGTAAATGAAATTTCGATTATTGTCTCCCCGTGACTTCGGCTGCCGTTACGCATAAGAAACGTGTCGCCATTAAAAATTAGTTACAACAATATATTTCGTGGTGAAATAAGTAGTTTTAACGGTTTAAAACGTGAATTTTTTTCCAAATAAAGTAATACTCAGCCGGAATCAAATCGGCAAGGCTCTTTCACAAAAGAAAATATAACGTGCACGTATCAGATTTGCCTGCTAGTGCGATAAATAAATAAATTGATATATATATAATTATAAATATACGTTACTTTTACCTTAATTGTTACGTTTTTACTTAATTTAAGTACAGCCCGAAGTGTCGTATGCATTGCAGCCGCCGTGGTCACGGAGGAATTGACGAAGAATGTGGTCCCTAATATCAAGGTCAAATCTACGCTAGCGCCACCCGTTTTGGCGAAGTTAATATTTGGAGAAACTGGCAGAGTTCTTACAGTTTTCTATAGTTTACTGATTTTATATGTCGCGTTTTAAACTGTTTTTATCTAAATGTATACCTACTACTTAAACGATATCATTATTTATTAAGGTAGATAAATTCGTACGAATGAAACTACGAATTCAATCCAAATGAGAGGCCACAGGTTTGAATCTGGGGGAAATTTTTAATCATTTTACATAGCGCAAAAAAGTTGAAACAATTAACTATGAATACAATCGATTACTGAGAAGTAGGTAATCAGCATCGTTTGCCCCATGCCCCAAATCAACCTTACGTACGAGGTAATATTAACTGTATTTTCAGCTATTTATAGTTTACATGTACAGTGTAACAGCGACCTCGGAATCATCCGCTTGACCTCAGAAGCATTCGGGCTTATCTTTCGTTATTATAATATTAACAAATGAGCCGCGACCAAAGCATTTATTTGAGTCTATTAAAATTTATCATTTACTCAAATTATATATATCCCACTATTGTCTGTGGTTTACGCGAGTACATCTATACTAATATATAAAGCTGAAGAGTTTGTTTGTTTGTTTGAACGCGCTGATCTCAGGAACTATGAGTTCGAATTGAAAAATTAAAGTTGAAAGTGTTTTATTTAAATACTAGCTATGCCAGCAACTACGTCCGCAAGAATTGTTATTTTCGAATCGTTTTGCAAACCCCGTCATCTCTATAACTCCCCGGGTGAGCTTCCGTCCAGCTCTTCAAGCTCCCACCCGCATTGCGGCGGTCCAAGCCGAGGCCGATGCCCCCTCGGGGCACCCCCTTGGTTTAGCCCCAAACACGGCGCCCAAAACGCCCGGTTAGTATTCGTGGCTCCATAGGAACACAATACGAAATAGTCAAGTCAAAAAAAAAAGAAAAAAATCTATAAACTTAAGTTGTTAGCTACGACGTCGATCGCGTCCCTACCCGTCGTTCTTGCAAGCTAATCTTAATAGATAAAATTAGTCCGGGCTTTTTTTGGATCATTTAAAGAGGAATTAATTCTTTGATACACATTTTTTAGTTACCTTGCCTCTTGTTGTTGCAGCGAATCTGCCCCAGAGATGAAAAATCCATGACATTACCGGTATCTTCGCTTCTATGAGTTACAGCGTATTTTAATAGTCGCCCTCCTCGACAAAAACTTGTAACTAAACAAAAATAATTTATTCAATTCGAATCCGTAGTTCCTGAGATTAGCGCGTTCAAACAAACAAACTCTTCAGTTTTATATATTAGTATAGATATATAGTGTTAAGAACATTGTCTTATAGTAATGTTTGTGCGATCCAAATTGTTTTATGAATTTTGAAAAACTTGTTACTAAAAAAATTAACACAATTAACTTCTTTATTCCATAACTATTACGTACTAAGTATAATGTTTCAAGTATATAAACCTTTATAGGTATAGACTTATAGCCAAGCCAGAAGCATTCTCGAAATGTCTCCAAGAGTGTTTATATTCGTGGGTAGGTAGTTCTTGAGTGGAAATATTAATCTACCCTCCTAAGAAACTGCCATCGTTTGTCATCTACCCACTGCCTCGTGTATTCTCCTTAATTATTTTATACCTGATACTAGCAAGAGGGACATAAAGCATTTGGAATTCCTCACTACAATTATTCTCGTGGTGCAATCAGCAAAATGTAAGGAAACGAAATGCATCGATTTCCAATCGATTTCATATTCCTTCCCGGACGCCCTCTATTGTGTAAAAGGTGTCTTCGGTGGTCTTCTAAGCGTTACTAATATTTTGTTGGTGTAATGGTAGTAACGTATGTATGCATAATAATCAATAAGCCATGGATTTGATTCCCACCGGGTCCAGTGTGTTTCACAAATGGATTTGGATCAAATGAACATGTAATACTTTAACGGTTTAAAACGCGATATATTAGTTAAACTTATTTGAAAATGATTTTTAACTTCGGCCCACGTTTCGGATGCTTTGCACAGCCGTGGCAAAGGGACATCCGAAACGTCGGGCCGAAGTTAAAAATCATTTTCAAATAAGTTTAACTAATATATCGCGTTTTAAACCGTTAAAGTGTATTATTTAAATGTGTACTACTCGCGTAAACTATAGACAGTGTATAACACTTTTAAACAGGTTTAACTTCGTCTGAAAAATGTGGATACGCCGCGACTGGTGAGACAGTGAAGTAATCCGGAAGGTATTTCCGATATTTCCTCCACTCATTTAATATTCAGATCATCACGCTACTCCAACCAACTACTGCTGCAGCTGCAACGAGCTGGCTTCAACCAAAAACCTTAATACAGCTACTTTAAAACTACTAACTAATACGAAAAATACTTTTAAATTCTGAGCGACCTATGCCTTGGTCCCCAGATTTCGTGGTCTGCAGGCGACTACTATAGCTATCTAGAATCGTTAGAAGTGCCATTTAAATATTAGAATACTAGTTTTGTCAGCGATTTCGTGCGCGAGAATCGCTATTCTGGGCATCAAAATTCGTTTCTGCAAACCCCGTCATCTTTATAAACTTAAGCCGTTACCTCGTCGTTCTTGCAAGGTTATCTTATAGATCATTTAAAGAGGAATCATTCTTGGATACATATTTTTTGGGTTTCTTGAACCGTTTTTTGCAGCGTACGGTACGTTTCGGAAACCCATAATGATGAATAATTTTCCCATTTTTCACTTTCATCTTCGCTTGTATTAGTCACAGGGTAATGTTTTATAGCCTCGATAAATGCTCTAACGAACACAAAATTTTTCAATTCGAACCAGCAGTTCCTGAGATTAGCGTGTTCAGACAAACAAACTCTTCAGCTTTATATATTACAATAGATATAGATTATCCCGGATACTCATTTGTACGCACAAGATGTCCGGCGTCTTCACGAGCCTTTCTTGGATTACATGAGATGAATATTTTAAGAAATATCGAAAGCGCCCACTTGTTCTACCATCACGTAAACAATAATATTATAAATTTAGCTTAAACAAAACGCTTCTAAAGACCGTAAACGTCATAATATATATTTATCATAGTCTGTAGTTTACGTGAATAGAACACATTTGAAACACTTTTAACGGTTTAAAACGCGAAATGTTTT
Source organism: Leptosia nina (assembly GCA_963661955.1). Taxonomy (NCBI): domain Eukaryota; kingdom Metazoa; phylum Arthropoda; class Insecta; order Lepidoptera; family Pieridae; genus Leptosia; species Leptosia nina. The sequence goes on from CAVLEF010000008.1 coordinate 8,101,831, forward strand.
TTAATTTTGTTATTAACCTGTCTCCATTTTTGACCATAGAGCTACTGCACGGTTGCAAATCTTTCGAAACGTGGGGACGTAGTTGAATTAATAATAAGTTAACTAATATATTTATCGTTGTAAATATATCGCAATTTGAACAGTTAAAATAGTTTTTTTATACATTTTACATTAAGAGTGTTTAATTTAAAATGTTTCAGATGCGTAAACTACGTAAAATACTCACCTATTAACTTGGCAATAAATAGATTAAAAATAAGTTAAAAAGTATATTAAAAATGATTTAACTGATGTATTTCGCGTTGTTAGCCGTAAAAAGTGGTTTCCTTAACGTGTAAACTACAGACAATACTTAGCTTTGAAAGTATGAATATTTTTTACACAGGCGAAACTCGAAGACCCATCAATATAGTATAGTCAATCGTTCACACCTACGCATGCGTAAAAGTTTGTTACGCCCTCGGTGCGGGTTCGATTTTTGCTCGTGTCATAAATGATATTTTAATTCGTCAATAAAGATATCATAATATCATATCATATCACGGGAAGATTATAAATAATATTGATAAAAATAATTCACATGGTAGATTAAAAGTTCGATAATCGTTGTCAAGTGTAAGGAATTTACACTGTGAATTGTTATAATATTAATCAGTCGCGTTTTGTTATGGTATTACTAACCACAAACGATCTGTATCACGTGGTTTTCAATGAGCTAGTTTGAGAGTTAGGGCTCGTTGATATAACGGTAGCTAATAATTCCATCCACCGAGTGACCCTAAGTTTAATAATTTTGAAACATGCTAGACTTTGTTTGGATCTAGATTTCAAACGGGTGGTAGTACGGAATAAACATAGTTCACAAAAGCCCTTAAGGTAAAACAGACATAGATAAACGTCCGCCTGACATTTATATATATATATAATGGGTTTGTCGGTCTAATTGAAATCATTTAGATACCTATACCTATCTAGATAACGGAAATGCTAAAAATGAATTTAAAAAAAACGCATCAAATAGCCAATAATAATCGGGTCGCGAGTTGAATTCCCCGCCGGGTCCAATATGGTATCTTATTAATTCTTGATTTTACTGAAACATGGTGAACTTCGTTGTGAACTGGAACCATCTATTTAATACATTTGACAAAATTCCGTTCGGATCACGAAGCACCGTCCACAGCAGAAAGGTCTACCTAATCCTAAGGCTCAAGAGATAATCGGGTCCTCATCTTCTCTTTTAGCATAGCTTTAATTAAACGAACTTCCAAAGTTATAAATAACAACAAAAACGTTAAAAATCCTTTTCGTCTTCGCTTATATCTTCCCCTATCAGCCCCTAAGTTCCGGGGCCCTGGTGCACTGCACCACCTGGCCCTCTGATAGCTACGCCACTGGACTCCACAGATGGAAAAGCGCGTTTCGCTTTCAGTCTGTGCATGAATCTGCCAAAGTAGGTCGCGTGCATCATATTAAAATGTTTTGCCTGCTATTTCATCTTCCATCAAGTCGAGCTGTATGTCTATCGTATAAAAATCTCACTTTTATTTAGAGATATTAGTTCATCAGCGACCGGGAACCGTTTCTAAGTAAAAGTGTGAGTGTTTTTACATAAGCGGAACCGATTGTACATACGGGGAAATGCAGCTGAGTTAATCATGCAATCAGTAATCAGTAATCATCTAATTAGTGATACGTACTAACATTTACATATGTATGTTTGTAATGTAACAATTTTACGTTTATCTATACTAATATATAAAGCTGAAGAGTTTGTTTGTTTGAACGCGCTAATCTCTGGTGGGGATTAAACAAATAAAACATCGCTCTGTGACTAATGTCCATAATCCTGGGGTAGTACAAATTTAATTAAAACACTTTTACGGTTTTAAAACGGTTTAAAAACGCAAAACATGCAAAACGATAGACCGTAGTTAAAAAAATTAACAAAGTTAATTGCGCGTTTAAATCCGTTTAAAAGTGCTTTAAAACGCAACAATATTTTATTATTTATTTATTCATTCAAATGAATCACAGAGTTAATTAATTTTGTGATGATCATATTTAGTTTATTTTACTATTACATCATAATTTAATCATCCATTGAAATAACCTTGTACTCCATATGGATGAAAAATTCTAGAACTTACTTAGTTACGCGCCTAAATTATCAATTTTATTTTATTTAAGCTGGTAAGCGATCGCTATTTAATAAATAGGTAACGTAGATTTAAAGATAGTTATTTATTTTATACAAGGTTTTACACATTTAATACACATCGACTAAAACTATACAAACAGTTGTTGTATAAAGATTTACCTATTTTAATCACAATAAACTTTGTCTTATAGACTCACTATATATAAAAAAGTGTAGTACAGTATATCTAAAGAGTATGTGATACTAAAAACATATGTCCTACTTGTAAGTGGATGTATATTTAATTTTTTTAATGTGTTCCCAAACTAGGCAAGCCTGTATAAGATATTATAGATAGTAACAAAAACAATAAAAAGTTTTATGGATTGAAAACTTTAACGGTTTCAAACTGCGGCCCGACGTTTTGGATGTTTTGTACCACATTGCCAGCGGTTTAAAATGCGAAATATATAGGGTAACAATTACATATAACGGCTGCTGCAAGGCATCCTGAAAAGTGGGACCGCAGTTAAATACAAGTTAACTTCGCTAACATATGATTCGCGTTTTAAACCGTTTAAATTGTTTTACTTAAATGTGTAAACTACAGACAGTACTCAAGAAAGAGTGCTTAAGTTTTTATTACACATACAATATTGCTCTGCAGTGATACAGACATTGTCAAGTTACATATTATATATGTACCTACATATGTGCAGCCATTGTTAGCTGATCTCAATGTATTACCAAATAGCATGTGACTAACCACATCACACTGCTAATAGGTGTAGCCTTCAGCTATCTACACAAATATTATAAAGCTGAAGAGATTGGTTGTTTGAACGCGCGGATCTCTGGAACTACTGGTTCGAATTGAAAAATTCCATAGTTTTGGATGGATGATGATGACGGTACTATATAGATAAAAAAATGCACTCAGGCAGGTCTTGAATTTGAACCGGTGCTCGGTGGCTCAATTGGTTAGAGCCATAGCAAGGAACGCTGACGATGCCGATTCAAGTCATGCCCGAGTCAAAAACATTTTCAATTTATTTTCGTATTTCAATTTGAAAAGATTACATTTTTATTAATTATTTATAATTTCTATTTAACTTTATATTAATTATTTTTATTGTAATCACATTTCTTTCTTTGTACTGAATGAATGGCAAATAAAGAGATTTACCTATTATTATAAAAATAAATTGTGTAAGGCTTCCACGGCCATCGTTCAGCATATCATTCTCTTTCGGGCTGTTCGGCCGATGTGGAGATACATCTCCTGATGATGCCGTCCACACGTGATGGCGAAACGTCGAGAACCTCTTCTCGCTCACATCGGCCGAACAGCCCGAAAGACAATGATATGGTATTATAAAAATATTGGATCCGATGGGGATCGTACTCACGACTCGTTGTTACCAAGCTACCATTACAGTAACGAGTATATTATATTAGTACATGACTAAACCGCTACTGATCACCTAATCGCGAGGATTTAACAAATAAACACAGTATCTTCCTCAAGTGGCTTACATAACTGCATATAACACTGAAGGTCGTAGTGCGGAAAAGTTATTCATTCACGTCAATATTTCAATGACTGTTTTTACGAGGTTTTATTCGTGTTAGAGAAATATTATGATAGAGTAGGATAGACAAGCAAGTTCACCTTAATATTCCAAGCATACAAGAGCTAAACGATCGCTGTCGACCTATTTTGGCTGAGAATATTTGGAAATCCACAGGCTGAAACCAAAACGCGATGAAACTTAACTTCGACTGTGGACGTTCGGAACCCGGATGGAATGAAATATTTCAGAACGAGACTTCAAAGCTAATTGCAGTGTGTAAATAAACGTAGGTTACATTACAATCGACTTATGACGTCATCGACTTAGTCAAAATAAAGCTTTAATTAATTTCTGTTAAAAATGGACATGCCTAATTTTAATAAAATTAATAGTAAAAAGAAACCCAGGTCCAAATAGGAAAGTCATCAATTAATATAATATATGTAGTATAATATCTATACAAAATATCACAGTAGTTTACTTCAAACGCTAAACAGGCGAACACATTTTTGTGTTCGCTTCTCGGATCGGTTTTATTAAAGGCAAGTAGATAACCAGGCATCTGCGCCCTGCCCGATCGAAACTATCTATTATTTCACCGGGATTCGAACCCAGGACCTCTCGCATTAAAGGCAAGATGTATAACTACTTACTTACGGAGGTGGTCGTTTGTAATATTAACGCCTACATAAAGGGAGCGAGCAACTCTATAAGAGAAATCTTATCAATATTTATTACATATATACATACAATATTTATTATGGACTATACTAGACTAGACTGCCTTGTTGATTTAGTACACTCGACAGCATATTACGAAGTTCCGAGGTTCAAATCCTGGGTCTGGTTTTTTTCAGTAAATTTTTAATTTAAGTTAACGGTTTGGAAGCTTTGGCGGTACTCTTCTAATTTAGTGCCACTGGTGGTATAAGCTTTCCAAAATTCGTAGTGGAAATAAGATCTCGCATTTTGAGCTCTCTTTGTGCCCAGTATTGGCACATAATGGATTAAATGGAGAACCTCGCAACTAGTAACGTTGAAGGCGATTAAAATACTAAACAAATATCATTAATTTGTGTTTATTGAATAAATCTCAAGTCATAATATATTTTATATTTATGTAAATCTTAAGCTTACTAATACTACTATACTCTATCGTTAAGTAATACGATCTTATTGCTGACCTAGATAATATAAGGCAAAACAATATGATACTAAAAGGTACAAAATAATTGTAAACATAACTAACAATATATTACACAAATCGTTGAATACTGAAACATCACATTAAACTGTTTAAAAAGGGTTCAATTCTACAGATCTTTAAACATGTTATATAATACAATCCTAACACTAACTAAATTCAAATATCAAGCGCTTTAAACTGACCCTACAGCTTTGTTTTCAATTAAGCTAAGCTGTACGTCTTTGTCACTGGTCTTGATTCCCTTAAATGTATTCTCTATATCTATCAGGGTCCTGTCTTTAGTTTCTGGTAACAGCACGTACATAATGCATAAACAAATTGTCAATGTTGTCGAGTAGACTAGAAATGCACCTTGGACTCCTATCGTTGAGTATAAATGAGGAGCCGTCTTCATAGAAATAACAAAAGCTGGAGTCAAGAACGATGTGGATAGAGTGGAGCCTAAACTTCGATAAGCTAATGGGAAAACTTCACCACAGATAACCCAATTCAACGGTACAATTCCCAAACAGAACGACAAAGTGTACGTTATCATTAATATCATGGGAAACGTATCTAGTAACCAGGGTGCTTTTATGAATCCAGCGTTTCTTATATACATAAATACCGAAATCATTGTCATCGAAGTAACAGTCATGATGCCACTTACAAACAAAATTGTCCTCCTCTTGAAGTTTTTGAGCAGGAATATAGCGAGAAATGCGCAAATTGTTCTTAAGAAATCTATCACAGTGAATTGCCAAGTTACATCAGTTAGATGCTCCTTATTCAGAACGGCTTGCAAAATAACATTACCATAAGCTGCTAGCATATGAGCACCACCAAATTCAAAAACTATAAGCATGCATATAGCTACAATCGACGGCTTGAAAAACTCTTTCTTCTTGAATATTCTTAATACGCTCTTAAACGAATTAAGCATATATCTCGTTACATTGAGATTTCTAGAAGCCACCTTCTTCTCATTTTTCGTATCTTGTAATTCCTTATGTTGCGTTTCTAACATTTTCTCAAACTCTTCGCTTTGCTCAATACCATCACCACGGATCCAACTGAACGCTTTTTTGGCGTCGTCAAACCTGGATTTGGATACTAACCAATACGGAGATTCCGGGGAGAAGCTTATGATGATCATAGATATTATAGGAAACATGGAACAGACTATAGCTGTGTGCTTCCAAGATAGATATGCTCCCCAAACATGTGACAGCATGATACCAAGGCCTAAAGATATGGCAAAAGTCCCCAAAAATGCGCCCCTGTATCTTGGTTCTGTGTATTCAGCTACTAGAATAGCAGCTAAGGGTGTTCGTAGACCTAATGCTAGACCATGAAGAAATCTAGCAATAAGAAACATAGGTACTGAGTTTCCGAAGATAAATATGATCCAGCCGAGTAGAGCGGGTATTGTGGAGATAAAATGCGATTTTTGCCTTCCGAGTTTTGACATGAACACGGGAGATATGAAGTTTCCGACGATTCCCATGAGGCCTACTGATGATGCTGGAATATAAGATTAAGTTATTAGAGATATTTTAAGGTTAAGGAGGTCTTAAGGTTGTATGTCTGTTTGGTAGACTTTGAACATTTAAATTGACCTAATAAGATCGTAAGGTAATTGCCGAGCCAGACAGAAAGATATATAAAAAAAAAAATTCGTGAATTAAAAGGGCCCCACAAGTTATAGAAAGTTAAAGTAAAACTTTTAAAATTTGGATTTGATAAAATTGACTGTGTCTTACCAATCCAAGAAGTATCATGGTCAGTCAGTGTTACAGGTCCTCCGTCTCTTATTAGTTGAGCAAACAGGACAGCTGGGTAGCCATGGGCGCAGCCATGACCGACTATGTTAAGGGCGGCGCCGGAAACCACGAAAGCCTGGAATTTAAAGAAAAACGTATTAATAGGAGGCATATAGTAAATTATTTTATATGTCGCTACTTAAATAAGTCCCAATTTAAGTTTAATGAAAAGAAAAAAACATTCTTATATAATTAAATTAAAATTAGGTATACATTTTATTTATTTATTTATATAATAAATCTTAAAATTTAAAAGTGCAATAAACCTTTTAAAAAAAAGAATTCACAATTTTATAAAAGTTTTATTAATTGAGTATTTTTTGTTTGTTTGTTTGTAATTGATTTTGCTAACAAATGTAGTAATAGTAAGCCACTAAGCCACAGCCAGGGCATTAAACATATCATATTTTATTTATACGTGATCGCGTCTGTAGCTAAATTGGTAATCGTATTGCCTAATCATTGTTTTGCGAGGCTCTTTTATTGTATCTCGGGACACGGTTAGGTCGGGCCAGGCAACAGAAGTCTGTCAACTACATACTTGTATGTTTTTGCCCCACATCCCACTGGAGCTAGCCGGGATTTCACATAAATTTCTCGAAGAAAGTATACATATTACGTATCAGTTTTGTCGCAAAAGGACGTACGAGTACAATTATCGCCTGTCTAATTTACCGCGTAGCGTTGGTATTGCAAACCTATTTTTACAGGCGTTTATTTTTACAAAAACTGATCTTAATCTGGATGGATATTAAATACTGTCTATAGTTTACGCGAGTAGTACAAATTTAAATAAAACACTTTAACGGTTTAAAACGCGATATATTAGTTAAACTTATTTGAAAATGATTTTTAACTTCGGCCCGACGTTTCGGATGCTTTGTAGCAGCCGTGGTCACGGGGAGACTAAATATGGAGGATGTCTCTGACGTCAAAGTAAAAAATTGCTACGCTAACGCCATCTGTTCCGTCGAAGTTGGTATTTGGCGAAACTGGCCGCGTCCTTACAGAATTGACTGACGGTGTCTTTGCGTTTGCTGGTATGCTGTTTATTGGGATCCAGAGTTTTTAATATGGGATCCCAGGTGTTAGATAGTTTGAGGCCGTCCTCCCGTATTGAAATTTCGGTGTTTTTGTGAAACGTCGGGCCGAAGTTAAAAATCATTTTCAAATAAGTTTAACTAATATATCGCGTTTTAAACCGTTAAAGTGTTTTATTTAAATGGATGGACATTATTTATGATTATTTTATTAATAAAAATGATAAATCTTTTTAATTGGCATTGATCTTGCCAAGTATTGTTCTCGTAAATAATAATAATAAATAATTAAAATGAAAACAAAATATAAAATGCATGATAAAAATAAAATAGCCTTGCCACCACTAGAAGTTATGCTGCATTGCTGATTTTCAGCAAAACCTTGCTGTTTATCGGTTAGTATCGCGTAATTTATGGATAAAGAAATGAATGGAGCGAATTACCTGTTTCAAAAATGTCGTCATATTTCTTGACTACATGTAGACCTGGACTCTGAAATACAAACATTAAATTAAATCTTTCTGCAGGGCGTAGTTAAACATAACTTACATATGTCGCGTTTTAAACCGTTGAATAGTTTTTTTTATTGCAGCAGTGCCTCATAATTAATTTTTATTTGTTTTTCATCGACGGTTGCCTAGAAGAGATCGCTCTAAAGCGATTAGGCTGCATTTGGCCTGTATAATATCTATTGCTTCTTTCATTTGTTTTCTTTATGATTTTGGTTCTTGAGTTAGGTTTATGTTAAAATAATAATTAAATGGATACGTATGTAACGCGAGTATTTTATTTTAACGACAGTTTAAAATAAAATCAGTAAGACTATTTGATATAAAGACACAGATTGAAGCACACCATATTTCAAACTGTCTAACGTATGTTTAAAACACGGTAAGTCAGACTCGTTGTAGAGACAAGCTTTAATTTTGCATTCTTTGCCTTACCCAAAAACAAATATTAAGCAATGTATGTATGTAATTGGTTATTTTTAGACGAGTTGAAGTTTGTCTCAAGTTAACGTAATCGTTTAACGTACTTATGTTATAGTAAACATGTTTAAAGCTTCACTTTTTTGTTCAATGCTTGTTACCAGGCAAAGTTGAAGCTCTGTCCACGAAATTTACTTATTTAAGAGAATGGTAGCCAACATACATTAGTTATTATACACTTCAAACTGTTTAAACGCCATATAAATATATTTATTGTAACCACAGCAAACATTCGTGGTCTGGGGGACGAAGCAAAGCAAAGTTTTGTAGAAGCATTCGAAACGTCGGGCCGTCGTTTATTTCAAGTTTAAAACCGTTAAAACTGTTTTATTTTAATTACTACGTTAGCTACAGATAATATCAAAATCAAATTACTTTATAATGTGTCCTGTGTGTTAAACATGGTCCCGATACATTCGTTTGTTTACGACAGATAAAGACAACCTGGTGGTTCTCTCTATGTAAATGTACCCAACTGCCTACCTATTAGGATATGCTGTTCAGTCCACCTATTTTAGTAAAGGATAGTCGAACATACACTGACTTAATCCAAAACTCCGATTTAGGTACTCATCACGGCTTTGGTTCGTGACCACGACTAAATTTCGGTATTTCTATAAATACTTACCTCTATTGTGGAAAATATGCAGAGTATACAAATAAGACAAAGTTGGCAATCGAACCCGCGCTGGTTAAAAATCATATCGCAACTTAATTGAATTATTACTTTTATATTTTGGAGAAATTGTAAATGTTGGAACGCTTTTAACTCGTTTATGTTTGTTTTGCGAAGAGTATTGTTTTTTAATCAACAAGGCCTACAACAGAACGAGTACAATTCAAAACAATTATTCAATTTATAATTGATTGTTATCGCTTAATCTATTATTATAACAACTTTGTCCTTAAAGGGACTGAAGCCTGTATTAACATAATTACGTAATGAAAAATTATTACAAACAATAGGTTTTGTACGCGTAAATGTACGAATCGTGTTGCAAACTATGAGAGTGAATAATAAGTGAAAAACGTCACTAGCGAGAAGTATTCCTCGCTTATAAATTCTTCAGAGACTTCAATTGATGGAAGGCGATAAACCCTAGCCATATAACATCTCAATAAGATCTAAATAAAACATTTTAACGGTTTAAAACGCGATATATTAGTTAAACTTATTTGAAAACTTCAGCCCGACGTCTCCCCGTGACCATGGCTGCTGTAAAGCTGAAATACTATTGCGATTGTTTCTATTTTATTGCAGTTAAAATTATTTATAAAGTTTCCCCAGATATCAATCTTAAGACCTTTGGCGTATTGTTAGTTAGAAATGTCTGTAGTTAACCCGAATAAGAAAATTTCGCATTTAACGGTTCAAAACGTGAAATGTATTAGTTAACTATGCTTTGCTATTTGACCATGGCCGTCACAAAGCACCCGAACGTCGGGCCATGGTAAAAATAAATATAAAATATATTAAATAGATACAATTTCGCGTTTCGAAGCGATACAAAAAGATGTGTTTTATTTTCAAATTCAATTTTTGTTCGCTCAGTATCAACAAAGTTTAGTTTTACTTTTAATTTAATTTACATTTTTATTTACTAATTTAATGTAGATACTGAACTTATGGAGTTTTATCGAATGTTGTCAATCTATCAAATATTATCTGTGTCAATAAGAATCAATGGGTTCGATTCCACACTGGGAACAAAGGCGGCCGTTTTGCAACGATGCTCCATTCTGCATTATTTACGACCATTATTGGATAATGCAAATGTTGCAACAGAATTGTCAGACACTGTCATTCAATTGGCGTAATTTTTCGAGACTTTGACCGCTCTGAAGTGTTAACAGTTGTATAATGTACTTGCACTTCTAATAGAAATGCCATTTGCTTACATAATATTATATTTCTTATTTACTTTCGTATCTTAGTGGTTAAACGCATTGCGTAACAGCGGTAGGTCCAGGTTTCGGATACCGGGTAACAAAGACTATAGCTGAAGAGTTTGTTTGTTTGTTTGAACGCGCTAATCTCAGGAACTACGGGTTCGAATTGAAAAAATATTTTTGTGTTGACATGCGCTGTGACTAATAGAAGCGAAGATACAGCGGGAAATGTGAACAAAACGGGGGATTTTTTCATCTCTGTGGGTTTCATATGCGTAGACTGCGAAAACGGTTCAAATACCCCAAAAATATGTATGAAGGAATGTTTTCTCATTAAGTGATCTGGAAAAATGTCCGCGATACGATATGTCTATCTTTTAAGATTAACTTGCAAGAACGACGGTACGCACCGACTGCATGGGTAACAGTTTAAACTCATAAAGAACACAAATTTGTTGACGAAGTCGCTGACACAGCTAGTCAATTACAAATTTAAAAAATGTACAATTCGAGCAAGACTTGTACCGGCAGTCCTAAACGTCATCGTCGATTTTTTTGAATTCTCTCGCGCGATGTAATTTCAACCTTAATACTTGCTAATTAATTTGTATAGTGCCGTCACATGCAATAAACATGTGAAAAATATTAAAGTTTACAAACAATATTGACCTAGATAACAGATAGAGAAGAAATTTTTAAATTGTATAAATACCATTGTATTTGTTCTTTGTACGCAGAGCAATTCCGCAGCCTTGATCATAACATCACGATTTGTCACGCACAGCTTCCTTTGCAAAATCCATTACCGACGGAGGAAATAGATAGAGAACACAAATAGACAAACATCGCAAAAAGTTTTCTATTACTTTACTTGGAAACGGCAAATTACAATCGTTAAGTAGACATGTTTCGTTTCAATGGTGACCTGTGCCTACTTCTGGTCGCTGGTCTCCCCATCATGGTATTTCAAATCAATGTATAATTTTTCTGAAACATGTTTGACTTCGTCTGGAAATCCGGATGTTAAATGGGCGGTAGGTATATCGAAATTCTCGTCCAGGTCCCAAACCAAATACACAATAAAAAGATTCAGTTTTATACCCGTTTCGGTTTCAGTCTGGGATTTCCAAATGTCCAAAGTCAAAAATCAATAGCGCATCTTGTTTGGATGTATAGGCTACGATATTTCACCAAACTATCGAATGATATATACTATCAATTGTCCTTGACAGAATTAAGACCCACATACGTGTCCAGTTGGGTTGGTGGACCTAATTAAGATACTAAATTACATCCCCGATTAACTTTTTGCAACTTCAAAGGTCTCTGACTTCCGAAAATATTTTCAGGACTTTTATGGAATTCACTAAAAATAAACTCTGTTTTAAAGACAACCTGATTCTTTATTATTGGGCCATGGGGTAAACCCGTGGCTGTATTATATTTCTCGGAAATCCTCGAATTTGTTCAGCTTGTTTGTTAACGATTTTCTCTGTATTTAGTATAGCAAAGACAACGAAAACGAGGTGGTTAAAAATAGTCGATTGACCACCACACATTTAATATCTAGAGCCAGACGCAGTTCAATTTCTTTCATAAAATGACTAGATACATGTCTCCCGTGGGGATCGAATCCTCGAGTCGTTGATTACTACAATTGATATAACAATAGATTTAAATAAAACAATTTAACGGTTTAAAACGCGATATATTAGTTAAACTTATTTGGAAATGATTTTAAACTTCCCGACGTTTCGGATGCTTTGCAGGAGCCGTGGTCATGGGGAGACTGATATAACAATAGATTGTTACTTTTAAACTAACTAGGTATATCTATATGTCAGTGTATACTTAGTCATAGAAAGTCTTTAAAAAAGAGAAGATTAAACATCTCTTATAAATAAAAAAAGACTTCAAGTGAACATAGTATTAACACATCTCTAGGCGATCTTGATTAATGGAACATCAATTTATAGTCGTCTCATTCGTCTCAGTTCAGACCAGAAATAAGATTTTTTTTCAATCACGTAAACTTATTCAGTTGAACGATTTCCGTGTCACTTCTGTAGTTAATTGAAATAATTTTTATCGACTGTTAAAAACGGAAGGCCTTGAAATTTTAATCATAATTTTTCCAATATCCAATTCCTTCCTAGAAGTTCTTTTTCTTGTGTTGAAAAACTAAATAAGACCGGCGTTAGTTCAATTGGACTTATAAGAAATATTATATAGAAGGATTACTATGTGCCTACTTACAATTTTCCGTATTATCCAAACTAATATATAAAAAGAGCTGAAGAGTTTGTTTGTTTGTTTGAACGCGCTAATCTCAGGAAGTACGGGTTCGAATTGAAAATTTCTTTTTGTTTTGGTTAGAGCATTTATCGAGGAAGGTTATAGGTTATACACATTGCGATATGACTAATAGGGGAGAAGTTATAGCGAAAAATGTGAACAAAAGGGTAAAATTTTCATCTGTAGGTTTCAGATGCGTACCTGCGAAAACTGTTCAAGATACCTGAAATTGTGTATGAAAGAGTGATTCCCCTTTAAATGTCTATCTTTTAAGGTTAACTTGCAAGAACGACCCGAACGTTGTGAGTAACAGCTGTAATTAGGAAGAAGTTCGCAAAAACAAATTTTGACGCCAAAAATAACTATTCTAAGCGGACGAAGTCGCTGGCACAGCTAGTTATAGTTAAACAAAAGCCCAAGACTTTATTCCTTGTCAATTTTTGGTCTTTGACAGTAGGGGTCACCCTCAATCTTCAAAGTCACCCTGAAGCATGACTACTGCATAGCATCCGAAACATCGGGTTGTAGTGAAATTGATTTGAAACCAAGTAATATATTTCGCATTTTAAACGTGAAATATTTATTTTTTGTTTAGGCATTTTACAAAAATATTAACTTTGATGTTAGTGGCGGCTATGGTATAACACATTGATATGTTCGTTTCCACCGTTTATTAACTTTACCGAAACTTTATCGTTTTACCGATATTCGAACCGGAAACTTAAAGATGACTTATAAGTTAAAATAAGTAATTTTAGCTTACATAACTATAAAAATGTTATTTTATAATATGACAATTAAAACATAGAGCAGGGCAAAAATTTTAATAGGAAGATGACGCAATGCAAACGCATTAATAATTAATATTTTAATTATCTTAGCCTTAAGTAAACAATGAACTGGCTGCAGAAATACTGTTCGTTATAAATTTATTAATATGACAACTTCACATACCTTAATAAGTTGTGTTCTTGGAATTATATAGATTACATTTAAATAAAACAATGTTAACGGTTTAAAACGGGTGAAACATCGGACTTTAGTTAAAATAAGTAAGTTATGTAATTTCGCGTTTAAACCGTTAAAAGTGTTTTAGTTAGTTGTATACTACTCGCGTAAACTAAAAATATTTGTAACATCAGTTGGGATGAGTTTTAAAATCAAAATGTGTGTTTGTCTGTCCTCGTGAATAGAGTTTATATCAGCGCTATGTATATACTGTCAAGTAGAAGAGACTTTTATATAAAACACTTTAACGGTTTAAAACGCGATATATTAGTTAAACTTATTTGAAAATGATTTTTAACTTCGGCCCCACGTTTCGGATGCTTTGCAGCAGCCGTGGTCACGGGGAGACGAAAAATCATTTTCAAATAATTTTAACTAAAATATCGCGTTTTAAACCGTTAAAGTGTTTTATTTAAATGTGTACTACTCGCGTAAACTATAGACAGTATTTAGAAGAGACTTCTGTGCCCTGCCTGACAATTTCTTGTTAACTCGACTCCAACTGTTAAAGTGTTTTAATTTAATCTTGACTAATTTAAGTTTGGATTATATCTGTAACATTCTACGCGTCTCAGTGCCAAGATAATGAGTGTATTGTTTTAAGTAAGTTAGAATACATTAATTGTTAGGTTGGGTTGAAAATTTTATTGACATTGAAAAAAAATACCAACTTTTTAAGAAAACTACATGGGTACATCTTAATTATAACTTTGTCAAACAAACTTTGAATGTGAGACAAGACGGGTTCTGTGCCATCGTTACATGGTACGGAACCCTTTTCGCGTAAGTCCGACTCCCACTTGACCGGCTTTTTATATCCTACTTTTCATTGACGTCATTATCTCAAGTATTACTGAGCCCATTCTAATGCAAATTTATTTAACCATATGGCAACATAAAGTGAATATCCGATAATTTGGAAAATATTACTAATGATTGCAAAAAAATCCAGTTCAAAACATGTATTAGGTATAAACATTTAAATTTAAATCTAAAACCTGTTTCGCCGCGTGCGCAACGGAAACCCACAGAGATGATTAATTTTCCCCTTTTCTTCACATTTCCCGTTGTCCCCCCCCCATGTTCCCGATGTTTTATAACCTATAACTTTTCTGGATAAATGCTCTCCAAAGAAATTCTTCAATTCAACTCCAAGTACATATTTCCTGAGGTTACCGCCTTCAAGCAAACAAACTCTTTACCTTTGTATATTTGTATAGATGTGTTCCTACAATTACTATCATATCATATCGTATAGTGATATATAATGTTGAGAATTTTCCAAAAACAAACAATTTTCCTCTTTGTATTTTTTTTAACACGCCTTTACAATTTTAGAACAAATATAAGTAGGTATTTTATTACTATTATCAATAATTATATTCCTTTATAGACAATCTCTATAACAATAGTCTTCGTTCCTAACCCCAACCGCCATTGTAACACAGCGGTACTCGGACTCGGACTCAATTGGTAGAGCAACAGCAAGGAACGATGACGATGCCGGTTCAAGTCCTGCCCGAGTCAAACATTTTTTCAATTTATTTTCGATTTTTAAATTATATAGTGCCTTCATGTGCAATAACATGTAAAAAACAATAAAGTTTTCATAGGTAAAGTGGTTAGCAGATGGTGTGGACTGATCAAAATCGGTTTGAATCTCGGGGGAATGTTTTTTTGATCATGTACACGCACATAGTGTGATCAACTACATCTAAACACTACTGAAAACGATGGGCTTATCATTCTATTGAAATGAAACGACTTTAAACGAGTTAAAACGCGATATATATAATGGTAATTAATAGCCACAGGGACGGCTATCGCTATTGTGTAGTTAACATGAAAAATAGACATAATTTTAACTAATTTAACAAATAAACTTCACTGAAAATCGGCTTTGCCGAATTCCAGGTACGGACATGCTGTTTAGTGTCCCTGCACAAACATCTCTTTATTACATTTTTATATGTATGGAACAAATGTTATTTTTTATAAATTTTTTGTAGATATACACTTATAGCAAATATTATTAAATTACGTTGTATTGCATACATTAACTTTTAAAACTAACTTTTCAACTTGTTAAATTACTGTAATTACGTTTTTTTATCACATTTTTATGATCAAATTTTTGGCGTCACATCATTGATACCATTTAATTAAACATTTTAATTCGAACATTCTTGTTATCTCGATGTAGTTTACGTTTTTTTATATCAATCTATACTAATATATAAATTTGAAGAGTTTGTTCGTTTGTTTGATCTCAGGAACTGTGGGTTTGAATTGAAAATTTTCCTTGGTTAGCGCATTTGTCGAGGAAGGTTATACCTTTAGAACATCGCGCTGTGACTAATAGAAGCGAAGATAGCTGAAAATGTAAAAGAACGGGGAGAATTATTTAAGCCTGTGGGTTTCCGTTGCGTAAGCTGCGAAAACTGTTCAAGATACCCAAAAAAATATGTACGAAAGAATGATTCCTCTTTATATGATCTACAAAAATGTTACGGACACTATATGTGTATCTTTAAAGATTAACTTGAGAAGAACGACGGAACCCGAACGACGGGTCGCGAGCCGTCGCGAGCGACGGGATGCGACCGATGTCGTGGGCAGCTTAAATTTATAAAGATGTAGAGGTAATAACCATTTTACGGCCAAAATAACTTCCGAAAGAAATATTCTAGTACTTTATATTAATAAAGTATATAATTAATAATGCATGATTTTTGTACGAAAATCGTTTTTTCCTATGGGTAGGTATAGGGTAGACTGGGTCACTTTTTACTATATTTACAGACATTTCCTTGTACATAACTAGATAAGCTGGCTAAATTTGATTGCCATAAAGTGGTACTTATGATGAGTTTATCTCTTATGTCGCGGACATTTTTTAGTTTATTTAAAGAAACATAATTTCATTCCTGTTTTCTTTCTTTCAAAAATATTTTTTTGGGAATCTTGAACCGTTTTCACAGCGCGCGCAATGGAATCCCTCAAAGATAAATAAGATTTCTTCCCCTATATTTCCACGTTTCCCATTGTTTCTTAGTTCCAATTGGTCGCTAGCCTGATATTTTATAGCCTTCCTCGATAAATGGTCTATCCAAAACGACAATAATTTTTCAATTAGGATCAGTAGTTTTTGGGAATAGCGCGTTCAAACAAACAAACTCTTCAGGTTTATAATATGAGTATAGAATAGACTGTGCCCTGTTCAATCGTGACTATTTATTATATTTCCCCTGGACTCGAATCATTCTGGTCATTTCGCGCTTTCAGTACTAGGCAATGAGAACCATTGAATCACAGAGGCGGGCATTAAAGAATTATATCTTACCTTAGAATTTGTCCAGAATCCCACACTTACACTTAGATTCCGAGCTTAGACTTAAAGTACTGCCTGTTTAGTTTGACTGATATCGTTTAACTAAGCATATTGTCCGGCCAACGTTTGTTTAAGTTACACGAGACGTCCTTGACATTGGTTCTCAAAATCTATATAGCTAAGGCTTGCTATACACGACTTGAGTTTAAAAAAGAAAATATACAACAACAAAAAACAAAGAAAATATACAATAAATACCGATTTAGTTAAATACTGTCTATAGTTTACGCCAGTAGTACACATTTAAATAAAACACTTTAACGGTTTAAAACGCGATATATTAGTTAAACTTATTTGAAAATTACTTTCTAAACTTCGTTCCGACGTTTCGGATGCTTTGCAGCAGCCGTGGTCAAGGGGAGACGAACGAGAGAACGTCGGGCCGAAGTAAAAAATCATTTTCAAATAAGTTTAACTAATATATCGCGTTTCAAACCGTTAAAGTGTTTTATTTAAACCGATTTAGTTGAGGTACCAATATTAAGAACCATGCGGACTATCACTGAATAACATATTAAAACACTGAAATTTAAATAAAACACTTTAAACGGTTAATAACGCGAAACATGTTTAACCTTATTTACGTTGGTCACCAGGGTAATCTCCACTTCTGAATCTCCTCAAAGATGCACTCTACACTAGCGTTTTTCGTGCGCCAGCGCCGACGCCTGGCTTATGATATAACTGATTCGAGAACTAGGTAAAGAAAAAAGTAAAATTAACTGTGAATATACGTAAGGTCATCTGTAGTAATTTTGCGTTCAGGAAAAGCAATCATTATGGTTTTTTTTACTGGGAACATATGAAAAAAATCGTGATAAAAACTTTCATGATTATTTACAACTAGATGTGCGCGCGACTTTGTCCGCGAATATTATTATTTTGATACAATTCTAAAAAATCATTTTTTTTCAATTATAATTTTTTAATAATACCAAATTTACCATAACAACGGTTCTTGCCAGTTAATGACAAAAAAAACAGACATATGCTTCCGCAGACATTTATGTAGACAATGTAAAGATCTCTTTGGTTTCTTTAACCAGTTAAGCAGCGCTCGTGTCAGCTTCTTCTGGTTATTTAATATAAGCCTACCTTGATAAATGATCTAACCAGCACAAAAAAAATCGAACCAGCAGTTCCCGAGATAAGCGCGTTCAAACAAACAAACTAGCTTCATAATATTAGTATAGTAGAACGATCATTTGACGCATGTCGTTCACACGACATTGACGGTTGAACGACGCTAGTGTGAAGGGTCTTTAAAAACACAATACAAGACAAGCGAAGCGGAGGTAAGTGTTGGTATATAAAAAGCCTATTAACAGCTTACAGGAAGCAAAAGAAATTCATAAAATTACGTAGCTTATTGTAATAAATAAATATAGATATAGTTAAATACTTCAACGGTTTAACGATATTTATTATTAAACTTATTTGGATTTTTTTAAACTAATAGGTATATATCGCGTTTTAAACCGTTAAAGTGTTTTATTCAAATATAAATATATTTGTTGGTTCAATAGCACGTATGTTAAGTAACTAACGGATCATAGATTCGATTCCTACCGGTATTTCTGATGCTTTTCAACATTTCAATAAAACACTTTAACGGTTTAAAACGCGATATACAAGTTAAACTTATTTTAACTACGACCTGACGTTTCGGATGCTTTACAGCAGCCGTGACCACGGTTCAGTTTTATTATTGTAATAGACGCGTAAAACTACAGACACTTAAAAATGTTAAACCTGAAACTGAACCATAATCACAAATATTGTATTATTGATATTACGTCTTCGAATAAGCATTCCCGTTTCAGCCTGCAAAATTCCAAAGATGCATAACTAGAATAAGTCAACAGCAAATCGTAACTTACCTACCTGATGTCTGTATGTTGGGTCAATTTTTCTTTTAACATCTCAACAAAACGCCTTAGTTGCTTAACATGGAAATGATGTTAACCACGAGAGGACTTCAATTCGAGTTTAGTTGAAATAACAAATTGCTTCTATTCAACCTAACACAAGTCTAATTAAATTAATTCGATCGGTTCAGTTGTGAGCGCAAGATTGCAAAGTAATTGTCTTTCTCAATGTCTCATAGTTTAGACTTCAACGCAAGACTGTCTTGGAAAGTATAGAGAAGCTAAATTATATAGCTTCAATTCTATTAACTATATACAAGGCTGGCTATATATAGATTAAATAATTTAGATTTTAATAAATACATAGCAAATAAGAGTTAAAATGGAAAAAATACAGTGATTTTGACAGAAATTTGTGCAAGCCTCCGCGACGTAACGAACGTATGTTTTTAGCTATCTATAATATTATAAAGCTGAGAACTTTTCTGTTTGTTTGGGCACGATAATCTCAGGAACTCCTGGTTCGAATTAAAAAATAATTTTAGTGCTGGTAGCAGGTATAATTTATAAAGATGGAAAAGGGTTGCAAAAACAAATTTTGAACTATTACACGAATGAAGTTGCTGACACTGCTTGGTGTCTATAAAGCTTAATATTTATAGAACTAAATAAATTATTAAATAACTATTCAATGTATATGTAACGGGTGTAAAAACGCGATAGCTCAATGGTGGCGCGATAGTGAGGAAGTCTACGGTCGTCGATTCGTGTCATTAATTTATTTCAATGTAAAGTAGATTTTATACTTACGTAAACTTGTATGCGGTTGTTTATTCTTAGTAAAGTAAATTCTTTGGATCATTGTATGCGGTAATCATATACATTTTTTCTATTTTAGGTAGCTTTTTTTATCAAGATGTTATTGTATTATACTATCACTGTGACGACGAAAGTACCAATAAAAATATAATCGAAAGAAAATATTACTAGAGGTGGTTAAAGAAATCTAAATACTGTCTATAGTTTACGCGAGTAGTACACATTTAAATAAAACACTAACGGTTTAAAACGCGATATAATAGTTACACTTATTTGAAAATTATTTTCGGCCCAACGTTCTCTCGTTCGTCTCCCCGTGACCACGGGTGTTGCAAAGCATCCGAAACGTCGGGTCGAAGTTAAAATCATTTTCAAATAAGTTTAACTGATATATCACGTTTTAAACCGTTAAGGTGTTTTATTTAAATAAAGAAATCTACTTCGATTAGCCTTAAAATCTAAGATTTGGAGTACAAGCAAGTTCTTCTAAGTAGCCGTTGATAAAATATAATAACAGGCTTATGGTAGCAATGTATAGCTAAATAATAACCAACGGTTCGATTCCCACTGGATTTAAAAATTTTCTAATCAATTTATAATGTTTCAGAAACATGTTGGACATCGTCTTATCTGTTCTCAATCATAAATAAAAATTAAATAATATAATAATTTTTAGTCATCAGTTTATTGTAGTTTTTCTAACTAGACTACGATGCTAAGCCATCGTTCCAAGTTTGGTCTTTACACATACAGACTATACATCTCTTACGCACTTTCACAAAATATTATGTCACCTCTGTACTTATAGAACATTCTACAATAGGTCACCATCTTACACCATATTTTTGTCTATTGAAAAATAAGCAGAATAAACTATATATTATGTTACAAAAGATTACGTGGGTTGAATGAATAAAAACGCAATTTAAAACGAAAAATAATTTAACTAATATATATTATTAATTAATCTTTATTAATAGTTAAATGTCTAGTTTTAATAGATAAGTAGTTCTGATTCTGAATGCAATTATTTTTCTGAATGGACCATATCAAATCGTAATTCTATAGGACAACATATAATCTTATAAACCGCTAATTAGGAGATTTCGTGTTCGTTTATAAATTTTTACTGTACATTCAATATTTTTTGGCTGTTTGAAATTAAAATACGTTTGGATAAAGAAAGTTAATTAAAAATATTAAAGGGCGAAGAAACTCTTTTAAGTTCATACTTAAAAGACAGAATCCTCTAAATATATTATTATATATTAGTAGCTATTTTAGTTCAGATAGTACTCATATAAATACATATCTGTATATGAAAATTACTCACCCCATACCGCCATCCATTTAAATTCCAAAATTAACACTTGATTTATAATATACATAAGCTCTTCCTAACCTTGAAATAGAATTATTTATGGTATTTTAAAATACGAGAAAGTGTCAACGGTCGATTTCTCTGTGCGCGTTACATCGACTGCGCGTGAGTCGGCGGCAGGTTGCAAAACCCTACGTCGCAATTATTGTACATAGAGATGATTATGTATTGTTTATAAAGAAAAACCTAACGTTCTAACCGAGGAGTTCGTTTACTGCTATAAAAAATCTGTCCCAATTTTACAAAAAAAATATTTATAAGACCTAAGAAGATGTATCGCGTACCTGCAATAGAAGACTATACTTAGGATCATAATAATCTTGAATTGCGCAGTAAAATAACGTCCGTTTTGAATTATGTTGCAGCTGGGGGTATGGACTAACGTCCATGCGTCGGGTTTTTCTGTCCCCGCATTACGTGTGACTAGTCGTGTCCCTTCGTTCTTGCTAGTTAATCTTAAAAGATAGACATAATATAGTGTCACGAACATTTTTTTTATAATTTTAAAATAAAACACTTTATGGAGGAATTAGTTATTTACAAATTAAATATACTTTTTTGGTGTCTTGAACCGTTGAGGGTTTTTTTTTAAAAAGGGAACTCCCCGCGTAAACTATAGACAGTATTTCGTTCAAACATATTTTTTGGTGTCTGAACCGTTTTCGAGCGTACACATCGGAAACCCAGAGAGTTGAATAATCTCCCCCGTTTTTTCCCAAGTTTAATCTAGCTGTTTCTTCGATCCTATTAGCCTTCCTCGATAAATGCTCTACGTAACACAAAAGTAATTTTTCAATTAGAACCAGTAGTTCCTGAGATTACCGCGTTCAAACAAACAAACAAACTCTTCAGCTTTATATATTTGTATAGATACAGATGAGAACGATTACTGACGAAGCGCCGCACTCATTAATGTGCACGAACGGGGAATGTGGGGGAAGGCTTGTAATGACTGATCGTCATTGAAATCGTGTAGTAATAATAAATATGGCGATAAAAAGCGAGGCCGAGTTTCTTGCCGGTTCTTCACTTTCGTTCTACACCCTTAATTGAATTTGATGTTAAAAGTATTACTTCCCCGTTACTACATTATTGCTAATTTTGACTTTGACGTAAAAAGTTACTCAAAATGTAGTAGAATGCGAATTATTCCATGAAAACTGGACAACCACATCTCAAATGTAACAATGTTATTATAATTAACTACTTTAATAAAAAAAAGGATTAACGCAACAATTTACTTGTGATTTATAAACGATTGTTATCAACGCCATCTAGTGGTTATCCTGTATAATGTTGTTATAAGTATAACAATTTAACTTTAGTTAAAATAATATTTAGAAAACTCAGACGCCCTTATGAAGTTTACATGTTATTTTAATTAATATATTTTAAAATTTCGTCATTACTTTAGTCTCTGGTTGTTTAGTTTTTGTATGTGGCAATCCTACATCGACGTGGTAAAAAAAAGTTTTAATATTGTCTATTCGCCATCAAAATGGCGTCATCGAAGGAAACTTATTGTTTGTGTGGTCAACCTTATAATGTTGGACAGTTTATGATCGAATGTGATTGTTGCCGAGAGTGGTTCCATGGAAGGTAAATCTAAATCTATATAAATATCACCTCGGAAACGCCATTGTGAGTGAAGAAAAATTAAATAAATTTTACACCACTTTGCGGTTCGGCCATCATGTTGTGTATTATGTTTTATTTGAATTTTCTCTTAATAATTCAATATTTCTCTTGTTTGTGTGCGTTGAAACTAAGCTCAAGTATTTAGTGTTAATTTTTGGGTATATTTTATAGTGTACCAATTTGCATTATTTGTTTACCCTGTTGGTCACCATGGAACCAAAATGTGCGACTTGCCCTTTGTTAACAATTGCGTTTCATAAAATAACAATTTAAAGCCTAAAATAGGCGCTACTTATCATGTATAAAAGATCCTCCTATATCCAATATCAAAACGTAGACAGACATTTTCATTATCCCTTATTTGTCGTCATAATATGCCCATAATCTAGTTTCTAACAAATACTGTTTTCTTTCAGTTGTGTTAATGTAAAAATATATCATTCAGATGATATCGACAAATACCACTGTCCTAAGTGTGAGCCAACATATGGCCCTTCAGTCTGTAAGTACCTATTGTTTTTATTATGCAATGTTTATGTACGCCTCCGCTGTGCGGCAGGTGTAAGACTACCTGCCTTTTTATGTCTATAAGCATTATATGTAAGTTCAATACATTGAAATCTTTGTCCCATACCCCACGTATAGCAATTAATATAATGTCAATAACAGCATATATTTAGGGAAGCTCAATTAAATTTAAATAAAACTCAAAAAGTTTAAAAATTAATAGATAAGGGTGTAGTTTAATTTTAACTACAACTGGACATTTTATTAATTTTTACTAGTACATATATCAATGTGTAAACTACAGACTTAGTTATTCAAAGTTAGAAACAGTTCAATGGAGCTACCAAGGACTTAGTAGTTCAATTGGTAGAGAAACAAGTATGCAGTTTAATTAAAATTTGCTAATATTTCTGACCTGGTCATTTCAGCAAAAATACCAACAAATAACCATAGAGCAGATCGTTATGAAATCGGAGCAGAGACAAGGCCCTCACAGGCAGGTACACCGGCGTGGATCCGAGCGTTGGCAGCTCGACCCTTACGACCGACACAGGCGGCTTTGCAGAGGATGAGGTCTGACCAGTTCACAGAGGAGTTTGTACAGGATAATGGTAAATATTATCTGTTTCTAGTACTTATACATAGTGTAATTCAGAAATATTCTTGTTTAAGGGCAATTTTGAGTTTTCTTCAATTAATTTTTCAGGATTCACTCGACCAGTCATTTTTCACAGCATTGATGGACTGGACATGAAAGTGCCAAATGCGGCTTCATTTAATGTCAGATCAGTATTGAGATTTTGTGGAGCACAGTTAGAGGTATGCTCACAATCCATTCTTTCTCTGTTATATAATTTCTTGTATCAAATATATTTTCTATGGAATTTAACTTTTCAGGTCGAAGTCATTGATGTACGGAAACAGTCTTCCCTCCGGATGCCGCTGGCTGACTTTGTAGAGTATTTTGAAACGCCTCCAGAACATCGGGATGATAAAGTACTGAATGTCCTCAGTTTAGAATTCAGTGATACAAAGTGAGATTTTTACTACTAAGAGGAATTTTTATAATACTGTCTGTACTTTACGTGAAGTGGGACACATTTAAATATCACTTTAACGGTTTAAAACGTGAAATATATTAACTAAACTTATTTTAACTACGGCCCGACATTTCGGATGTTTAACACGTAAGTTTATTATATTTCGCGTTTTAAACTATAGCTATAGTGTTTTATTTAAGTATTCACAATCATGAATCTGCTAAGTCTTGCATATCATTGTCTTTCGGGCTGTTCGGCCGACGTGAGCGAGAAGGAGGTTCTCGACGTTCTGCCATCACATGCAGACGGCATCATCAGCTGATGTTAACTCCTCGATAGCTCGAAGAATTATCAAGTTAAGATCTGATGATGCCGTCCGCCTGAACGATGGGCGTGAAAGCTTTACACAATTAATTGCTTTTTCTTTTACACAATTTATTTTTTTTAACACTTTAAGGTACATTATATGCGTTGAATATATTTTTAAACTTTATTATTTCAGTATGGCCCCGCTTGTAGAACCTCCTGGGCTGGCTCGTAGATTAGACTGGGCTGAGCGCGTATGGGCGGGCGGTTCAACTCTCGAAGGCAGACCGCGACCGGCCGTGCAACGGTATTGCTTGATGTCAGCGGGTGGTGCCTATACTGACTACCATGTGGACTTTGGTGGTACAACAGTCTGGTATCATGTGCTGCATGGACGGAAAGTAAGTGAAATATTTCACTTAAAATTTTGGTATTAAATTGTAGGGACAAGAGCCTACTTACTGTTTACAATTTTGTTAAAAAGGAATCAAACTGAATTGGTTTCTTTGTTATATTAAAAAATATATGTATGCATCAGATTACAATAATCATTTTTTAAACTGTAAAATTAAAATTATACATATATATATTAATTAAAAAATTCATTCACATAAAGACCATGTTTTTATATTTGTGTTTTGATAATAAGATGGTATATTTGTCTACAGATATTCTACTTAATACCACCAACATCCACAAACCTGGCGTTATACCAACAATGGAGTGCCGCAAACAATCAAAATGAAAGATTCTTTGGTGATATGGTGTGTTTTTTAAACAATACCATTTATTTAATACTTAATGGGAATACGATTAATTAGATTCTTTTTTAGGTGGAATGGTATGGTACTGCCGAGTTGTGTGCTGGGGAGACCTTATTTATCCCTTCCGGCTGGATCCATGCTGTATACACACCCTGCGATTCACTGGTGTTCGGAGGAAACTTACTACATTCTTATGCGATTGAGATGCAACTACAGTAAGTGAAGTTATATTTAATGTCATTATATTAAGTTTTCATTATAAGAAACTAATAGAAGGAGAGGAGGTATGTGATTTAAAAAAAAAGAAAACTTTAATTATCTTCATAAATGCGAAAGTAACTCTGTCGGTCTGTCTCTCCGACTAACTATTAAACCGATTTAAATGAAATTTGGTATACAGACATTCTAGAGCCTGAGAAAGGACATAAGCTACTTTTTAATGCAAAAAAAAGGGTTGAAAAGGGGGATGAAAGTTTGTATTGAAATTGGATTTTTGGAGCTAGAACAATAAAACTTCTTTGGCTTTTTGGGAATAGGAGTGTGAGTGGGAATGAGGAGTGAGAGTGGGCGTTAGAGTAGGAGTCATGTGAGGTGAGAGACGCAGTGTCGCGTCAAAGTAGCACTTACAACAAAGCTTAATTAATTATAAATTATATAAAATAACTGCCTTGAATGTCCCCTTTTCGATGACTTGCATTGTAAAAACGTTTTGCTGTGCGAAAAAAAGTTGTGTAGATGTATTAGTATAATTAATTTTCATAGAACTACCTCATATATAAAATGAATAATTGAAAAAGTGTAAATAATAAAAATTCTACCCAAAGTCACTATTCCACGTGTACGAAGTCGCGGGCACAGCTAGTTATAAACAACGAGTGGCAAGAAACTCGGGGCCATCTTCACGTGTAGTGTAGTATATATGAAATAAGCATCTATTTTTTATTACTACAAAAACATGTAAAATACCAATAAAACATTGTGGGCGCCTTGTCAAGTTTTTCCCAGGTCAAATTAATTAATTTATGTTCTACCTGTTGTGTTTCAGGATATACGAAATAGAAAGTCGCGTGGAAACACCAATGATGTTTCGGTACCCCTTGTTTGAAGCGATGCACTGGTATGCTGGAGCGCACCTGCTAGCGATGCTGAGGAGACACAATGAAGAGACTCAGGTAAATAAGATACTTATAGACCATAACAGTAATCTAAAACCATCTAAAAGTTTATAAATCATATTTAGGCGATGAAAAACTACGAGCTGTGTACCTTTGCTTTTTGTTTATTATACCGTGTAGCTACCACTGAATAAGCTTTTTTTATTCCTATTCTCCTGTATTTCGATTGCCTGGAAGAGATCGCTGCTTAGCGATAAGGCCGCTTTTTATATTAGTACGTAGGATTTTGTATTGTTACATGTATAAAGAATACAGTTGTAATAAATAAATAAACCATGTTTTACACGATTTTTTTGCGATATAGGATGAAGACTTTACCCTGAGTGAGACTTGTGTACCACCAACACAAGCTGATCTGCCGCCCTTGCTGCTCCGAGGGATTAAGATTCTGGCTAACGCTCTCAAAGAATGGCATGCGTTGAAAAGTGTAAGTCCCATTTTTTTTTGTAACAAGAGAACAGCCAATAAGTTATTGTAGCTAAAAATTAACATAGAAAAATTATAAATATTTAAAATAATTAAATGGGAAGTACCTATATTTTATAGACTATTAGAGTTCATATGAAATTAAACCCAACTTTTCATAACTCAATATTTTGCAGACGGACACATCAAAACGTGACAATGTCCCAAAGTGCTTGAACTCCGGCCAATTAGTCCGAGAGCTTTGTAAGGAGCTGCGAGTGCTGGAGAAACGTAGCGGTAGCAGTAAGGAGAAAGTAAGGATTTTTAATGTAAATTTTGTATATGAAAGGTATTTATCAAGATTGTTTCATGTGTACGTCAAAATGCAATTTAGATCTTAACCGTTACACGTTATGATTTAAAATCCTGTAATAATGGAAAATAAATGTACAGAACACGTTTAACTTATTCAAACACCAGTTACTATGCAGAAATGTCTTTAGATAGAGAAAGATATGCTGAGAAGGTTGTCTTCTCAGCATAGCTTCTATTTGAGTTTAGTTTAATTCTTTTTTCTACTGTCTTTAGTTTACGCGTAGTACACATTAAAAAAAAAAACACCGTGTAAAAGGCAAAATATATTAGTACAAATAATTTATAGTCAAGTTTACTATATTTCGTGTTCTAAACCGTTAAATTTCAATTATTATTTGTCTCATTGGAAATGTATTACAGGAAAGCAAACAAAAAAGCGTTTCGCCCGTAAAAGCGAACAACAGAAAACAACAAGCCTCACAGAAGAAGCCTTTGAAACTGACATTGCCCAAACCGATAATGCACATGGCGCAGAATGCCCAAAACGGGGATTTTATTGAAGAAAAAATATACTCTGATAAATATTACATAGACAATAAGGAGGTGGCGTTCAATGACAGATACGCCACAGATCTAAAATACGTCAGCGATGCCAAGTTCGTCAATGACGTGAAGTACGTCAATACGTTGCCAGAGGCGAAATTTATAGTGGAAAAGGAGGTGTTGCCGGAAAAGTTTGCTTATCAGAACTTTGAGGTGGCTTACCAGGATGGTAATGGTTATGTGGAACGGCAGGAGAAGAAGAACGTCAAGGTTAAAATGTAAGTTTGATTTTGACTCCGAAATTATGATTCGCTCCTATGTTATTTATTACACCAACGATCCATCATAAAGTTTCATTAAAATTGGTAGATCTTCAGTTCTGATGAGATACGTATATATGAAAATATAATAGCAGTCAAATTACACTTTCAAGCTTACAATAATTCCCACAGAGCTAAAAATTGTTATGAATGTTCAGAATACTATTATAAACTCGGGTTGCCTGGAAGATATCGCTTATAGCGATAAGGCCGCCCGGTACACTCTACTTTTAAAATAGCATAGTGTATTGTTTCGTTTTAGTGTACCTAAGTGTGAAATAAAATGTGAAGTCCCGTCGGGCAATTTTTACCTCTAGAATGAATGCAACTTTACCTCTATTTTAAAAACTAATTTGATTGCACTATAAGCTAAATAAGACAGAAAAAGAGAAGAGAAGGGGAGTTATTGTCTCAACTGTAATCATTCAATTACGATGAATATTTCCAGGCATTCACCATCATCATCACAGGATCCCCCACCTTACAGCTTGCCCGAACATTCAATACTGAAGTCCCATTTGATCAGGTCAGACAGGACGCTGAAACCAATACAGCAATGGACGATATCGAAGAAAGATATTGGGGACTACCACGAAGAAGTGCTTTACACTAATGAGAATCTACAAGCAAACGTCAGATTGGACGGGCAGGAGATAAGCTATGGGCCTGGTAGGTTTTTTCTTTTCTTTGTGAATGATGATGAGTGAATGATTTCAATAAAGGAGGGAAATAAACATGCCCAATTAATTTAGGCGAAAATGAATTTGTACTATTAAATATTTGTGTAAGAATTATGTTAACAATTTTATCTTATAGGCTAAAATTTTTAGACTATGAAAATAGAGATCAAATCATAAAATTTCAGGTAGGCCTCTAGCGGGCTCAATTATAGTTAGTGGTCTGTAGTTTACAACGGTAGTATACATTTACTTTAAAAAAATTTAACGGTTTAAAACGCGAGATCTATTAGTTAAACTTATTGTTTATTAATTACAGCAGCTGTGTCAAAGCCAAACATCAGTCCATAACCTTGGGTCGTAGTTAAAGTACATCAAATTTAAATGATATATTTCGCGTTTTAAACCGTTAGAAGTTTTATTTTTAAAATGGGGATATCAATAATTTATATAATAAGCTGACGCCCATTCACCATTGTTGTCCTTGTTCTTTATAATAGATTTTTCCTACCAAACCACAAACCTATTTCATGTAACAGTACCAAATAAATTTCAGGAATGTACTCAGCAGAGGATATCCAACAAGACTACCAATATTCAGAAACAGCAAAACCCGGTTCCTACCAACAGTATGGCATACAGCCGGCTACAGAAATTGCATATGACACATACCAAAGGTACACAGATGTTGTTGTACCTGCGCCTCAAGTAAGTTGAAAAGTATATAACAAGTATTATATAAGCAGTTGTGATGTACCTTTTACCTTCATTTAGCTAATGTAAAGGATCCATTCTGGCTACTAAAAGTTATAATTTTAGAAAAATCTATATCTATACTAAGCAACCATATAAACTGTGCATAATCTTCAAATTTAATATTTATAAAATTGTTAAAACATTTTGTCTGATTATTCAGCAGGGTGCTACGTACAGTACGTCGTCAACTGCGCCAGCGCAAAATGGCGTGTACACACCTTCGCCAGCACCTGCGCATACGCAGCTGCCATCGTATGAAACGGCTATTGCACATCAATATCAGTATGTAAGTAAAGCGTGACATACTTACCAAAACTTCAAATTATCATTATGTAATCCCTCTCTAAAAATATTGTTAAATACAAGCTGTGCCAGCTTTGTATGCGAAGAATAGTTATTCTCGGCACGAAAATTAGAATTTGCAATAATTATCTTAAAAGATAGTCCTTAATTTCGCGGATATTTTTTTACATCACTTAACGAGGAATATATTTTTTTGGTTTCATGAACCATTTTCGCAAAGCACGCAACGGAAAATCTTAAAGATTAATTTTGCCCACATTTTCTTACTCTTTTTTTGCCTTAAGCCTTCTTTGATATATAATCTAACCAACATGAAAATAATTGTTCAAAGCGAACTTGTAGTTTCTGAAATTAGTGCGTTCAAATAAACTAAAGTCAGTTCAGCCTTATAATATGAGTATAGCTTAAGAAAAAAATGTTATCATTAATAAAAATATTTTAGGACATAGTTTTATCGTGGCCAGAAATAAAGACTATACTTAGTGTACAATATTTCAATATCAATATTTCAAAACAGGTTATACAAGAACCAAAGCCCCTTGAAAACACACCAGTGACCCCGGTACGACGGTCAGAGCGCGCCGTCCGAAGAAGAATGTCAAACACATACGAGTATGAAGATGGAGATTTGTATGTGGACGAGCCTGCGCCTGCGCGGAGAAGACCGCCGAAGCATAGACACAATCATAGACAACACTCAGGTAGGGAACTGAGTCACATGCCTTTCCACAGACGAAATTCTCATATTCCTAATTTCTATCATTAGTTTAAAACAGTAAATGAAACAAATTAATAAATAAATAATAAAGGTTTACATAAAACACGTTGTTTTAAAACGAAATATATCAGTCCAACTTGTTTAAAAATTGTTATAACTACGCCCGACGTTTCGGATGCTTTGTAGCAGCCGTGGTCACGGGGAGTGTAAACGTACCAGTTGTTACTTGACTATAGAGACATCCTCCATCTTAGTGTCCCTAAGTTTATCGCGTTTTAAACCGATAATGTAATGTGTACTACTCGCCTAAACCATAGACAGTATTTAACTGCTACGTTAGCGCCATCTGTTACGTCGTAGTTGGTATTTGGCGAAACTATCAGATTAATTATTATTAATATATAATAAACACTATAACGGTTTAAAACGCGATATATTAGTTAAACTTATTTGCAAATATTTTTAACTTCGGTCCGACGTTTCGGATGCTTTGCAGCAGTTGTGGTCACGGGGAGAATCACGTTTCAAACCTTTAAAGTGTTTTATTTAAATGTGTACTACTTGCGTAAACTATAGACAGTATTTAATTTTATATTTTTCATTATCTGTAGCATCCAATAGTGCAAATAGCTACAGATCTCGACCTGCGCCTGTCAACGGAATCGAATCGCTCATACAAGCTTCCGTATTGGCTGAAGAAGAACAACCGGTGACAGAGACGTGAGTTTCTTTGGAAAATTCAAGTAGCTATTCGAAACAAGAGAAAATCAAAAAGTGACTCTTAGCGCAATGAGATAAAGTTTAAAATGCCGCTTGTATTTTAACTGTTTATACAATTTTATTTAATACTAGCCGTTACACTCGCGACTTCGTAGAATAGTTATTTTATATGACGTCGGTCGCGTCCCTTCCATTCGTTCTTACAAGATAGACATATAGCGTCGCGGACTTTTTTTAGATAATTTATAGAGGAATCTTTCCCTCTTACATATTTTTTGGGTATCTTGAACCGTTTTTGTAGCGTACGCCTCGGAAACCCATATCGATTAATAATTCTTCAAATTTTTGTCACATTTCCCGATGTATATTCGCTCCTATTAGTTACAGGACGATGTTTTATAGCCTATTATAGCCTTTTTCGATAAATGCTCTAACCAACACAAATATATTTTTTTCAATTCGAACCTGTTCTTGCGATTAGAGCGTTCAAACAAACTAACAAACTCTTCAGACAAATTTTAGACTCTTATCCAAAACCAGATTAAACTTCACACGGCTTTGTCGTCTGTGGGCAGTGGTACGTGACGTGGCCGGTTTTTTTGATATTATAACAAATCATTGAATATCCACATTACCAAATGGATAACAACATGCTTCAGAATTTTTTTTTAATTATTAGAAATATGTTGGACCTCTTGAAGATCGAAGCCACGACACGTTGATTGTTAGCCATACATTGCTAGCATTACCCCAAGGAGCCTGGCAATTGTATATATTGGCATCGATTTTTTTCAGTGAAGATGCAGCAGTGGCTGGTATGTTGAGTATCAGCGAGAGGTTCGAAGCGCAGGCGCCGAGGACATTTGACGTAACTACACCGGAGCGACCAAGTCCAACGGAGCGGCTAGCTGAGAGGTACTATACATATAACCTAAAGACAACAACATTTAAGATCCACGTTTTTGTATGTTAGTAGTAATTATGTACATATTTTCCGTGACTGGCCAACTCCTGCCGGTAAATCTCAGGTTTTACCGGAAAATATTAGGGTTTACCGTATTTAGAGCTTTTCTTTATTAAATTTTAACTAAAACGTTGATAATATCACACAACAACACAAACAACAGAGTTACACATAAAACGCTGTGATTCTAACATAATTGGCAAGACATACAGTTGTTTGGCATCTAAAGTTTTTTAAACAAAGTGTTACATACAATACTTGATATTTCAATAATTTGATTTAATTAGTTAATAAATCCATTTTATTTATTGAGTTAGTACTTTTATAGGTGTTGTAAGCCCAAGTTAAAATTGACGTAAATATTTTTTTATAGTTCTAGCACACCAACGAGCAGTAAACGAGCAAGAAAGACGGTTACGCTGAGTGCAGACGAAGACTACGATGATGAAGAGGACGTAATCAAGGAAGTTCATAGAGATGAAGAGTATGGTAAGTCCTTATCTCTTCTGCTAGACACATTGGAGAGGAGACAATAAAAAGTAGGAGTGGTCTCTTAGTAAGTCTAACGGTTTAAAACGCGATATGTGTTAACTAAACTCTAAGTTAAAACCCATCTCCAAAAAGCATCCGAAACGTCGGCCGAACTTAAAAATCATTTTCAAATAAGTTTAACTTATATATCGCATTTTAAACCGTTAAAGTGTTCCATTTAAATGTGTACTACTCGTGTAAACTATAGACAGTATTTAATTAAACTGTCTTTTGCAGTTTATCCATCGTTGGAAATGAGTTCGGACGACGATGACGACTGGACGTCGACGCGTCGACGGCGGAGCTCCAAGAATAGAAATGATAGCAAAGCGAAGAGTGAAAAGTGAGTGAAATAGTCCTATTTTAAGAACTCATTAAAGGATTAATTCGAGGATAGTTTATAATAAGGATGGAGAGAATTTTTCTTTGGTTTCACACACTCCGAATATGATATGGCCGGTCCTTATTAAAAATTAATAATAAATAAGTAAAAAATCGACTATAAAATGAAAAAACTTTCGACTCGAGCAGGACTTGAACCGGCATCGTCAGCGTTCCGCGCTGTTGCACTACCAATTGAGCTTCCGAGTCTTTGAAAATGAATCGATTTCTAAATTATATAGTGCCTTCATGTGCAATAACATTAGTTTTCAAATAAATAAGTTAATAATTCAAAGTCCTATGTACCGAGAGAGGCAGTGTGTTTATTATAGTCTGAAGATACGAAAAACGGGGTCGTTGATGTTTCTAGCGTGTGCAGAACTAATATTCAACGCATCGTGGGTTTAATTCCTACCGAGTCCAAAATATTTTAAGCGGTCTGTAATCTTCCTGAAACATGTTGGACTTCGTCTGGAAATCAGGATGGTTAATGGGTTGTAAGAAAATCGTAACTCCGTCCAGGTCACAGAAGAAAGCCGTGAATAGCTCGACAGCACATCTTTAGATGATACACTTTGATGGCTTGATGTCTAAAATGAGCACAGTGATCGAAAATTGTTAACATAACTCTTACACAAATAATAGTTTAAATTCATTTTCGCCTAAGTTGCCATTGCCCATTTTTATTTTCCTGTCTATTGAAAATCACGTTTATATTATTAGGCCACTCTGGTTCTGGAAGCCTCAATTCACGTAAAATAACAGTTAACAAGTGAATTGTTTGTATTGACAATTATTGTTTTGTATTTCCACAGAGACGAATCGTGGTCGCCGCGCGCCAGACTCGGCCGTCTCGTGCCCAGACTACGCGGTCCAGCTCGCTCTGCGGTCCGTCGGGAGTGCGTAAGAGCGGCGCTGCATGCAGCAGCACAAGCCAACACTACACCCGTAGATAACAAGATGCCTATAGTAAGTATACTGCTTTTAAACAAAACACTTTAACGGTTTAAAAGGCGACATATTTTAATTTGTTAAACTGTTTCGGAAATTATTTCAACTACGGCCCGATGTTTCGGATCCTTTGCAGCAGCCATGGTCACGGGGAGACGAGAGATAGAGAGTGTCTTTAATATCGAAGTAAAAACTGCTACGCTAGCGCCATCTGTTTCGTCGTAGTTGGTATTTGATGAAACTGGCGTCTTCGCATATACATAGTCTTCTTTATGATCTTTTATTATTGTTATATATTTTTTAATGCTATAAGAAACGTGTCGGTAATAGCTTAATTTTGAATACTTAATAATTAAGTGTTAATTCTTTGTAGAACCCGAAGCGAGCGGTTTTGGCGACAAAAAGCCGACGGCCCCCGCCGCCTGTACATAATCCAGCTAGTAATAAGAGTAAGTACTATTTTTTCATGTATTTATATGCTGTCTACTATTTTTAATACAGGGTTCAGTTCAGGAAAGGTTTCAAACCCAAGCTTTAATATCCAAGCAAGATGTGTTGTCAACCTATTTCAGTTTTGGGTTTTGACAATGGTTCGCGTCCCGGACGGAATTTTAGAATTCCTGACAGTGATGGGATTCGAACCCAAGATCGCACTACCATTAACAAACCCATGCTGTTGCTATAACAAGAAATTAAATATTTACCAACACCTTATATTGTTGGTATTTCCAAAGTCCCACGAAAACCTTGTACAATGTATAACATTCCTAATTCTCGTTTCTTTCCAGATATGAGACTGAAAAAAGGTATGAAAACAGCCAAGCAACGGCTCGGCAAAATACTGAAAATACACAAGATGATGTATTAGTCTAGCGCATATAGATATTGTATATTTAGTGAATGTTAGTTAAAATCGTATTAAATATTTTACTAGATGTATATTTTATATATTTAATTAGATCACGGACCAATCGGTGTTGTGTCGTATATGTATAAAACACTGATTTTGAATACACATTCTGTTTATCTGTATCATAATGTATATTTGTTTCGGAGTGAAAGACGTGCAATGAAAAAAACAGAAATTCACCCTTATATTATCTTATTTACTGTATTTTTATTATATCTTTTTGTTGGCGAAAAATCACAAACTATAAATAGTTTTTATAACTAAAGATCTGAGAAGTAAAAATATTTAGGTTTAAAAAGGTTTTTTAATCGGTCTTATTGAGCCTAACATGATTGTGCATAAATAGTATTTTAAGTAATTAACGCGAGTAGTGCACATTTAAACCCTGTGTCAAATCTGCTACGCTAGCGCCATCTGTTCGTGTATAGTTAAAGTTAAAAATGAAAATTGTCGGTTTCGTTATACTCATTAAAGCGTGTTTTACCCCATTTTAGTTCATTGTGTTTTACTCGCGTTCACTACAAATTTAATTTAGTAAATAACATGACACAATTATCAGTTGAACATATGTATTTGAATGTTTAGAGAAAAGTATTTGGTCGTTAAAGGAAATCAGTTTAGCTCAGTCTTGTTAGCGCTCTTAAATAAGGCAATAGTTTATTTGCAGGAGGTGCACGCGAAAAAAATAATCAAAACGGTGATATAAAGT
The DNA here is from genome assembly GCA_963661955.1 of Leptosia nina. Taxonomy (NCBI): domain Eukaryota; kingdom Metazoa; phylum Arthropoda; class Insecta; order Lepidoptera; family Pieridae; genus Leptosia; species Leptosia nina. Next base: position 8,137,868 of record CAVLEF010000008.1, read on the forward strand.
TTTATACTCGATACAAACCTGATCTTATATCGTATAGTTGAGAATTGCCCTCCTGATCAATTGATGCTTAACAAATCATGTTCTATCGGTTTTTGGAATAGGCCATTGCTCTTTTAATCATCAATAAGAGAACGTTCGTTATTGCCTAAGCAAACGTAAGCATAGCTTAACACACACCCCCCCCTCTTCGCCTTATCAATTAATAAGTGTTGCTCCAATACCATGCCATTGTGTGCAATAACATGGTAAAAATAAGAGATTTCGAACTATTAACAAGACACCATAAGTTTTTATAAGACTTAAATGTTGTCGGCTTAAAATGCAAAATATATATAACCCCTACCTCCCTATAGTCCTTACATAATTCTCCCCCACCTCCCCTAAGTGCTTACGCAATAGTTGAACGACCCTTACTACTTAAAAATAATATTGCTGTTCTCCTGTACCACCGATACGTGTGAGATATTGTGTAAAACTCGTTTTAGCGTTAAGTATTTTAGTCCTAAGTTCGTTTTTCTATTGTTGTTTTGTTACGGAAGTAGTGTTGGCGCGATGTTTGTTTTGCGAAATTTATTAAATTATATTAAACTACTCGAATTACTGTACTTTCAATTATTAGCCCGAAGCGGAATAAAAAAAACCTTGACGGGCTCGTCGGGTCAATGGTAGCTATGTTTGACTAGTAATCAATGGAGTGTGGGTTCAATTCCAGCCAGGTCCAGTATGTTTCTGTATATTAAATTCGTGGTAGAAAAATCGAAATGAAAAAGCCGCGTAGTTTAATCTATAGATTCATAATATTCACAGTCAATATAGATCTTACTGCGCCGATATGTGGCTGGGCTATGACACCTTCCATCAAGTGAACCGCCCATGCTTGTCTGTTACAAATAAATTTGTGCTCTACCTCAAACGATATCGTGAAACAGCCATCGACCAATATTTTATTGTAAGCTTACAAACAGGGTGTTATATTAAAATTAAACTTTGTTTTTATACACTTCTATAAGGCGATTCGTAAACATCAAATTAATATTTCAGTGACGTACAATTTAACAAATAAAGTTCTTTCGTCAGAAGCTAAGTTACTAAAGCGTCGTTTTCTATTAATTTGTAGATTTTTTTTCGATACTTATATATAGAATTATGTAGTTAAAATGATATATAATATCACTTAGTATTGTGCCTCAAGATCTGTTTGATTGACGTAAGTATAAACTAATTGATGGAATTTCGATGGTGGTTCTACGTAAGGGGCCTTAAAGTCATTGACAACGGTTATTTTTTGGGTTTCAATAATTTTTAGTGGTTCCGTAGCTAAACATAAACGGTTATATTTAAATAAATAAATAATCTAAATTTAAATACAACAACTTAACGGTTTAAAATGCAATATATATTAGTTAAACTTATTTGAAAATAGTTTCAATTATGGCGAAACGTCGGGCCGTTTTAAATCTGTATTACCCGCGTAAACTACAGACAGTATATAATTGTTCAAAATGTATGTTCTTCTGAATAAACGTAATGATGTTTACTTTTAAAACAATAATTTCTCTAGGGATATCCACAAGATACTTGTTGTATGTATAATTTAAATATAATTACTAAATTTCAAATAAATATTTACAGGGCGTTTATACAAAAAACTTTGATACATTTTAAATAATAAAAATAAGTTAACTATGAAATGTATGCTACGGAACCCTTCGCGCGAGAGTCCTCTCGCACTTGACCGATTTTAATACACTTTAATTTTTTACAATATGTCAGATTATTACAGACAAGAGCCACCATCCTTATGTTAATTCACTATATATACAGATTATGTATTAGAACTCATATTTAAGCTAAACCACAGATTGTATTTATAAGAAGAGTAGTGTAATATGTTGTAATAATACTGATTTATATGGTGGCTTGTATGTTGTGAAGAAAAGAGAGTTTTCTAGATGTACACTGTCTTTTATTTACCCTCCCCTCCCGCAAAGATTAAGAACTATTATGAAAATTTAATTTACTTTACTCTCTATAAAATTATAAAAATCATGTAGATTGGTAAAAAAAAATATAACTAACCTTAGTAATGTTTTTTATTTAAAAAAAAGTCAAAATTATATAATATAATTTATTGTTCTTACAACAATAATTTGTACTTAAATAATCTAATAATATAGTGGAATAAATAATATCTTTTAAATGATCCATGACACATTTTTAACACATACCCATGACACACTTCGTTGCAACTTCAATATGAGGATTATACACTGAACGGTTTAAAACGCGAAATGTATTAGTTAAACCTATTTACAAATTGTTTTAACGTTTCGGATGCTTTACAACAGCTATGGTCACGGACTGGAAATCGAGGGTGTCTAATGTCTAAGTAAAATAATGTATAAATAACATCTACCTAAATAATAATATTTCGCGTTTTAAGCCGTTAAATGTGTACAGTTGTGAACTACAGACAGTATTTAACATGGCACTTTTTTCTCTTGTGTCCTCTTTCATTATTTTTTTTATCTAGCTCTTGAAAAACTACTTGTTAATGAAAAATATACATTTTGCTTTAACAATTATTAATAAATCAATCACGCAGTGTTTATTAACTATAGTTCAACTCAGTTTTAAGTTATACCTTGAAGGGGGACAGAGACGCTACTATTAGCATATATTTTGCTGCCCCAAGCTGAACTTTTAGTGGAGAAAAATATATGTGCAGTTCTTTAGGGGATTAGCGTGTACATACCGACAAAAACGTTTTTCTTCCCCTACTCAGTTTCCGACGATTAAATAGACAGACATTGTATGTGTATTGCTTTATTATAGTATATTATTACCTCACGACCGGTTCTGTTTGAAAAAATGTAAACAATTATAAATAGTTGCAAATAATATATTGTGCATTAAGACTAGAGATTCAAGGGTAGACAAGATACAACGCTACAGATAATAAATTTACTTCTCTATACCTTTTTTATTACGCAGAAAAAACAATCACGGGGTTTACTTATTACTAAATTACGGATTGTGTTTAGGCAGCGTTACCTCGACCGCTTCAAAGCATCCGAAACGTCGGGCCGTAGTTAAATTAATTTGTAAATAAGTTTAACGAATATATTTCATGTTTTAAACCGTTAAAGGTGGTTTATTTCAATGTGTACTGCTCGCCTAAACTACAGACTGTACTGAATTTACTTACTTGGATCAGACGGGATTTGAACCCACGACCCCGTGGTTGAACCACATTAAAACTCGAGTTTATCACGAAATTGTTATTTATGGTTTTTTAAACCTTGATGTAAGACTATCCTAAGGTAAATTTATAGTGCTGATAAAAATGTAATTAGTACATTTTCTACATAATTTGCTTATCGAAATAAAATAATACTACATATTATGTTAATTATTCGAACCGCGACATGCTTTACATATTACTTAAGTAGGTAAAGTAATAAAGCCTAGACTAATATATCAAGCGCGACAGGCCTCAGGGTCTAAACACATACCTAAACAATAAGTTGTTTCGGTCGAACACAGTACAGAAGTACTACTACTTCCCTGTAAATACAATTGATCAATAACTCTGTATTTTCGTATCCAATGATTTTGTTAAAAGCGTAATACATTGAACCTCAATATGTAAGTGTTAAGGTTGAAATTACATTGCGCGTGAGTGCACAAGGTTGAAAACTCGACGTTTAGAGCAACAGCACCAAAGGGTGTGGATGCCGTTTCAAGTCTTGCCCGTGTCGGACATTTTTTCCAAATATACTTTTAATTTATATAATGCCATCGTGTTCAAACATGTAAAAAAATATTACAAGTTGATCAGATATAAAAATGCGTTTACCCTGTGCCTCACAGGGAAACCCAAATTTCACTAATACTATTGTGATTTGTTCTATATAACTGGACTACTGCATCGCCTATCTTGATTGTGTTTATACGCTGTCAAAGACTGCGTAGACTTCAATTCTTCCGGAGACAACGGCCGTCCACGGAACTCGTCTTCGATGTCTTGCAACGTCCTATCCTTGGTTTCAGGAAGGAAGAAATACTCTATCACCAGGCAGTACGCAACAATAGCAGCGTAAATCACATAAGCGCCGTGTATTCCTATGGTCTTGAACAAATATGGAACAGTCTTGAGAATGATGAAGAAGTTTCCGGACAGGAAGAAAACACTTATGCTACCAGCTAGACTTCTGTAATCTAGGGGGAAGAGTTCCCCTGCGATTATAAAGGGTAATGGTACCGTTCCAGTGGCGATCGTCACCATGTGAATGTGTATTAATAAGATTCCAATGAGAGGATGGTCGTACGGTAGCATATTGTGCACTTTGAGGTAGCTGTAAGCAGCTATAGCCAGGAACGCGAATACGTTCAAACCAACTGTCGCAAAAAGCATCGTTCGCCTCTTCACCTTCTTGATGATCCACACAGCGATTCCATTAGAGATGATCCTTTGTGCACCCAAAGTTATAACCATCAAATAAATGTTCACCTCTGTTCCTATAACATTGGTGAATACATCGAGGGTATAAGCTGCTAAGATATTTGCTCCAGCCCACTGGCTCAAAGTATACATATGAATCATTATAAATATCGGTTTGTAGAATTCTCTTTTACGTATCGTAGTGTTAAAGAACACTATGTTAGCTTTCAGTCTTTTGGAGAACGTGTCTGCGACGACAATTTCAGCCTTGGCCTCCCTGACAATAACACTAGTTTCGATCATACGTCGCAATTCCTCCTCTTCCGAATCTCCTCTCAACCATCTGAAAACACGTCTGCTCTCTTCGTATCGGCCCTGATCAGATAACCAAGCTGGAGTCTCCGGAGAATATAGAACGATGACCAGGTCGAAGAACATGACTACGGCTATAACTAAAGCGGCGACTTGCCAGTAGAAGAATGCTCCTAAGGTGTGGGCGAATAGAACACCGATAGCTATTGACAATGATATGGTGGTTAAGAAGGCTCCTCTGTTCTTGGGACTGGTGTATTCCCCTATTAGAACAGGCCCTAGAGACGCAGTCATGCCCATAGCAGTTCCCTTCAAGAATCTACCGATGAGGAACACTTTGATGTTTGTTGCCAGGATAACGCAGAACCAGCCCACTAGCATTGTAATTATGCTTAGAATGTTTGCTGTACGACGTCCGTATTTTGCCATAACCGTAGGTATGATGAAGTTACCAACGATGAGGGCAAATCCCAAGATGGCGGCTGGAAAGACAGATAGTTTAAGGGTATGAGTTTATTCATTAAATTTAACAAGTTTTATTTTGAAAATTGAGTTTTTAGTAATATGCCCTAGTTCTGTTTCTGCCTCATAACTGTCTATCGACGTGCATAGTAAGTAGTATACTACTTACTGTGCACATAATATTTAATAATGTAAAAGTAATATAATTTGTTTTCTATCCAACATCGTTCGTGTCAAGGTCGACTTAAGTAATATTAATTTATTTTTTTATGTTATTTATAGAGACGCAAAATTTAAACAGAGCAAGGGTTTCTAATCTAATCACGAAGTGTTGTATCTTTCGTTTATATCTCACTGTTCATGGGTCAATCGCTTTGTTATTTAAATTTTGGGTTCACTTTCTTGGATTGTTCTTGTATTTCTAAAACTCATGCGCAAAAATGTTGTCGTGAATTGAAAAAAAACACAATGCTACTTAGAAATAGCAAGTACAAGATATCCCAATTTATAAATTATCATCGGCTAGTTGCCCCGATGAACAAAATCGTGAGGGAGACTAGCCTTATTAATTGAAAAATAAATAGGACGTAATTCTCCGATCTATTGAACATGCAAATAAAATTTCATTAAATCGGTTTCGATTCTACTTTTAACACTAGATTTTTAATATATTAAAATTGAAATGAAGTATTACTGTTAACGTCTAGTAAAATTTCAAACCAATAATATTTAAATAAAACACTTTAACGGTTTTAAACGCGATATAATAGTTAAACTTATTTAAAAATGATTTTAAACTTCGGCCCGACGTTTCGCATGCTTTGCAGCAGCCGTGGTCACGGGGAGACGGTCTCCCGCTAACGTGTGTAATAAACCGTTAAAGTGTTTTATTTAAATGTGTACTACTCGACAGTATTTAAACAATAATATTCTTTGACCACGAACGGGTTCTTTAATAGTTACCTACTCTTCCTATCTACACAAACTTTCGCATTTAAAACTTAAAAAAAAAAACAAAATAAAATTAAATATATCAAAGTTAGGATAAGACAATCTAGTTGGAATGCGAAGTTATCTTACATATCCACGATCCTGTGACGTCATCGATGGGAATGATGGAGTCTGGTTTCCGTAGCTGCGGCAGCGCTATGGCTGCAAATCCCATCGTCAAGCCATGCGACGACAGGTTCAAAGAGACTCCTAGTGTCACGAAGCACTGGAAAAAAATAAAACGTGAAATCCCGTTTCTCCCTCGTGGGGTATGGGGCGAACATATTTCTGTGTCCATTTCACTGATCTGTTAGCAAGCAAGTAGTTGAACAGACTTCTATGCCCTGCCCGACCAAAACAATTGTTTTTTTTCTTGGGATTCGAACCCAGGAGCTCTCGCGCTTAACACAATGCTAGAATACGTTTAACCATTTACAGAGGCGGTTAAAAAAAAAATATAGTTCTAGGAACATATAGATGTGGGTAGATGCAAAATTTGTACATCGAATATACTTGCCCGTTAATCCTGAGTTTGTATTTTTTAAAACTTTTCAACACAATCATAAGATAATATAAGAATAAGTAAGTATCATTACAACCTAATGTAATATTAATTGTTATTCTTATATGTCTAGTTTATCCTTACTAATATTATAAATCGAAAGCTCTGTCTGTCTGTTACTCTTTCACGTCAAAACTACTGAACGGATCTGAATGAAATTTGGTACACAGATGGTCTAGACCCTGAGAAAGAACATAGGCTATTTATTGCGAAAGGGGGGTTGTAAGGGGTTGAAAGGGGGGGTGAAAGTTTGTATGGAAATTCGTGTTTTTTGAAGCTAGATAAATGAAACTTTTTCTTTGACTTTTTGGGAATAGGAGTAGGAGTGGGAGTGGGAGTTACATTAGGAGTGATGTGAGATGAGAGTGTTGCGGCAAAATAGCACTTACAACATAAATAGGCTGCCTTAAATGCGCCCTTACATAAATTAGTAAACCGCCTAAATAATTAAAAACTCTACCCCAAGTCACTATTCCACGCGAACGAAGTCGCGGGCACAGCTAGTATGAAATAATTTCAATATAATATACTAGCTGTGTCAGCGACTTCGTCCTCGTAGAATAGTTATTTTGACGACACGACATCGGTCGCGTCCCGTTGCTCTTGCAAGTTAATCTTTAAAGATGGACATATAGTGTCGCGGACATTTTTTATATCTTTTAAAGAGGGATCATTCTTTCATATATATTTTTTGTGTCTTGAACCGTTTTTGCAGCGTACGCATCTGAATCCTCCAGAAATTTAAAATTTCCCCCGTTTTGTTAACATTTCCCGTTGTATCTTCGCTTCTATTCGTCACAGCGCGATGTTTTACAGCCTATAGCTTTCCTCGATAAATTCTCTATCTAACACATAATATTTTTTCAATTGGAACCCGTAATTCCTAAGATTAGCGCGTTCAAATAAACAAACAAACTCTTCAGCTTTATATATTAGTAATTAAATTATTAAGTAAAAATATATTATTTAATCCTCAATCCTGGATGTTTCTTTAACGGCTACTAATTTAGTAGTTAAAACTAGGGCCGACAGCTTAATGTCTAGATCTCTTGACTTCTGGATCTCATGATTTGTACTCCAGTAGAACCATTAGACCAACTAGACAATTTAAAAAGGAATAATTGTCTTCGTTCTTATCATTATTTCTTCACTCCCACTAATTAAAATAAATGGTTAATCTTACACGAGAATATTTATTCAATTCTGACGTAGTTCCTGAGATTGGTCCGTTCAAACAAACTCTTCAGCTTTATAATTTTAGTATAGATAATTTAAAAAAATAAGATATAATAACTAACGTAGGTATATTATTTTTATGCGCAAGACCTTCACTTGTAGCAATTAGCCATAGCTATAAAGTTAAGTGTTTAATAGAACTAGATATATCAAGTACTAACAATACATCAACTACGGTTAGACAAGGACAAGAAAATGTTTATTGCATACTAAATTAAACACCCATCTCAATCTCTACAATACTTAATTCTTTCAACGAGAAAAACATAACTGAGGTGTCTCCCCGTGACCACGGCTGCAAAGCATCCGAAACGTCGGGCCGTTAATAATAATTTTCAAACACGCTTAACTAAACTATAATGCGTTTTAAACCGTTAAAGTGTTTTATTTCAAACTCTAAATTTATTAGTTAACTTAGTACGGTATTTTGATATTTCTATCATCAATTCAATAACCATATCTGGATCTATAGATGTCACCAAAAAATGGTGAATACCGTTGTATTACAATTTGTCTAGCGAGATTTTAAATCAACAACAGTTTGTTAATGTTTGTAGTTCAACTGTTGTTGTATTTGATCGGACCAAACGGGTCTAAAATGTCCATAGTCTTAGAAAGAACATTATTTTAAAAACATATCGATCCCAGTGGGAATCGAACCTACAACCCTAATCGACTTTTCTTACAACGCACAGACACAGTGTCGGAAAGTTTGTACAGTTTTCTAATCGTAGCGAATTGAGATATTGTTTAAGTACTGTTTCGTGTTTATCAACGCTTATCGATAGAAAGACGTGATAAGAATCGATCGGGGATCGTTTAAGGCAAATTTAACTAGCAAAAACGTAAAAACCCGTTACCCCCCGTGGGGCATTGGGGCAAATATATCTCTGGTCCGATTCACTGATGGGTTATTTACAGGCAAGTTGATCAGACTTCTGTGCCCTGCCCGACCGAAATCATCTAATGTTTCGCAGTTAGTATAGTAAAGTAACTAGCTAAAATTTAAGAAGAATTGGCAAGACACTCGCCGTCACTCCTTTTATCGTCAAGTTAAGATTCTTTCGCGTTTACGCAACGCTAGGTTACACCACTGACCAAAGAATCTCTATTATACTTAAGTAATGAGTTATTACGAATAAGTTAACTAATATATTTCGCCTTGTAAACCGTCAATATTGTTAAAAGATTTATCTCGAGTTATATTATCTACGTTTTGCAATTAAAATAATAATTCATAATTATTCAAGTAATTTATTAATAATAGTTTTTCCTTATACTGTCAGCAAAATACAACATTTGAACTGTTTAAAACGCGATATATTATTTAAACTTATTTGAAAATGATTTTAAACGTCGGACCGAAGTTAAAAACCATTTTCAAATAAGTTTAACTAATATATCGCGTTTTAAACCTTTAAAGTGTTTTATTTAAATGTGTACTACTCGCGTAAACTATAGACAGTATTTAATATTCAACAGTTGTCAAAATAGTAAAAAGAATGACTTAATTCGATGAACGAGTGGGTTACATGTGTAAATGGTACAATTGGGTGTGGAGTTCGATACCCGGTCACGCATTAGCAATATTTATCTTTGTATTATCCTATTAACAAGAATAATTCCGACTGTGTCCTGACCGACCGAAATAGTTCATTGTTATCCCGGAATTCGAACCGAGGGCCCCAAATTGAACCATTGATAAGTATAATAGTAAGTTATAGCTTGAGTATTTTACCTTCCATCGAGTGAACCATGTTTCTCTTCCCTCTTTCATTAAAAAGGTATTAATAAGGTTTGTGTCGAAAGTAAGTAATAGTACACTAGCTCTGTCAGCGACTTCGTCCGGCATCCAAATTCGTTATTGCAAACCTGTTCTACTTCATAAACTAAAGCTGTTACCCACGACGTCGATTGCGTCCCTTCCAGTCGTTCTTACAAGTTAATCTTAAAGGATAGACATAGAGCGTCGCGGACTTTTTTTAGATTATTTAAAGAGGAATCATTCTTTCATACATTATTTTGCGTTCTTGAACCGTTTTTGGGTACGCCTGGAAAAATTTTCCCAATTTTTTTCACATTTCTTGCTGTATCTTCTCTTGTATTAGTCACGGGACTCAAGACAGGACAGGATGTTTTATAGCCTATAGCCTTCCTCCATAAATTCTCTAATCAACACAAATATTTTTTTTTTAATTCGAACCTGTAGTTTCTAAGATTAGCGCGTTCAAACAAAAAAACAAACTCTGCAGCATTATATATTAGTATAGATGAGCACACAATACTGCGAACGTAATGAGGAAAAATCCAACAAGGACACTGACACTTTTAAATAAAAACATATTTAACAGTTTTAAACGCGAAATGTATTTGTTTGTCCACGACCACGTCTGCTTCAATGCATCCGAAACGTCGGGCCGTAGTTGAAATAGATGCTTAGTAAGGTAAATAATACATAACGCTTTTGAAACCGTTAAATATGTTTTATTTAAATTTGTTCAACTCGCGTGAACGACAGAGAATACTTAAACTATTACGAATACATGATTTTTATCGACAAAACGCGTGGAAACAACATATTTTTCAGTTAAATTTTTGCCAAGCTATGTGTTTACCTGTTTCTTAAATGGCGTGATCCAAGACTTCCCCATAACGAAACACAACACTTACATCACGGAACTAAATACACTTTGAGTTGAAACCTTCAAGATTTTTATCACGCATCGATAGTGTGGACGACAGATCATTTGTAATATTAGATTAAATAATATTCACTTCACTTGAAAATGGCCGAATGCCAAGTTATATAAATAGACATTGACATAACGGTACGCACAACGCAACTACCTTTTAAGCTATGCTCGCATTTAAATAAAACACTATAACGGTTTAAAACGCGATATATTAGTTACGTATTTGAAAACTTATTTCAAACCAAATACTGTCTATAGTTTACGCGAGTAGTACACATTTAAATAAAACACTTTAACGGTTTAAAATGCGATACATTAGTTAAACTTATTTGTAAATGATTTTTAACATCGGCGCCGCAAAGCATCCGAAACGTTGCGCAGCCGAAGTTAAAAATTATTTTCAAATAAGTTTAACTAAGGTTAAAGTTAAAGTGTTTTATTTAAATGTGTACTACTCGCGTAAACTATAGACAGTATTTTATATTCGCATTTTCAACACATGACACAAATTTTATCATACTCCAAGAAACAATAATAAATTTGCATTTTACAAGTATAATTATATGCTAATTTCAAACTATCAGTTAAATAAATAATGAAAAAACTAGCTTCTAAATAGACTGGGTCATTGTACACGTAGCAGTCTATAAACAACAGATTGTGGGTGTTAAACCTTTTTGAAACATGTTGGACTTCGTCTGGAAAACTGGATATGGACAGTAGGAATATCGTAATTCCGTCCAAATCACGAACCACTGTCCACAGATAAAAATCTGTGAAGTTTAACGGTGTGAAGTGCTGGGGATTACCAAAGCGAAAAAGGACGACAGCGCATCTTTTTCAGATGTTTCGTGGTCGTCTCTATCATGAATAAATATTTAAATAAAACATTAACGGTTTAAAACACGATATATATTACTCGAACTTATTTGAAAATTATTTTAACAACGGCTTGACGTTTTGTATGCTTTACACGAGCCGTGGTCACGGGGAGACGTGTCACCAATAAGTTTAACTAATATATATCGTGTTTTAAACCGTTAAGGTGTTTTATTTGAATGTGTACTACTCGCGTAAACTACAGTATAAGTAAATATTACAATCTTTGTAGTCCTAACCAAACTTTATGATTTTAATCACAATTAAAATACATATCTAACTTAACTTTAAACAGCTTAATTCACTTTTTATATTTTTGTAATTGTAATATTATTAATAATATTTCACCACACAGATACACTAAGACACGCGCGAATAGAACATATTAAAGTGGTAAATACAAGATATATTTTTATTTGCTAGACGTGGGCGAACTGAGAACATTAAGTATTATAAGGTATGTTATATATGCATAATATAACACACAAACACGTTTCAGGTAACAAAAAAAACAAATGAATGTCGCGAAATGTATTGAAAAGCGATAATGAAAAAGTGTAAAATACATTTGCATTTTTTCATTATTCATGTAACAAACAAATTGAAACATCGAAGTGTTCTTTTACTATCGCGATATGACCCGAATTCGAAACCCGGGGGCGCAGCATAGTTTCGTAATAAAATTCGAGTGTATATAAGTACATAGTTTTAAACTAATAGCTATGTTTCAAGATTCATGACATCAACTAACAGACAATTACTTTTAACCGTTTAAAACGCGACACATATTATTTGATTTTTACTTCGATTTAGATTGCTTTACATCGGCCGTAACGAGGAGTTTGAACTACAAATAAACATTAAGATAAATGTTTCGCGTTTCAATCCGTTAAATTAATCTTATTTATTGCGTACAACACATAATACATAAGCGGCGCTAGTCATTCTTATTTACTATATATATAACTATATTTTTTTGCTTACTAAAATATTCAAAGTTAAGATAAAACCATTACAGAATCTGTATGTGTATCTCAACTCAAATAAACATCATACTGTATATTTCTTTAACATAAGAACATAAGAAGCATATTTTAAATTTTTATCAGCGATAATGAAAATGTCTTATTTATCTTTGACTAAGCGTATTGAGTTATTTAACAGATGTTATCTTTAAAACTTTCTTTGACCCACTTCTTTTAAAATAGTTTTATTGCTTAATATTAAAATCATATTAAGGTTATGCGCAGACTTTAAATCTATTGTTTGTCTGTTCCTTTGACGAACAATCTATAATAACAATATAAAAATTAATAATTTAGCAATGATTTTTGTAAATCAACAAATATGGTAGATATTTTTGTTTGTTTTTAAAAATCATCCAATCAATCCTTTTTTATTTTAACTTTCAAAAATATAATAGGAAATGTTACGGTGAACGAAGAACACGATACGATGTTAAGCAAAGTTTCTTGTAGATCACTTTGCTCAAATAATACAACAGGCGTTTCATTTGACGCTACGTAGACGGCAAACTAAGGATGTTAACAAGTTATTTTTTTACTCATGAATTCTCTCTCTTCTCTTTCTGGTACTTAAAATAAATTAACAATAATAAAAGCGATAGATTTTCATTTTTAACGGTGAAAATTATTTTATTTATCCTAGGTATGTCAAATTTACAAAATTATTATTTACATCTTAAAAACAAATCTTTAATCTGTTTAAATTTTCAGAGCAAAGCACGACAAACAAATAAACATTTAGTACATCATCTATACTATATATAAAGCTGAAGAATTTGTTTGTTTGAACGCGCTAATCTCAGGAACTTCGGGTTCGAATTGAACAATTATTTTTGTGTAGCATTTATCGAATAAGGCTATACAAGATCGCGCTGTGACTAATAGAAGCGAAGATACAGCGGGAAATGTGAACAAAACGAGGGAAATTTTTCACCTCTGCGTGTTTCAGATGCGTACGCTGCCAAAACGTTTAAAGACACCCAAAAAATACGTATCAAAGAATATTTCTTCTTTAAATGATCTAATAAAATGTCTGCGACATTATATTATGTCTATCTTTTGAAATTAACTTGCAAGTACGACGGGACCCGAACGACGGATCGCAAGCGACGAGACGCGAGCGATGTCGTGGGCAGCTTAAATCTATAAAGATGTAGAGATTTGCAAAAACAAACCCCTGTTTTTGCTTGACCTTCTTATACAAAGAATAGCCCGCGACTTCGTCTGAAAGTTATTGAATATTAATTTAAAAAAAAACGTTCTCAGCTTTATAAATTATCTTTAAAAGATAGACATAATATATTGTCGCGAACACTTTTTAGATCATTTAAAGAAGGCATATTATTTAATACATATTTCTTTTTTCTTGAACCTTTTCGAAGCGCACGCAACGAAAATCCTCAAAGATGAAGAATATTGCCGCGTCTAGTGCGTTCAAATAAACGAACAAAGCAACAGCTTTTTAATATAATAGATGAAAAATATACAGAAGAAACCTCGCGGTGCGTCGCTAGCTATAAACCAGCTTTATCCAGTATTCGCTATGCGCGCACGCAAAAAACAAAGTGTATGTTATCCTTTGTAATCTATTTCCCCATACTAAAATCTCATTATATTTAACTTATTACGATGCCAAAAACTGTGTTCTTTTCCTAGACATGATGTTAGTAAATGTCTTATAAATAATGACGGGTGATAGCGGTAATCTCAGTTGTAAAGTTATGTGTACGCTCATTTGAGTCGATAGTGTGTTTATATTCTTAGCGAGAACACAACGATCCTTTTAAACTGTAACGATGGTGCCACCTTTTGTTAAGCAGGTATTTGCATTTATTTAATACTTATGCTATTATATTTTACTCCAACTTGACCCCACTTGTATTCCGAATATCCAAAGCCAAAATAAGTCGATAGCACATCTTGTTTAGATGTTTATTAACTGGGTTATTTCACCTTCTATCAAGTGAGTCATGCTTCTCTGTCCTTCTCTATTACAAAAAAACACACCATAGCCCTCTAGATTTTTAATTGATTTAAAAAATATAATAATTTATTAAATAACATTGGCGTTTGGACTTTTTTGTTTGATGTTGGTAATGATTTATTAATATAAAGAAACATTTTCATTAAATGTTGTTTCTTAATTTATATAAGTACTTAAGATAAATAGACAATTTATGATTGTGAGGTACTTGTAACTTATTAATTCCGAGCTCACGATTTTGCTATATTTTGCCAAAAATGTATAAAAGAGAAGGTGGAGAGAGATAAAGAGAAGAGAAGGTAGTTAAATAATTTTTATATTAATATAACATCATTATAACTAGTACCACCACGCCAACGGAACTATGGATATTTAAGGATTTAAATATAATTTTTCAAAATATTCTTCTACGTGGACTGTTACTGACGTTGGATATTCGGAATCCACAGACTGAAGCCTAAACACGATTAAACCTCATGGCTTTTTCATCTGTGGACATGGTGTGGTGGACGGAATTAAGATTTCCCCCATTTAATATGCGACTTCATGTAACATGTTGGGCTGGGAATGGGACCCACAACCCGTTGGTTATTAGCCATACATTGCTACACAGAACCAAGTTCAACTAGCCCGTCAAAACAAAATACTATGCACGTCGTTTACTTTAATTATTGATAGTAAACGTTATTTAATTATTAAGGCTTTCATTTAATTTGTTGAAGTTAATCTTTAGGATTTGGTAGCTTTGAAGTGTATTAAAAATTTTAAGCGTCTAATACTTGTAGGCAAGTCGGTGTACATCTTCGTAACACAGGTTTTGAAAACTTTAATATTTTTCATTCCTATGTGCACATGATGGTACTGCATAAATTAAAAATCGATTATAAATTGAAAAAAAAATACGATGACGTGTAAGACACGGTGGCTCAATTGGTTATAGCGACAGCACGGAACGCTGTTGATGCCGGTTGATGTCCTGCCCGTGTCTTTCTTTTGTCAACTTATAATTGATTTTTTTACCTAACAATACGAAATATCTACATCTCCAACAGACATGGGTGGTGCTTGGAGTCTTACTCAACATGCTTGGTCAAGGTATGGTCCTCAGTTACACAGCATGTCTTCTGCCATCACTGCAAGCGCCAGATTCTGATATCAAAATCAACATTCACACAGCTTCATGGATTGGTATGACGTTTTTTTTTGGCTTGGAATTAAAACAAAGCTTTAGCTTGTAGCTTAGCTCAGCTAAGCTAATTTGACGTCAATTGTTTGTGATGACCTTATAAGTATCTAAAATAATCAAAAAGGTTACAACTCTTATTTACTAGACTTTGTAGATTATTTATTATTTTTTATTTTACTTGAAATAAACATGGCATTAAGAGACTGATCCTAGGTTCGAATCTCGGGGAAACAATAGATTATTTCAGTTGGGCAGGGCACAGAAGACTGATCAACTGATAAGATTAAATTACAGCTTTTATCGCAAGTACGATTAATAGCTGTAATTTAATAGATGAGGAGGTTTCCAAAATCATTTTTGTTACCTAAAATAATTACGCGGACGAAGTCGCTGGCACAGCTAGTATAAAATATAAGAACATACGGATACATCCTTATGTATTTATTTATACAGTTTTGCGCATTGTAATAAGAACAAACAACGTAATTAATTTTATAACAAGCATAATATGACTTTATCTAGTTCAGTAACAACTCATTATCTCAGTTATATTGCCCATCGTAAGAACATTGATTTTATAAGAAAATCCTTCTTCTTGTACAGTCCTAGCACAGTATGGATTATAGAATATAGATCGAGGTTGATCTCGAATGATTTTTCGAATCGCATTATCTTAATGCAAGAGGCACTTGAAAATATTTCGTCATTAGATATAAAGAAACATGACCGGCTTTTTGGTCTAATGGTAGCAATATATATATGAATGGGTCGTGGATTCGATTTCCACCGAATCCAACATATTTCTAATCAGTTCATAATCTTTTTGAAAGATGTTGGATGTCGTCTGGCAATCTGGATAGTACGTGGTAGGAGTATTACGATATACGAAATATATATATATACGATAATTCCGTCCGGGTCACTAGCAGACGCTTATACATTTCAATCTAAAATATTTAATTTAAAACCTATTTTAGATTGAAAATATTCAATGACACTTGGATCGGTATCCACAGTTATCCCGGCTGCAACCATTTTAGCTACCGTGTAAAGAAGATTAGTTTTCCAAATGGTTATTAAAAATATACTCTATTTTCCAGCGTCATGCATCGGGATCGCTGGCTTTGGTGGATTCTTCGTATCCTCGCTCCTAATGGACACTCTTGGAAGAAAGAAGGCTCACGCTATCGTCATTATTCCTGGTATTATTGGATGGATGCTGATTTATTTTGCTCGGGATGTCACCACAATTGTAATCGGAAGGCTACTCGGAGGGTTTGCCGCCAGCGCCACAGTTTGTTTGGGAGCCGTCGTCATCGGCGAATACACGAGCCCTTCGAACAGAGGAATGTTCTTGAACTTGAAGACCACAGCAGTATGCTTAGGGAATATGGTGATTCACGTCTTCGGACATTTCTATCATTGGAGGACCATTGCTCTTATCGGGATAGTACCGCACGCGGTAGCCTTTGGCATTATCATGACCTGGCCGGAAAGCCCTTCGTGGTTAGCATCTAAAAACCAGTTCGAGCAGAGTGAAAAATCCTTCGAATGGTTAAGAGGGACGAGCGATAAGTCGCGCAAGGAATTGGACGAACTGCTCCACGCGCAGAAAGGAAGATTGGAAGAGAAGCCAAAAACACCATCTTTGAGAAGAAACGTTGAGGAGTTCTTCCAGAAGTTCACGCGTCGTGACTTCCTGAAGCCTCTAATAATAGTCATATTCAGCGCTATGCTTCTCGAAAACTGTGGCAGACATATCTTTCCCGCGTATGCTTTGCAAATTATTTCAGAAGTCACTGGCAGTAAGTCCAACTCCTTCTATTACACTTTGGCCATTGATATAATAATTACAACGAGCGCATTCTTCTCTTCTGTTCTTGTTAAATTGATGAAGCGGCGCACTTTGTTATTGGGCACTGGATTCGCCGCATACGCAGTCTTGATGACTGTCTGTTTATACTTATTTGTAGCAGCCAAAGGTGTGATCTCACCAGATCGTACGTGGATCCCCATTTCAATATTTGTGTTGTATTTTATTCTGGCGAATTTAGGTTGTACACCTATACCGTTGGCTTTATTGGGCGAAGTGTTTCCCTTGCCGCATCGAGGTGCAGGATCTCTAGCAGCTGGTTTTATTATGTCCATCATGCTACTATTTCCTTTACAAATTACACCGTATTTATTAGAGAGTATCAAAGTCTACGGTACGTTCTTCTTCTTTGGATCATTGATGGGCATCTCTTTACTGGTACTCTATTTCATTCTACCTGAAACAAAAGACAGGACGCTGCAAGAAATCGAAGACTACTTCAACAATGGAAGATTTAAAGAAGAAGATAACGATGAGGTGAACGAGAAAATGATTAAAAAGTGAAAGATTTAAATAAAACACTTTAACGGTTTAATACGCGATATATTCGTTAAACTTATTTGAAAATTATTTTTAAGTTCGACCCGACGTTTCAGATGCTTTCACGTTGTCACGGGGAGAATCGCATTTTAAAGCGTTACAGTGTTTTTTTTTAAATGTGTACTACTCGCGTAAACTATAGACAGTATTTAAGTGAAAGATTATTGGTACGTGGATCGTAAATGTAAATAACAGGAGACAATAAAGAGATTAGGGTGAAACAGGTCGTTCGTGTAGAAAGGAGACCGAAATCTAATCGTGGATTTAAATATTCGTAAATTTAATCTTAATCCGTGTATTTGTGACATTTAGACGATAAGGTGATATTATTGTGCACTTGTTGCTGTCGTAAATTCAAGTTAATTTGATGGACGTTAATAAACGAGTCACGGCTTCGATTCCCACCGGGTCCAACATTTTACAAATCAAGTTATATTTTTTTAAATATGTTCGATTTCGTGTTGAAATACTAAATGGGTGGTAGGAATATCCAACTTCCCCAAATCACATACCACCGTTCACTGCTGTGGACGGTAGTTTATGACCAACAATTTAAGTTTTAGTTTGTCGATTACTGAATATTTAAAGGCAATATAGGGCGGCAGCGCAATATTGTGATGTTACACGGCTGGGTATTTCAACTGCCATCGAGTGCTTGTCTGTCTTCCTGTATCATAAAAAGTTGATATCTGCAATATAGATTTACTTGGATGGTCCATCGAAGAATCCATCACGTGATCACGGTTGCAGTGATTGAACTCTCTACGTAGTTACATCATCCCACACTAAGGATATAGCAATCGACACTCCAGACTTAAGAGCTGGCTAAGCATACTTCATTTAGAGTTCTCAGAATATGAAATATAAACAATCATAGTTGGGATGGTGGAACGGTGAGAATTATAGACAGTCTTATAATGACCATGTAACAGTACAGTCTTATATTGACCACGTAGTAGTAAGGTCTAACATCGACCACCAGTAGTTAAGTCTAGTTTTAATAAATATATTCGCTTTTTAAAAAGGTCCCTCGGACACGTCGCAATTTGACTGGCGCTGCGGACAGGATATTATTCTACGAGTTTATTGCTTAAAAGGCACAAACATCGGCTTTTGCCATAGACTCGGTGTGTTTTAACGCTTTAAGAATATATCCTTATAACCAAAATAAATTTGTCGAAATAGATAAAGCGACTATTAAAGAGCGAAATATATCAGTGCAACTATAGTCAGAAGGATGGGAGGAAGCAGATTAATGTGAGTAAACCTCTTCACAATCCTGTATTTCTTTCCCTCTATTTCCGATTGTTGTATTAGTTTAAGATATTTTTAATTGTGATTTTATATTATATTGTGTTTTATGTAATACTAATACGTGACGTAACGACGTACATACAATTTACTTAATTTTAATCTTAATTTTAATTCTTTTTTTAATACCGAAATTTAAATACCATTAAATAAAATGCAGAACATAAAAGTGATTCCAAACGAATTGTTAAACATAATACCCAAATTTGACGGAGATGAGAAACTATTAAATTCATACATTAAGAAAAGCGAATACGTGATAAGAACGGCACGATTTGAACCAGTAACCAGTTGCCAAGACACTTATGTTTTTCATGCAATAACTAGTAGATTAGTTGGTAAAGCGGCTCATTTAATTAGTGAAAGGCAAGATATTACATCCTGGAATGACCTTAAAGAACTTTTAGAGAAACATTTTGGCGACCCTCGTTCGGAGGAGTGCATTGCAATAGAGTTAGAAAATATTAAAATCAAAAATGGCGAATCTTTTCTAGAATTCTGTAATCGCATTCAAAGCATTCGTAGTACGCTATTTTCAAAAGTAAATTTATTAAACGACGATAGTATTAAAGAAGCTAAGATGAACATATATAATAACTTATCCTTAAACGTTTTCTTATATAATTTACCGGAAGATATGATAAGAATTGTCAGACTTCATCGCTGCACAAAATTAGAGGAAGCTCTATCCGTAGTAATGGAAGAAGTCAATTTTATTAATCAATATAACTCTAAAAATAACAATAAATTAAAATATGGTCAAAATTTAATAAATAATAGCAAACCGACATTTACTCCTAATTTTACTCCTAATTTTACCCCTAACTTTAAATTTGGTATTCAACAAATAAAACCACTACAAGCTCAACCTCAAGGCTTTCGTCCTATAATCAATCAACCTCAAACCTTTAAACCACAACTTCAACCTCAAGGTTATCGTCCAAACCTACCACAAAATAATTTTAAATTCGGCATTCCCCAAAATAGACCACAAAACCCACAACAACAATTTGGGTACAGACCTCAAAATTTACCACAACAACAATTTAAATTCGGCATACCACAAAACCAAACGAAACCATTTAGATACGAAAATGACATTTCCATGAGAACAGCCCCACAACCAAAACCAAATATACCGCAAAGAACTGCGAATAATCTCTTTTATACACAAGACAATGACGAAGAATATCCATTAGAATTGTATGACCAACAAGAATTTTATATTAACGAAAATAATCATGAAAATTCCATTAACCAAATCGAGTATGAGCCAACGGAAAATCCCGAAAATGAAAATTTTTATATAATGGCCTCGGAAATGGAAACTCAGAAATAGTATATCTTAATCACCACGGAGCATTAAAATTACCCCATATCGTAATCCCAGAAATCAATTCAAAATTAATGATAGATACAGGTAGCACTAGATCCTTTTTAAATCCCTCAATAGCAAAAAAATATTTTTCCGATTATACATATCATGAACCATTTGAAGTGATAAGTACACATGCCCAAAGTTTTCATGATCAAGTAGTTTACATCCCATTGCTAAAAACATTTAAAAGTTTCGAATATCATAAATTTTACATATACGACGTAGATAATAATTACGGAGGATTGATAGGTTCCGATTTACTTAAACAATTAGACGCTAATATAGATATGAAAAATCAGATTCTAAAAACAAAAGATACTGAAATCCCAATAGTATATAGCCCCCCACATAGTGTATATTTAGAACCAAGAACAGAGACAAGAGTTCGAGTTCCTGTAAATTTAATTCAAGGTGAAGCAATAATAGAAAATTTCAGCTTTGGTGAAGGCGTTAGAATGCCCTCAGCAATAGTAAAGTGTGAAAATGGTTTTGCCACCACCATTATCCAAAATACTAATAAGAAATCTTTACAAATTACATTCTCTAAACCGATTAACGTCATTAAATTTAATAACTCTGAAATTAAATTAAATAATTTACAAAATAATTATAACCCACAAATAGACAATATTTTAAAACAAAACTTGTCAAAATTACGTCTGAATCACATGAATGAGGAGGAACGCAACAAAATTTACAATTTATGTTTTCAATACAGAGATATATTTTATAGTGAACACTTGCCCCTTAGTTTTTCAAACCAAGTAAAACATCAAATTCGAACCATAAACGAAGATCCAATTCACGTTAAACCATATAGACAATCTCCAGCTGAAGCAACCGAAATAAAAAAACAAGTAGATAAATTATTAAAAGACAATGTCATACAAGAATCCAACTCGCCTTGGTGTGCCCCGGTACACCTAGTTCCAAAAAAATTAGACGCGAGCGGCGAAAGAAAATTTAGAATGGTAGTTGATTATCGCCGACTAAATGAAATAACGACAGATGACAAATATCCGTTACCTAACATTACAGATCTATTTGATAAATTAGGAAAGAGTACTTATTTCTCTGTGCTCGATTTAGCAAGTGGATATCATCAATTGGAGATAGAAAAAAAAGATCAACCTAAAACAGCATTCTCTACGCAATTCGGTCATTACGAATTTTTACGCATGCCCTTTGGTCTAAAAACCGCGCCTGCGACTTTTCAACGCGCAATGGATAACATTCTACGCGGATTACAAGGCATACACTGCTTAGTATACCTCGACGATATCATTATTTTTTCATCTAGTTTAGAAGAACACATAGTAAAATTAAAAACGGTATTTGAAAGACTGCGCAAAACAAATTTAAAAATCCAATTAGACAAGTCAGAATTTTTAAGCAAAGAGACAACATATTTAGGTCACACAATAACTTCAGAAGGCCTTAAGCCAAATACGGATAAAATTGATGCTATTTTAAAATACCCTATTCCTAAAACAGCTACAGAAATTAAAAGTTTTCTAGGTTTAATAGGTTACTATAGAAAATTTATAAAAGATTTTTCAAAAATTACTCAACCGATGACAACATGTTTAAAAAAAAATTGCAAAATTATTATTAACGACGAGTATAAGAACGCTTTCGAAAAATGCAAAGAACTATTAGTAAATGCACCTTTACTACAATACCCAGACTTTTCTAAACCATTTATTCTTACTACAGACGCATCAGATTTTGCCCTAGGCGCTGTACTTTCCCAAGGTCCAATTGGAAATGACAAACCAATAGCATATGCTAGTAGAACACTTAATGATACAGAGAAAAGATATAGTACAATAGAAAAAGAATTATTAGCCATTGTATGGGCAGTCAAACATTTTCGTCCATATTTATATGGTACTAAATTCACAATTTATACAGATCATAGACCCCTAGCATGGTTAGATTCTCTTAAAGAACCAAATAGTAAATTAACCAGGTACAAACTTCGTCTAGCAGAATACGACTTTAAAATAATTCATAAAAATGGAAAACAGAATACAAACGCTGACGCATTATCCCGACTAAAAATCAACGCATTAGGTGACAATGACTCCACTGCTGTGAACGTAGGAATTGACGACTATGTACAAGAATTAACTGAGGAAATAACAAAATTAAATCAAAGTAACAATAACAACCCCAATAATAGTAATTCTACCCTTTCAATAAATTCCAGTACTGATACAATATATTCCCCTGATGATAGCAATTCTACCCTTTCTATTAATTCTAAAACTGATACAATCCATTCTGCAGATGATATGGATACAAACGGTATTCCTATTCTTCATGAAGCCATAGATACTAAACCTAATCAGATATTAATTAACACATGGTACAAAAACGAATTAAAAGTTAAAATAAAATCTCACCCAAAACAAAAAATCTTAGAAGTGTACATACCACTTAATAATCTCGACTTAATTAAAAGCTTTCTAAAACAATATATTCGACCAAAAATTAAACATTTTATCTTTTACAAAGACAAAACTCATAGAGAATCATTTGCCAAAACTTTCATCAATTTATTTAGAAAAGGAACCGTACAAATAATAGAATGCACAAATAGAGTAATTAATATCACAAACGAAAAGGAGCAAACGGAAATAATTGAAAAATACCACATAGGAAAAACATGTCATAGAGGAATAAAAGAAACAATCTCACATTTAAAACGAACTTATTATTGGCCCAAAATGGATGAAACTGTTACAAGTATAATAAACTCTTGTGAAATATGTAAAAAAATGAAGTACGACCGAAAACCATTTAAACCAAAAATACAATTAACACAGACACAATCTAAACCATTTCAAGAACTATTCATAGATTTATTCTCAATCGAAAACAAGTATTTCTTAACAATTATAGACGCGTTTAGTAAATTAGGACAAGCATTCGAAATTCCCGACAGATCAACTCCTGAAGTTGTACGAGCATTAATAAAATACTTTTCTTTTTACGGAGTCCCTAATAAGATCAGTGCAGATCCCGGTTCAGAATTTAATAATAAACTATTAAAGGAACTTATGACATTATATAAAATAGAGTTACATATAGGAACGCCTAACAACCCGAATTCTATGGGATTAATTGAAAGATTCCACAGTACAATCTTAGAAATATACAGATTAGCAAAATATGAGCATAAATTTACCGATGCTGCAAGTGTTATGACTTATGCCATAATGGCTTACAATCAAACTATTCATTCAGTAACAAACCTCACGCCATTCGAAGTAGTTTTCGGACATACTGAGAGTAACCCCCAGTTTAACTTAGAGTTTGATAAAGAGTATACCCAAATGATCGTCAGAGATCACAACAAAAGAACTAAATATCTTTATAAATACTTATCAGATAAAATGAACACCAAAAAACAAGCTTTACATCAAAAGAGTCCCGGAGAAACAGAAATAGACCTGACAAAAGACGAAACGGTATTCTTTAAAGGTGTAAACACACGCAGAAGTAAAGATAAACCCAGATATAAAAAAGGCAAAGTTAAAAGTAGTATCTCTCGAAATGTAGTTGAAATAGAAACAGGCCATAGAAACACTAAAGTCCCAGTTAAAGATATACGACGTCCCCCACAGGTTCGTTCTGATCCAGCTGACTGTGATCCAGGCCCTTCAACTTCAAAAGATTGACAAGAATCCCGGTATTCTACCAATTAAAGAAGGTACCGCATTAATCTCATACGATAAATGGACAGTCATCAAGATTCTTAATATTAAATCCGTTAGTGATGAATTAGAAATAAATATGCGTAGATATAATCAATTTAATCATTTAATCAAAATACATGATACCGTTAGTAATTTAACTTTAATCCATAGAAGTGATGTAAAATTGCAAGTAGACCATATATTAAATATTACCTTGGAAAAATATTTAGAGTTGTCCCCTGTAATAAGACAAAAGAGAGGAATTCTTAACCCTCTTGGATCTTTAATTAAAATAATTACTGGAAATTTAGATTACGATGATGCCATTAAATACGAAAATTTGATAAAAGAAGTAAAATCTCGCCAACACTCCATAGAAAAGAAAACCACCTTGTTATCTGAAATGGTAAAATCAATTACTAATGTAACTGTGAACGTCTCTCAAAATATTGATAAATTAGATTCTGCTATTAATAAAATAAATAATGATATGTCTATCAACTCATACGAAAATGAGATAATACAATTGTATAATCAATTTTTACATAACTTTCTTATAATTTATACTAAGATCAATGAAATAGAAAATGTATTAGCATTTAGTAAAATAGGTGTTTTACATAAATCTGTAATTAAGTCTAAAGAATTATTCAATATATTAAAACTTATAGAAAAAACTGATAAACTCACTTTTGAAGTAACTCCTGAGAATATTGTTAAAATTGAGCAAACAATTATATTAAAATCATATTTTAAGAACCACGATATTAATTTGGTTTTAGAGATTCCATTAGTTAAGAAAGATACTTATTATTACTATAAAATTGTACCGTTACCTGTAACCCAATACGAAACAAACCTTACCTTAATCATATTACCTAAATATCCTTACCTTATTGTGAAGGGGTTGAAAGCCAAATCATTAACGACTCCATGTAAGAATATAAATGATAATACTTACTTATGCGATGAGTTGCAGACCATAGTTCCTGTTAAAGATACTTGTATGCTGGACCTGATGAAATACTCTCACAACGTGTCCTGCGAGCAGATTCCCATTGAATTAGAAAGGATTAAAATAGAACCTTTACAGATAAACCGATGGATGTTATATACAAAATCTACTATTGAACTTACCAGAACATGTAAGAATGAAATACTCCATTATAATATCTTAGGAACTTACCTGCTCACCATCGACGATCAATGCCGATACGACATAGAGGAACACCACCTGACGAGACGACGATCTGAAGGAAATCAGATAGTTTTCCCGAAAATCCCTTTGGTAAACCTGCCTGAAAATCTCAAGATTCCCAAATATAAGTGTGTGAATCCCGTAAAGTTAAATGGTGTAGATCTAACGGATCTAAAAGTGTTATCATATGCCCTAAAAAATAGTGAAATCAATAGTGAGAACATTATAAGGGTTAATAGTGTAAGTGTATGGACAATAGTTTTATATGTAATCATAATTTTAAGTTTTCCTATGTTTTTCATGTTTAAAAGATTATTTTTAAAATTTAAAATGAGTCGAAATCATTTTCACGAAAATTGTCAAAATTCTGTAAAAGATGATTTCGAACTTAAGGAGGGAGGAGTTACATCATCCCACACTAAGGATATAGCAATCGACACTCCAGACTTAAGAGCTGGCTAAGCATACTTCATTTAGAGTTCTCAGAATATGAAATATAAACAATCATAGTTGGGATGGTGGAACGGTGAGAATTATAGACAGTCTTATAATGACCATGTAACAGTACAGTCTTATATTGACCACGTAGTAGTAAGGTCTAACATCGACCACCAGTAGTTAAGTCTAGTTTTAATAAATATATTCGCTTTTTAAAAAGGTCCCTCGGACACGTCGCAATTTGACTACGTCCAAACAATGTGTTTGTTTCTTTACGAACTTTTGTAAACAAACACACATTCTCGTTTGTAAAGAAATTTCGAAATTTGAACCAAACAAACAATGTATAAGAAAATAATTATTAGTATTAAATATATTAGTATAAGAATATAATTGTAAGATCCAAATAAAAGCCAAATATTAGATTATTGCAGTCATAATTTTATTTTATTGTCGACCCGAAAATGATTCGAGCTTAGGTATTTCAGCGAATAAATGAAGTTAAAATAACACATTTTAAAATGTGATTTAATTTACACATAAACGATAATAAGTTAAGTTTCGGATATATTGAAAGATTCAGGAATGGCTTTTACTTTTATCAAATGTTTGTGGATTCGATTCTTGTCGGGCACTATTTCTAATTATTTCATAGTCTTTTTGAAAGATGTTAAAATTTTCTACGCGTCACAAACCACGGTCCGTAAATGGAAAAGTAGTAAATAAGCACGGGGGTCACTGGATGGTAGGTGAAATACTCCAGTCCATAGAACGTCTAAACAAGATATGCTGTCGCCTTATTTTTCACACAAGTCACAAACCGAAACTGGAACTAGTAAAGTTCACATTTTTATGAGTGGACGGTGGTTCGTGACCCGGGCGGTACCTATTCCTATAATTCTACTACCCATTATCCAGATATCCGACGAAGTCAAAAAAATATGTTGGACATGCAGGAGATCGAATTCACCGACCCGCTGATTATTACTTTACATTGCTACTACAACACAGACGAGGTGGTGAAAAATTTGATTTTTGAATGTTCAAACAAAAATATATCGACAGTGCATCTTGCTATGATGTTATAGGACTGGGAGACATGTACTCAGCAGTGGGACAATGTTAGGTTAAAAAGAACGATATCGTATTAAAACAAAAAAATAGACAACAGTTAACAAACACACAAAGAGTCTATTTACCTCTAGTACTAAATATCGTTCGTTTATCTTGTTGGCTTTCGTTATACACAGATGGTTATTATAATGTAATCTTATACACAATATTTGTATGTAAGATCTCACACGTACATCAGGAAATTATTCAATAGATATTTTATTTATGATAGAGAGGGACAAACCAACATGGGAGGTTTTGCTTTTGGAAATTCGAAAATGCACAGACTCAAACCGAAACGACTTGACGATTGTTTAAGTGGTGTCATGTTATAATTTGTGTAATATAGTATTTTTATTTCTGTCATCTATACTCTATACTAATATAAAGCTAAAGAGTTTGTTTGTTTCTTTGATCGCGCCAATCTCAGGAACTACTGGTTCGAATTGAGAAATTATTTTTGTGTTGGTTAGACTGGTGGCATTTGTCGAGGAAGGCTAGAGGCTCTAAAAAGTCGCTCTGTTTAGTAAGACCGAAGAAATAGCGGGGAAAAGGTTAAAAATGGGGGAGGTTATTCATCTCTGTGGGTTTCCGATGCGCACACTACGAAAACGGTTTAAGACACCCAAAAAATATTTATTAAAGAATGGTTTCTCTTTAAAATGATCTAAAAATATAGAGAATATCATCTTTTGACGAATCGAAATAAATTTTGAAATTTTAAAGAGATTAAAGTATTTTTTTTTTATGTTATGGCTATCTTTTAAGATTAAATTGTAAGAACAACGGAACCCGATCGTCGGGTCGCGAGCGACGGGACTTTATCGACGTCGTTAGTAATAGCTTAAATTTGTATAGATGAAGAATTTGTAAAAAAAAAACTATTCTACGCGGACGAAGTCGCTGACACAGCTAGTTGTTGTGTAATGATTAAGATAACGTATTTCTTGACGCCTGTAAAAAAGTCACAGCACTGTACATTAGACAAGAATATAAAAGTTTTCACAGGCGTACTTACCTAAACACATTTTAATTAATATTACATATACACACAACTATAAAGTTATTTATATTTTTCTGTTACCATGTTAATATGACACGTATTATGTTTTTGTCCCATGGCTTGATCTTCTCGCCAAGTGAAAAAGCTAAGATCCGGTCTTTCGAATTTCGTTGAAATTAAGAAAAAGTTCTAATTTAACATTGATGGCTCGGGTTTAGAACCCTGGAATTCGAATCAACAAGTACAGTAAGTAGAATATGAGGTTGACAACCGTATACGCAAAATTAAAGTATACTTATGTCCATGTCTTATTTTTTACCGTTTCGTAAATAATGATAGTTTGGGTAGTTAAAACTGTTTTTTTTTTCTTTTTTTACAGTACATTTTTTTTACAATATGTAAAGATATTAATTGTCATATTTGTTTACGTACGTATGTACACATTTACATAAAACACTTTAAACTGTTTTAAACGCGATATTAATTTGTTAACTTATTTACAATTTTAACTACATCCCGACAAAACAGCCGGGGTCCTCTCGTGACCACGTCATTAACTATAATATAATTTCGCGTTTTAAACCGTTTAAAGTGTTTTAATTTAATTGTTTTATATATACATAAAGTTCTAATTTCACATCCGCCATCACTCTCAGAATGCAACCAGCAATTTGTACAAATACTTACATATAAATAGGTATGTACTGTCTGTGTTTGCGCAAGTAGTACAAATTTAAATAAAACACTTTTAACAGTTTAAGACGCGCAAGATATATTTAACTTATATGAAACGTAATAAATTAATCCCGAGTGCTTAATATTCTGTCACACGAGCCTTTACCCCGATTAACATAAATTCCTGGGCGACACGTCCTTTATCAATGTATTTATTTTTCCAGAGCCTTAATAAAACTGATCACTTATTTTTGGAACCAGTTTTGGCTTCGGTTCCACGGCCTGGGATGCGTTAGGCGGTTCGTTGCTTTATCGAGAAATTACGGGATTCGAAGAAGGCAGATAACATTACGTTGTTTTTAATAATTTGCTTGTTAGTCTAATGGTAGCGATATGTGGCTAGTAATCAACGGGTCGCGGATTCGATCCCTACCGGGTTCAGTATAGTTTTGTTCGATTTGAATAAAACAATTTAAACGGTTTTAAATTCGAAAAGTATTAGTAAATACGTTACTAATTGTTTGCTTTATGCTATGCAGCACCCGCGACTGTGGTTGTTAAAAATTAATAATTTGCTAATTAAGTTAAACGTAATTTAAAGAATTTGTAAAGTTTAACTAATATTCGTAAAGTTAAATAACATTTCGTGTTTTAAACCGTTAAAAATGTTTTATTTAAATGTTCACCGCTCGCGTAAACGACAGACAGGATCGTTGTATATTATTTATGAAACATTGTAGACTTCGTCTGGAAATCTAGATATTAAATAAGTGGAGGAAGCCACGTGACCACGGCTGCTGCAAAGCATCCGAAACGTCGGGCCGAAGTTAAAAATCATTTTCAAACAAGTTTAACTAATATATCGCGTTTTATAACCGTTAAAGTGTTTTATTTAAAGTGGAGGAAGGTTAAAAGTCACGAACCAGCATCCGCGGAATAAAAGCTAGTTAAATCGCGTTTCGGTGTCAGTCCGATATCCAAAGACAAAATACGACAGCGCAATTCGATGAGATGGTTATATGGCTGAGGCATTTTAACTTCCACATAACATCCCGTGCTTGTCTGTCCTCCTGTATCGTAAAAATTATTTCTATACTAAGAAATTGTTAGCCTACATGTAACGTCTAACGTATTTCTCACAGTTCTAAGTAGTTAGAGTCTCATATTTTGTTAGTATCAGCGAGATTGCACGTGCAAACATAATTCAGTCGCACGAATATCGTGTAGCTTAAATTTTACTTAGAAACTACCTGTTATCAATATTTATAAATATTTATTAAACACCTCTGATCCATATTTTCAATCGAATGTATATCTAAATAGCTGTCGCCGCGTAGAGTAAATTCGGGGCATCGTAATTTGTTTCTGCAAACCTCCCCATCTTTATACGTTTTAGTTGTTACCCACGACGTCGACCGCGTCCCGTAGTTCTTGCAAGTTAAACTTAAGAGATTTTTGACAACGATGAATAATTTTTCCTGTTTCTCCCCCTTATTTTCGCTTCAATTTATCGCAACGTGATGTGTAATAAGCCTTTGCTCCATAAATTCCTTAACCAACACAAAAATAATGATTCAATTCAAACCAGTAGTTCCCGAGATAAGCGCGTTCAAACAAACAAACTCTAAACTCTAGTATAGATATGAGTTTAATGTTCGTCAGAAATTCGTCAGAAATACAAAAATACAGTGAAAGACACAATAGTGTGTCTTAAATCCATACGTGAGGAGCAGACAGATTTCGTCAGTTTCACCGAGAGAATTTATTTGCGAGTAGTTAAAGGTTTAAGACTATAAATTTCTTAACAGGATTCAAACCTACGAAGTCTAGCTCTTAACGCATTGGAGGGGAATGTATTGAACCACTTAGCTAGGTTGGTCATTGTTATCAATAGGTGCAGGTACAATTGTTTTTTCATTTCATAACATAGTTAGCTAAATATAAAGCTTCTGGATAAAATTGAGACTTAAACAATATAAATCGGGCGTAATGGTAGCAAGTTATGGCATTCAATCAGGTGGTGGATTCGAGCCCCACCGGTTCCAACTATTTTTATTTATTATAGTCGGATGGTAAATGGGTGGTAATATCGAAATTCCGTCCGTCCACCTGTGGATTTTCGAATGTTCATAGTCAAAATAGACTGATAGATGAGTTTAGATGTTATGATGATCGTGGTACCACCTTTCATCATGTCAACCCAAGTTTTGTCTGTATCATAAAAAAATCGGCTGTCATTCAAACCTAAATACCTAATAATTATATTAACTTCCGATAAGCATCTAGATAGACCTCCAATTGATAAACGTTGTAAGTTATAAATAACACCTCCAAAGTGACAGGCTAAAACCACAAACGATTACAAGCGTTCCTAGAACCCAAAAAGAGTGACATTAAATTAATACCCGTTTCGAATTAATTAAACGTAGGTCAAAAATCTTCACGACTTTAGGTGTTCGACGTTGACTCATATCGTTATACCATTATAAATGCACAAATGTCTTAATTAAAGATCGGTGCCGGCGCAGCTCTGAAAAAAATGCCAAAGCACCGGATCGCCTTTTGTTTTTGTTTCCCTCTAACAATCGGCGCTCGCGTCGTCCGTCTCTTTTTTGCTGCAGACGAACTTGTAAATTGTGCTTTTTACGATGCGTCCAGTTCTGAAAGGCCTAACACTGTCGTCTTTAAGGACAAAAGGTTTTTAACTCACTAGAAATAGAGTCGATATCGAGTTATTTAGCATGGCAGTTACTACATTTTGGTGTCGTGCACTGTGATCAAGTTATCTCACTCCGACAAAACAAAATACAGCACAAGTCCTTTGAGCTTTCGAGTTTAGTTGCTTCGATTGCTTTTTGTAGCCCCGTCCCTTTTCTCGGAGCGTTTCATTCGTGAGGGAAACCAGTTCGTTTCAGAAATATGCTGGATACCACCTATTTTCCAGGGTATTCTGGACTCTATGACGCTCACAAAGGGTACTAGTGCTGAGGATAGGTCCAGAATGTTTACGTTAAGATGTTATTGTCACATTCTATCGATGGCTGATTTTCTTTTTGTTGCATTGAGACATGCTTTACATTTGTGTTTCACTTACAATTTGGACACGGGACGTGGGACTTTTCGTAGCTTTTTGCGTCTCGTGCCTTCGTAGCGCACAATTGTCCACCTGACAATTAAAGACGCTCTCTACCAGTGCCCCAATAATAAAAACCCGCTCCGTCAAATTCAGTTTTTATTACGTCTGAAGATGGATTTGGTGATTGCTTATTAACGATGATTTATTTCGCACTTTTGGCGAACGAGCTTTTTATAATGCTTCCGTTGGACGCCCGTAAAACACCAGTAGGACATATTTAATTAAAAGCTTTTAACCGCTTAAAACGTGAAATTTTCCTTACTACGTGGAGTCCACGTAACCACGTTGCTGTAAATTATCAGAAACGTAGGGCCATAGATGAAATAAATTAAAAATGACTTTATTGAAAAATGATTTATTGCGTTTCACGTTTTCAACCGTTTTAAGTGCTTAATTTGAATCTAGTGACAACATTTTTTTCTTAAATAATGTAAATTGTACTTACATTATATTAAAATCCTGGTTCCCCGTTACAATGGCTGCTACAAAGCATCCGAAACGTCGGGCCGTTGTGAAAATCATTCAAATAAGTTTGACTGATATATAGATTTTGCCCCGGTACCAAAACAAGATAAGTAACAATCATTAAAACACAGAGGGCAGTTAAATAAATAAGAAATTTTTGTTCGTTCCCAGAAAATTGGTCTTGCTTGAGTCGTCAGCAGTGTCATCATTGTGTCAACATTAGCATAGTAGTCGCCACAACACAGGCCCTGATGAGTATTTACAGAGCACTTAACAAATAGATAATTTTAGAGGCCGTTTTAAATATTCTCCCAAATAAGGGAGAGTGGGGGAATCATGGATAGTTGATATAATAAGACGAAACTATGTTAGACAAGGATTAGCTGCCTTAGTAAGGACACAAGTGTGTTGTATGACGGTCGGGGCTTCGATCATTCACCAACATATTTTGTGTTTCTCATAATACGACGTGAAGAATAGCATCGTCAGGAAATCGACGTCAACTGTCATGACTAAGACTAATTTATTACAGTAGAAATTAACTTGTTCAGTAGAAATCCGACATGTTGGACACGATATAACGTATGCAAAATACCTACAGCTTAAATCTTAACACTTCAAATAATACAAACTTAACTCTTTAATCCTAACTCTTTCATTTTAATACAATTAAATATTTTTCCGTTTTAATATAATGTTATATTATGTACCTTTGTAATTGTAATACACGTCGACAAATCTTACATACGTCATCTCATATTACGTCTCCCCGTGACCACGGCTGCTGCAAAGCATCCGAAACGTCGGGCCGAAGTTAAAAATCATTTTCAAATAAGTTTAACTAATATATCGCGTTTTAACCCGTTAAAGTGTTTTATTTAAATGTGTACTACTCGCGTAAACTATAGACAGTATCTAATTCTTACATATTTAGGGAGTAATATTATAAGACGGCAGAGTTTGTTTGTTTGAACGCACTAATCTTAGAAAACTAAAAAATGATTTAATTACTACTAAGACATATAATGTTCTATTTGTGTTAGATAGAACATTTATCGAGGAAGGCTTTAGCTAATAGGGGTGAAGAAACTGAGGAAAATGTGAAAAAAAAATGAATATGGAGGACTTCGTTGCGTGCGCTTCACCATGGGTTCAAGAAACCAAAAAAATATGTATGAAACAATAATTATTTTTATAATGTAAAAAATTAAATATACATTTTCGAGAACAACTCACAAGAACGGGACGCGACGATGTTGTGAGTAACAGCTATTATTTCAAAAGCAGAGGAGTTTGTTTGCAAAATAAATAAATGTAGGTACATATTATGATGAAATAACTATTTCACGCGGCCGAAGTCGCGGACACAGCTAGTTAAACAATAAATTACTAAAACAATGAAAATGTTGCTCTTACACCAATGTAATATTAACTACCTAGTTTTTCGTGTTAAAATTTATTCTTTTGATCGATGCCATAAGACAACCGAATAAATTGCTTTACTAATATTTATGTAGTGTTCTTTCTGTCTTAATTAAGATTATCTAAAACTAATGCAAATTTTAACATTTAAGTTCCGCCCACCCCTGCCTCCATCGAGATTGTACCAAGCCATTTCATTAAATGCAAATTCACGAATTATTAT
The DNA here is from genome assembly GCA_963661955.1 of Leptosia nina. NCBI lineage: Eukaryota > Metazoa > Arthropoda > Insecta > Lepidoptera > Pieridae > Leptosia > Leptosia nina. The sequence goes on from CAVLEF010000008.1 coordinate 8,172,120, forward strand.
TGTTTATGTGCATCAGTCAGCGTAGCGCTAAGAAATGCGATTAAGACATTATCTGCTATGCTATCCGCGCGAGCGAGACACAACACAAATACACCCGCATACAATTTGTACGGAAATAACTCCGCGCGCGAGCGGGACGGCGTTATTGAAATGTCACAGCCGACGCGCGCATAATGAGAAAGCGTCTGTCTCCCTCGCTCCTGACGTTTTACAATCGTTTATTGTCATGTTACTGTCTCGTTTCGACGGAGATTGAGATGAAATCGCCGAACGCGGTCCTCCCGCTAATAACGCACGGCGCGCGGCCGAAGACGGACGCGACGCGACATTTTGTCGTCCCGGAAACTTTTGAGACGTTTTATCATTTAAATATTATCTGTGACATTTTGTGGCCAGTGATGGATGGATGATTATTGTTGAATTTTAAGTGGAGTTAATTGAGTGCGTGTGTTGTGTGCTAATGGATTGCTAGCTGCGTTTAGTTTGTGATATAATTAATTACAAGTAAGTCCTTATTTGAATTGCGCTATTTAAATTTAGATATTTGCATTGGTACTTCAGGATACTAAGGAGAAACTCGTCTCTAAGAATACGGTCTGTGTTTGCAACTATACATACAAATGTTACTACTAGTTTCATTCTATAACTATGTTTTATATGTACAAAACCGAACAACGAGAAAATAACTTTTACTAGCTTAACTTTAGTTAATGTTACTATAAATGGCTTAGAGCTTAGTAACGTGAACAAAATTCGACTAAGTTGAAAGAAAAACTAAGTACAAACACTTATGAACTTAAACGTGTTGGGCAGTGACAAGTTTCAGCGAAGTCTTTCTTTTCTACATGTGGTCTAAAGTATTTTGTACCTGCCTCGGTCCTGAGAAGGGATTACTTTTTGTATGTTTAAAAACAAAGACTCGCAGACGACACAGGGTGCCCGCACCGTGTTGTAGTGCAGTCACGTTTTTAGTCATTCCCGAGAATTGCTGGATTTTTTTTTATTATCACCTAACTTGACAGTATTGCATTTTTATTAAGGATAGTTTATATTCCGCTTCAATACTGAATAGGACGGCGTTTTGACACAGCGGATGTCGTACGTGTTGTTTTAATTATAATAAGAAATAGGTAAAAAAAATTTTATTTGTCTATAAACAACATCAATTGATAGTCTGTGGATGGTAGAGTAGTAGAGTGGAGTAGTGATAAGAACTTTTATGATGAATAACTTAAAAGGAACTTAGACCAAAACTATAGTCATAAGCAAAAATTTGTTACTCCAACTGAACTATTAAGTAGTAGGAATAGTTAACTACTGAATATTAAGTCAAAAGATTAAATACTTTCATTTATTAAGTAACTTTTTACCACATAACAAAATTAAAACTTAAGTGTAATGTGTGTGTGTCCGTTTATGCTTTAGAGCGACATCTTTTGGTTGGTCTAATTTCACACACCGACAATTGCAATAACGTTTAAAACGCGAAACATGTTGGTATACAAATTGTTTGGTATGACCCGACGGATGGTAAAGTGCATGAGAATGTGGTCTATCCGTGACCAGGAATCATTATATCTCGCGTTATTGCGTTGAAAATGTTTTATTTCTCATATAAACTTTAGCTTCCTTACTTAATCTTACTGTCTTAGTTCTGTTACACTTCTTAGTTAGTGCTTTGGACAGCTCACGAGGTCTGAGGTTCCAATCAATCAAGATTGGTAGTAGATGTCGATAATCATTCATTTTGCGCCTACCAAGCCTCCTTGGGGTAATGTCCAAGATTTTAAACAAGAACAATCTTTAATAATTCTATCCGTATTGAAAATACTGTCGCAACATTGTATAGATCTTGACAAGAACTTTGCATATCACGACCGTATCAAAACGTGCACAAATATGAAGATCACGAATAATCGGGAAATTGTTTGCTCATGAAAACGTCATTTGTGCTTTTTTCATCTCTTTAGGGCGAGATACATGGCTTCGTGGCTTAATCGTTCTGCGCGTGCGCTTCGATTCTGGATAACATAATGCATATAGTGTATTCTTATAGTACCTAGTAGTAGTTTACTTGGCAAAAGACCACAACCAATATGGCCGATTTCATAGTGATACCCTTGTTCTAGCGACCCGCCCGGCTTCGCTCGGGTGCAATGCTGATACTAAATATACTACATAAAAACTGTGAAGATGGTACCTATATAAAAACCTTCCTCTTCAATTACTGTATCTATTAAAAAAACTGCATCAAAATTCGTTGCGTAGTATTAAAGATTTAAGCGTACCTAGATAGTCACAGAAAAAGTGACTTTGTTTTATACTATGCAAGCAAAATCTATCTAACGGACATATAATTGTGTCAGCAGGACCGTAGGAGAAATGGAAGTTAAGATGATCAAAACTTTAAGTACTTCTTTGGTCTTAGAACAAACTTTAAATCTGAAATCCAATAAATGGTTATTATTGACAAACTCTATAGTTGAGACATTTTCAATTCGGCTTATGAACTAAGAAGACTAACATACACTAGAGAATAGAAATAATTCGTTAAGTACCCATTTAAATAAAACACTTTAACGATTTAAAACGCGATATATATTAGTTTGAAGTTTTTTTTTTCATTTAAATATAGGTACAGCTACTGTCAATTTCATTTAAATTAGTAAAGCCGTTTTAGGCGTAAAAAGGAAATCACATTTATGTTCATTGATTGTCATAAATTCTCGCGTTTTATGTTGAATCGATGACTGGTGAATTATAGTCTTTATATAGAAGTTACGGTCTTTAATATAAAATTTCCTCAAATATAAATTAGGAGCCGTTACTTTTGTGAATCCGGCTTTTTATTGAAGGCGTACAATTTCGCGAATAATTGCTCGAAGAATCGAACGTACTCATTAATATCACAATCTTTTGTGTTTTACTACGCGTGTCTAATCCTTCATTACTCTGTGGTCAGGGCTGTCAGTATTGTTTTATTTTTTTCGGTATTAGGGAAGGGTAAAGGAGAAAAAATTTTAAATCAAGTATCTTAGCAAAATGGCCGCGAAATGGTTCAATATTTCTGAAATTTTACGGGTAGTACACATTTAAATAGGCACTTTAACGGTTTAAAACGTGAAATATGGTAGTTTGTATTAATTTCAAGCATGGCGTTTTTCTTTTCAGCATACTTTTATACATTATATACCTACTAAGTATATTCTTACTATAAAATTGTATTCGATTGGTGTTTCTGTTATGTTTCTTTCTTAAATAAATAAAACTCCGTGGTCACGGGAGTCACGGCCTAATTTAAAATTGTTTTACTCGCTTATCCGAATATTTAGGCGTGCTGCTTAATAATAAAATGTACTTGCTATAAACCGTGCTTTTGGCAGCCCTGGACGTCGCTCGGTCGATGACTGATGCTCGATTGAAGATCAATCAAGTTGATTAAGCAATTATCAAAACTATACGTTTCTATCGACGTGGACTCTTCGAGGGTCTTTTGAATAAACCTTCGTCATTATAATATTGTGATCCATCATTATCGTCTTCCATTCCCACGTTGAAGTCCTTACGCAGGCTTTGTCCAAGTTATTTGAATTTCGAAGCAACCCAATTTTCTAACTTACTATGTACTGTCTATAGTTTACGCGAGTAGTACACATTTAAATAAAACACTTTAACTAATGTTGGTCTAATGGTAACAATAGAATCAACAGTTGGTGTGTTCGATTCCGTTTTAAATCTCTAAAAAATAATTTTAAAGGTTTTCTAAAACGTCTCATTTGTCTAGAAAATCTTTTATATAAGATGTCTAGTAATATCGTAGGTAATTCTGCCCGGGTCAGAAACGACCGTCCCCTAAGAAAGGTGGTGAGGGAATATCGCCTTCAGATTATCCAAAACCGAAATTGGTCGAGAGCGCAATTTGTTAGCATGTTATGTGGCTCGGGTATGTCATCCTTCGAAAAGGTAAAAAAAAAACAATGCATATGCATGCCAAATTTCATTAAAATCGTTCAATCTGTTTCGGAGGAGTATAGTAAGTATACTTAATTCTGTTACGAAAATTGTTCACATTAGATACACGTGTGTGTTATTCGGTTGGGGTACAACTTAAATAAATTTTGAAATCTTTCATAGTAGTTTGGCATATATTGACTAAATTATAATATACACATATATACAATACACTTATAATATTAGACGTAACTAATGATGTAGTGAAAACATAGTACCTATCTTCAGCTTGATAGATAGCGTTGAAATTTATGGTTCACGAACACGGGAATTCAATACTATCAATCATTGAAATAAATAATGATGTTGGATGTGAAACTTATTTGGGCAAGTTTCTCGAAAATATTTCTGTTTGACTATACCAACTTCTTAGTCGAAGAAACATCTACTTGCATTAGCAAGACGGTCGAAAAACTACAATTCATAAAAACTTTTTATTCTTGATAATTAAAGAAATTTGGTTCGATAGATTTAAATCCACCTCGTTGCCCTTGTGGGTGTATATTTCGACAGCATAGTGGCGAGTTCCAGGGTTCGTGGGGTAAAACGTTAGTTCTGTGGGTTTGAAACTGAACAATTTAGTAGTATGAAACAACAATTTTGAAAATTTTAGTAGTTAAAGTGTTTTATTTAAATGTGAAAAACATTTAAATAAAACACTTTAACGGTTTAAAACCCGATATATTAAATACTGTCTATAGTTTACGCGAGTAGTACACATTTAAATAAAACACTTTAATAGTTTAAAACGCGATATATTAGTTAAACTTATTTGAAAATGATTTTTAACTTCGGCCCGACGTTTCAGATGCTTTGCAGCAGTCGTGGTCACGGGAACTCCCCGTGACCTTAACCCGTGTTTTATTTAAATGTGAACTACTCGCGTAAACTATTGACAGTGTTTAGTTTTTTACATGTTACTGCACATGATGGCACTTTGTATATTAAAATATTATAAATAAAAAGAAGATACGACATGGGCAGAACTCGAACCGGCATCCACTGCGTAACCGATTGTTAGAGAGAATCGCTACCAAAGAGTTAAAAAAATAGCAGTGGAAGTCGTTTCAAGTCCTGCCCTTATCCTATAGAAGAAGTAGCATTAACCCAGCTCTGGGACATCATTAGATTCAAATGAGATTTGTGTCTTTTCTAGATTATATAATGACAGAGGAGAGGACATAAGAAGGCCATCACTTATTGGAAGGTGAAATACTCTAGCCATATAACATCTTACCGAGATGCGCTGGCTATTTGTTTTTAGTGACTACAAGAAGTCAAAACATTTTAAAACACACAAAAGTTTCAGAGTGTGATAAAAGTGAAATTTACAAACGCTGCTGAAACCTTGGGAAGTTATCAAACCACTCTGTGAGAATAGCTTTCAAAAATTAGTGTTAAATTCAATAGTTATCAAAATTAACGAATCGGTGATAACTTTCAAAAATCCCGTTTGACAATGTTTTATTGCTCCACGAAGGAGTTGTTAATTAATCTCGACTTTGAGGAGACGTGAGAAGAATTTCCCTCAGTTAAAGAAAAAGTTTTGATACGAAGCTCTTGATAGTTTGTTTTCACTTAAAAAATATTTTTTTATTCAAGAAATAGATTTATAAGAAATATATAACAAATGTCGAGATTAACGTGTCAAAAATTATTTCAAAAGAAAATCGATTTATACGAACAGTAAGCGAAGCTGTTAAAATATAAAAAAAACACCAATTACAATGGGGAGAACCGTTTGAAGATATCAAATATTTATTAAATTATAAAAATATAAATAATATTCTAATTTTTCTTAGATATTAAACAACAGTCCATTCAGTAAGGACCGAGTTAGTTTTTTTTTTAAATATCAATTACGAGAAAACAGATGGCGCTAGAAGGTTTCACTTTGACATTATGCCTTCCATTTGTACTTGACTACGACTGCTGAAAAGCATACAAAGCATCAGGTCGTAGTAAGAAATAACCTAACTAATAATGGGCGTTAATAATTTTATTAACGTAATATAACGTTAATAAAAATAGAAAACGTAGAACGTAAATAAAAAGAGGTGAATTTTTCAATTGTTAATATGTATTATGGTAACTAATCGAGAGCCTTTGGTCAGCCAAGCTTTAAGAAGCGCTTGCGCATGAGTTTCAAATAACCGCTAAATCAAACTCTATCGAAATTGCATCAAGACCGTGTCATGACCAGAAAATACGGAAGAAAATATTTGTACTGTCAGCGTCGTAATAAACACACAGGAGCGGAACGAATTGGGGCCTCTTCAAACAAATTGAAAAAAAAAGCGAAGACAGAGTCATCTCTCTAGGGTAGAACTAATTGGTGTTCGATGCTAGTTAAAAAAGTTATTTGTTGTGCTCGGAGCTGATAGATCGGAGAGAAAAAACTCTAGGAAATGGCGTTGCGTCATGTTTTGAAATTTGAGCATTTCTTATTATAATGTTGATTGGAATATTGAAAGACTAAATTAAATAAAGTTTTGCTAGTATTAATTTAAGTTTCATATAGAATTATATTTGAGACATATATCCAAAACTATATATAGTCGTAATAAATATCATACTATACAGCTCGTATAGTATGATATATACCTTTCTATATAGACACTGAGATTTTAGTTATAAATATAACATTTTAGTGCGCGACTTTATCTACATGGAAAAGTGACTCTCAGTGGCTTTCCCGACACATTAATAATATTTTTTTTTAATGGAATGAAGCAAATATATATCATACACGGACACAGTAGTTCTTTCAAGTCCTGGTGATTACACATGTATGTACATATTGAATACCTACAGAAAGAAGAATCAATATTTTTTCTACTTAATTGTGGTGTAGTATGGAGTCTTTCTTTAGCATATTATAACATAAGTATAGATACTAAAGTTAGGACCTTATCCATCTTATTAAAAGACCCAGTGTAACACGATCGTCTTCATCTCTATTACTGTATCAATGTCCAGAGCGTCTCCAACGACGAACAATCTTGATTGGTAGACAAAACACCTGTATACCTACTTATAAATATGTAGCCTTCTATTGTCCAAGCATCTACCCGCCGACTTGCTAACAAGGCTTTTCGAAAAAAACCCAAGAGCCCGAATTTGTTGCTGAACAATGGGCCAGCGCAGGTAGAATATACCATTGTTAACATTTGGGTGTAATTCCCTTGGATTTCTTGATGTCTATGGACGCTTTTGACTTTAATTGCTCCGGAGTGTGTTTAGTGAAAAGGGATTGCGAAACTATCGATAACGTTTACACCAGCTTAAGTGCGATGGGGATTTTTTCGAACTACCCTCAAAATGTGTTGATGCATTTTACCGTTCGAATGTTTTAACTTGTTGATGTCCTACTGCTGGGAAATGTCCTCTCCCGTAAGAGAGAGCATTTAACCCTTCGTTTAGTCCCAGCGTGGATTGTCGAAGCTTTTACGACTACCGTCACTCTACCGATTCAAACTTTAAGCGTCGTCGTTAAAGGTGGATTGTATTTATAACAGGTGGACATACGGTTTATGTGTTTCCTTGTTAAATTAAAAATAACAATAAATAAAGTTAAAAAACAACTCAATAAGTAGATATTATTGTTGAAATAGAATACCATTCACTATTATTACAATTATGCTTAATTTTATGCCTTCTAAAAATGTAAAATAGTCGTATTCTGTAATCTTGGAATATATTTTATTCATAACTCTTTCCCAGAAGACGTTAAGCCGTATAACTTACGAGAATCGATTAAGCTCGTCTATAACATCTCGATCGAAAAACTTCGATCAGATATCGGGGACTCGATAAAATTAATGACGACTCGAGTGTCGGACACGCTCTACCTGACTGTATTTAGACGTCAAAATACACTTTTTGTACGTAAAACTAGTTTCGGGAAACAAACCAATTTCCTTTGTGTGAATCCTGATGATTTTTTCGTCACATCCAGCGATTTCGTTCTGCGAATGAGGCGGCGTTCGGGTACCTGGTGGTGTATTTTAACTGTCAAGTGGGGTGTTATTTATGGGTTGGACGTGGTAGAAGTGATGCTTGGGGGTCGACTAATGTCTTCACTCGCCATTGGTATAGACTCGTGTAAGTGGCGACGATTTCCGAAATTATTACCTATAAACCTAATAATTGTAGTTTCCAAGTTGTTGTTCGTCATAGTTGTACCCTATAAACTAAACTGAAAGTATTTTATTAAAAAAAAGCTATAATCTATATATATCTATAATCTATTCAAACATAAAGTTGTTGCGCTAAACTGAACGAAAAATGTTTATTTCAAAAAGCTAGTACAATTTTACTTGTTACTTAAATACATTACATATTCAAACTTATGGATGCTAAAAAGAACTTTATATTTAAATAAAACACTTTAACGGTTTAAAACGCGATATATTAGTTAAACTTATTTGGAAATGATTTTTAACTTCGGCCCGACGTTCGTCAGTCTCCCCGTGACCACGGCTGCTGCAAAGCATCCGAATGTGTACTACTCGTGTAAACTATAGACAGTATTTAAGAACTTTATAATTTTAATTTTAATTACTAAAATAAAATAAGTCAAATTGTTAATAGCACTGATTAGATTTAAGAATAGATCGATGCCCTGATAAATAAATTAGTACTTATTCAAAATTAAGTGAAGTCAAAAATTCATTTATTCATCTAGATAACTAAGTTATTAACGTCAATACAGTTAAAACAGTTTTACATTTTACATTTACTACCGTTTCTCAAATCAAGGATATAGAACGAACGAGAAGAACTGGCAAGAAACTCGCTGCCACTGTTTTATCGCTAACTTTAAGGCTTAAAATTGCCTTCAATTGTTTTATAGTTTTTCCGAAACATGATGACTTCGTCGTTAAATGGTAAACAGATGATAAAGCCGTGATGGTCACGCTTTAGTTTCAGTCTGTGGATTTCCGAATACCGAAAGCCATAATAAGTCGATAGCACATGTTAATTGGATGCTGGGCAATTTCACCTACCATCAAGTGAAAACCGTGCTATCCTCCCCTATCATTAAAAAAATGCCACGGGCAAAGACGCCGCCAACGCTAGACTGCGTAGATAAAAATAATTCTTCCGTCTAGCAGACACAATCCGACCTTTGTAATTGAAAAAATATTTGAACACAGATAAGTCCAGAACCCGTTCCACGATCCACGGGATATGATATAAATTGTAGTATTAAACAATCAAGTGCTGTTTGAGGACGCTATCTGACAGACAAACAGACGGAAGTGCCTGTTAGCCCTCATCTCTGACAGACGGGCTGATCTCGGCAAACTACTTGTTGCGTGCATTGTTTAATCTCTCCAAATTGATATCGTTATGTGAAGTTTATTAAAGGACTTCGTAATATCAATGATAGTATGTTAGTATACAATATAAGACTTAACGGTTTAAAAACGGTTACTAAAGTTTTAGATGTTTGTTCTTTGTCACCCTCGTAACTGATCATAACCGTATTAATGTCACAGTACTTCGTTAAATCTAATTTATTTCAAAATTTTAATTTTTGAAACTGTTTTCCTTTAATGTGGATTTATTTAAAATAACTTTTGAAACATACTTTTAGGACATTTAACCACCAAACATTTTATTACACCTGTTGCTTTATATTTATTCGTATTTTTCATTGCGTGTGTATACTTCTCTATATATCGTCATTTGGTTATATTTTACTTGTAGTTTAGCTACTTGCTACTAGTTAGGTTAAAGAAGTAGAACTTTAGTAGTTAGAAGTATTTTAATCTTGTACAGTTAATGAATCGTTTTTAGTTCTCTATGTGAAAAAAAGCCCGTATTTTATATCAGGAATTAAAAAAAGTTAAAATTTCGTAACGTAAAAATTAAAATAAACTCATAATGTATTACTAAATATATTACGCGTTTTAAACTGTTAAAGTGCTTTATTTAAACGTGTACTCCTACGTAAACTATAGACAAAACTTAATGTTAAAAATGATTATTATATCGAATCACTACGAAGGTAGTTTTATAAAAAGTCAAATTTCCAATATAGTTATTAGGATTTTACTCATTCTCTATCTCAATTATCATAGGACGCTATTCCCATTAGATCCAATAAGCAATACTCAGAAAACTTATCCAGGATCCCCCATAAACGACTATCAAACAGTCGCATACCAAACACATTCACTTCTTAGGTGATAACAACAGTTTGCCCCGGCACTTAGCACCACCTCGCCAGCTACTGAGACCGTGTTCCCATATTTGAAGAATATTATCTCGATGGTTCAGTAATTTTGAGGATTATAACATCCGCTGTAAAGGTGAACGCAGACTCGGCATATACTATTTTGTAAAATGTGGGTAGGTCATAATTTAAGTTGACAGAGACAAGTAGGCAGAGAATAGAACATTTAACGGTTTCAAACATACAATATAATAAAAAAAAACACTTAAAATACATCTATTTATTTAATAAATGTTTATTTTCCTGACGGCTTTAAACGTGATATGTATATTAATTAAACTTATTTAAAAAATTATTAAATATGGCCCGACTTCGTTATTGTTTTGACGTCAGATACACCCACCATTTTTAGTCTCCCCGTTACCATGGCTGGGGCAATCCGAAACATCGGGTCGTAGTTAAAATAATTAATATATGTTGCGTTTTCAACCGTCAAAGTGTTAACTACTCGCGTCAACTACAGACAGTAGAAAATATATTCGATGTTTCGGATGTTTATCAGAACCCGGCGAGTTGTTCTTGTATTCATATCGTGTTTTGAACGGTTAATTTTTGTTCAAGGTAAAGTATCGACTATTGTTAGCTACTAATGGGCAATTAATTAGCTAAAATAAAAATTAACAGTAACAGATTCACTTGCACAATCTAAATTAAATCATTTTTGGATATGGGTTTTTAATTAGAACCAGACAGGAAGCCATTGTTGATAGTAAGATTAGAATGATAATTATAATTATAGTATGGTAATGCGCAAGAAAGCTTATAATATATACATAGTGTATTTTTAATTGTAATAAATATGATATTGGCCAGAATCCTCAGTATAGTACTTGGGGTCCGAGTACTGAGCATGTCAAAAATTTTAATAAAATTTCTATTTAATATTATAAAAGGTCACAATTAAAATAGACCGACAGCACATCTTATTGAAATGTTATATGCATGGAGAATTCCACCTTTTTTTTTAAAAAAAAAAAGAGGCCAAGAGGCGATTATGCGCTTCATTTGTTGAACAGTGAACCTCAGCCGTAAACTTCTCGGTAAGATGCGCTATCGACCTATTTAGGTTTTGTCGTCCATCGAGCGAAGTCCTTGCTTGTCTGTCTTCTGTGATAAAATGTTTTAGGCTTACGTTAAACTGTAGTTACATCACTGCACCAAGTTACTGTGCTGTGAAATATTTACTGAAAGCTTTTTTACTTCCGCTTTACAACTTCGACTTTGTTTGTACAGGTTGTTTTTTATCTATAATCTGTGGTCATACGAATTTAGTTGTTATAATATTCAGCGTTTTATATCCTTTTATCCTCATACTAGCCAAGCCTCAACGACTTCGTCGCATAGTATTAAGATTAGTAGAACAACCTTCTCAGCTTTATAAATTCTAGTTGTTACAACATCGTCAGCGTTCAGTTAGTGTAAGTAACTTTTAAAGGATATACTATCCCGGACAATTATTTTTACATATTTTAAAAGAAACATTATTTATTAAGTAATAATAACTATGTGGTTTCATGTCCTTCTCTTTCTTCGTTCCTATTAATCGCAGCGTGATATTATATAGCCCTAATCCTTCCTCGATAAATGGTCTCCAACGAACACAAAAATATTTTTTGTCAATTCAAATCAATACTTTCTAAAATTAGCGCGTTCAAACAAACTCTTCAGCTATATAATATTAATAGATATATTATAAGTAATAACTCCCAAGGTAATTAAAAATAAGTCTTATATAATAACATTTTTGTTTTGTCTTAAAAATCCGATCGAATCTGTCGTTACCTTTATGATCGTCGCAAGGAAGTTTGAATGGGTAAAGGTTTCGTAAGTTTGAGGTAGAAAAAGTGAACAAAATTTGTCTTTGGAATTTGATTTCAAAAAATGTTGTTGAATTAAATGTAATTTTGCTGGAAGTACTTACATAAAAAATAATTATTAAAAAAAATATACCATTACAATGTAAAAATGAAAGTATAGTAAGAGAGACTGCGGGTTTTTTTCAGTGATTACCAAAAATATGAAAGTTGATGAACTGAACCAATATCGAGATCCTAAACTAATAACATGAGCCTAAATTTTCACCTCAAGTGTAATGGTTAATTCGAAACCGGTTTACGGAATGCGAGTGGGCGTTGGGTTCTATTCCCTATTGGGTTATTTGGATAAGAATTGGAATCCGTAATGCGTGCTGTGATAACATGATTAAGTTGTCTAAAGGTAGTTTGATATACAAGTGTTTCCTTAACCGAATTGAAAATTATACTGTTGTCTTTTTACACTTCTGAAATGCACTATTGAACATTTTTAGAAAATCGTGGGGCATGGGGCGAACACATTTCTGTGTCCATTACACATCGGTTTTTATCTACAGGCAAGTAGTTCATCAAACTTCTGTACCCTGCCCGACTGAAACATTTAACTTCTCCGGAATTCGAGCCCAGGATCTCTCGCGCTCAACGGAATGCTAGGTAGCACGTTTACCTAGCTACAGAGGCGGTCAAATATTTTTAGACGATATATATATCTTAAAATTGCAATGATCATGCGATCAAATCATTTTCCTAATCTTAGTCCGGGAATTTGGATTTTTTTTTAAAGATTGAGAAAGCTGATGATTGCAAAAAAGGTCTACTTCTACTAAGATCTACTCTTTATTTTATATTTTTCTTATTCGCACATATATCTATGGTGGTATTTAATAAATTTTATAGGCTTATACATATAACGTTATCGAATCTTGTAGAATATTCTGGTTTCTTACTTACAAACAGATATCACCAGAGACCAAGATAGATCTTTCCTATTGTTTTTTATACAGACAAGCCATTTAACGTCTCCACAAAATGTGCTGCCGAACTATTCGGTTTCAGATATTCAGATTCCCCAAGTATTATCTCCAAATAAATCAAAACGTGGACTTAATAATTTCGTCTCGCAACGATCAGCGAGAGCTTTAACAAAGCTTGTGATTAAGCTCCGAACAACACAGTAATCATACACCTGCTGTTAAATATAGGCTTTAATTATACCCGCGTTTATGTTCAGACAGACTGCGAGATTATTTATATTAATAATTTGCCGCTAAGTAAACATACGATTAGTTTTAATATAAAAAATTAACGATGTTATGATGTTTAATTCAAACACTTTTAACGGTTCAAAACGTCAAATATATGTAAGGAGCTGTGAATACTTACTGGTAATAAGGATAAAATGAGGATTTTTTGCAAACTTAACGTAAAAGACTTTATTCAAGCACTTTTAACAAATTAAAACGCGTTTAATATAACAACAGCTCGACTTTCTGGCATTGTTAAATTACAAATAAGTTAAATATATGTAATATGTTTCGAGTTTTAAACCGTTAAAATAAATAGTTTGATATAGTTTAGTCTTAGTCAAGAAGTTAAGAGAGGCGCGGGCAACATTTTACAGTACCTGAAGGAAACTATTTTTTTAATTTTTCCATTGTTAAAATTCGCTACTTTTCGGGTCAAACTGCCTCGGCTACTTCCAGGTTAAACTTATGTAAATATTTACTTTCCTAGTTTGCGCGAATATCAAAAACGATGAAACAGATGGCGCTAGCGTAGCATATTTCACTTTGACATTAGGGACGCCCTTCATCGTTAGTTCCCCGTTACCATGACAGCTGAAAAACATCCGAATATATATTTACAGTGATATAAGTTAACTAGTAGTATATTTCGCGTATTAAATAGTTTTATATTTTAATTTGAAATACTCGCTAAAACAACCAAATAATACTTAATAATCAAGTACAACAATTTTATGTGTTTAAAAAAATTATTTGCGGGATTATAAAACTAATTCAAAGGATTATACATAGATGGTGCAAGTCCATTGTGTCATTACAAAAGACATGACAGTTTAAAGGGGGGAGGGCTTTGCAGAAATTATGAATTCTGTCCTCGAGTACTTATTGTTTTTTGTGTGGACACTTTTCTTTGACCAGTAAATGCTTGTCGTCTTGAAGTGGGTTGAAAGAGAACAATAACTAAATGCTTTTTTATATTCCTTTCTGTTAAAGTCACTCTAACCGCCTCCTTGATTCAATGGTAGCGATGTCGTTCGAATCCTACCCGTTACTAATTTAAAAGTACATATTTATATTTTTTTATGATCTAGGTGCACAGACGAGCATGGGAGTCACTTAATGGAAGGTGCAATAACCCAGTCGTAAAACATCTAAACAAGATGCGCTGTCGGCCTATTTTAGCTTCCAATATTCGGAAATAAACAGACTGAAACCGAAACGCGATTATACTTCTCAGCTTTCATCTGTGGGCGGTGGATTTTTTTTCCTACCCATTTAATATGTGTGTTATCTGATTTCGATTCCCCTATGATTTCTTAAAAATTCCTCTTTCAATGAGGCGTCGAGCTATTTCTTATGACCTATATAAGTATATACAAATATGAAACAAACCTTACCAGGAAAAGCGCTTTAGCACGTCCAATATTGACCGAGAAAGTCCGGGGCGCACAGTAGTCTGTTAGTAATATGGATTCTGGTCCGGTTCAATATTGATTTTAAGAACCGGGGATTAGTAACTTTAAATAAGTGAGCTTTTTGTGGGTATGGGCCATGGAATGTTGTTTGTTTAACTTTCAAAGGGGCCCTGCTTAAATTGTCCATGTCCAAGAAAGAAATATATGAGAGAGAAAAGCTTAAGAATCCGTTTTCATATTTATAATTCTAAGTTATTGTTCTTTGCTAACATTGATTTATAGTACTTTACGCGAGTAGTACACATTTAAATACCTTTAACGGTTTAAAACGGAAAATATCTATTAGTAAACTGAAACACAGTTTCAGGTCAACAAAGGGCCTGATATAAGTTGAGTACGATACCCCATTCTACCAAGCACCACACAACATTATTTTATACTGTTAATATTAAAATATGTTTTATTTTTATGTTTAGTAATAAGTCTTATATAAGTGTTTTGTGTGCCTTACAGTAATAGTCAATTAATTTATTTCTCTATCTCTCTCTTGTGTTCATTAAACCGAACGTATGTATTCTCTTTATAAGTTATAATCAAAGTAACACAACTTGAAATTGGAGGTAGTTTTAAAAACTTAACCTCTCACAAATAACATGTCTTGAGACAAACGTAATTATTATTTTGTTTAATAGTTTAAAACGAAATGTTTTACTTATTTTATTTTAATGAAACTACGTCCCGATGTCACGAGAAAAAGGATTATCTCAAATGTCATGCTTAAATCTGCTATACTAGCGCCATCTCTTTCGTCGTGTATCATGTTTCAAGTTGAAGAAAAGCTTAATATAAAGTATTTTTGGATACTTACTTTATTTTACAGTGAGGACATCTAATACCATCCACAATTTATCCAACCCAGCTATTCAAACACAATCACATTAATGCAAACATCTTAGTTTATAACGTGGCATATTTATTTATACGCATCCATCGATCCGCAAATATGGACACAAGTGCAGTGCGTTTGTTATAAAGTAGCAATGCAGTGTAAACTTAACAGATTTTCGTTTACTTCATAAAAGCTTCTCGCCCCGGAATAGGGTTGTCACTTGTGAGCTAGTTATTATAAGGTGTAATGTCATTATTGTGCCCGTAGCCCTGAGTTTATAAGTGAGTTGTCTGTGCTCTGCCCGATCGAAATATTTTGATGTATACTGAATATGTTTTATATAATTTTCTCGTGCATTAGGCAAAGCTACTAAAGTATCTTATTTTACTAAATTATTTGACATGACACTAAATATCTCATGATATTTAGTAATAAGTTACTGTCTGTAGTTTACGCGAGTAGCACTCATAAAACACTTTTAACGGTTTAAAACGCGAAATGTATTAGTTAAACTTATATTTACAAATTAGTTTTACTACAGCCCGACGCATACTCGATTTTAATTATCGGCTATCGTTGTACAAAACTGTGGGTATATACATTGCCTAATTGTAATTGTCTAGTTGCATGACTGTAAACATGTTTCGAAAGGACTAGAATTTTAACCCAACATTCTTTTTAACATACATTACTTATTGCTTTCAATTAGATAAAAAAAATGACAGCCCTGCGCAGGCACATGTAAATATTGACTCACTCAGTAAGCTGCAGCGAGGCGTCACGGCAAACTGCCACCAAGCAAACATTTGTCAAACTGTGTTTGCTGACAGAACCAACTTATATTGCTCCACTATCATTTGATAATTTTCGAATTATGTGATACATTATACGATTCTATTTTGGTCAGCTCCTTGATCTTGAAGAAAGAAATTATATTTGGATATTAAAAATACAACTACCTACATGTCACATCTAGGGCATAGAGTGAACACTCTTGATTCGTTTCACTGATCGATGTTTACAGGCGAGTAGTTGATACGACTGTTCATCACTGAACGACTGAAAATTTTATCCTTTTAAAGTAAGGATCTCTAAATAAAACACTCTAACGGTTAAAAAAGCGATGTATTAGTTAAACTTGTTTAAAAAATGATTTTTAACTTCGGCCCGATTTGGATGCTTTACAGCAGCCGTGGTCACGGGGAGACCTGTGTTAGTGTTTTATTTACATGTGTACCTTCTACTCGCGTAAACTATAGACAATATTAGAACTTTTCGTACAACAAACCTACTTACTTATGCTTAAATTTTTCTTCAAGAACGAAATGCAAACGTACCACAACCCAAAGCAGTGTATGCAGTCACCAGAGTTAGATTATTAGTAAAAGAGTGTCTGAGTGATCCTAGATTCGATTCCCCAAACATAGTGTGCATCGTGCAGAAACGTTTTTTTATTCATTGATCGCTTTTATTTAAAAGTTTATGGGCCCAGCTCTACTGAATCTATTGTTTTCTAGGGATTAGAATAATAGGACAGACGATCTAGGAATATAGTAAGTGTACAATATAGTTTCCAACATCGAAATACTAAAAAAAATAAGACTACTTTTTAAAGAAATAATTTTTAAAGACGACTATGGGTATAACACTCGTGAGAAAGGACGTCGCATTTACTTTGCTTGCAAGCAAAGCTAACAGCCTTAATTTTCAAATTTCGAATCCTAACGAATGATACTACGACTAGAATGAACCAATTTAAAAATAACATAATTATTTTAATTAAATACAAATAGCGTACTCGAACGAATAATTTGCGCTATTCAGTTAATAAATTACCTCCCGACCACCCCTCCAAGTTGGCGCAGACAAATAAATATTACGATACACTTACAGGCAATACGTAAATATGCGCCGAGTGCACGTTTCAATACTTGCAGTGATAAAGTCGTGGAGCTCCGGGCCGTTAGTGATGTGCTGTCTTATTATCGATATTGTTTTTTCTCATTTCTTGGTAATTATAATGTGCTTTTAATAGGTATAATTTACAAAGAATTCTTTGTATTTTTTTTTATTACTGTCGTATATAGAATTGTAATTAGTAATTACATATATACTTACCTTATATTTGATTACTTGTATATAAATGTAAATACCGGGTTACTCTCATGTTAATTTATTTTACATACAAGCTTTTGCTTAAATATTAAAACGTTTAAAGTAAAAATACAACAGCAAGTACGACTATTTATTTCTAGAGGAAACACTGAAAATCGCATTGCATTTGAAATAATTATAAAAAAAGTTAAATTTTTTGAAAACATTAAAATGTTTCATATAATTGATGATTATGCAACCTTTTTGACGAAAAAAGGACATACCAAATATTTACATTCTTATCGTTCTCGCTCAAAGACACCCATAATACATATAGTACTCGTTATAGAAAAATGAAACGGTAATAGATCATTGTAATCCACCCCGTACGATAAACACGAGCCACAATCAAAGTATTGAATAAGAGAAAACTTCATTACACAAAACAAAGGTACAATAAACACGCTCACTGATATAATCGATAAGACGCGGACCCCGCTCATAATAATAGTCGGGGCGTGGTACAGCCAACAAAACGAAGACTCGAACAGGTATTGTGTACGTGACGAATATGTGGGCCGTACACGCGATTCGTGTGCACAAATTAATAGGTGTAAGTGATTTGGGTTGTACGTCTTCATTTTATGCTTGGTGAAAAAATTTTAACATAAATAGGTACCTTACACATTGTACGAAAGGTCCCTAGTTTTAAAACAAGTGAAAACGATAATATTTTTCGGTAGTGCATGGATGAAAAATTGTATTAAATATTCGACTTTATAAAACAGTGAAACGGAACAAGTGTGTTCACTCTACGCCATATCACAGTGTGACAGGTAGTTAGTTAAAGATATAATATCAAAATATAAATTCTATCTTTGAGTTCGTGGAGCTGACCAAAAGAGCTTTACTCTACTTTACAATTCTTCATAAAAAAAACTCTCAAATTTCGACAGCAAGAGAATTTTAAGTGGACAAACAAATAACTTAAAAACATAAGTTTTCGTTAGCGGGTAAGTAGGTATTTTAAAGATTTTAAATATAGAAGAATAGCAAATAAACCGTATCACATCGAAGGCACAAAAGATGCACTACATCCATCGGAATGTACTTTAATGATAGCGAACCCGGCCCCATATAATTTACCGGCGATTGAGTTATTAGAAGTGCCTACAAGGTACCAGACGTGTTCACGTTTAATGCGTCCAGTTTTTGGATGACTTAATGTCACTTTGATATGAAGAGTGTTGAATGAGTTTCTTTTCCTTACATATAAAAACCTAACGATAGATCCACATTCTTAAACCCTGATGCTAGAGAATTCAAAGTTGGAGAAGAGGGATGCGTAGATATGCGATAATAAGTGACTATCTAGGAGCCAAAAAAGGGGGGCGAATTAGTTTCTTCGTCCGATCTACCAACCGAACCAAGTGAATGAAATTCGAGATTGTTCTTTTTTTCTAAAGGACGACAGACAAGCATGAGGTTCTCTTGATGGTAAGTGAAATACCAAAATAAAGCATCTAAACAAGAAACGCTGTCGACCTAATTTGGCTTAAGATTCGGAAGTCCACAAACTAAAACCGAAGCGCGATTAAACTTCACGGATTTTTCACCTGTGAACCTATGTGGTTCGTGACCATTGATTGATTATTGATTAGCCATATATACCATTATCACGAGCCCGTCAAATCCGATCATTAAAACGTATCTCCTGCTGACCGGGTTAAAAGGGAAGAAAGTATGTAATCCGGATAACACCAGGCATATCCTCTAGTCGTGGATATTAAGATGTCGGCGGTGAAATGGAATCGACTAAATTAAGTTAAAGTGAGCGTTATGTGACCACATTAACATAAACGACTTTGAATATATTAACTGGTCGTCAACATGAAGGTATTAAGACATTAATTATATCATTAAATCTGTTTTGTATAACTTGCTGATAGTGATTTTTTGTCGCTTTCCAAAATCCAAAGCTAAGATTTATTACTGAGATAAACATATACATTTCTTCAAATAATTAAAAATGTATTACAGACCTCTTTTATGACTAGGTACTTACATAAATAGAATTATTTAAACGAATTAAAACGGCGATGACGAAAGCTTGTCTAGATGGATCGTTTTTTTTTATTTTAACCACTCTTTTCCGCCTGGGGACAGCAATGCTGTGAATATCATCTTACCATATATATATTAAAACCCTATAAGCGAATAATCTCTTGTTTCGAATCGTAACAAAAAATGATGTACGTAGCATAAATAAGAATTACAGTGCTCGTGTTAAGAAAATAAGGTATCCACAAATTGGATTGGAAATACGTAACACATCCATGCATTAACAACTTCAACTATCATTATCTAGTCTCGGCTTTGAAATGAAAATGAAGGTCCCTCGAGCCGGGCTTAATGCGTTATATTTTTTTCACTCACAAATTATCTCATTATTCGAATAGTCCTTTCGTGCGACGTGGGCGTACTTTGTCGCTCTCTTATGACCCTATGAATTGATTAAGGTTTTTTCTTCCATTGTAGGGTAATCACCGAATGTATTTATCGTTCTTAATGATCTCAGATTAACATGTACGGCTGGAGGCCCGGCATGACGGTGCTTTTCTGTTTTAGAATAAATCTTCAGTAATTAATGCTTCAGTTGATTGTTCATTGATATAAATTTGAATTAATAATTTAGGATGACTGGATACATTTGGACGTCGTTTGTGTTGTTGTTCATGTCAAACATTATTTAAATTATTAGTGGGTAGTACATGGAGAGTTTCATCTTTACGAGCTAGTTGGTTTAGTGGTAGAAATTGGTGGTTATTTACTTGTTATCGGTTTGATTTCCTTCGTCTTTGTCATTGAACTTCCCTAATCTGTTCTCAGATGTGACAGCCGTGATGTTTAAAACCTCTAAAGTATTAAATATTGTCTGTACTTTACGCGAGTAGTACACATTTAAGTTATATTTTACTAACGTTTTAAAACGCGATGTATATTAGTTAAACTTATTTTAACTACGGCCCGACTAAACCGACGTTTGGGATGATTTGCAGCAGCTGTAGTCACGACTCCCAGTCGTCTTAAACCGTTAAGTGTTTTATTTAAACAGTCTGTGGATTTCCGAATATGAAAATGGATTAAAGTGCTTTATCTTCTTTTTAGTGAACTCTGCTTACCTCATGAGTCTTAGTCTCATCTCAGTATAGGTACATGGAACCGATCAACTAACGGTACCAGATCATCAAGAAATAATTCATTACACAAGGACCAAATCCGCTCTGTCATCATGTGTTTATTCAATGTTCGAAAGCGGCGCACTAACGACATTGGAATTGCTTTTGAAAAGCAATTAATTATTAATTCGAGATTCGATTTTCAAATTTCTCCAACGTCAGTATATAACTCCGCGCTTACAAAACAAAGGCTTCGAAAGTTGTCGAGCCGAGTCCTAACGAAGTCGAACATCCTTTTTTCGACGCCACGAAGACAGCATGTCGGCGCACGAGAGTCCCTTCAGGCGATTTGGGCATTTTTTCCTCAAACCGATGTGGTTGCCCTCGCCCGAGCTTGTTCTTGCTGTAATGGCTTCATTATACCAATCGGAATCTCGGAGGCTTACGGCAAAAAGGATATAACCCGACCAGATAGAGATGAGCGCGACCTTTAGAATTGGGAATCGAGTTTTGTGTTATAATATTGGAATATTATAACATAGAATATATATTAAGAAACTCAGATATTGTTAATGATTAATATATATGAATTTTAATTATTTACTATTCACGTAAATATTATTTATGTAAATAGTAAATAGGTCATATTTCTATGTCCTTATTGTTATCAGAGAAGGCCAGAAAATATCGAGTTTACTTAACTGTGGAAAGCCCTGGTCATTAACACGTAATAAGGATGCACTGTCGACTTATTTTTATTTGAATTTTCAGAAATTTAATTATGTTTGTTCTCTTGTTAACTCTCTGGTTAACGTAAAGAGACACGAAATTATTGTAGAAAAGGAAATGAAATCAAACATCGTTTCACACTAATATTTATAATGGTTATAATTTGTTAGAAAACTTAGATACTTTACTATAGATGTTTGTCTTTTTGTATAGATAACATTCGTTTGTGTAGAACGCCGCAAACCATCTAAGAATCGGGTCGTAACATAAGTTAACTTTACGTAAATCGTATTTAACCATTAAATGTGTTTTATTCAAATGTGTACTTGTCTTACAGGTAATGGTTATACAATGTAATAGATTATCGATACATGCACACATCACTATTCGGGTGCCAAATCGTTCGCCACGGCGGTCTCGCATGAGGTAAAGTAATGACAGCCCCCATTTCGTTGAAACGCCGAATTTCTTATTTACTTATACGCTTCGAAGTGACTTCATTTCACTTCACAATTAGTGGACCTGGTCATTACGCCTTCGTGGAAGCTCTTTAACATACATTCGACTTTTCACGAAATAATCTGCCTTATTGACTTTGTCAATTCCTGTATTTGCGTACAGTTATTTCTCTGATGGATAATTTTACGTTATTTATTTAGGTATATATATATATATATAGTATAGATAAATTATATATTAGCATAAATAAAATATAATCAGCGCTATAGACACAGAAGTTTGCTGGCCTTACTGTGCCTCGTAAGGGAAGTGAAACACTTAATAAGTTAACAAGTGTATAAAACCATCAACTAACACAATTAATTTCTCATCAAACGCCGTAACTAAAGCTATTTCCATAGTGGTCTGAGATAGACAGTTTGCGTTAATAATACGTGTGTATTACCTTCAGCCAAAAAGGCTGCGGTGTGCTAGAAACGCGCGTCTTTACGCGATACTATTAGGATAGACAGGACACATGGATAAACTACTTGCCTGTAATACAGATCAGTAAAACGGACACATAAGTGTCATTCGCCCCTCATCAACGGGGAGAATGGGATTTCGCCGTAAAAAGAGCAATTAGTCAACCCAAAAATTACCCCTATTTGTACTCGTTGTGTGTTGTTGTCTTCTTCATCACGTCATCATCATAGTCACGTATACTTGTTCTACGTTATTGCATTGTAAACGTTTGTTATTGCAAAACCAATATTCCTAAACTGGCATTAACGTGTCCAAACTGATAATTAGACATGTCCAATACACATTTGGCCAGCAAGGTAGATCAAAGCTCTATTTAAAGGACAACGAACGACGACCGTGAATCGTCTTTCGTGTATATACTGTATACGGACATTAAAACATAGCCTTTATATAAGACCGCAGCCTTACTAGCAGCCTATCATGTAAGATCTTCGCGATTATTAAGTGGCGTACGTTTCAATTGCGCGGGACCACCGTATTTATTGCACCTCCATTGCTTGAATAGAAATAAACACATGCTCCGCGCAGATTAATGTATCTTTTGTGTTATAAAGCGGGTCTTGTATGAGGTTTTGTGTTTGCGGTTAAAATTAAAGTCTAATAGTGGCGATATTATGGTTTACCCTGCCATACCGATAGATGTCGTTTTTTAGCAAACCGCGTAGACGCTTACTGATACATGAAATACAAACTTCTATTTAAAACTACAATTCGAAAGATAATGGAAATCCACCTTTAGTAGTTGAAGCCTGAAAATTAAAACAAAATGTCGTGTCGTAGTTAAAACATTATTCTCAAATGTAACTCGAGTTTTAACCCGTTTAAGTTATTTTATTTAGTAGCATTTACTGAAACTACTAGAGACACAGCTTTATATGATGGACAACCGAAATACTCACATAATGTATTGTTTATGTTGACTATATTATCCCTATACTTTAAAATAGATAATTTAAATTTAACGGTTTAAAATGCGAAATGTATTCGTTAACTTATTTTCAATATATTTTGACTTTTCCCAACGTTTCTGGTGCTATGCAGTAGTCCTGGTATGAAAAGTAGTAAATTGTAAATAAGTTAACATTTCGCGTTTTAAACCGTTTTATGTAACTACATTTAAAACGCACTGAATATCGCTAAGTGCCACAAAAAGCAGACCTCACTTCACAACTCAATAACTCGTTACCCTCACACCATTACTTAAGTAATCGATCAATTTGTACAAAACAATCGACGAATTTTTATTCGGATCGCGTGTGGTCGCGTTTTGAGATCAAATGTATCGATATCGCGAATCGTCGCACTGGTTGAATGCAAGTTAAATAAGGGTGCGCGTAGACTAGCTGTTTTTTGCTAAATAAATAGTACTATTGAAAACTTTAATACTTTTCACATGTTATGTGGCTCGGTAGCTCAATTGGTTAGCTCTTGCTCTAAGGAACCGGAACGCTGACGGTGCCGGTTCAAGTCCTGCCCGAGTGGTAAATTTTACAATTTCTTTTCGATTCTTAATTTACCTTAGTACAAGCTGTTATAAAAAAATATGATAGAGATTTAAATAATACAATTTTAACTCTTAAAACGTGAAATATATTAGTTATTCATTATTTATTTCTTACAGCTTTTCAGTAGCCGTGGTGACAAGTTGGGCTGTATTGTAAATAAGTTAAATAATAATCTTCGCGTTTTAAACCCTTAAAATTGTTTTATTTGACATTGATTGTTGCTTATTGGAATATCTTGTTTATATAAAACGCTAACTGTTTAAAACGCGAAATATATTAGGGTAATCTTCCCGTGACCTCGGCTGCTGCTAAGCATCTGCAATTTTTAAAAATAAAAAATAAATTGTAAATAAGTTAGCCAATACATTTCGCGTTTTAAACCTTTAAAAGTGTTTAATTTCCATATGGTATTTGTTTAACGCGGAGTATATCACCGGCCTTATATTTGGCCAATCGTGTGGAACTATGCGTTAATTTTCTGGTATACGTCGAACGCGCTGGCTTATATCTGTGCATTTGTGCGATGTATGACAGTATCGACAAAGAATTCCTGCACATTGCCTGGACAGTAGCCATTTTGCTTGACGTTTGATTTCTTGTATTTTATGGAAGTGTCATTGTAGAATAGTACATTCTTATTTTGCTCATTGCTGTCGATAACGTATGTGGGAATCATTTGATATTAAATTTATGAAAAATATTAGATTATTAAGGTGTATTGTTTATATAGGCATACAACTGAAAGAAATTAACAGTTAAAGCGCTTTATTTAAATACTATGTATTTTTTTAGCAATATAAGCACATCATTCTATTTTTTTTAATTATTTAGGTACATAGTGTATGTGGTAATTTCGATGAAAAATATTATTACATAACAAGCGCAACTGGTTTTGAAATTATTCTGTGGCACTGAGGTAATTTCTTTGTTTTTGCGAGTGTGTCGCCGAGGCGCGATGTTACCGCTAGATTGGAGCAGATAATGTAACTAGTATCAGGTTCTAAGATGTTAATCGTGAGTTGTATTAGTGCGGTGGTAGTGTGGGCCATGCAATATACTTTTATCGATATCGATAAATTAATTGGCTCAACCTCAGTCGCGCCACGTTGAATTTTATTACTCGTGACACCGATCTTGTCATCAGAGTGAGTTAGGGTACAAGACGTTTTGCTAGAGGGTTAAAATACTCAATAGTTATGTCAATTAAAATATTTCTTTATTCTTAAAACACAATGTGTCCAATAAATCTACTATTTTACTGGTCTTATTACAAGAACAAGTGTTCTTTCTCTAGTCTATAGCTAAGAGAGGTCAATTGAAATAAATGTAAGAAAAGGGAAATAGCTTCTATTATACAAAATTAGACGTCTATGGAAAGTTTCATCGTTTAAAGTAAGTTACCAGAGAATTCATGAAATTAATAAAATCGCTTTCGCCTACAACCAAGTACTCGAAAGTGCATACATCTCTTATAAACACGTATAAAGCATTGCTGGCAGTTAATTAACCCTCACAGATTTATAGCGATGCGCCCGCGCATGATACAGCGGTAAACGTCGATACTTTTCGAGTTCTTAGAAAATGTTATTTTCGTACCTTGAGCGTTATTGAGAGAGTTGATACTTGAGTCTTTTAAAATGTACAGATTAATAGTATTTGTCAGTTAAAAGTGATCGTGTGTGATGGAATTTCTATATTCCTGCCACCCACTTAATATCCATGGTCTATTATGTTTAAGAAAAATTAGAAATATGTGGACCCGTTGTTCATTAGCCATACATTGCAACCATGAGACCAACGACGACCGGCGAATCGGTACTTCAGAGAGAAATGTCACCGGTAATAGAGTGGGGCCATGCATACCCGTTCGATAATTAAAGAGGCCATCGCATGATAAATAATGTCCTGTCGCGTTTTTACTGCATATGTCATTATCTCGACCAACTCTATCAGCCGTCACTCGATTAGGTACTTGGGATTTATATAGAGCTGTTTTACAGACATGGCGGCTGCCTTTTAGAGTAGGGATTCACAGACTTATGAGGACCAGAGGCCACCCGGGCAAATCATGAACTGATGTAGAAGAAGGTAATTAAAGTTCATGAAGAATTGATAACAATGTATTATAATCGACAAAGAACTTATTCATTTGAGTATTGAAAACATTAATATTTTTTTACATGTTATTGCACATGGAGACACTATATAATTTAAAAATCAAAAATAAATTGAAATTGACTCGGTAGCTCGGTAGCCGGTACAGGTCCTGCCCGAGTCGAAAATTTTTTCAACTTATTTTCGATTTTTAAATAATTTGGTATTTATTTAGCTGCCGGCAGACCACCAGTATTCGACTCTAGTGGGTCTCTTATAGTGGGTGTAATCCTGTAGCTTTGAACCGATCTTTTGTGTATAGCATGGCATAAAAGTGCTGTACACGGCATGAGAGACACATGACGTGTCTGTCAATTTTTATTTACTAACAATTTTTAGACGTTTGTCCGACTAAAACTTGTTGCCTGTCCAGGATTCGATAAACTAACCAACTATTTACCTACGAAGATAGACTTGTAGGTACTATAATTGAGTATAGTAAATAATACTTTGGGTCACAGTTTTCTTATTAATTTTTTTTGGTGTATGAATCGCTCTATATTATATCCAAAGCGGAGAGGACAGCGTAGCGCATGAATAATCGAAAACATCGAGTTGATGAGACGAGTGTGAGAGCTTTTTTGTAAAGCCGATGAGAATGCAAACTAGTATGAAAAACTATAGGGGACCGATAATTTTACTTGTGTTAGCTACTGTAATAATCGATTTGTAGGTCGAATCGATCATTTTGTAATCGATTTTCAAACGTCACTAATAGATGTTTTAATCGGCACAGGTTCTCGTTAATTTTAATTCAATGACTTATAATGGAAGATATTAAATTTATGACAATGTACATCCATTCTTAATGGCATTTATTAAGTTGAAGACGTAGGAAGAGGGTGTAAGAATATAAAGTAGATATTTTACGTACGAACATTACCTCATACTTTTGCAAAATTGCAAAAAATACACCTTATAGAATACCTTATATAATAAAATATAATTATAAAGTGAATAGTGACTAAAGTGAAAAGTTCAAATACGTATTGCTTAGCTTATGTCAGCTCGTGGTTAAATGTACATTTTCTAATATATTTCGCGTTTTAAACCGTTGAAAAAGTTTTATTCAATGTTCCTCATAATTTATGACTTGCTGGTCTAGCACGTTTTGGCTGGCTTTGATTCCAGTGTCTAGTTAAAGGTTATTTCTTTAAAATTGCTTAAGGAGATTTCCAGTGGTAGCGATACTCTTTCAAGCCCGACAACTCACTATGGACCGGCGTGGTGGGTTAACGTAAGAAGAACGATGAAAAGATGATTCCCAATGTCAACACTAAATCATCGCACGATTAAATATTACGATTAAACTCTACAAAAGTTGAATCGAGTCGTGTATTAAGCAATAAACAAAGTGAAACGCATAAACAAACATTGTGATCGCGCAAAAACAATAAATTGCATAGCGGTACAGCCGTAAATAACAGACGCACGGAAATAATTCAAATATTGAATAACACCATGTATGGTGTGTTCTCGTTCGATGTGTCGATTAAGTGCTGTTGAAAATGCGCGAAGGGGTTAATTGCTTTTTTTGACAATTATATCGACATTATGTAGTGCCAGGTGTATTAACTGTACTGCCCCCAGTAAAGCAATCTCTGTTTGTAGTTTACGCGAGCAGTACAAATTTAAATAATCGCTTTCAACGGTTTAAAACGCGATGTGACCCGAAATTTGAGATGCTTTGCAGCCATCGTCACGAAGGTACTACCAGAAAATAAATTTAACTAATATATTTCGCGTTTTAAACCGTTTTTTTTAAATATATATATATAGTTATATATAGTTTTAATTTCATTCGCTTCCTTAATTATTTTTTTATAATTTTGGGGTTGTAACCCCATTTTTGTTGAGTAATGGATTTTGAACCATGATATTACGTTTCAACAAGCGTTAAGCAAAATACCATTTTTTTCAGTACCATAGTATAACCTTCGTGGTTTTAGCGTTGCTTTAAGAGCGTAAGTCTTGTGTTTGAACCCCGAGGAATCATTATAGTTTGGCGTAGAGATGGTTTATAAATTACTTATCTATAACAACGCGCAAGACAAACATTTTCAGTAATTAATAAATTGTACATATCCGAATGAATTATAACCCCTTAACGACAAGTGTCACGGTCTGTGAAAATTGCGACGCGAAAGGTCAAAATTTCCCATTTAAAATAATTACGCGAAACAATTTCAACTATAAATCAGCTATTAGGCCATCTCGTTGTCTTCAATTATGTCATTAATTTAAAAAATTACACCCGCTACGTAGCGTAATGAAATGTAATAAATAATACATAATAGGGTAACACCTGCCAATCAAGTCGAGTGTTGCCAGTTTCGAGACGTTTTTAGAACATTTTATTGCTAATGACGTGCAAATAATTGTGGTTTTTTAATTGTTTATTGCAATAATTGCTTACTAGTTCGGTGGGAAACGCTAATTTTTCTTTTTGTTTAGGTGTTATAAGTGGCGACAAGTAGTTTTTCCTTCTTTGTTTACAAAGTAACAATATGGACGACGAACTTTTTTATTTGTTATTGTTGAAATAAACTATTTTTAGACTACTACTATTTCAATATGTATAATAATAATAATAACTCTTTATTGCAAAAACATAGACATAAGAACATAGAATTATATAATATACTTAGAATTATATATACAAAATAAAACATGTTTGTGCAAAAGCGGGCTTATCGCCTAGGGCGATTTCTTCCAGGCAACCTTAAAAAAATATACTGTCTGTCCGTCCGTCTGTTTGTTACGTTGTGTCAAGGACCGCTTTTTAAGTTAAAGGTTACACCCACCATACTGCTTCGATGTGGATGGGCTCACCACAAAAATCCTTAAAAAGTTTCAAATATACAACTTATTGAATTCGTAAGTTTAATATAGTTCGGAATTAATTATCACTTCTTCCCCCCCAGCCCTCTCCCTTCTCCGGCGCTTCTCGTTCGCCTCCCATTTCATAAGCGTAATTTCTCTGTATGTATTTATTATACAATAATTTAAATTTGTTAGTAATAAAATATATGTCCCTTTTGCTAGTTTGACTTAACTTGTAGACGTCGGTATTCGAACCGTACACCTCGTGGACTGAAATACAAACTACTGGTCTAGGAGTTAGTAGAGTTGTTATACAAATAACTTGAACTTTAAAAATAATAGTAATTAATATCTTTTATTATGGCACATAATAAAATTAATAAATTAATGACGCGCACTTAATTATTTTATTAAGATAAGTCGGTACTCACAAAGCTCTGTGACTCATTATATTCGGTTTTAATAAAGAGAATTTGCATTTACATTATTTCGCTATTAGAAGATAATAATGCAGTTAAATACGGAGCTATAGTTTTTATAGCTCTCTGTGTACTGTCTATAGTTTACGCGAGTAGTACACATTTAAATAAAACACTTTAATGGTTTAAAACTCGATATATTAGTTAAAATTATTTAAAAATGATTTATAACTACGGCCCGACGTCTCCCGGTGACCACGGCTGCTGCATCCGAAACGTCGGGCCGAAGTTATAAATCATTTTTAAATAATTTTAACTAATATATCGAGTTTTAAACCGTTAAAGTGTTGTAACAGTGTTTTTTTACTCTCTTTGTTTCTAGTAAACGGAGGTTTATAAGTTAAAATCTATTTTGAAAAATATATACGACACAGGCGGGACTCGAACCGCCATCGACGGAGTTCTGTGCTTTAACCAATTGAGCTACTGTCTCCTACACGTCATAATCAAAATTTTCAATTCATTGATACATGCAACAATATAATACAGTTATCAGTAAAATACAGTGTGGTGGGTCTACACTGACAAAATTATTTCTTCTAGTGCCCAACCGTGGAAAATAAATATGTAGTTTGAAACTTACCGATATTCTTTAGACTAAGTCAGTCTAAAGAATATCAGTACGTTAATATATAGCTAAAAAAATACAATTTTAACGGTTTAAAATGCGATATTTATTAGTCAAACTTATTTGTAAATTATAACTATGGCCCGACGTTCTTATGCTACTAAAAGGTACATTAGCCCCAATACATTATAAAAACAACCACTTATTAAGCATTGTAAACTTGTAACAATGTTACCCGATTGCTTGGGAGTGAGATATTTTTAAAGTGGCAACATTGTACGCAATGTTTGAACTTGGTCACGCGCAGCGCTGTTTATTGGCGCGTTTGTAAGATGATACTTATAAGTTATTTTTGCTGCGAAATGTTTACTTCTAATTAAATTTTACCAAATAGTAGTGGAAGCTTTAATCTTCTATTAAACTTAAATATAGTTATATTTAAAAGCTGTTCCCGCGACGTTGTCCGTTATTTTGGGCATCACACCTATTATACATTTTTGCA
This sequence comes from Leptosia nina, assembly GCA_963661955.1. Lineage (NCBI taxonomy): Eukaryota > Metazoa > Arthropoda > Insecta > Lepidoptera > Pieridae > Leptosia > Leptosia nina. The sequence goes on from CAVLEF010000008.1 coordinate 8,202,754, forward strand.
AAGACTCGCTCAGCTTTCTAAATTATAGCTCTTACGCACGACGTCGGCTCAAACCGTCGTTCTTGCAATAAGATAGACATATGCTGTCGCGGACATTTTAAGCTCATTTATAAGAGAACCATTCACGCAACGGAAGCCCTTGGTGAATGTAAATAAGTTTAACTAATATATTTTGCGTTTTAAACCGTTAAAGTGTCTTTCAGAATTACAGAGAACTATATTTGTACAAAATAAAGATATTTCCTTCATGTATAACATGCTATTGCTGACTCATCCACAAAAACCAATAACAAATAACAGAACGGAATAGCTTTAGATGATTGCGTAAAATATTGTATTTTTCCAACAAAAGACCGCAGGGTGCAACCGTAGGCAACCGTAGGGCGCAATAAAGGTACCCGTTTATCCCTGTTCCTACATTTCCTAGAATTGCGCACGCGCATAGAACTACCTGATTAAGGCGAAGTTGTTTCGTGATTGACTATTTTAAGTTTGTTTGAAATTCCTCTTACATACTCGTATTATATGCTTTTTTCACGACTGCTAAAGGTATATTTAGAGAATTTACAATTTTAGAGAACAGACCAGCATGGCGTCCACTTGATAGTAGGCGAAATACTCCAACCATATAACATCTAACAAAATGCCTACCAACTTTGGTTTTGGTTATTCGAAAATCCACAGACCGAAACGCGATTAAAAATTTACGGATTTTTCATCTGTAGACCGTCGTGACCTGGACGGATATGCAGATTTCCAGACAAAGTCCAACATGATTCAGAAAAAATATAAATTGTGTAGAAAGTTTCAGATTTCAGAGAAATTCTTGGATCGATGACCCTTGATTACACCAACGAGACCGACAAAATTATCTTCATATACACACTAATCTTTAAGAAAATAATTTATTAATGATTTATTGTATATAAGTTGAAATTAGGATTAATTTGTGTATGTAAAGAATTTAAATTTATAATGTACATAATTATCTATAATATTTGGCGAACTGTAAATATAGTTGCTGCGAAGCATCTGAAACGTTAGGCCGCAGTAAAAATAACTTGTAAATATCGAGTTTCAACCCGTTAAATGCATAATTATGTCGTAATATAAGACATAATTTTTGTTCAACTAAAAATAGCTGCGCAAACAGAGTAATAAGTATTAATTACGTTATTAATATCATTGTTATAATTAACTCCAGACTGCAATTATTGTCAGAATTAATTGTTATAATGTCTACAAATGTACTATTATGTAGGTTGAAATAATTTTATTAAGGCTTGCTGCGTATTTTATATAAGATACGCTTATTTCTAAATAAATAATTCAATTTACATTTGCGTTTTAAACCGTCAAAGTGCTTTATTTAAATGTGTATTACTCGAATAAACCAGTCAGTATTCCATTTACGTTGGTTTAAACTTTTGTATCGGAAATTATTTCCAAATACAAATTCAAATAATCTATTCTACACACAAAGTACATATACAAAGTCGTACAGAAGTTTTTTCATTATGTAAATAATTAAATGGGTACATTTAAATTAACAACATAATTCATGAGGTGGGAGATCACTAAGCTGTTCTCTGTTGTACACAACGGCGGGGTTGCTGCAGCGTTGATATTGTAACGATTCGTTAAACTGTTTTTGGATTAAGTTCCCATTCGACAAGGCTTATCTTTTTTTGAAGTAATAATTTTACTTAAACAACTTGAAATCTCTTTAACTACATAGAAAGATGTAATAACCTACGTTAAAACAATAGCAAATTAAATCAATTACATTTATGTAATTAAGTAAGCAATGTATTTAATGTGTATGTGACAGGGGGTCCCCGGTCCCCCCGTGACCACGGCTGCGAAACATCAGAAATGTCGGGGTGTAGTTAAAATACGTTAACGATTACATTTCGCGTTTTATTTAAATGAGAACTCCTTCATCTAACATGGAAGATTCCATTCTTCCAAACCAACCGAAGGTCGGGTTTATCTTTAGTCCCTAGTAGCGTCATATGACGTTTCTCTTCTCTGCCCTAAGCTATTCATTGGCCCTGCGGTCAGCGTTTTCACGGCCAGTTGGTGCTAACACATAATCTTCGTAAGTGACCGCAAACGCGAGAATTGCATTCAGTGGTTTTGCTCAACTGTACTTAGATTTAATACTTCAGCGGTGTAATTTTTCTTTAATACAACATATGTGAGATGACCGCTTTTCAAAACGCGTCTGTACGCGCGAGCGGTTCAAGGTTCGAATTATGGCAAAACATAATGAAATAATTTATTTTCAGCAAGACAGAAATGTAATCATCTATTTGCTCAAAAGTAACATGTTTAGCCACATTTGTACCAGGGTGAGCGTTCGTCCAGCTCCTCAAGTTCCGAAGCCGACGCCGGTGCCCTATTGGTGACCTTGTCATACACAGTGATAACTAGCTGTGCCTGCGACTACGTGTGTGTGGAATACTTATTTTGGGCTTTGTGTATAATTATGAAAATAACCTCCTAAGCTAGGTGATCCCAGACATATAACATCTAGACAAGATGTGTTTTAATGGCTTTGGATATTCGGAAATCTACACAATTAATGCGGTGTTTTCATGAGTGGATGGTGGATTATGAACTAACGGCACTTCAATATTCCTACCACCCATTTGATATCCATAATTCCCACATGTTTCAGAAAAATAAATAAATTAGAAACATTTTAGACCCGGTTGGGATCGAACCCACGGCCGTTTAATAGCCATCATTGCTACCATTAGACTAACGAGTTGCCCCCATGTCCCACAAGATGAACTCTTTTGAGTATAGTGTATACGGGCTTCATAAGAATCACAAAACACGAAGACACGATATTTTAAGCGATTCAATAAAGAACTCATACGCATCGAGAATTAACTCCCAATGACTGTGGTAACTGCATTCTTTCGAAAGTGCCTCCGTTTAGTATTCACCCGCGATCAAGTAATTTAACACCGCAAATGTACACGGCACACATTTTAATTAGTTCGTCAGAAAGCATTCGGCCATGATCGATTTGTTATCGATGGCGAGATGTATCGAATTTTAATCGATTCAACGATAGGATGGCTTTCTTTAAATTTGAAAGCCAAGTTTTTATGACAAAGGTTGATAGACGTTTAAACCAATAAACGTTGAACAAATACTCTATCGACCTATAATGGCTTGGACCATTTGTAAATCGACACACTAAAACCCAAGCGACTACACATACAGTTTTTATATTATACTAGCCGGTGCCCGCGACTTCGTCTACGTAGGATTCGTATTTGGAGTAGCTTATATTTGCGTGGCGGAGAAAAGAACTAACATTATGACATAAATATTTGTATGTAACGCATGGCACGCCGGAATAGCTCGCATAAAGGTAGGTTTTTTCCTAGTTACTTTGGCATTTAATTGTACATAATTATTTGATGTACAAGCTCTTACAAAAAAAAACACCGCCCGAAGCCGTCGGGACGGACAATATTTTAATAAATTGTAGCCTATGTGTTACTCTGATGTATAAGCTATATTATTGGAGAGTTTAATTGAAGTCCATTTAGTAGTTTTTGCGTGAAAGAGTAACAAACATCCATTCACACATACAAACTTTCACGTTTATAATATCAGTAGGATTTTATAATGGATTTTGACCGGACCGGAAGAGATTTTCCAGACACAAGCTATACTTTAAATACAATGGACTGGGGGGATAGACCCAAACCGAGGAGGACCAGTAATAGCTCGCAGATTTAAATTATAAGTAGGAAAAAAAAGGAGAAAAGAAGCAAATAGGGGTCGACAACACATCTGGTCTGGATGATAATATAGGCTATCTATACATACACCTTGTGATGCCGGGCTATTTCACCTTCTATCTAGTGAAGGTGGTCCATCCTTCTCTATTATAAAAAATAGATCTGAGTAAGTGTAAATCCATTATACTATTTCTTCAAGACCGTAAATAAACTATTTTTGGTTCAAAAAATTGTTATATCATTCAGCGAATGGATGCAGGCCAATTTTTATACATCCAAGAGTAACTGATGAAATTTTTATGCAGCTGTAAGATACAGACTCGTTATACGTAAATATAGTTTTTAAGTATTTGGTTATAACAACATAGTAATTTATTGTTTCGATAATATCTTAACAAAAGTTAGAAACCTTTGATAAAGTTAAAATTTAAATAAAATATTTATAACGATTTAAAACACAAAATAAGTTTCTTTGCTAACTTTTTTACAGTCAAACGTAGTACATTTCAGATTTTGACATTAGGGAGCTCTGCACCCTCCAGCCCTCCCCGTGACCACGGCTGCTGCAAACCATCCGAAACGTCAGGCTGTGGTTAAAATTAATTATAAATAAATCAAGTAGGTTAGGCATATATATTTCGCGTAAGTATTTTATTCAGATAGTGATTATGTTTTTGGTAAGGCCCGACGTTTCGTGTGTCGGACCGTAGTTTAATTATTTTTTCAATGAGTTTACTAACATTTGTCGCCTATAATGTTTTAGTCACAGTACTTATATCTACTTTAAAGTGTTTGGACTATACATATATCTAAAGACCAATCCTAATTAGTAATTTCATCATATAATAGCGCCACTACAAAGCTGTATTCAAATGAGCCATTTATACTCACTTCCCCGAAATAATAAATTTAAAAAATATTCAGTGACAAGAATCTTTACTATCGGCTTCTATTTAAACAAATAAAACTATCGTAAAACGCATGGGAACGTATAAATCTGAAAATTTAAATTTACGCGTCACTTTTCACCTTCTTTTATTATACGAGTTTATATTGGTCGCTTGTTTTAGGCTGCGGTCTCCTATAAATGCTTTAATCTAGTGTCATACTTTTTTTTGGGACTCTATTTAAGTCGAGCCTCCATAAGATCCTTAGTACAGGTATATTTTACGTAATAGTAGATATTCAGCAAACAATATTCAACGTTTAAATTAAAATAATTCTAAATAATGAAATTAAAAATCTACTTAAATTAAAAAAAATACAACACGGACTTGAAATTCAAGGGGAATACAAACTGTATCCACAGCAATCCATGCTGCTGCTCAAACCAATCCCACATATCAATTTACTTAAACACATAACTAGCAACGCGGCTCTTACGACAACGTGTGAAAGAGACAACAAGCAAGCAGTAGCGTTTCAACGGAACACGTGAAGCTATACGCGATGTACAGCGTTTGTGGGAGACCGCGGCTTAACTTCCTTCATTCGTGTCAGGAATATGCTAACAATATTGAAATGTTTAGCCGTCATTAAATTATACTTGTCATGGTAAATTAGCTTTTATCGCCTTGCACTTACAAGTTACTGTATCGGTGCTAAGAGCACGTTTAGCGTTGTGCCATTAGGCAGTCGGCGGTGGACGGCAATAAAAAATTGGGGGAAACCATTAAATTTTGTGAATGAACTGCGCATTTTTATAACCACATCTAAATTCTAGATCCATAGCCCTGTCGGACTGGCAGACAGTGTTATTAATGGCTTTCCTATAATTGACACGTGTTTGAACTTCAATTGTCTTCTAACAATTACGTAAAAGCTGTCTAAATAATCTTGACAGATGGCGCTAACGTAGCAGTGTTTTTCACATTAGTGACACCTTCTATTTTTAGTCAATGACCACGGTTGCAGTTGCGAAACGTCGGGTCATATTTAAAATAAATGAAAATAAGGTCAACATTATTATGTTCCGTTTTCAACCGTTAAAAGTTAATATTGTAGTATTTATTTAGTTTTTTTTATAGCTTAAAGGTACAAAATGGAAGAACCTTTTCTTATATCCGATAAGAAATCGATCTTCTTATTAAAAGAAAAATCCGTTTTTTTTTTTTTTTTTTTATTCGGGTTGTCTATTATTATAAGACTGCGTTTAACGTAATGATTTGAGAACAAAAAAAATAAAACTCCTGAATAAGTTTAAATAATAAAAATGAAAGCCTTAAAGTCAAAAACTTCAATAAATAAGTGAAATAAAACATAAATTAACTATCAATTTTTTACGATCGCCGCGTTGTTAAGAACTCAGTCTTCGTGTAAGTCAATTCAAATGATATTAAATTTTAATTGATTTCAAATTAATACGTGATCAAACTAGCCGACTTCAGCTGTAAGGATATTTTTTACGCGACTTGCACCTGTCTATAATTAAAATAAATAACAATTTGTTGCCGGCTTATTGAGTTCTAGTGTAACCTTTTTCGATTATTATAAGTACATAAACGGAGTCGTTTAAAAACGTTTCTGTTTACAATAGTAATTTAAAATGATTTTTTGTATTACATTTTAATTGAAACGGTTTAAAACGTGAATTGTTTTTAGCTAACAAAAAATAATTTATTAAAAATTTATTAAAACCCATATATAAAATCTATAACGATTCTATAATAATAAAAAAATATAGATAAAATTAAAAATAATTTTGATTGAGACAATTCGGACGGACTTCAAACTCACGACCTTATCGTATTGTTGCTGACCAACTGAGCTGAGAATATACTCGCTCAATTTATATCTATAATACATTTGGTGAAACACGTTGATTCTTATCAATACATTGCTGATTTAAACACTTTTAATGGTTTAAAACGCAAAATATAATAGTTAACTTATAAATATAAATGTATTTATTTAACTTCTTAAAACAAATCTGTCCCTGTGTAATATTATTTTGCATTTAAAACTGTTTAAAGTGTTTTATTTTAATTACTCGCATACTCTACAGACAATACTTAATACACTGATGACACGAAACTAACGAGAATTCTCTTTCGGATTCTAAAATAGTCCGGTGTACTATTTTTTGACTTTGGATATTCGGAAATCCCATTACTAAACAACAAAGCCAAGAGAACCGTTGGATAATATAAACATTTTAAATATCCACACTGAATATATTTCGTGGCATTCGAACAAGAGACAATCGTTGAATGGATCTATTAGCTTTACAAATAGTACACAGTAGTTGAGCAAGCTGTCCACTTACTGATATAAGATATCTTTTAACTAGCTTCTACAAAGTTGAGTGAAACATTACAGTAACCGTGGCCCATTTCTCTATAGTAGACTAAATTACAACCTTCAAAGTCAAGACTTATATCTTTGTAAAAAAATATCTCAATACTTTAAAACACTCATTTGGAGACCGAAAGGCTTCTCTTCCCTATCAGTTAAATCCTAAACATTATAATCACAACAAATACGGATATAACACACATACATACCTATATACCAACACAATTACACTCTTATTTACTTGTAACTCAAGGTACTAAGTTCTTTCTTATATTTTCCAAATAATTTTATAGCTCGCGGCGAGGGGGGGCACCGGGCTCTCACAAGGTGACACATGTAAAATTAAATTACTTCTAATTACTGTAAAATTGATGAGTGCTAAATAAATAATTTATTATTATTAATTATGTAGTCTAAATTTACTATGTCACCAAAAACAATTTGTGTAGCTTACTCAAAAAATTTCAATATTTGAATATTCATAATATCAAACGTATGGGACATTATTTTTATTTATTTTTGACTTTATTATTCATAAATGCATACAACAAAGCAGAAACTTAATAATTTAAAGCTGACTTATAAATATAAATATTTTATTAAACGGTTTAAAACGTGTAAGGTAACTACGGCTAGATTTTTATTGCTTTTCTGGGATCACAGCAGTTTTATTGTAGCTCGATACCAAATATTCGATTTGAATATAAATAAATTCTTGAACACGAATTTTCTTGATTTTTTTGCTAATTCGTGCAATTTGAAATTAAATTACGCGTATAGTATTCAAGAATATTCAAATCTTTTATAGAGATGAGAGAGAAACATGCGTTCTCATTAAGTTGTTAAGTACGTACGTAGTTGTGATAATGTCAGATAGTAACCTTAAATTAAAGAGGTACATTATAAATAAAATGCGATAAGCCTTTGTAGTAATAAAATTTGATATTACTATAGACATATTTCAATCGACGATGCTTGTAAGTAGCTCGCCCTGAACCACTTCCAATTATCTCCATATATGTTTGTTTTGGGCTAATCTTCCTCGTCCAGTGTAACTCATCATTATAATTAAATGTTAAATTGCTCGTTTCGAAATATCGCATCGCAACCAGTGTGTCACCGGTTTTCTCCGGACGCACGTACGTACCGCTTTTGGTCCGACCGCTCAAAGGGCCATACGCAGAGTTAGTCCCAACTCATTGTAATTTATGGATGTCCACACAACCGCGTTCGGAATGCTAAAGCCCGCGATAAAAGGATCAGCCGCGTTATGGGTCAAAATGACCCCGCGTCGGTTCGCTACAGTTTGTCTTCGTATCCGTTACTTTGAATGTTAAGTGCATTAAATATACATGCTGGGTATGCATATATAAACAAATTTAGATATTTAAAAAACCAAGACGCGGAATATTCAATTTATTTATAGATTACTTTAACAACAGCTCGACGTTTCGGAAGCTCTGCAGTAGTCGTGGTCACGGGAAGACTAAAAATGAAGGGTTTCTCTAATGTCAAAGTCAATATTGCTACGCTAGCGCCATCTGTATTGCCGTAGTGTATTTATCGGACTCACGATATACTCTCGTTTACGATTTCTAATACATTTTGCGTATTAGAAATGAAATTTTAAACCGTTTAAAAGTGTTTTATTTTAATGTGTATTAGTATAAACTATATAATATACTATAAGTATACTGTCTATAGTTTACGGGAGTGGTATACATTTAAATAAAACACTTTAACGGTTTTAACGGGAAGTCTCCCTGTGACCACGGCTGGTGCGAAATCGAAACGTCGGGCCGTTGGTAAAAAAAAATTCAAACAAGTTTAACTAATATAGTGTTTTATTTAAACACTTAATATATTTCGAAAACATTTGTCATTTAGTCCCGATGTAATCATGACAATTTTCCTCGTCTTTAATAAGACAATTCGCGTTCAAGCCTCGGAGAGCCAACTTGAAGCCATATCTAATGAGTATTGTCTTGTGAGTTATGGGCTGTGGCATCAACGATTTCGTGACGCGGTGTATTAATGGCCGATTAGCGATATTTGGTCGCGTTTTGCGCACAGGGGCGTAGGTGTTAAGTTTGCAAAGTTATGTGACCTTGTTTTCACCCGACAATTATGAAAGGGGTAATGATTTTAAAATATTGATTAATGATAGCATTGACTGTATACAGTTTGATGATGGCGAGAAATACTTGAAGAGGCCGATATTGATGATGGTGATAATGGTGGTGGTGGTCTGAAGATGACGATTGTGATGACTCCATCACGTACTTACCTTCAACAATTCACTAAGATACACCTACCAATATTGTATTTGTGACATATTCAATCGTACAATAAATATTTAATTCTGTTCTTGTTTTTTTATAGAAATGACATGTTGAAGAAACAAAATATACTCAATAAATAAATAAATAAAAAATAGTTTTGCCAAATTATAAAATTTAACATAATATATAATATGTTTTGAAATGAAAAATTATGGTAAGTGCACAAAAATTTTTTTCACTTGGATGTGCACAATTCTTTTTTTCATTGGTTGTCGAGTTGATTTCTACTTTTAACTTCCGTAAAGTTGTTTGTAATTTTATCGTAAGAACAACACCAAGCTTAAAAATCTTCCCAATAAAACAAAAAAAGGTCATGACACGACCGTAAAAAAGGTAGGATCCCTAAAATAATTCCTGACGTCACTAAATACCTCTCCTCAATTCAAAGGCCCAAAGAACCTTTTATACTTAACGTATTACTTAATTAAAGACGACATTACCTCAGTAATTACATTTACAGTTACATCGGGTTTATCGACCCGAAAAATCGATCATGAAATATAGTTAGTCCCGACACCATAACTATATCTTATTTCTCGGAATATTCGGGACAATTCGACAGCTAAAAAACAATTAAATCGTAATTAAGGCCCGTATTAAGTCGGACGGCATGCGCCCGCGCATTACACTGTTTTTGGGAGTAGGGATGTGATGTGACAATATCGATACTGACCTATATGTTTAACCTTTCGATTGTTTATCACATACAGGGTCAAGAAAGACTTAGCAAAAGTATCATATAATTTTTATGTACTTTTGGATATTAGGTTATCAACAATATAAAATCTTGATACATTGACTTGTCTACCTGTGGACGGTGATTCCTGACCTGAATAATCCAATGATCCTCAAAAATAATGGAAGGTAACAGTCAAACTTACGAATCGTTTGTTACCAGCCAATTCATTGGACCAACAAAACAAGTATTACGGTTTGTTAATACGAATTTACTTTCAATATTTCCGCACTAAAGACTTCGCAGAAATGTGTGAACCAACATTTAGATGTACCTTGCAATATTGCGTATATATGCAAATTATAATCTAATAATCGTATACAACATATTTAATGACATGAAACATATAGATATTGCGTAAAATCTATTTGCATTTATTTTAATAATAGATTTTAAAAGTTCTCTCTTGTATTCGTTAAAAAATCCCTTGAACATCGACGACCGATTATGACTGAAAAATGTTGATGACACAGGCAGGTCTTGAAGCGATAAGTCGTAAATTTTTCTTATATCCTTGTCATTTTTAAATAATTAAGAAGGTTTCATTTGACTTTTGAAGATTATTTTGATGTCAGAGACACTCTCCATCTTTAGACTCCTCGTAACCATGGCTGCTGCAAAGCATCCGAAGTAGGCCGGAGTTAAAATAATTTTTAAACAAGTTAATCTACTAGTAGCTATGCCAGCGACTTCGTCCGCGAGAATTGTTTTTTTGGGTATCCAAATTCGTTTTTATAAACCCCTTCATCTTAATAATCTTAAGCTGTTCACCTCACTACGCTGGTCGCGTTCCATCCATCCACAATTACATGTACAATGACAATTCACAATAAAACTATCGATATGTTTATTCCATCACTATTCCCGCCATTTAAGGGACAATGCAACTTGGAAACAATCACATCTTCATTAATTACAAGTGGAATTTTCCTAAAGGCCCCTTAATAGCATAAGTCAGAGAATGTTTTGTGGTATCGCGTTATGATTTCATAATTCACTCGCCATATATGGACTATTTAGGAGATATTTGGCGGGAAACTCGCGTTTTTTATCTGTGGACAATTCTGTTTAATTACCTACTATTAAATGGAGCTCTGTTATTGCTCTTAATGACGAGACTGTTCGTCGTTTTAAGACATAACTTTGACGGGCTCGTTGGTATAATGGTAGAAATGTACGGCTTATCGCCAGTGGGTTCGATGCGTCCATGTTTCTTATTAATTTAAAAAAAAACCGAAAGAATATTGGAATTCCATTCAGGTCAAGAGTCATGGTCCACAGATGAAAAATCTGTGAAAGCTGGGATTTCGAAATATCTTAAAGCCGAAATAGGTCGACAGCTCATTTTGTACAGTTGAGATATTATACCTTATCTGTCCTCCTCTATCATAAAAAAAAAATCATATTGAATTTTTATTATTTATTAATCTAATTTTAATGGTTCAACGTGTCTACCATTGCTTTAAGCAGGAGAAATTCAATTGCGGGATAAGCCATTGCTTAATTATCAACAGCTTAGCTCTAGCTAATAATGCTGTTTAAAACGATTTATCTCAAAATGTTAACAAACCCATTTCATTTGTGATCACTTAACTAAAGCGAGTATATAGAGCAATACATCAGAGTTAATTTGTATCACTCACTGTAATAACAACGTGGCAAAGTGGCAATTTAGCTATTACAGCGCACACGCAAGCAGCCGCTTGGCTCTGCCCAGTAATGGGATTAGGTGGAATCTGATACTGAGATAATAATAGGGGATTTGGCGATTTCTTTTAATAATTTTAATATTTAATTCTGTATATTACGTTATAATAATGTTAAATGGTGTACACATTTTCACTTTATCCCTCTCCTACACACTATTCCATATCAACACACACAATACATAGATTCAAAAAGACTATAAACACGTCTGTATAAATTATTTTGACAAAATAATACCATACCAGACTTACTTAGAATACTTATAACTAGAAACAGAAAATTCAATGTATTCATAGTTTGAATAATACCACTTTTCATCATTATTTGCTAAAGATTAAATAAACCTTTTAGTAAACAATCCATTCTAAATGTAATGACACACTCATTCTCTCACACACAAAGACATACTAGACTGTGTGTAAAGTTATACTAAAAACTAATTGTAACATTTTTCGTTTTCAGTATTAGCTAGTAATATTAACCATTGTAACAAATCGCCCACACCAAAATAACTCCATTCATCTTTGTTCCAGTTGCGATGACATCAAAGGGATACCATGCAGGCAGATAGGGACGAGATGCCGGCAAGGACAGAGAAAAATGCGGAGATGACTTGATTGTGCAAGTGTTTGTTAAATGATGATAGGACTCTATAATGCCTGATCGGGAAGTGCCCGCCGGAAGCGGTTTCTTGCCCCTGCAGTTTCCTTCGGCTTTCGCCGCGTTCCACGCGACCACTGCGCAGGCGCCGCCGGGCACGATGCATCACGCGACGCACTACCACCACCATGCGCAGTGAGTTTTTATCTTTTATCTAACTAAATTTTTGATACGTCACGAATAGTGATGAAGCAATTTGGACAATTGTTCTTGAAATCTTTAATATTACCCACAATTTATTGCACATGATGGTATAATGCAAATAAATAGCTGTGTGACATCGGTCGCATAGCATAGTTATTTTGGCCATCAAAATTTGTTTTTTCGAGCCTCTTTTTTAAAACAGCTTTAGAAATTCAGTTCGATAGATATTACGGCATTATATGAATTAAAAATATATTTAGACTAATAAAATTGACGACACACGCATCCCCAGCTTCTCTTCCTTTATCCTCCTCTTAGCTAATTAAGATTTTTTTTAATTTAAATAGATTTGTTTTTCATAACATGTTAAAGACAACCATAAAATATGTATTAGCAGACTAGTTTATTACTTCATTAATTTACAACTTGAACTTATAACTCTAAATCAGACATTTATCCGCGGACACCTTGCAAATTGTTTAAGCATTAAACAGATGAATTTATCGTCCAGTTAATGCGCGCGCGCATTAAGGATACAAAGTTGAAACTACTTTTTAATAAAAATTAATTTACGACTTAAGTTATCGACTCTATCTCCGAGCCATCTTAAATGTTGTTGATTATTTAATAGGTACATTATTTTTCATATGTTTATATAAATTGAACACTTTTAACGGTTTAAAACGCGAAATGCCGTGCTTTGCGTCTGTAATAATTTTTAAATAAGTTTACTAATTTATATCGCGTTTTAAACCGTTAAAAGTATTTTATTAAATTTTTAAGTCGCGTAAACTACACAATACTTTCTAATGAAATTAATACACTCACAGCAAATTGGTATATATGATAATACTCCTCTGTAGCTAAATGGTTAAACGTGGTACCTAGCATTGCGTTAAACGCCAGAGTTCCTGAGTTCGAATCTCGGGGAAATCATAGATCGCGTTTATACCATTTAAGTGTTTTATAAAATATGTACTACTTGCGTAAACTACAGACAGTATTTAACTTATTTATATTAAAACCGTGTAACAGACACAGAAATGTGTTCGCCCAATTATAAGAAGTAATAGCCATAGAAAAGTTAGTAATAGGGCAATTTTTACCCTTCACGGAACCCTAGAACGGTCTTACGTGCTAATAAACTCATAAAGTTACCCCCCTTTTGAGTTAATAGAGACTCTATAATTAAAGAAATGAAAAGAGAAGCGATTTCGCGTAATCACCGGAATTAAAGAACACCGGTTCCCATTTATTTCTATCTGCATTTAGTTCATTGCTTTTTAAGTGCGTTCTGTGTTTTTAAAGGGCTAACTATCAGATGAATTCATCTATATGAAATATAATTACTAGGTGATCCGGCAAAGTTTTAAATACACCTGTAGTTTACGCAAGTTGTACACATTTAAATAACTTAAACGGTTTAAAACGTGATATATATTAGTTAAATTAAATACTGTATTACGCGATAGTACACATTTAAATAAAACACTTTAACGGTTTAAAACATTAATTAAACTCATTTGAAAATTATTTTCAACTTCGGGCCGACGTTTTGACGCCTCGACGACGGCTTTTTGTAATATTTTTTTTGTCTGTTGATGCGAGGAGTACATTTTTAAATAAAACGCTTTTAACGGATTGAAACGCGAAATATATCATTTAGGTTGATTGTGGGTGGGTCTTTAGTGCCCACAACCGATAAGCAAAGCATCCGAAACGTCAGATCGTTTACAAACAACGAATATATTTCATATTTTAAACCGTTACAAGTGTTTATTCAAATTATAATTACAAATATGTCGCGCAATTATTAAATCGGGTCTCGTTAATATTCAAAGCAAGTGTCCCTTATCGTACTGAGTACTCAAGTCGTTCCAAAACGCCAGTTCCAGTTATTGGACTAGTCTATAAAGTTGAGTGGTTCATTAAACATTTGTATTCATGCGAGATGCAAGAACTTTATATTGCCTAAGTAAGAGTACGTAAGAGATAATGTTGGAGCTACGATTTTGCCGCCTGTGGCTCAATGGTTAATGCAAGAGCCAGTTTCGGGTTCAAGCAAGACATAATAGTCTTAATATTTTAGAAAGTGTTATTGCACGTGATGGCATTATATCAATGACAATAATCTAAAGACAATACGCAGTTTTTCTCCAATAGCAGCAATATGTGGCTTATAATCAACGGGTCATCATCCCCATCGGGTCTAAAATTTTTCCAATGAATTTATAATTTTTCTAAACCAAGCTAGACTTAGTCTGGAAGTCTTGATATTAAATAGGTGCTAGGAATATCGAAATTCCTTCCGCGTCACGTCTACATAATATGGAGGCCGTGAAGTTTCGCATGTATATTTCCGAATATCCAAAACCGAAATAGGTCGACAACATCTTGTTTAGATGTTATATATTGTAGTAAACCCCGAGCTTGATGGTAGGAATGAAATAGCTGACTGATTCCCCTCTATCAATAAACTAGAACCATTTTATCTGGACGGGAGCAGGTAAAAATTGAAGATTAGAGCCGCCGTATCAAACTCACTTTACGGGCGACGCCATAAAACTCGCCTCGCCATTACAAGGTGTTATTTACTGGTAATTTATTGCAAAGGCCCATTTGACGATAACATTAATCTCCTCTAACCGGACAGTGAAAAAAGGGATCGAAGGCATGGACAGGAAGCCATCAAAGGAATTGAGACATTGACAATGTTAGAACTCCAACAAATGGCCGCACTGTTCAAAGGATCGCTGATGTGTGGTTGTGCGCTTGACTGGAGTGATTAATGCGAGTCAGGACAGTCGTGTATTACAGTTTTAAGACGCCAATTTACCAAACGGTTCAGTTTTACAGCCAGCGGCAGTTGTAATATTTTAAACAGCATTGTTCTCAGTCTGGCCATCAATGGAGGCCTGGGTAATTGTGGAATCAGCATTGGCAGGTCCAATAAATCAATGATCTCAAGAGTCAAGTTAAATACGTCATTAGTTAATTAAGTTTAGTTTTTTTATTCGACGTTATTCTTCTTTTTATATTTTTATTACGACGTGTAAATATTAAAATATAATTTATACCAAGTGTGCCAAACGGTTTCAATATACAATAAAAAGCCCTAAGACATTTTGAAAAAAAAACCTTGAATACAAAAAGAATAATAACAATTAAACAATAGAGCTATAACAATAACATATATTTCTTTATTAATATTAATATATAAATAATAATAAGTTCTGATTTATTGTCTTACAAAAATTCCAATGGAATTTTATATATTGTGTTTTTTTTGTTTGATAAAGGGGGACAGACAAGCATGTTTACTTAATGGTAGGCGAGATACCCTAGCTATTTAAAATCTCGACAAGATGTGCCATCGAGTAATTTTTGGCTTTGGATATTCGGAAATCCACTGAAAAGTAATCATTATGTTACAAGTATTACTTATTATTTTTATTTATTACTAGCTGTGTCCGCGACTTCTATCGCGTGAAATAGTGACTTGGGGTAGAATTTTTAATTATTTAGGCAGCCAATGTATTTTGTAAGTGCTACTTTGCCGCAACACTCTCACCTCACATCACTCCTACTCTACTCCATCACCCACTCCCACTCCTATTCCCAAAAAGCCAAAGAAGAAAGTTTCATTGTTCTAGCTAAAAATGACGAATTTCCATACAAACATTCACCCCTCCCTTTTAACCCCTTACAACCCCTTTTTCACAAAAATAGCCCTGGTACCATCTGTATACCAAATTTCATTCAAATCCGTTCAGTAGATTTGGCGTGAAAGAGTAACAGACAGACAGTTACTTTCGCATTTATAATATTAGTAGGGATAAAAATGATTTTAAACATAGTTATATATATTAGGATGCCCCTTTTGTACAATACCAGAACCTCCATTGGATTGCACGTCTATACATCACAATTTTAAGAAATGCAATAATGAATATACTTACCTTACTGATTTTATTTTAATTAATAAACCACCGGTTTAAAACGCGAAATATATTTACCCTTACAGGACCAGGCTGAGACTGATATGCGAATACAACACAATAGTTTAGCTATTTTGGGTGTAAAATAGGGATCGCTAGAAGAACATAGCGGGGTTTATAGATTTCCTATAATTTCATGTTTTATTTTGACATATAAATATCGCTAAAATAATAA
Organism: Leptosia nina; assembly: GCA_963661955.1. Lineage (NCBI taxonomy): Eukaryota > Metazoa > Arthropoda > Insecta > Lepidoptera > Pieridae > Leptosia > Leptosia nina. The sequence goes on from CAVLEF010000008.1 coordinate 8,219,577, forward strand.
TAAGTGAATTTTGTAGAAGTGGAAAATATTTACCTTTTAAGTTAAAGGTGTTTAAATGTGTAAACTCGCGTAAACCACAGACAGTGTTAAGACTCACCATCCCAAATCAAAATCTCATAATCGATATTAAAAACTGTCAGAAGTCCAGAGCTCGAACGGAAGTCCCGATCGGGTGTAGCCATTAACGGTTCCACGGTGCCTCATTTAACCCAGCCTCGTTAATTGCCACCATGTGTTATTTCTATGCATTCTAATTTTGTCAGCACAATGGCTTGGACAAGAGTATTTTCGGTCTTCGTCAACGTCAATTTTGTTAGTATTAGATGTTTGTTGGCTGTCCTTTGATTCCCTAATGTGTTGTCTCTGAATTAGTGTAATGGTTGTGTGGTAGTCTTGTCTCCTGACGTAGTCTAACTTGATTATTATCTGGAAGAACTTGTTAAAGACGTTAACGGTTTGAAACGCGACATTTGCTAGGATGATTACCGGGGACCACGGCTGCTGCGTAGTACCCGAAACGTTGGTCTGTAGTTAAAATAATTTGTAAATAAGTTTAACTAATATATTTGACGTTATAAAGTGATATAGTGTTTTTTTTTTAAATTTGTACTACTCGCGTAAATTACAGACAGTAATTGGTGTGAACCTGTTTTATTCATGAACTTTGGCGATAATAAGAATTGGCGGCGAGTTTCTTGCCAGTTCTTCTCGTTTCTTCTACGGCCTTGATTTGATTGTCATTTGTTTAACTGCATTAACCTTCGTAAGCGTCTCTAATAAAAAGATTTTTGCCCCTTTGTCGTATCCGACAATACTGAAGACAAAATTAATGATAAAGATTTGACCAGTCTGTATGTCACTATAACGTCTCTTAAAATGATATAGGTATCGAACAATTTGTATTAATCGTGTTATTTCCTTATTTTTAATGTAAATAAATAAGACGCACTCATAACTCTTTCTACTTTTGGATTATCTCTATTTTATATATGTACAGTATTGGGCAGGCTCGTAGATCTGTGAATACTTCGGGTCGTAGATTCGATTCCGACAATGATCAAAGCCAAAATAGATTGGGAGTGTATCCTGTTTAGAAGTGATCCTGCTGGGTTATTTCATCTGCCATCAAGAGAACATCATTCTTATCTATTCTGCTGTCATAACATATGTTTTCTCTATACATTATTATATATCTCTGGTTGGTTCCACATTGAGTTTATTCATGTCATTCCAATGGTTATGTAAGGTTTTAAATGTTATTCGACGTTGAATAAGTTGTTTACATAAAAAATAGACGTCGGAATATTTATAACAAAATCTCCGTGGGTAACCCGAACCTGGCTTGGGATTAAAACCGTTGGGAAATCGATTCGAGATATCAATGATAGAGTTTTGGAATCTCTTTACGACTCCCAAAGGGTAATTCACGGGTTATTTATTAACTTTCGACCGTGACTTCGTCTTTTCTGATAAGGGACAGGCAAGGATAAGTTTCACATGGTTTAAGGTGAAATATTAACGGTTTAAAGATGTGTTAACGGCCTATTTTTGCTTTGAATATTCGGCAATCCTTAATCTGAAACCGAAACACCTTTCTTATTTAATAAAAAAGCAGTTTTCACATAAGCGATTTCACATTATACTTAAATGATCATTCAAAATGGAGGTACAGAGCAGTTTAATTTTACGATATCTATTGCCAGTTTGATTCCCGTTTGTGCTAACGAATTATTGATATTTATTTACAAACAGTAGACGAGTTCGTTGGTACAAAAGTAGTCGTGTATAGTCTGTCGATTTTTTTCGATGTCCAAAAATTGGTAAGACTAGACCTACATTACATCATGTTTAGCTGGTATAGTATGTAGGTAGTAGGTATTTTTCATCATGTGATTCCCATATCTATCCTCTCCTGCCCTTAAAACTATGTATTCCGGCTTTCCTAATTTTTTCATGTGAAATTCAATGCGTATAAAGGAGTTGAGATCTAATTGTCACCACTCCAGTATACCACACACGGCGGCTTTGTTTCATCCTCAATGATTTGTGGATGCGGGTTGAAGAATGGTGTATTGTGGAAACATGTGTTCAGCCGTTTTGTATGTGGGGAATTATTATCATCGTTCTTATCTAACTTTCATCCTGTGAAATTAAGAACTCGTAATTGTATACGCCTTTCGTGGCCATCTTGTAAGTTCTGGAAATCGTCGAACTTCGAAGTTCGGTTGTCGTAATTGAGAAATAGTTCTCGACGTTTCTGCGAAGACTAGCAAAGATATTTTAAGCAAGAAGCGTAGCAAGGATGCTTGTTGGTTCAGTGGACCACGGACCTTAGGTACGATCCCCGTCCGGTTCAGTATGTATGTGATGCATCTTCAGTATTTTTAAACATGTTACATCCCGTCTTGATGATCAGAAGATTAATTTTTAGTAGGAACGTCTTTATCTGTCCACAAAGGCAGCGAAGTGCCCATAGATGATAAATATTGAATAGTACATTTTTCTTTTTATTTTAAAATTTACTTTAAATAAAACACTTTGAAACGCGAATTACATTAGTTAAACTTATTTGAAAAATATTTTAAGTACGGCCCGACGTTTCGGATGCTTCGCAGCAGCCGTGGTCACGGGGAGACTAAATATGGAGGGTGTCTCTAATGTCAAAGTTGACACGCGTAAACTATTTACAGTATTTAATAAGTCAACTGTAATATTTCGCATTTGAAGCCGTTAAAAGTGTTCTATTCCTGATTTTACTTAAATATTTACCAATGCCTTTAAACTATGCATATGTTTAGCTGTTAGCAACTTGGACCGTTCCTGTTATATGAATAGTCGGACGTTTACGGCCTTTCTCGTACGTCTGTCCAATTATTGTTCTTGGAAATACAAAAAGTGAGAACGTGGAGCGTTTTAGATTTATTGGCGTTTGCATAATGGAACTCTAGCGCATATAAGTTAGAATCTCAATTGGCTTATTGAGTGGGCGTTTGCGTATATATCTGATACGTCGCTATTTTATATACATATAAGTAAATACATTTTGACGAACTCGTTAGTCGTCGTATAGTAGCAATGTATTATAATAATCCACGGGTCGTGGGTGCGATCCCCACCGAGTTTATATATCTCTGAAACTTCTTGGGCTTCGTCTGGATATTAAATGGATGGTAGGAATATCCAGATTCCGTCCAGGTCACGAACGTTCACAGATGAAAGCCGGCAACTTTAATCGAGTTTCGATTTCAGTCTGTTGATTTCCAAGTGTTCGACGCCAAGCATTTATTGACTAACTTGAAATGACTTACGCATAAGTTCTCAGAACTATACCTTACGGGGTAAAGAATTTTTCGATCAGTTCAATTTGTAGGCAACAAGTTCAACCGTTTGACATTGCATTGTGTTAAGCGCGAGAAATCCTGGGTTCGAATCCTAAGGAAAGAAGCGATCAGTGAAGCGGGCACAACAATGTATTTGCTCCATGCCCCTCGGGGGAAACAGGATTTCATTTTTTTTTTATTTGCAGTAAAAATATATATAATATGGGTACAGCTATTTACTATTTCAATTACTCTCATCACTTACTTATTATTTCCTCATTCAAGAGAGCATCACTTCTCATCCAATCAGGGTTCCCAATCTATGATTCGTAAGCTATGACAATGGACCTCTGTTATAAACGGAAACTCCAATTTATGACCGGAACATATACGTAACCAACGATAGATTTTTTCGGTTCAAACTAGCCCTAGTAGTTCTATTTCAAGTGGACCAGATCCAAAATATATTTTGTCTAAATAAAAACACTTTAACGGTTTAAAACGCGTTATATTAGTTAGTAGTATCACGGCTGCTGCAAAGCATCCGAAACGTCGGGCCGAAGTTAAAAATCATTTCCAAATAAGTTTAACTAATATAATACCGTTAAAGTGTTTTTATTTAAATGTGTACTACTCGCGTAAACTATAGACTATATTTTGTCTGTAGTTTACACGAGTGGTACACAATTAAATAAAACAATTATAACAGTTTAAAATGTAAAATATTCTTAACTTATTAACAATTTATTTTAACTATGGCTCCGCGTACCGTGTGCTTTGCAGGCGTAGTCGCGGCGGGAATAAAGGAGCGTGTCCCTAATGTCAAAGTTAAGGCTATTAAACAATGGCGCTAGTGTAGCGGATTTGACTTATGTATAATTGTGACTTCTAAGAGTGTACACGCAAACAACCGTGTCTATGTCGGAAAATTATAGGTATTTTAGGTGTTTCAAATATATTTTACGTTTAAATACACGATATATTATATTGCTGTAGCCGTAGTCTTAAGGGAACCGCAGCTGCAAAATAAGAACTATATTTCGGACTTAAACCGTTAAAAGTTTAATATATAAACTAGCTCTGGCCGCGACTTGCTGATACCCGCCCTACCCTAATACTCTGACCAATATAAAAATAATTTTTCAAAACGAACCAGTAGTTTCGGAGATAAGCGCGTCCAAACAAACAGACTCTAGAGCTTTAAAATAGCAGTATAAATGTGCACTTCTGGCGTAGACTACAGACTATAGGTATTTACCTAGCTAATACGTAGTTAATCACATCAAAACCACAAGTCAAGAGCGAGGTGAACTCGATTCGCATTAATTCGATCACAATAAATCGCTTGCAATTTTTACGCGCGATTGTTCCCGCGCGAACCGCGTGTCGTATTTACCTTTAATAAAATAGGTCTGGTGAAGTGCGAAGCGCACTAAGACAATGGGGTTCTGCATATCATTATTAGCACTAAAATAATCCTGTCCATAAGAAGATCTTACGATATTACCATGCCCATTATTGGACAGTAGATCCTGAGCTCTTTGTGCCGCGCCCGAGCGAAAGTTTTGTTTCGAATTTTCGAGTTTTACTATTAGTAAATGACAAATAATTGGTTAGAATACATTAATTTCGACCGAATTTGAATACCGGTAAAAACGGTATATGTGAGTTAATCTTAAACGATGGACATATTTAAATAAAACACTGTAACGGTTTAAAACGCGATATATTAGTTAAACTTATTTAAAAATGAATTGTGTAAGGCTTTCACGGCTTCGTTCAGCATATATTGTCTTTCGGGCTGTTCGGCCGATGTGATTGCTTGAAGAATTATAATAATTCTTCGAGCAATCGAGGAGTCAACATCTCCTGAATGCCGTCCACACGTGATGGCGAAACGTCGAGAACCTCTTCTCGCTCACATCGGCCGAACAGCCCGAAAGACAATGATGGCTTATTTAAAAATATTTTTAACTTCGGCCCGACGTTTCGGATGCTTTGCAGCAGCCGTGGTCACCGGGGAGACCAAAAATCATTTTCAAATAAGTTTAACTAATATATCGCTTTTAAACCGTTAAGTGGTTTATTTAAATGTGTGCTACTCGCGTAAACTATAGACAGATGGACATATTCTGTTGCAGACATTTTTTTATATGATTTAAAGAGGAATCGTTCTTTATTGTATATCTTTCCGTTTCTTAAACTGTTTTTGTAGACGGAAGTCCATCAAATGTATATTTGTATGTTTCTAAACCTTCAACACTTCAATACTTCTGGCATTAAATTATTATCTGTATTTAACGCGTAGTGGGACTGACTAACATATTTTGCGTTAAAACCCGTTGAAATTGTGTATACGGAACCCTAAACCCATTCATTGTCAGGTGGCGTGTTAAAGTCGCGTTTTATTTACAGCAAATGCGATCGCAATAAAACGCACGGCACAATGGCAAAATATCGTTTAATAATTACGACGATTTATACTTATTGAATATTTATTTATGTTTCGTCCGTTTATTGAGCTATCAGGAGAGATAAAAAATTTATATTTCACAGGTGTGGATGTGAAAATAGCTTTATCGGTTTTATATTGAAGATGCGATGTGAAATGTATGAATTAGTTTATAACCTAAAGGTATTTAAATGAAACGCTTTAACGGTTTAAAACGTGATATATTAGTTAAACTTTTTGAAAACTGACCACGGCTGCTGCGAAGCATCCGAAACGTCGGGCCGTAGTTAATAATAATTTTCAAACAATTTTAACTAAAATATATCGCGTTTTAAACCGTCAAAGTGTTTATTTATTTGTGTACTGTTAACTACAGACAGTATTAACCTAGAGGTAGTCGAAGACCCATCCGTGTTATAGATTTAAATTTTATTCCTAAAATTCATGTACATTTAAATTAGCTATGGTAAGTACGTAAATAGAAGTATGTTTGGACTTAATATTGTGGAAAATAATTGTTGCTTTTTAAGCTCCGCTTTATCCCCAAAAGTACCCCCCCCCCAATTATCCCACTTAATATCTAGATTTCCAACATGTTTCAGAATATAAAGTGACTAGAAACATGTCTACAAACATGGTAACAATGTATTTATCAACCAACGATAAATACATTGTTACCTTTTAAATAAAACACTTTAACGGTTTAAAACGCAATATATTAGTTAAACTGATTTGAAAATGATTTTTAACGGCCCGACGTTTAGGATGCTTTGCAGCAGCCGTGGTTAAAAATAATTTTAAAATCAGTCTAACTAATATATCGCGTTTTAAACCGTTAAAGTGTTTTGTTTAAACGTGTACTACTCGCGTAAACTATAGACAGTATTTACCATTAGGCTTGTCAAAATGTTCGCGATCCTTAAAGCCATAAGGAAAAAGTTTATTTGCGTAATCAATGCATTTACGGCATTAATTAAATCTACACGCATCGCAACTCGCTCCGACACGCGACGTTGCATGCGCACTTTTGTACTTTTTGTACGCGCTACCAGTCGACCGTCGATTATTGGCGCTGAGATTCAATTTCATCGTATTAAATCAGGTAATGGGACATAGGGTCTGGTGCTACTGAACAGTAGTGGTCTTATATACGCCTTCTAGCTGAACTTGTTTCATAAAACTACTTAAAACAAACATCAACTTTCTATATGTCGCGTTTTAAACCGTTTAAGTGTTCTACTTTAAACAATTAGAAACACGTTTAAAGAGAACACTTTTTAATGAAATATTTAACTCCCCCCCCAAAACGATTTTTTTTCGTTTCGAGAGAGTTGCGACAGACCATTGTTAAATCTAATCAGGCTGTTAGTTGGGTTAGTAGAAATTTTAGTCTTTGTAAAATATACATCGCCTGCGCATCGTAATTACATGTCATATGTCATTGCAGATAGTGAACCTCGTGCTTTGCTATCTTAAAAAAATATTACGAACTTGAACAATAAATAAATATAATTATTTAATTTCTATACAAAATATTATTTTTTGTTAAAACTAGGTATAAAATGTTTCATCATTACAGTCATCTTCGTTATTATAAAATCTTATTCATAAAGTGTACATATTGTAGGTACTTAACAGTTTGAACTTAAGAAATAAGGATAACCTAGCTATCCCCAAATATAATAACCAATTCATCTGCGGGAAATTAAAAAAAAAAACGTACAATTTCAACTTTGTGCTAAAGGCATGAAGGCTCAGCTTGTGCTCAGCGAGGCTTGCTAATCGCTGATTTTCAGTCTGTCCCTATCAGATAACAAGTAGTATCAAAAAACTATTGCGTATGTAAAAGAAAAGCAAGGAGAATAAAACAATTACCTATTTTAATAAAACACTAACGGTATAAAACGAGACAAAATAAATTTAGTAAACTACTATACGATTTTAGATGGTGTGCCGTTTTGGTAAGTTAATATATTTCGTATTAAAAATCGGTTTTAGATGAAAAAAAAAATTGCAACACGGGCATCGGAGCCCGTGTTGTTTATTTTGTTAAATCTAAAATAACATGTGAAAAATATTAAAGTTTTCAAATACTTCGTGTTCGAAACCGTTAAGAACTCTTTTTAAAGGGTAGGTTCTAACGCAGTTATTGTTTAATTCTGTTTTAAATACCATATTGTATTATGCTAACATTGTTTGAACAAAATCCGTGACGCTTAATCGCGTTTCGGTTTCAGTCTGTGGATTTCCGATTATCCAAAGCCAAAATAGGTCGACAGCGCATTTGTTTAGATGTTATAGGCTGGGATATATCATTTACCATCAAATGAATCCCACGCCACAAAATCAAAATTTAAATTATAAGTTTGCATTGTAGCTGTAAGTTATTCTAAAGACCAAGGTTTTGTTGATAGCCAAAGTTCAAGAAAATCACCGACGATTATCCTGAACTTCGTAGCTCAGATGACTTCGGTTCCCCTTAAATCTCATAAGCCCCATGACCTTTACAATTAGAGGTCAAACACCAGCGAGACCGTAAACCCAGCATCCCAATAAAAAATAACCCTAGCCCAACCGGCCCCGTTAACGACTCATTTGGAGTTTTATAACGCGTTACATATAAACAGTAAACAGTGTCCGGACACCTAAATTGGGAAATTTTAAAACGTGCACTGTTTACTCGGTGTAATTAGAGTTTTATCGGTCTTAAAATTTCATGCCATGTGGGGAATAGAAAATGGACGGACGGACGGACGGATTTTGTTACGTTCAAAATAGTTTACGATTCGTATCTAAGACTGTTCAACGGGCATGTGTTTATTAAAAAAGAGCCTTAGTTCATAATAATATTAATAATACCTTCATACTTTTAAATAAAACCACTTTCTTAGTAGCACCTTAGTGCACTACACTTATATTCACCTAAGGCATTTAACGGTTTGAAACACGGAATGTATTAACCTAACGTCCTCCGATGGGGTACATCGGACTAAACTACAACTTCATTCTAACTTATTTTTTTTCCTTCGAAAAGGCCCTTATAAAATCTTCTTCTTTTTTCCCTACGCGACTCGAGTCAAATCTATGATGTCTGTTTTTTCAATGAACTTGTCTTTCGTTACCCCGTTTTCGATATCTTGAATAACACTGTATTTAATTAAATCACTAAATGTTTAAAACGCGATGATACTAGTTCAACTAATTTGGAAATATCCTTAACGTCGGCCCGACGTTTCGGATGCTTTGCAGCAGCCGTGGTCACGGGGAGACTGATTTTGACACTGTATTTTGCGATAGAGGAGGACAGACAAACAGGGGATGTACTTGATGGGAGGTGAAAATAACCCAGCCTTTTAAAATCTAAGCAAGTTGTGCTGTCAACTCATTTTGACTTTAGATTCGGAAATTCACAGACTAAAATCTCGAATTTGCATTTTACCCCTTTAATATCACAAATATTTTCAGAATAATATATGTTTTTTGGTGGTTGCAGACCCGTGTTATTCGCTATAAGTACTACCATTACATCAAGAGCTCTTCAAACCTATATATAAATCCGATCCACTGCTGCCCCTTATATAAATTTAAACGTCTAAGGCAGAAGGCCTGAATAACAAAAACATGATTTTCAAGTTAGGTTTTTATTTGTGTAAGAATAATGTATGAAATTTTTTTAATTTTTTTTAAATGTCATTGCATGAAGGCACTATATAATTTGAAAATCGAAAATAAATTGGAATATTTCCGACTCGGGCAGGACGTGAACTGGCATCGTCAGCGTTCCGACTCGACAGCGCAATTGGAGAACAACAGCACGATTTTTAAAGAATTATGTTAACAATTTGGCCACTGTGCTCTTGTAGATTCACATTGCAGTTAAGCCACTCTGCCTCTAGCGGACTCATTAGTAATGTTTCATATAAAAATATTATTCCACTAATGAGTGTTATTGGTAGCATGGGTCAGACGAAGATAACCTTTCGTATTGATTACTAAATAGCAAACAGAAGCCCGTTGTAATGTCTAATATTACTCAATAGTTAAACAGACGAGCATTTGATTTATGCCCATGCTCTCTAAATATAAATATGATACTCTCCTAGTAATATAGATTTTAAATGCAACACTTTAACGGTTTAAAAAGCGATATATATATTAGTTGTGTTTTATTTAAAAAAGTAAGAAATATAATTAAAATGACCGGTATTGTAGTTTACGCGAGTAGTACACCTTTAAATGAAATAAAATTATTGACTATATAACCTTTGATGTTGGACACGGAACGGCTAAACCAATTTTGATGAATCCGGCTGCTTAACTCCATCTATTTAATAGAATTGAAACGCCTCGACGTAGTTCTTTATATGGAGGTTTTGTATAATATTACCATTCTGTCAAACGCAATTACCAAATGACACCGCACTTCAATACAATAGTAATAACAACAAATAGACAGGTCATTCGCAGCTGTCAATTCCAACCTTGCACAGTCAATGCCCGTATTAACCCTATCTCCTAAGTGCTCTGTATGCAGATGCGCCCGCGCCGATGACGTCATCTTGCGAAGAGACGCCCTTTGTTTGTGTGTGATGGCATTTTTGTTTACTAGATGACATCGAGGCTGAGTATGACTAATTGTATGTTCAGTGAAATAAATTAAATTAAATTAAAAATAAATTTTATTAAAGCAATTATTCCGATGTCATATATCATTTTAATTTATTGTAGTTATTACATAGAATTGGTATACTAGGTTTCGCTAGCTATCAAAATGATAATAAATCAGTTCATTTGGAATGAAAACTAGTATAGTAAAAATTATAAAAATATATAGATATGCTATAAAAAAAATTGAATAAAACACTTTAACGGTTTAAAACGCGATATATTAGTTAAACTTATTTGAAAATTATTTTTAACTTCGGCCCGACGTTTCGGATGCTTTGCAGCAGCCGTGGCCACGGAAAGTCTTCCCGTTAAAGTGTTTTATTTAAATGTGTACTACTAGCGTAAACTATAGACAGTATTTAAAAGATACTTATTTGGTTAAATTATAAAAAAGTGACTCCAAATGTGTCTTACGTCAGCATAAGTTCCAGCATAGCTAAGGTACACCACTGATTTACAGCGAAATCCTTCTCTTCGCCTGTTAGACAGCGGACATAATAAAAAGTGGCGTACCAGGTTTCCCTATGGGGCATGGTCGAACACATTTTTGTGTCCGTTTCACTGATTGTTATTATTTATAGGCATGTACTTGATCAGACCGAAACAAGTTATTGTTTTCCCGGGATTCAAACCCAGAACTGTTAACACAATACTAGGTTATACGGTTATTTTGCTACCTCTGATCATATTGGTATAGTTAAAGTTGGCGGACTCGTTGGTGTAATGGCAGCATTGTAAAACTAATATTAATCAACGGGTCGTAGATTCAACATTGTTCTAATCAATTTATAGTATAAAACTTTTCTGTTACCTATGGACTTCGTCCGAAAATCTGGATATTAAGTGGCATATCGAAATTTTGTCCGAGTCTCGAACCACCTTCCACAGATGACAACGCCTTAATTGCGTTTAGGTTTCCGAATATCCAAAGCCGAAATAGGTCGATACCACATATCGTTGCGATGTTATATCACGGGGGTATTCACCATCAAGTAAACACCAAGTTTATCTGTTCATAAAAAAGTTTCACATATACAGCCGTACATACAATGTCTATACACATAACGAAAAGCTTTGCCCAACAAATCGTCAATGAAATCCAAGTCCGATGACCTTAACGGAAGTAGTGTATGGCATATGCCCCACCAATACTACGCCAGATGACGTATTTGTAAACAGACGTGTCAACGCGCTTAGCCAATACTGTACAGATTGTTATGGTGTGTCTATATGGAGTTTTATTGCTCTATGGTCGTGAAACTACGTCTCTCTTACAAGTGAAATCACGTAACCGATCGTGGATTCGATTCTTACCGGGTTTATTTTTGAAAACATTTTTTACATGATAGCACTGTATAAATTAAAAATTGAAAATAAAAAAAAATCACGGTAAAGTGTGGGATTTGTTAGCTCAATTGGTTAGAGCAACAGCACGGAACGATGACGATGCTGGTTCAAATCCTGCCCGAGTCTAAAATGTAAGTTCGGTTTTTAATCGAGTTCATGTTAAACAACAATAATAATCGATTTTTAATTTATACAGTGCCTTCATGTGAAAAATATTAAAGTTTTTTTTAACAAATTAATAATTTTGCTTAAAATCTGGACATTAAATGGGGGTGGGGATATCGAACCATCGGTTACAGTATTACGGTTCGGTATCAGTCTGTAGACTGCTTGTTCAAAGGCATTTTGCCTTTCCAGTTCCATTGCACATCTTGTCCAGACGGCTGGGGTCTTTCATTTTCTATCATACGTTTGTCTGTCCTCCTCTAAATACTGTCTGTAGTTTATACGACTAGTATACATAAAAAAAACACTGACGGTTTAAAACGCTAGTTAAAGTTATTTGCCCGGCCGTAGTTAAATAAGGTTATTACTTTAACTACGGCCCGACGTTTCAAATGCTTTGCAGCAGCCGTGGTCACGGGGAGACAATTCAAAACGTCTGATACTATATATCGCGTATTAAACCGTTAAAGTGTTTTATTTGAATGTGTTTTCCTCTATCATAAAAATAAATATCATACGTAAATTAGTCAAAAAAAGCCGACTAACTCATGCATAAAATTTCGTTTCAACATTATTGCGTTATAAAACTGGATGCAGCCATAATAAAAGAAATAAGAGCAACTTTCGTAACTTAACGATACAACCACCATAAAATACACAAGCTATTGTGTCAACGTCTCACGTAAATTAGATGTATACATAAAAAATATATCGACACGTGTACGGGCTGTAAATCTATCATTTTACAGGCGTTTCGTTTATGTGCAGTTAAATTTTGTTATGAGTTGCGCAAGAGTTGATAGTTTTCATTGCTTAGGGGATGTACTGTTCTAGGTCAATTAATGGTTATTTTTTATCTATGTATTAAGTAAACCAATGTTTTAAATCAACTGGGTCCTTAGAGTATCCAACGACATGGTTTTTAAACGCATCAAGGTGTCAAAAATGCTGTTGTGTTCTATCAAGCAGCGCAGAGTCGCATATCAGGGCCCCGTTCATCGCTTTGACCCACCACCTTATTTTTACCACCAGCTGGAAGAGTCAAAAGCAGAAGACGAGCTAGTGGGAGGAAGAAGAAATAACTGCATGCATGCACTACATTTTGATCCAATCACCAGGCGGTTTCCTGAGTTAACAGCCTAACGTCTGTGATTAGACAGGGTCTGGAAGAAGAAGATTGTAAACAAGTCGCGTGAAACCTATTATAATCTAATATATAAATTAATTAACAGGAATTCACTCCCCTTTATGGGCACAATAATAGCAATATATGGCCAAAAATTAATCGAAATCATTTCATCAATCAAAATCAAAAAAAGGACAAAAACGCATCTTAGTAATTAGATGTAATATGGGTATTTCATGTACGACAAGCTTTTTGTCATTACATTATCTCACAAACTTAATTTCTGTAAATTAAAAATTTATTATAAATAGAAAAAATTTTCGATTTGGGCAGGACTTAAACCACAGCGTACCGTGCTATTGCTCTAAGCAATTGAGCTACCGAATCATACACGTCATCGTCAGTTTTTTATATAGTGCCATCATGTGAAAAATATTTACGGTTTAATTTCTCTAAATACTGTCTGTAGTTTCCGCAAGTAGTACACATTTAAATAAAACACTTTAACGATTTAAAACGCGATATATTCTAGTTGAACTTGTTTGAAATCTGTCTCTTCGTAACCACGGTGCCTGCAAAGCATCAGAAACGTCGGGCCGTAGTTAAAAATAATTTTCATATGAGTTTAACTAAAATACATCCGTTCTAAACGAAAGTGTTTTATTTCAATTTCTTTAGTTCTTCAACGTAATAAGACGAATAATACAGCAATAGCAAATTCGTTTATCTACCCAATTGCTTGCACTACACAAGTAACGGTCCGCGGGATAATTTTAATTGGCTCATTAATTACTTATATTCGCGACGTTAAGTCATAAATAATTATTATCATGTTGTACTTTCATTGATGCAATTGTTGAATGCCAGTTAGACATTACATCATCTTTACAGACGTCTTATCAATGACTACAGGCCGATATATCTGTAAGTAGATCTTGTGAAAAGGAATTTAGAATTTTTGACTTTGAATACTATTTACTTTATTATTTACAAACATCATATCGCGTTTTAAACCGTTGAGGTGTTTTATTTAAATTATTGTAGTATGTTTTCTTTGGTTAATATAGAAAAGTATTATATACATAACAACAGTAACCAAGACAGATGTAACAAAAAGTGAATTGATAAGCAAAAAAGAACATAATAATTTAGTTTAATTTAAACTTTGACCCAGTAACACAATCTTAATGACTTAGTAAACATTTGGGACAATATTGATAATACCGTTATGTATTTGCATGTTTTTTTGTATGTTTTTAGATATTGGAGTTGAGTCCCATTATTAGTCTTTCATAAGTCACTTATGGGATTCTTAAGTAGGGCAGTTGGTATTTTTTTATGCACGACACGGAATCGAACTCCCGACCACACAAATGGAATCCCAGTACCTAAATATACAAGACTAAACACAAATCACATAATTAAAAGAAATGAAAATAAAATTCATATGATGGAATGTCGTAGTAGATACAAATATAATTATATTGAGATTCACTTATTGGAAGGTGAAATACCTTAACCCTATAACATCGTCACAGGTGCGTTGTCGACCTATTCGGGATTTGGATATTCGGAAATCCACAAACTAAAACCAAAACACGATCAGATTTCACAAAATTGTCATTTGTAGACGGTGGTTCATGACGCGGACTAAATCTTTGATATTCCAACCAACCAATTTAATATCCAGATTTCCAGAAGTGCAACAAGTCTCAAAAAGAAAGATTATATATTAATACATACGTTGGACTCGCTGGGAATCGAATCCACGAACCCTTGATTATTAGCTATACATTGCTACCGTTAGACCATCAAGCACGTCATCTTTCAAAATGACTATGTTGTATAGCCTAGCCACACAACACAAAAATAAACTTTCAGTTTGAACCAGTAGTTCCTGAGATTAGCGCGTTCAAACAAACAAACAAAATTTTGTACCTCTATAATGTAAGTATAGACAAATAGTTTGTTAAAGGAAAACTTTCTCCTTGCTAAGTGTTAACCTAACTTTCGCAATTATCTTAGTATCCATAATTCTACTTTGTCTCCAAGGATCACAATAGCTGGTCACCCGCTGCCACCTTCTCAGAACCTTCACACCCCGGGGTGACTCACATTTCATTTATTTTAATTGAGCTGTCATTTTGGCGTATTGAAAAATAAAATGTCAAAATTCCCCTGGTCGCACCGTGGGGGGCGCGGCTCCGGTATTTTAACATCTAAAACAAATATCGGTACACTCAGTTTTTAAATGGACATTTTATTTCGTAATAAATAAATGTTAAAGCATGGTCTGTAGTTTACGCGTGTAGTAAACTTTTAAATATAAGACTTTAACGGTTTAAAACGCATATATATTTTAGTAAAACTTGTTTGAAAATTATTATTTGCTGCAAAGCATCCCAAACGTCGGGCCGTAGTTAAAAAAATCAAACAAGTTTAATTCAAATATATCGCGTTTTAAAATGTTATATTTATACATGTTAAGGATTATTTTTACATGATATATCGTGCTTATTTTGGCTGGCTGTAGTTAAATATTATTTAAAAATAGAATTAACTATCTAAAATATTCTGCGTGTTTAACCGTTAAAAATGTTTCGTTTGTTTAAATTAGTTTAACATAAATAATACTTGCAACGTTTGCTCGAGACTCAGAAAAATCATAAAAAACTTAATAACTAGTGCAAAGTATTATAATTATGTCTAATTAATATGACGCCCACTCAACCTTATTATATGTTATATGTACCTAAGTGACCGTGACCATTTTCCTTAACGTATATTCGTGTTTTGCTATTGGCTCAATCTTTACCACCTTTTTCCTTGCCTCGCCGAACCGAATAATTATTATTTACCATGAAAGATATTTATTCTCATGTCTGCTCGTGATCAGATATATATATATATAGTTTATTGATAAGGCATGTTCACTTGATGAACACTGAAATACCCCAACATATAAAAAGAAGATGTGCTCTCGACCTATTTTGGCTTCGTATATTTCAGCAATCCACGGACTGAAACCGTAAGTATTTTGAAACACGGTGGTCCTCGTGATCTGAAAATTCGTTGTTCCTACCGCTCATTCGATTAACACAAAAAGACACCTTTTTTTAAACATGTTTGATCTATTGGGAGTGAAACTCACAATTCGGATGTTTCTTATTCAGTTCATGTAGCATCCGTTATTATTATAATAAGTTAAGTAACATATTGCGCGTTTTAAACCGTTGAAGTGTTAAAATATGTACGTGATAATACGTAGAATAACAAAACTCATTTTAAAAACATGATATAATAAAAAAAAATATAACATTTATAAGGGACCCCCCCCACCCCCCCCCCCCCCCGGCCCCCCCCCCCCCCCCCCCCCCGACCTCTATAAGATGATTTATATGAGAATCAAAAATCAATTGAAAAATTTTCGACTTGGCCTGGACTTGAACCGGCATCGTCCATGTTTCGTGCTGTTGCTGTAAGCAATTGAGTTACCGAGTCCCACACTTTTTCGTCGATTTTTTTCAACTTATTGATACCTCTAGCGCAATGTAATCTTAGCAGATTTTTAATCTATTCGGCCATCATTTGCAAAATGTAAACAATATTAAACTTTTCAAATACAAATATCTTTTAAATAAAACACTTTAACGGTTTAAAACGCGGTATGTTCTACTTAAACTTGTTTGAGAATTCTTTTTAACTACAGCCCGACGTTTGGGATGCTTTGCACGTGGTGACCACGGACAATCAAACAAGTTTAACTAAAATATGTCGCGTTTTAAACCGTTAGTGTTTTATTTAAATGTGTACTACTCGCGTGAAACTACAGACAGTATACAAATATCTTTCAATTTCGTATGCCGATTCCTTAAGATTAATTGTCATATCAAACGTTTTAAAAGAGATTTTAATATCCTTTAAAGTTCCAGTAAATTTGTATGCAGCAATAAGTCATGCTTAGTATCATTCGTGTAGTTTTAAATAAATGTGTTAACATTATGAAATTTTATGTCTCTATAATAACTTGCGGTCCGTTTACCTGTACGTATATAAGGATTAGTCGGACGATGAAAAAAATCCGTAAATAACCGTTTAACAATGAATAAAGGTAGATTTATAGCCTCGGATCCAGTCACCATGTGTAGAGATGGACCAAAATTGTTAACCGAATCCGAACAACGAATATTCGGTATAGATATACATTCGGTATAATTTCAGTTATAATTAAGTTAGTTATGCAACTAAGAATCTTCTCGGCTTTCGAAGTTATCTTCAGTTATAAGTTTTAGTTTAATAAATAGATCAGAACTTAAATAACACACTTTAACGGTTTAAAACGCGATATATTAATTAAACTTATATAAAAATGATTTTTAACTTCGGCCCGACGTTTCGGATGCTTTGCAGCAGCCGTGGTCAAGGGTGGTCTCTCTGTCTCCCCGTGACACGTTAAAGTGTTTTATTTAAAAGTGTACTACTCCCGTAAACTATAGACAGTAAAGAACAGAACTTGTAACGATTTGAAACGTGAAATATATTAGTTTAGTTAACTTATTGACAATTTAAACTACAGCCCGACGTTTTGGATGCTTTACAGCAGGCGTGGTCACGAAATATAAAAGGGTATTTCGCGTTTTTAACAGTTAAAAGTGTTTTGTGTAAAATGTGTACTATTAGCTACATTAGAAAATAATTCACACATATAACTAAAACAAATCCATTTTAAACCGTTAAATATGCTTTTTTTTAAGTTATATAAGACTTGTTCTTACACCGAAATTAGTGTCGAATAACCGAATAAAGCTGCCATCCGTAATAATCATTCCGCGCAAAAAAGCAGTCTACCTTAGCGTAGAATCCATTGGTTTAGTTTACGTATCGCTAGAAACCGCATAATATTTCTAGCTAATATACCATGTTCATACACGCCAATCAACATAGATTACATCTAACCTGCCAGTCGTTTAATACAGACTTACAAGTCAATCACTGGTTCATGAATTTTTCATAAAACCAGTTCGCAGTAACTCAATACCTAGCTACTTGATTTTTTACCCTCGTTATCGACGAAAGAGCGAATTCTGCGCGATGTTAGATAAGTCGAAAGCTGCATTTTAAATGTCAAACTCAATATCTACGTGAGGGTCAAATAGTTTATTCATATTATTTTAAATAAAACAATTTGACAACGGTCTAAAATGCGATATTAGTTAAACTTATTTAATTTTTTTAACTACAGCCCGATATTTCTGATGCTTTACAGTCTGGTCAGGAACAACTTTAAACCGTAAAGTGTTTTATTTAAATGTGTCTCTGCGTAAACTACAGACAGTATATTATATTATTGATATTTCAAGTAACAAGTACCTTTTCTTTTATTACGAAAATCGTTCTAAATTTGAATCGAAAAACAAATTTAAAATTCGAAGAGCAAAAAATAACTGTACATTTTATCTCGTCTTCTTGGTTTATTAAAAAAAAATGAGATACTTAAGGAATAAAAGAGACATAGAAATATGTCCGTGATATATCGCTACGCATGTTTACAATACAGCGCTAATCATTTTAGACTTTAAAAACTCCATTCAATGCAAATTAAACTCGTTCAGGTTATTTAAGTATTTAATAAATGTTGTCTCTATAGCGGATTGTATGATTCTTAATTATTTCGTTTACTTGTATCATAACTTGTTGTATATGAAGTACTGTCTGTAGTTTACGCGATTAGTCAACATTTAAATAAAACGATCGACGATTTTAAACGTGAACATGGCTGCTTCATCTGTAATGTAGAGTCATTGATGAATGAAATATAAGTAAACTAATACATATATTTCGCGCTTTAAACCGTTAAAAGTGTTTTATTTCATTGTTGTAAAAGGTTTTTTAATTTTTTTAATCCATTTGGGTTATTTTAACTTTTTCTATCAATACAATCATTATGTTTCCTAAAATTCTTCGTTTTATGAGGGTAGTCAACTAAAGAACTTTTCACAGAGTACCCTCATACTAATCATAATGAATTGTACACAATAAACGAGATGTGGTTGTCAAGTTTGACCTTCCTGTATTTACCATGCTGCAGTATTGTCTCGTGTTAGACTGACGTTCATTTACCCATCAAATCGCGAATAGCTGTCAACGCATAATTTTGAATGAGTAATAATTCTCACACAATGACCGTTAAAAAACAGTCTGCGAAATCTGTAAAACTTGTTTCGACTTTCTTCCTGTTAGGAATCTTATCGCCGTCCCCCTCGCGCACGGGACCGTGTCATCTCGCGCGACGAGTGCGAAAGAGACAGATAACATGAAGACGTCACGCTGCGCAAAGGCGCGCGAGTTGCACTTTTTATTTTCTTGGCAGACGTTCTTTTTTTAAAGCTACGTCTTTGTTCGTGGCTGGAGATGGATAATTTCTTTATTCCGAGATGAGCATACAATTTTCTGGACTGCATTATTACGTTATGCGAGTTGATTCGCGTAATAATTTTATTACGGAGCGGTGTGCTTACGTTTTGTTTACTTGTTTGATTACGTTGAATGGATGGGTTCAGTGCCATATTAATAAATACTTATGTTTATTATGAGTTACATCTCGAAACATATATGAGACTGCTGGAGGCAGAGTGGCCTAATAACAAAAAAAACATTCAATAAGGAGGAAAACAAAATTTGTACGTTAACAATTTTCGGCCACTGCGCTCTTATATAACACTATTTAAATATAAATAACTCAAGTCATAAAATTGCAGCTAGGTTACTATGCTTCTAGCGGACTCATATCTAAGTAAGGACTGTAGTTTACGCTTATACACATTTAAATAAAACACTTCAAAACGCGAAATATTATTATTGAATTTATTAATAGTTTATTATAGCTACGGATGGTCTGTTAGCTTGTCTGTTAGTTTGTACTTAGTTATACTCTTAAGCTTTTAGTTTTAAAACGTTTTAGGCTCTTTTAGAGGTTCTCAAAAATCCAAGTAGCTTTGGAAATGGACCCAAAAGATAATTTATAAATTGTTAACTATTCTATTTATTAAAATAACTCAATCGAAATTGGAAAATGGAAATCGCTCTGTTTTAAATCATTAATTACATTCTCATGAATCTATAGAACAGATTAATATATATCATCATTTTGGCCAGGTCCTGCTGCGTCATCTCCTCGAGGATCAGACAAGAACAATAATTCACTCGTCCTATAATGTTTTTATTCAATATGATAAATATTCGATCGCTAATGACGTCATAAAATTTTATCTTCCCTTGTCGGGAAAAAGTTTGATCGCCCTATTGAAAGTCAATTGGACGCATTATGACGGGTTAGAATTCAGTTCGTTTTCGATTACAATGAACTAATATAAATTAAATGTTAAGTGACATACTTTCAACCAGGTTTTCCGGTTATATATCCTTTAGGGCAGATGTGTTCTTGTGGGTATACTTCGCGTTTTAATCATGGGAGCCATGGGTTTCGATCCTGAAAAAGTATGATCTTTTACTGGAATTTATATATCTATAATAATAATATAAAGTTGAAGAATTTTTTTTTTTTGTTCACACATCACGCTGCGAATAATAGGAGAAAAGTAACAGAGGGAAAAGTGGAGAAAAACAACAAAATTACCCATGTCTGGAGTGAAACGGCACAAGATATCCAAAAAATATCTATGAAAGAAAATCTTTAAATGATCTAAAAAAATACCCTAAAAGTCAGTTTCAAGAATGACGGTCGACGGATGTTGTGGGCAATAGCTTAAATCTATAGAGATGAAGAGGAGTTTCGCAAAAACAAATTTTCATTTCCAAAAATTTAAACAATTCTACGCGGACGAAGTCGCTGACACAGATAATCTTATCTATTATATAGAGAAACTTGTATATTGATTTATGACTTATTAACCTTAAAATATTATATTATTTCTTTTATTCCACCAGGTTAGCAGCAGCAGCGGCTGCAGCGGCAGGCGCTACCAGCGAGCTTAGTTACCTCGCTGCCCTCCATCCGGCGTACCGGCCTGTTCCGTACGATCATCCGCTTTATGGTGCTAATACTTTACGGGGTAAGTTTCGAGAAAAGCTTAGCATTCACTTGATCTGTGTATAATTGTTTAAAGTAGTTTTTTCTTATTCTGTAATTTTTCTGCTAAAATAAGTTAGCCATAGTGGCTAAGTGTTGGAAAAGCAGCCTAAAAGTTAGGTTTCAAATTATTCAGTCACAGAATTGCCTCAAAAGCCTACAATTTATGGCTGCTAAAATTTATTCATAGTTGTACGTTTGTATAGATGAAAAAGCAATTCCTCATTACTATGATGCTAAATAGGTATATAAAAAGTGAAATCCCCTTTCCCCTCGTGGGTCTCGAGGCGAACACATTTGTGTCCATTACACTGATCGTCTTTAGGGGGGGGGGGGGGGGAAAAAAAAAAAAAAAAAGGGGAAAAAGGGATTCACAGGCACATAGTTGCCTGACTGAAAAAATCTATCGTTTCCCCGCGATTCGAACCCAGGACCTCACGCCCTTAACGCACAGTTTAACCATTTAGCTACAGAGCCAGTGAAATAATTTTTTAATCATCCTTTTTAAATTTCGAACGACATTTAAATTGAAACGCTGAAAACCTGACACGGTTTCGACTCCGAGTGTTTACGACTCAGCGATAGTGTTACGAGTAGTAACCATTTTATTCATGTCCAGGTGTAGCCTATCTAGACATTACGGACTAGTGGGAACTAAGTGCAACCGATAGTGGGGCTCGGGTTTAGCGATATTGCATTTTGTAACACTCCACTGCATAGGTATCGTTGGACTTCTAAGTATTGTGACTCCGCGAAATTGGTTATAAGCTTTAATATTTTTCACACGTTGCTGCACATGAGGGCAATAGATAAAAAAGTCTAATTGGGTTAAAACGACGAGGAGAGACTTGAATCGGCTACAGCTCAGGATTGTTGTTGAGCCGTGTGTTGATTTTAACTCTGGCATTGTCTTGAATAACGCGGAAATTAAACTCTTAATATCGACAATTTTATTCGTAATTTTAAATTCATATATTTTGATAACCTACTTTAATGCGGTCTATAGCTTAGAGTAGTACATATTTAAATAAAACACTTTAACGGTTCAAAACGCGTAACATATTAGTTAAACGTTGGGCCGTGCTGTTCGTATAACACTAATATGTTTTTACCATTCATAGTGTTTTATTTAAACCTCCTTTAAGATAACTTGTTGTATTTGTCGACAGGTGGCCTATACAACATTTCAAGAGGAATCATTCTTTTATACCATCTTTTAGTTCCTTGAATTGTTTTCGCAGCGCACTCAACAGGACCTTACAAAGATTAATAAACTTTCCAGCACGGAACGCTGACATGCCGGTTCAAGTCCTGCCCGAGTCGAAAATTTTTTCAATTTATTTCGATTTTGAATCAAACAAACAAGTAGTTCTTGATATGATCGCGTGTAAACTCTAGCTTTATAATATTAGTACAGTTGATACGTTATATAACTAAATATAGCAACGAAACGTCTTAATTGCAACCGTGGATCCCAACCCCTTCGCATGCCAATTTTAAACCACGTTCTGTCCCTTAATAGGCACATTTACGTATCTGCCATCTTCCCACTGAAGACTCAAATTTGAATCCTAAGTCGCAGATTTAGAGTTTATTTTTATTTAAAAAGAGTTATGTATGGTAGTCGTGAGCTCAAATCCTAATTAACACCTTCGTGTTTAGATAAATTGAAGCGATAGTACGGATGTGACTTGGGGGGGGGGGGGGGGAATATTTACGGTTGCTCCTTGTCGGGCTGTCTGCCCCCTGAACAATATTGGGTTTAATACAATCACGTGATGTGGGATTTCCGAACATCCAAAGCCAAAATAGGTCGACAGCGCACCTTGTGGGATGTTTCAAACACCATCAAGAGAACCACATGCTTGTCTGTACTCCTCAT
Source organism: Leptosia nina (assembly GCA_963661955.1). NCBI lineage: Eukaryota > Metazoa > Arthropoda > Insecta > Lepidoptera > Pieridae > Leptosia > Leptosia nina. The sequence goes on from CAVLEF010000008.1 coordinate 8,242,626, forward strand.
CCATAAAAAAGCTGGTCTTTTAAAAAATTTTAGCTAATAGTAACATTTTTAAAAGATCATTTTTTTGTAACATCTGGATTTGAAATTCTTGGCAGTTATTCCGAAATTCCGTCTAGGCTTACTACCGTCAACACCTGGAAAAACTATGAACTATAAAGTAGTCCTTCTAATGGAAAAATAGGTACAGCATATTTTTGAAGAAGTTATCTGTTATCCTATGTCATAAAAACCGATATGCTGAAACTGATTTAACAGAAAGGCGACAAAGCTTACTTAGAATTGCGCTAACGCATTATCCATTCGTTACGGAGATACTCAGCGTTATAATGACATTAAATGACGGTTGTAAAACGAAATTATTCTTGAATGAATTGGTTTTTGTAAACAGTACTTAATATTATACTTTGAACGCTTTTTAAAGTGAGGTCGTGGGTTGGAATCCCAGAGTAAGATACAGTCAGATCAATATTTCCTTGTAAATTAAACAGATACATAAATGTGTCTGCGCCATCTCTCATAAAGGTTTGCACATAACCTCCCAGTCATATTCATCATGTTGCCTTGTCGTCCTATTTTGGTCGACATACGGAAATCAGTTTACAATTTTTTCATCTGTGGATATTCCTACCACTCATTCTATGTCTATATTTTACATGTTAGAGAAAAAAATTACAAACATATTGAATCCGATTAGGATCAAACCCGTTATTATTAGCCATACATTGTAAAAATGTGTGCAGTTCACACTTTCAAATTTCCTATCATATTGCTGTGTATGCTATATGAAGTTTCCTACTTGTTTGATACAAGTGAATAAGCCTAGACTCGTTCAAAACTTTTTTACCTACCAACAAGGAGAATATAGGTCTGTATAACGCGTTCCTTCCGGTCACTGCTTTGTAACCCGAGATGTCTCGACCCAAGTATAAACATAGCACCCGCCGGGATAGTCGCATGCAATACAGAACCAGTTCAAAAAAGAATTACTTAACATGCACTGCTGTATCAGTAAGTATGTAAAAAGCTATATAAGTGAGTAGGTGCATCCGTGACTTCGTTCGCGTAATTTTTTTTTTGGGCATCCAAATTTATTTTTGCTAACCAAGCTCTCAGCTTTATAAATTATACGTATTGCCTACGAGGTCCCGTCATTCTTGCGAGTTAATCTTAAAAGATACATTGTCGCGAGATTTTTTAAAATATTATTTGAAGAGGAACTTCCTCCTACCACCATAAGGCCAATTTCTCGGTTTATCTATACTAAGGCTCTATTTGTGTATATGGCCAGTTTATAGCAGACTGGAGTCTATGCTTTTAATAAATTAGGAAATATAATCGTCGTTGTAGGTGTTGTATAGCCAAACTGGGCCAAAGCCATAATGTACTAATTTAAATATACCTATATTGTATAAGGTCGATTGTGACGTATTAATTAAAACTCGTCGTGACCAATCTGTTGGATAAAACCGTCCAGCTTGAAAAAATCGCACCTAATTGAGCGTTAGCTAAGACTGTAAGCCGAGTCACTTGCGGTAAGCGGACACTGCAGGTCTCTGGACGATTTCGGTCAGTCGCCGAAGGTTGGCCACTTTGAAAAGGGTTGCCTTTTTCCGCGAATGCGTAACTTTAGAAACAAAGCTTTTGGAAGAGCTTTTATTTATTCCATTTTTAAATCCGAAACCTTTGTTATATCTCGAACAGGTTGTTTTTTATACACAGTTTATTCAAATTTTGTATTGCGAAATCTTGGATTTTATGTGATCCTAGTACGTTGTAAATATTTTTGCGACCAAATTTGAATGAAACCCATTTACTTAAACAGTACATTATTCCTATAGTCATTGTTAACATATAAAAATGTAAGCAAAATATTATTTCAAACAGATAAAACAATTTCATCAACAAGTCACAACACCAATAATTCCCTTATTGCAGTACAGAATAAAAAATACATTCTTTATGAAGCTGCCCGTAACCAAGTTAACATTTTAATAAAACCATTAAAGCAGCTAGCTCTTTCTGTATTATGCTAAATATAGACCGCCGTCGGCTGCAAAATTTCGCAAGCGAAGTGACAAGCCGAAACTTAATAACTTACTCAGAAATGCACCAACAAATTGGGAGCCGGTCCCTAACCGGCTCGGTAACCCTACACTGCCTTACCGAACTCTCCGACACATATAAATCGTATTTTTATTCAAATCGAGCCTGCGTGCAGCGATAAAGCCTTCTTAAAAACAAATAAGAACTCTTTCAGGGTTGATACAAGAGAAACTGTACTTTATTTCCACCTGGAAAGAATACAATATCGTTTCAAGAAAAGTAGACACGACGGCAGGTATGATAACACAAAGAACAAGAGGCTTTAACGCTGATGGAACAGGGATGTTCTTTCTGCAGTGACCACTCCTGTTACATTACTTTTAGCAGAATAATACGGAGTAAGCTATGTCTTCTTCACAACCGTTGTAAATTGTCCTCTAAAAGAACGAACGAGAATTCTCAATCAAATGTCCCGAATGTTGAATAAGCCGACGATGACAAGCAGAAACTTTCATTCATTTAAAGACTGTGCTTTTCACTCGATTTTAAGCCTTAAGTGGACCTCGGTCTGCACTTCTAGAGTTAAAACAATTGAGTAATAACAGCACTCAAGAGCGACGCAGATGATTAAGAGTGTGCCTATACTTGGAAGTGTGTTGCGATAACAATATCTCAGTCTTTAATTAATTTATTAAAATGATGTCACGTTTCGTGCAGTTTCACTCGTATAGGCTGAAGCCAATCACGGTTTAATTAAATCGCGCAATAAAAATGTAGCAAAGATGATTGTTCGGGCCATAAACGAATCCGCAATCAGAAATCTTCAATTTGGAGTAACTATAAAACCTGCGCGAGATTATAAAATCGTTTCGATTATAAAAGCGTCCCCATAAAAATCGATACACCGAAAAATTATTATTAATGTATTCGTATATTGAATCGATGTATACGTCTTCAACCTTCGATAATCGTAAATTAAGGCCCAACGAGTTAACTGAGCGTAAAAACTGTGAACGAAAGATTGAGAGTTCATGTTACTTCGAAATTGTAAAACGAAAAAGGCATAAGCGCTGTGAAAAAGAGAGAATAATAGCAGATGTCAAGCAACCGGAGAGGCCATTGGTATTAATACATTGTTCCTGAAAAGATAAACAATAAAAGTATTGTTGTGAGGTACATCTTTGCTTCGGTCAACACAATAGCTGATACCCTAGGCTTTTTGGCCTTGCGTGTACCTCCCGCTGCACTCATCGCATTTGTCTTAGTCAGATCAGAGTTGGTGTTTATCCACATTGTTTTTCAATAACCCTTCAGAGAGTCAAATTAAGTAGTAATCTTAGAACTTTAACTTGAAAATTGACCACATTACGATTTAATCAACTCTTTATGCACTTGAAGCCACTTAAAACGTTTATCAAATGAACTAAATCCTGGACCCTAATCATTGTCAAGGGAGAAAGAGAGGAGAGCGGAACGGGTTTTAGAGCGGGACAGCTTGAACATGACAACTCGCCGGATTAAAGAAATGAAACCCTGCGACCGATGTGATTAAAATTGGTAATGTCATACGTTGCTCTCTACATAAGCGTTCGGAGTATGATGTTCGTTTCTGAGGAGCAATGTAATGTAGACGAGAGTAATCGTCGTGAAAACTCATCACAGGAATAACATAGATGGCAGAAGGCTTAATTTTGATCTCGGCTTTAATTGACCGCTTTTTATAAGGCCGTACCGAAAACTCCTCTGGAATTCGATGTTATAAAATTGGGATACATTAGTGTTTATATTTTTTCGAGTTTCGGGCGCACATTGTTGCGGTTTTATGCCTTGTCGCGAATTTAAAACAGCACCCGATTTGCATAATGTTTTTAGGATAATGCGATTAACAAATGACATCGTATTTTTTATGTAATTAAGATGCCGTATACAAATCGGCTTTGTCGTTCTTGGAATATCAAAATTATTTGGAATTCTTGTATTCGAAATACTCGGTAATTATATTGGAATACTCTCTTCAGCAACACAGAAAACGAAGCAAACAACAATACAATATAATATGGTGGCTTAGCTTGCCGTCTACCAATATCCATCAAAAACACTTCAACTCAATAATCCTTTCCATTAAAGCCCAAACTTGCTATCATATCAGAAAGCAAAATCGTCCGTCTATATTCCAATCGCCTCAACATCAACCGAAACGTCGGGCCGAAAAAAACATTTTCAAATAAGTTTACTCAATCGCGTTTAAACCGTTAAAGTTTATTTAAAGAACCTAAACTTATAGACAGTATTTTATGTCTCCCATTCCTCTATTTACATATAAATAGCTCTCACCTTGATTGCGAAAATCTTTCATTAATTAAAACATTGAGCTATCTATCATAGCAGTACCATTACTTCCATCCTCTAGTCCTGTTCTGTGTGATTGACGATACGTACCTGGCGACCTGCTGCGTTCAGCTTTAAACATATCTTCAGTTCTCTTAGCGTTAATGGTTACCTTTGCGTTAATGTTATTATCATTTATAACTGCTTTATTAGTATTCTGGTTTATATTTCTCGTATCGAGATTAAATCTTAGATGCCCGCGATAAATTCCTATTAAACACGAATGTATTTAAATCGACTGTATTGATAGTCGATTTAGATAAATTTCTGTTTTAAATTAACATGAAATGAAGACTTCCGTCATGAAATCTAAGTGACATAATCAATATGACATCCGTGACACTAAGTGGCAATATGATAAGACTAAGAATCCTGGATAAACATAATAAATTGTTTTTGAAGAAAAAATGTTAATGGCACAATAGCAAAGGATTGGATAAAAGATGAGATATCTTAGCTATATAATATCCTAATAAAGGTGATCACGTGTCTCTCCTCCCCCTACAAATGGCTGGGTCTTATTAAAAAAAATAACAAATATTTTCTGCCACTCGCGTAAACTACAGACATTACTACGTGTTACTATGATGATATGTGCTCTCGACCTATTTCAGTTTTTGTTTGTAAAGAAAATTTATAAGCGCAATGGAGATAGGTAGAAGAAATGGGATTTCACATGATAAAAATGTAATTATCCCCAAAAACTGAATTAATCAATGTTATCTTTGTCTCGTTCCATATTGTCTTAATAACAGGTTTTAAACTCGGGTCCGATAAGACTCAAAGTGAGATCGAAGTAATAGATACAAGTTCATAATAAATGTTTTGAACGTTCCTCTACACACTAAGAGTTGAGAGTCAAACCTGTTTGATTACGATGAAAAAACCGTGAGTCGGAACGATTGATCAGCATCGTATCGAGATTGAGACATCTTAAAACGAGTTCCAGTGTAGGCTTGTTATTGGGCACGAGTCACAGGTGGAAGCGTGGTGCAATTTTCAGTATGGTAATATTACTAGGTAACAAATATGAACTATCGCTTTCCTATCGGGGTTTAGTGTTAATATTTTTAAAATAACAGTCCAATTGATTTATGTTTAGTTTCGGTGGAATGCCCCACAGCAAAAATTTTTTTAACAACACTGTTTCACGTTAGATTTATAATGATGACATTTGATTTTAATCATTATAATTTTTTGCCGATTTCAACACATTTCAAATAATTTAATAAAATTCTTTAGTAAACCACTGTCATATTGAAAGCAAAATACAATATTATAGCCTTTTCTTGCCTCCGATCATCGCAAGCAAAAATAAGTCGACAGCACATTTTAATTTGACGCTAAAAAACTGGAGTATTTTACCGAATAGGTTGTCCCCCCCCCCCCCCCCCCTACTTGTCTTTGTTCATCTGTCATAAACAAAATGGAAACATTTCTCTACTATTTATTCAGGAAGTCATATTTATAACAGGTTGCTATTAAAATAAGTTTTAAATTATTATATGCTTTAACGCGATATCTCCCAACTTGGACCAAACAGTTCCGCCCACGACACACGCTTATAATCGTTCCCAGAAAGTTTCCAGTTTTTTAACCGCATCGATAGAAAACGTAATTACTTCATGTGTTCAGGGTACGAATGCTTTTGTTCTATCGTTTAACTCGATTAGTCGGTGCCATTGTTCGATTAATAATCGATGTTTTCGGTTATATTACATACCTACTTAGCGTATTTTATTAAAGCACTTTTATTTATTTACTTACTGATTTACAAATTTGAATAAAACAATACGCAATTAAGATATCTCAATAGAATAATATTATACTATACTGATACTTTGAACTGTTTAAAACGCTAATGTTTTCGATGGTCATGACTATTCTTTTTTCTTACAATTCTTTAAAAGTAGTTTTCTTCTTCTTGTTTCCAGTTAACTACATATTGTCTGTAGTTAACGCGAGTTTAGTTACACATTTAAGTAAGACATTTTCAACGGTTCAAAACGCTAAATATATTACTTAACTAATTATTAGTTTATTCTCACCACGGCGGGTTTTAAACCGTTAAATGTTTTTTATATGTTATTAATTACTTTTTTCACTCCGGGTCTAGTTAACCATTGTAGAACAAAAAGGTGTAATGTTTAATCGTGTTGCGTTTTCAGTCTTTAGTTTCCGAATGTCCAAAGCCAAAATTTACCGACAGCCTGTTTTTCCACCGTCAACTCAACTCCATGTTTGCCTATGCTCCTCCGTCATAAGAAAATATTATTTCTGGTTTCGTCAACTCGGTTATGTTAAGGAAAACATAAATCAACTTTAGCCGGCATACACCGTGCCGGTCGTTCCTAGAAAGTTAATTAACAACTTAACACGTGTTTTTGCGCGAATCCCGCGCATCTGGTGACGATATGCTGACATTTTGTGTAATTTTAGAAATTGTGTTTTGTCAACTTGTGTTAATTTGTTAAGAATAACGAGAATTTGAGTATCGACATTCTTTCATAGGTGTCACTTCATAGAAGAAATAACCCAGCCGTATAACATCTTCACTAAATTATATTTCACTGCGTCTGTCTGTAGAATTAGTAGAAAAACCCAGATTGACTATTATAATGCCGGAAATAGCGAAAACTTGAGTATAAACACATTTTCTATATGTGAAAGAATTATGCCTCTTGAAATGATCTAAAAATGTCCGCGACAGTATTGGTTTATCTTTGAAAACTAACTTGCAAGAACCGTTATAGTAATCAAATCTATTTAAAATTAATGCATTATTTACTTTTTATTTGTTAGAGTTGTATCAACATTATAATGATCTTGCAAATGACAAAACAACGCGTGCCGAATCAGCTAGTAACAATTTAAAAATAAACTGAATTCCAAGAATTCATATTCTTTTAGATCACTTCTAGAGTACCAAAGTCACAAGTACCAAGGTGACAAATGTCAAGCTTTGTGACATACAAACTTACATACTATTATTTTTACATATATATATATGTAAGTTCAAGTTATGTCTTTTTGTTAAAAGTCTTACAAGATGAAAAACAAATGTAACACTGTACCAATGACAACGCCTTAATTTAAAAGCTAATATTTGTCGTGTAGTTTTGTTTCAACCAATGACAGTTTGGACAATATTTGTTGTCTGTGACCAATGGCTGTCTTTAACTAATTACTATGTTAATCAAACCGCAAACATGTAGTTCGAAAGAGATAGCAATATTGATGATTGTCTATTTTTAAGAGTCGTTTAAATAAAACACTTTTATCGGTTTAAAACGTGAAATATATTCGTTAAACGTATTTACAAATTATTGTTACTATGGCCTGATGCTTTGACCACGGTTGCTGCAAAGCATCCAAACCACATTATAAAAGTAATATGTAAATAAGTTAATTTATATTTTTCGCGTTTTAAACTGTTAAAGCATTTCATCTAAGAGTTCAAAAGATGTTTAAAAATTTAAGTAGGATATATGGAGACAAAAATAATAAGTAAATCATTTGAAGTAATATATTTCGCGTTTCAAACCGTTTAAGTGTTTATTTAAAACTTCAAAAGATGTTTAACTATGTTAGCGAGATCTATTAATAAACAGAGACAGATATACTCATCCATAATAAGAGAACAACTAGAGATCTATTTCGGAAGGCAATTAAAGCACCCTTCAGATAATTGGTCCAGAATTCCGGAAGGACATGTGCTTGCAGCTTGAGGGTGTCGATTACCACAGATAATTACTGTTTACCCTCGTTCACTATTCTAATTATCACTAACACCATTGTTCAAAATGAGAGTCTAAATTTAGTAACGAGATTTACTAATCGCGTAAATTACGCACAGTATCTTCTGAACTACTTAAATTAATAAAAAAAAAACAATTACTTATAAATAAAAAAAGTGACTCGGGCAGGACTTGAACCGGTATGTTTAGCGTTTTGTGGTCTAACAAATTGAGTTACCGAGTCACTAAGTATTTTTTTTTAATTTATTTTAAATAGTGCAATAAAACTATAAAAAAATTAAGAGAAAACATAATACAAACTAGACTAAAACACATGCTTACCAGCACGGCAGAGGTGGAGGGTTTGAGTCCTGCTCGTGTCCCTTTTTTCAATATTAAATTTCTAAGATAAAACCTTTTTTGATTATATAGATAATTTATAAGGAAATATAACGTGCACCGTGTACGTGTAGACAAACAAACGTACATGCATCGCTAAGATTTCTATACGTTCACTGCATAATTATAACATCGCCCGTGACCACGACTAGAAGCAACGGAAACGTCGCTTCGTAGTTTAAATTTTTAATAAGTTATGAATATATTTTTCGTTTAAAACCGTTTATTATACATTATTGGTTTCATTTTTATTTCCTTTAAATAAACGACTCTAAATAATAGATTTTATCTAGACTTATATATCAAGTGACATAATATTTTTATATAATTACCGGTCTAGCCTTAAAATGGATGTAGGTGACTCATCGTCCTTGGAAATTAAAACTATCTGGCTAAATAAAGTTAATCATTAAACATCCCACTTGCCCATAAATCCTCTGTAACGTCAGCGACACTTCATTCCTGTTAAATTGATGTGAAAATAATTCTAATTTGAAACGCAATAATTCATAATGGCGCGATGTCTATATTTTTCATTCACGAACCAATTTTACAGTTTACAAGAACAAATTGATATTGCAATGATACAGTAGACATAAGTAGGTAGGTACCTACCTACCTTATTGTGGTAGAAACTTTTGGCCTGAAATTTCAGTACCACTGCTTACAAACTTAAAACGACTAAATTAAACACTAGTGGTTTAAAATGCGATACATGTTAGTTAGATTATTTCAAAATTACAGCCCGACGTTTCGAATGCTTTGCAGGCCCCGTGTCCCCGTGACCACGGCTAGTGTTAAGGCTAAAAGGGTTTTAGTTAAATGTGTTTTCGCGTAGCCTACCAGTAGACAGTATTTAACAGAATTGTACATTAGAAAATAGGGGACAATAATGTAAAAATGACTTATAATATGCGTCGATTCAGCCGTTCAGTGTCCACTGCTGGACATAGGCCTCCCCCATAGACTTCCAGCACGACCGGTCGATAATATGCGTTAAAATTTTAATTACAACATTTTCAAATAAACCGTATTAAACGGTTCGAAACAGCAGTGATAATCAGATGGAATGTCATATTAGTATCATTTATTTATTAATATAAATAGACAATGGTGACCTATTTAAATAAAACACTTTAACGGTTTAAAACGCGATATATTAGTTAAACTTATTTGAAAATTATTTTTAACTTTCAATAAGTTCATATAAGTTTAACTAATATATCGCGTTTTAAACCGTTAAAGTGTTTTATTTAAATGTGTACTACTCGCGTAAACTATATACAGTATTTAATGGTTACCTAGTTACTCTTCTTAAACTTTATTATTACTCATATAACAAATTATGAAGAAATTCTGCTAAATTATGTAAACCAAATTGTCTGGCAACGAAAAGCCACTGGTCATATCAATCAAGCCCTCAAATTACTGGATTTTTTACCTTTTTGGTTCTCAGAAGCAGATGTGTGAGTCTACCTGCTATCACCTTTGATTATAACATAAAAACCTCGTTAGGTTAGGGCTGTCAATTTTTTCCACACTTAATTATCTCTCGTGTTAATTTTTCCCACAAAAAATGTAAAAAAAAAACATTATAAACTTGTGAATGTATTATGAGAAATTTACATTTGAGTTAAAAGTGATGTATTTTTTTGTAACTGACAACCCTATTACTGGTAAAGTAACACAGGCTAATTACGTTTATGACATTTGATGTTTTAATGATATTTGGAAGCAATTCACTTTTATGCGATCGTTTGCGAAAATGAAAATGCTGCGGACTTTTACGATTTAGAATTATAGGTTTTTAGTTTTCGTTTTTTACTAATTTCTAATTATGAGAGTAAATTAGGTACTAAATATTGTCTGTACTTTATACGAGTACCTAAAAAATGTGAAATCCCGTTTTCCCTCGTGGGGCATGGGGCGAACACATTTTTGTGTCCGTTTTACTGATCCGTTCTTTAACAGGCAAGTAGTTGATCAGACTTCTGTGCCCTGTCCGACCGGAACATTTTTTTGCTTTCATGGGATTCGACTCCAGGAGCTCTCGCGCTTAACGCAATGCTAGGTTTAACCATTTGGCTACGGAAGCGATCCTACACGAGTACCTAGAACACATTCAAAAAAGCTCTTTTAATGGTTACAACGCGAAGTATTATCCGACGTTTCGAATGCGTTACTTAAAATAAGTTAACTTATATATTTCGCGTTATAAACCATTAAAATAGTTTTATTAAAAATTAGGCACTCGTTAGAAGCGTGGCCACATTTATTTACATAACTTTAAAACCTAACCATATCAACGAATTACAATTTGTAAAAAAAAACAAAGGTTTCTTTTATGAAACCGCCCAAACTAAACATGATTTATATTCTAGATTGTCACGCACACACTCAAACACTAAAACCACATACTAGATGTCCGGCGTCGGGCAATTTTACGCCTGATCGAAGACAATAAAAATTATTAATACATCAGACCAAACCCGCCTCAATCTATACTCGAATAATCGACCGACAAAAAGCGACTCGATCGAGTTAATCACTCGCCCGATATTCGACTATTTGAAAAAAGAATTAGAATTCGAACGAGTTTTTTGTTCACACGAATGTCGCAGTGGCTAGAGTGGAATCCGCGTCGATGTTTTTATCGATATATCGATTCTCACAGACGATGAAGACGTAAAAATTTCGGTCGCGGCGCGTCAAAAGGGGACCACACGATATTTTGGACTGTTTTCGGAATCGCGACGTTACGAGTGTTCGCCAAATTGGTGGTCCTTGACGCCTACGAGCGATTATTTTCGTCGGAAACGCCTCGATCAACAGATCGGGTCGTCGCAACCTTTTTTGCGAGGTTGTGTTTGTTTTGCGAAATTGGTACACGATAAAGCTTAATCGGGTGTGCCAACCTGAAGGCAAATTAATCATTCCTATAGCACTATTTAATATTAACACCAAACAACGCTATAATTTCATTGATAAATTACATTTCTCTACTTTCTACGAGTATGTACCCAGTTAAAAGCTAATCTCGTTTAAATCCATTTAACATACCATATTTATTTGTTCTGCCATGTTCGAACATAATAATTATAGTTGAATATCCTGTACCTAACAGGTGATTAATTGTTAAATGATCATGTTAAAGTAATAGATAGCTTTTGTGTCTGTAGTTTGTGTATCCGGTTTTTTGTTGTGCTGCAAAAAGCTGTAATGAATAAAAAATCTATTGATTGAAATAACTTTATGACATATAATATCCACAGTGATCAGCAGGCCGATTTACTAATTCAATGCGTTTCGTCAAGTGGTGACGCGCGATCAGTTTCGATTAAGCGTCGAACGGTATTCTCCTAATTTTAAAACTTCGTACTGCGCGTAACTGTGCGTCTCTCGTACGTCAGGGAAACAATGGGGGTGTGACCACATAGGAAAAACCTAATTGCTCAAATATTTTTATAGAAATTGTGTATTTTAATGTTATTTTTTAAAATCAAGTCTTAAAAACATTATAAACATCTCTTGTTTTTGTAACTTTTTTGCATTATAATTTAAGATTATTTTGAATATTATAATTCGGACTTGTGTCAATCTTAGACAATTGACAAGAATAAATTTCGTGAAGATGGCGCGATTTTTAAAGACCTTTATAACTGCCGTTTATCAAGGTCTTTAATAATAGCCCAAAAGCAAATGTATAATTTGTTCAGAGCCACAGAATTTTTATTTTATGGTTAATTTTAGTTAACTAATTCCTATAAGAAATATTTTCAGTGAAGTACAGAAAAAAAGAAAAATGGTGTGATTATTTAAAGCCTTAGTAACTTGCGATATTAGGATTGGATTTACTAAAAGGTATATTTATCCCACTAGTTTTCATGACCCAGTGGAAAAGGAGTGCTATAGGCTAACTGAGGAACAAATAAAAAGTTGAGGGGCTTCAAAATTTCTCAATTAGATTTTTTGGTCTACGGATATACGACACGTGTCAGAATTCCGCCCTACCTAAAGGGTCTTTAGACTCCGACGAAACACTCACATCCTCTGTCTTCTTTTCTTTAATCTATTTTATCCGGCACTCTACCTATCTAAAAGGTTTATATTTATGGGTTCTTCCCATGAACTTGACGTTTGTTCCTCCTACAACCGTCTCCTTTCTATGCCTACTCATTCATCTAAATGCTATGACTCTTCTTTTTCTGTACAGGCTGTCGCCTATGGAATAGCACCCGTGATTGACTCTCACAAAGTCTTAACTCCTTCAAAGCCAAAGTCAAACAATATTTTCTTCAAAGTATTTTCAGTTCTAGTTTTATTATTGGTTATATTTTTTTCAAGTTTAATCTTAATTTTTACTTTTTAGTGTGTTAACGTCTGTCGTGTAGATTTGAATCATTGTTTTATTTTTCTCTCTCATTCTGTTGGTTTATTTATAGGACTTAGGAAGTGCAAACTCACTTTAACGAAATGTATAAATAATACGAAAATATTGTCCTTTTATTTAAAGAAGTGAACAAATATTGAAGTTTGTGTCCTTCAGCTTCGCTTCAATGAAATGCGGTTTGGAATGTCTCAGTGTTCTGTCGGTGTGTGAGTGTAATGAGTTAACAGAATACCGATTTCGTTTCGATCCAAATCGGTTGCAGTGAGCTCGGCAACAGAATACGGAATACGCGTAGCTACGCGAACTTGACGCGAACGTGTTTGACGTTAGACGAGAATACCAAAACAAAAAACTACTGCAACTGCGTGCTGCTTAACTTATATTAATACGAGAATCGGCTGCAGTACCGCTGCTCTAACCCTCTTCATCCAACTTTTCCATCAGACCTGCACCGCTCGCGAAATGGAATCTTTAAAATTAACTTTTACGTACTTACATTGATGTCCAATGCTTATTATATTTGGTAAATATGTAAAATGCTTTGTTTAATCTAATTTGTGCTATCATGTGTAATGTTTTAATAGATGTATTCTCAACTCAGTTGTTTGATTAAATATATAAAATAAATAATTGGCACCGAACATTTTTATGTTAAAAATTTATGGAAGGAATCTGTCAAGATTTACAAGGTACAAAGTGATTTTAAATGAAGCTATAAAATCGACATTTTATGAAGACCATATACAACTATATGGCCCGGGAAATATTGATAAATTCTCGTATAATATTTGAGATAAATCTTAAAGTGTTGGGAGTCTTGAAGATGGAAGGTATAATGCCCAACCCTAAAACAATTACAATGCGCTGACGTCCCATTTTGTTTCAGCACATTCTGAAATTAAACCTCATATTTACATTACGGGATCTTAAATTTGTGGTTTGTGCGACCAATTAAGTATCTTCGTTTAAACGGAGTCTAACTTTACTTAACAAACATGTTTGACCCGGTGGGAATCGAACCCATTGGTAACCAGCCATACGTTGCTACCATTATACCAACGAACCCGAAAAAAACAACTAAACGACTATTTCTCTGTTATTATTTTATCAAAGAACTTAGAAACTATAAATCACTTTTCGATCGATTTGATACTAAATCTAGGCATCCCACACGTCGGGCCGTAGTTAAAATAATTTTCAAATAAGTTTAACTAATATATATCGCATTATAAACCGTTAAATTGTTTTAATTAAATGTCACTTTCTATTAAGTGAACCATGCTTGACCTCATCTATCATAAATCCATTCTATTCAGCAAGTCAGACTGCTTAACAGCAATAAGCAGAATTAAGTTATTAATCAGTAAGTTAAAACAGCGCTTAATATTCATCGGGTTGACATTAATATGTGTCCGGATTGGCCACGGCTCGGCTCTAATGAGCTGTGACCTCTAAGCGATTTATATTTCTATGGTAATTTAAAATGTCTTAATTTCGTTGCTGGGACATAAATCTTTCGGCTGGCTGATGCTTAGCACTTCCAGGTGTTGGAGGGGTTGAAGGTTAAACACTGTCTGTAGTTCACGCAAGTAGTACACATTTAAATAAAACACTGTAGCGGTTTATTTAATTTTAACGAAACGTCGGTAGTTAAAATACGTTTAACTAATATTTATCGCGTTTTAAACCGTTCCTATGCTTTATTTATATGGGTAAATGTTACTTATGGATATTCTACTTCCCGTCATTCACTATGGACCGCGATACTTAGATTGTAGAAATGTAATTGTAGAAGTATGTATGATGTTCATATTGTTATCGCTATACACTAGATAATTTTTTTAAGGAGTTGGAAACTCGTTTTTTAGCTACTTAGGTTAATTAATATTTAAACGACGAAGACGCTTGGGGTTCGGAGGAACCCGCTCTAACAAGGACAAATATGTACAAAAGTACGTAAAATTAAAGTTGGCCATAAAAAGAGAGACGGCGAGTTTCTTGCCAGTTCTTCTCGTTAGTTCTACCCCCTTGATTTGAGAACTGGAAGTAAATGTAAATTTAAAGTTTTCACTGGTGGTACATTCATAAGTATACCTAGTTACTTACATTAATGTTTTAATTCAGACTCTGAGAAATGGTTCTCGTTTCTCAATCGGAAGTGACGTCATCAGGTGTTTGAACAAGCGCTTTCTTTATTGGCTCTAATATACGCGTAATTGAATATTTACGAATCCCATTATAATGAAAAAGTAGACTTTTTGACGTTTCACACACAAAGAATGGCATTAACACGATCGTGTAAAAGTGCAAATCTATATTCGCCGGTAATGTCAATTGCTAAGGCACTAGGCACACTTCCATTTGTGCTATCTTCCTTTCAAATATTTAGCAATAGAACAAAACACCTGTATAATTCTATGATAATAGATCTAGAATAATCATTCCTGATTAATGTTATTTTCAGTAACTATAATTCTCTTTACAATATACAATAACGTACAATTTCTTATACCGTAACTGGAGGTAATATACACTCCCTGGAAGAAGGCCTCTTCGAGCCTAAAATCTCATTTAACAAAAATTTGAAACATTTTATAATTATATTCCATACAATCAATTAATAGACACTGCACTAATTTTAACATACCGTTACACTTCTGTTTAGCGGGCGTTTTTCAAAGAATTTAAGTCACTCAATGTGTTACCTCTCTCATTCCAGGTCTTGAATATTTGAGTGCAGCGAGGAGTCTCCATCCTGAGCTTCACGCCGGTAGCACGTTAGCAAGTCAGGATTTTCAACTTAGTCTAGAAGGTAAATAATAAACATTTAAAAAAATTATCAGGTTCTAAGAATGATCTATAGACGTAGATAATTTTAAAGACTACGCAACCTACTGGACCAAAATGGCTTTCGTGTTAATTATTAGAGGACATAGCAGACTTTACAGACAACTACAGAAGTACAGGCGGTCTTGATCTCGACTATATCTGTTTCACTGTTTGTCTTTAAAATATATTTATCATTGAATTCCCTTTGCAGGTTCAAGAATAGCATCGCCGAATCGCTTAAGACTGTCGGGAGGTGCAATCAGTGCTTCCGCCAATAGAAAGCGCGCAGTGTCATGGAGCCCTTACTCTGCGGAATCCTTGGACCTGGCAGCTGTGATAAGAGCATCACCAGCCAGCTTGGCTGTTAGAGCGCCTTCTGCTGCTTCTACTGGCAGCTATGGGCATCTTAGTGCTGGTACGTAGACCTGTTGGTGCTAGAAATTAGTTAGAAAGTAGTAGCACACTTTAAATTTTTTTTGTACTTTTTGACGGTTCAAAACGCGAACTATTTGATATAGTCAAATAGTTCGCGTTTTGAACCTCATATATTTCATATATTATTTATTCAAAGCATTCTAAGCGTCTATATCTGCATATTTATAAGCTTAATTTTTAAGATTTTTATGCTATTTAAAACATGTCTCTAAAATTACAGCTTCGTTTTATATACCTTTTAAATAAAAAAAAAAGTTGATTAATTGTGACATCTTATGTTCTGAATGTATTATAATAGGAAAAACCTTTATAAACGTTTTTCTAATTAATTATCGACAAAGATTTCAATATTTGTAAATGAATTATTATATTTTTTAGGTGCAATATCCCCCGCCTTATCTTTGTCCCACGCGTCGCTCGCCCAGCAGCTCTTGGCTCGAGGTGGAGTGGTGGGGAGTAGCGGTGTCCTCCCTGCTGGGGTTCTGCTTGATCCCGCTCATCAACAGGCAGCAGCGGCTGCTGCACACCATGCAGCACATGCTCATCTGGTAGCAGGAATTCACAGGTCATGAATCTTATACATGAAACGAAATTTGTATTTTATATAATTCTTAATTTAGTTGTATGTTTAGTATTAGCGAAGATTATTCATTGGGTATTGTAAAAACAGCCGTTGCATTCGACTGTTTAAAATACGGTCTTATACCGTTAAAAAGTGCTTTATTTTACTTTTTAATGTTAACAAAAATTTCAAACGTATCCTTTCTTCTAGATCTCACATCTCATCGCCAACCCAGCTCCTCATCGGCGCTCCTGTAGATGTCCGCCCAGGTTTAGGATTAGACGGAACGCCCCCTCAGCATATGCAGCAGCCACCACAACAACCGGAAATCACCAGTGTGATGGAGGCTGATAGGTGTGTACCCAATAACTTTTGCTTTACTTGTAGGAGTATAAGTTTGTATATTTATTCTTTTTCTTGAAGCATTTCATGGTATACTTCATTGCCTTGGTTTGTAACTAAATGACATCAAAGATCAATTATTGTTATTCTTTTACTCCACATGTTTCACTCTCTCTACAGACTTCTTCTTCGTCATCTTACATATCTTTCTTGGTAAATGGTCTACGCAAAAATATTTTTTCACTTCGAACTGGGAGTTCCGCCTTCAAACAAATAAACTTTAGCTTTTTTAAAATAAAACACTAACTTTAACTTTTTTTTAAAGGTTTAAAACGCGATATATTAGTAAAACTTATTTGAAAATGATTTATCGGCCCGACGTTTCGGCTGCTGCAACTAATATATCGCTTTAAACCGTTAAAGTGTTTTATTTAAATGTGTACTACTCGCGTAAAACTATCTGGCGTTGCCAAACTAAAACGATTCTAACACATTTAAATTATACAATACTACTTATTATATGATAAGGGGCAGACTGAAATTCAGCGTTTAACAAGCTGAGCAAAATCAGTCTGATGCCTTTTTATAGAAAGATTAAAATTGTACTTTTTTTCATTCTCGTTGTAAGTTTTTTATTTTAATATTTATATTGATTCACTTCTATTTTTTGACAGCGCATCAACAGCCTTAAACCAGCGGAAGTCCCCTCAGAGTCTGATGAATAGAGACGGAATGCATTGCAAACCTCTATCAGCGGCTGCAGAGAGCACAGTTCATGATGGATTGGATTCCAAAGACGAGCCTGGAGATTTTATAGAGACGAACTGTCATTGGGTATGTTTGCTTGAAATGTTTCTTTGTTTGTTTTTACTTTGTATAATTAAAAAAATTTACTTAAACTAGAAGATAATATGATTGGCTATGAAATTATATAAAAACAATGATTCAATCTTGTCATCTTTCTTTTTGAAGAATTTAAATTAATTTATTGTTTTGTTCAAATTTCTGAGACGTCGCCTGAAATTTTGTTTTTTAATTGGTAAAGTGGTTTTAGCTTTGAAGAATTGTCACAGAATGAAAAATCACGTTCTTGCTATATGGCTGCTTCCTCGCCTGCTTTCTCTTTTATAAATATTGACTCTTACTCTGTTATGAAAAAAAAAACTAAATATAATTCTAGGTTGACTGCAAACTAGAGTTTCCAACACAAGACGACCTAGTTAAGCATATCAACACAGACCACATCCACGCGAGTAAGAAAGCATTTGTCTGTCGTTGGGTCGGCTGCTCCAGGGATGAGAAACCGTTCAAAGCTCAATATATGCTGGTAGTGCATATGCGACGGCATACTGGGGAAAAACCGCATAAGTGCACGGTGAGTTCCAACTAGAAAAGCTTGCTTTAAAACTAAATATCAGTTATAATAAGCGTTAAAATTTTACATAAATTGACTGAAAATGTTTTACGACACAGGCACTTGCACAGAAGTCTGAGTAGCTTGCGTATAAATGAAATCCTTTAGTCAAACGGACACAGATAAGTGTTCACCTTTATACATTGAAGAAAGGATTCTTATCGTTACTTGATGGTTACGTTGCCTAGCATTAAGCGCTTAGCAAAGCCGTCACAAATATGTGTCCATAAATTTATTGAGATTATCTCCAAGAAGTTGTGGTTTACCAAAAATTTTATGCTCTCAATATATTTTCAGTTTGAAGGCTGTTGCAAAGCGTACTCCCGCCTGGAGAACCTGAAGACCCACCTTCGGAGTCATACTGGTGAAAAGCCTTACACCTGCGAGTACCCTGGGTGTGCGAAGGCGTTCTCCAATGCCAGCGACCGAGCTAAGCATCAGAACAGGACACATAGCAATGAGGTAAGAAAAGGTGTCCAAAAGACAAATTTAAATGAAACACTTTAATGGTTTAAAACGCGAAATATATTAGTTAAACTCTTGGTGAAAAAAACACGTTTGCACGTCTCACAGTTGCAGCAAAGTGTCCGAACGTCTGGCCTTAGTTTAAATAATTTTGAAAATAGTTATAATAACTTTAAACTGTAGACGCTAAACTGTTTTATATAAAAGTGTGCTATTCGTCTGTGTGTGTGTTTGTCTGTTTACTACAGATAGTATTTAAGACTCCCGCTATCATTGTTGCCCTCGTGACCACAGCTGCTTCAAAGCATCAAAATATCGGGCCATGTAGTTATCATAGTTCGCATTTTAACCTGTTTGTTTAAAAGGTTATTTTTGAATGAGATTTAAACAAAAGCTTTCTAACGGTTTAAAACGACAAATATATTAATTTACTTCTTTTTAATCCCCCCGTATCACGACAGCTGCAAAACACTTTTAACGTTTTACCTAATTTTAAAACTTTAAAATAATGAATGAGCTACACTTAGAAAAGTCTAAATGAACATACAACGCTTTTCTTTTCAGAAACCATATGTCTGTAAAGCTCCAGGTTGCACAAAACGGTACACGGACCCTTCGTCTCTAAGAAAACACGTGAAAACAGTTCACGGCGCTGAATTCTACGCGAGTAAGAAACACAAGGGTGAGTATCTCAAAATAATGATTCTCGCGGACGAAGTCGCTGACAGAGCTAGTTTACTATGATATGCAAGAGAGATTTATATATGGAAAATTTCGTGTCCCCCATTTAGAACATGAAGCAGACGCAGTTGTCTATTTCACCGATCGATGCATTACTTTCAGACAAGTAGTGAACCAGACAGACCAAGAAGTCTATGCACTATAATTATAGTACCCAAAAACAAAATCTTAAATAGCTTTCTTCTTTATTCAGGTTGTAATCGCGGTGATGACTCGGCTGAATCTGGTGGCGGTGGTGCAGGTTCGTCGCCACGGTCAGAAGAGGGCGGAGTCCCGCTTGGCGTGCGCGGGCACACCTCTTCTGCTTCCGTCAAGAGCGAAAGTCCTGCTTCGCCGTTGCCTCATGGGATGCATACTGCACATCAGGTATTTTGGTTTTTACTGGTCAAAATTGATCGTCACCGAATCTTGTTGAGATTTTATATTCCTAGGGATATCATTAACCGAATATTACACTATTACTTATGTTTATTATGCCTGTATGTAACACACTTTAACTTTACAGCTGTCTACACAATGCGGTGGAGACTTGAATTTCGGAGGATCTGGACTTGATGGTTTTAGTGACGAAAATGGTGTTCCTTACTTCAGAATTGAAGGCGATGTAAGTTACCAAAGAAATATTTAAAATAAAGGCTTAAAAAATTATTTGCTAGTCTAGGTCTACTGTAGTTATGACTGAAGTTTGTTATGAAGATCTTTTTTAACATAATTTTTAAAGACCAAGCTATATTATAATCAGACATTTATTTTACAAGTCACTTTTAAATACAAAATAGTGTTGTTATATATTTCTGAACAAAGTTTAATAAGTCGCCTTGTACAATCTTTTCTAGAGGATTTTATTGAAATAAAACTATTTAAACTGTCCAATACGTGAAGCATGTTCATTGATATTTTTAACTACGAGTAAAGCATCTCTAAAAAAGGTATTAATATTTTGCGTTTTAAACAGTTAAGTGTTTAATTAATATCTGTACCACTCACATAAACAACACAATAGTTCTTGGTTAGTATTTTAATTATATGTATTGCGTGTTTTAAACAGTTAAAAGCCTTTAATTCATATATGTACTACTTTCGTCTACCAATTATTTATTTTTATTGTTTCTTTAGGTAGAACAAGAAGTGGTGGGTGAAGTTGGTCAGCTACCACTCATGCTTCGCGCGATGGTGGCGATAGGAGAACCTCGGGCCCACCATCACACGCCACGGCTGGGCAACAAAATGGGCATGGGAAGACTTATGCCGTTGCATGCACCTGATATTGGAGGTAATATTACTAGCGATGTTTTTAAAGCTTTAAAAATTAAGGTCAAAATCTAAAAATATACATCGCATAGGATTTTAAACCTCAGTGTCGAGAGGTACCAATGAGTTGAAGAAATTCGACAATGACGTGTGCGACACGTACACATAGTAGCATTGGGTGGAGCAGCACAGACCGCTGTGAATGCCGATTCAAGTCCTGCGTCATTTCGGTTCTTTCTTACCTTTGACAAACACACTATTACTGATGGTGAAAATTATTTTTGTTAAGATTCCGCATTGAGAGAGAGTTTAAGTTTCATTTTTACTATAAATGGTAACAGATAGGCACGTTAAATGCGAAAAAAAGTTAAAATATGAAAATTGTGTATCATTTGACAGTCCGATTCGTGCTTAGCCTTTTTTTATCGATAAATTTTGTTTAAATAAAATAGCCATTGTCATGGGAACGCTTGCGGGGAGCCGTGACCATGGCTGCTACAAAGCATCCGAAACGTCGGGCCGTAGTTAAAAATTATTTTCAAACAGTAAACTTGTTATAATATATGAACTAAAATATATCGCGTTTCAAACCGTTAAAATGTTTTAAATAGCACATATATACACACTATATATAGTGTATATAAAACAACGTTAAATTTTGTCTGTAGTCAATTTTTAAGATTATTTTATAGCAAATCTTTCGAATTAAAATAAAAAGGAAATAACAGGTGGTCCAGTTACTGGACGAACGGAACTTGGCGGTACCAATGTGGCTGTTGAGTTGAAGACTGGTCCTCCGAACGCCAGACGCGATTCTGGAATATCATCTGGAAGCAGTCTTTATAGTGCCAGGTAAAGTTTTGATTTTGAGATTTAAAAAAAAACGAATACAAATTGTTTTGGTCAAGCGCAGGCGTTTGATTTAGTTCATTTTGCCTGTGTATGTATGTATACGATGTATGTGTGGATGTGAAATTCCTGTACAATAAACAGAATGTGTATCTATACTAATATTATAAAGCGGAAAAGTTTGTTTGTTTGTTTGTTAGAACACGCTTATTAGGAGCTACTGAAATGAGTGTTGGTAAGGAAATCACCGAGGAAAGCTTTAGGTTATAAAACATCACGCTGTGACCAACACGAGCGAGGAAATGTGGAAAAAACGGGGAGAATATATATGAAAGATTGATAACTCTTTAAATGCTCAGAAAAAATGTCCGCGACGGTTATGTTTTTTAAGATTAACTTGCAAGAAGAACGGGGCATGGGCGATATCACTGGTAACAGCTATAATTTTAAAATGCCAAAATAAGTATTCTATACAGACGAAGTCACGAGCGCAGCTAGTTATTATATGGTGCTTTCGATACGATTTAATTAGGGTCCCTATTCTCAGATCGTCCGACATATCGCGCAAGAGCAGCCAAGCCTCAGTGGTGTCCGGTGCGGTGACGTCACACGTCGTGACACAGCGGTTAGTGTCGCAACCCGCTGTATATGATCAATTGTCACCTGACAGTAGTCGAAGGTAAATGAAGAGGAGTGGCAGCAAAAAATACAGAAATCAGAAAAAGTTATACCATTAAATACTGTCTGTAGCTTACGCGAGTACACATTTAAATACATCGCTTCAATGGTTTAAAACACAATATGTATTAGTTAAACTTATCATGGCCCCGTGACCAAGAATGCTGCGAAGCATCCGAAACGTCGGGTCGTAGTTAAAGTAATTTCCAATTAAGTTTATCACGCTTTAAACCGTTAAAGTATTTTATTTAAACGTCACTCTATTGTTTTAGTTACTAGTATCTGACACTAACAGAAACTGAATGTTAAAAAGTAGGAAATTTGGAGAAACTTCTCGTGTGATCCTAATAAACATGTTATAAAATTTAATCACAATGTTCTTTCAGATCTAGTCAAGTCTCATGTGTGGGATACGCCCCGCCTCCATCATCAGCACTCGCCGCTGTACAAGCCGTCAGAACTTCCCAAGGAAATCAGGTATGTATACAGGAACAAAAAAGGTTTAAAAGAAAAATAAAAAAATACACTGCCAACTCGCCAAATATCTACGACAAAACAGATGGCGCTAGTATAGGAGTTTTACTACATCTTTAGTCGTTAATCGTGACCACGACTGCTGCACAACGTCCCAAACGTCGGGCTGTAGTTAAAATATTTAACTAATATATTTGCCTTTTTAAACCGTTAAAGTATTTAATTTCACACTATAGTTTTTGTATTTCAGGCCGTACTCCTCAGAGGAGTGACATGCACAGAAGTAAGAGCTGAAGAGCTAGCTTTAGAGCTGGATCCCAATATCCAAGTGAAGGAAGAGGCGAGAAGGCTTTCGGAACAGTCTAACCTGAGTGACCAGCAATACCAGCCATATCCATGCAACACCGATGACGTGGTAAGAAGAATATTAAAATCAAAATAGATAAAATCCTCGAATAATTATTATTTAATTTAATTTTTTTTATAGCTTCTGATAAAAATAATCAAATCAAATTTAGTACTTAAGTGTAAAACTCGTTTACAGTTACAAGGTGACGCAAATTTCCCATTTAAAACGGAGGATGACCACGACACGAGCACATACAAAGAATCACGGTCCAATTCCACCACAACAGTGGTCATCACCACGGCCCAAGTTCACCATCCTAATCAAGAAGTTAACCTGGAACAGGTAAAAACAGAACTTTATATTAAAGTATTAAAAAATAATGAAACTCTTAGAAGAATTTCACCGAATCAAAACGTGTGATTCGATCTTTCGAAAAATATCCGTCAGGTCGCGGTTAATTTAATCAATCGTAATTAAATCCGTTAACAGTTTTAATTTTACATTCATATGTTCTATTATTAAATTTTACACCTTCATTGCAGGTTGCTGAAGGAGAAATGGTGGAAAATAAGCTGGTGATACCAGATGAAATGATGCAATATCTTAACCAATCCATATTGGGCACTGACACGGTAACACCAGCTAAAACCGACTCCACCAATCAAGAACCCGGAAATGATAAAGACGAAAATATAACCAAAGACAAAGTAGCCAGTGATGTCCCAAACACGAACAATTCCAGTGACAAAATTAGCGATGTCGCGACAAGTGACGATTCCCTACTAAAAAATCTTGGTGCCATAGGTAGTGATCTCAATATAAGTGATATTCAAGTCGATTTAAGGTCTTTAGATGTTAGTATGTCAGGAAACAGTGGCTCGCTCTTAGCGAAGTCTCCGGACGACAAAAACCCGCCTCTTCAAGAGCAAGTTATCCCAGAAGTTGTAAACGAGAACTGTGAAAAGGATTTCAGCAGGCCACCAGCAAGCCAAGCGCCGACCAATCCCTTGCAATCCTTGCAAACTATGACGGCTAACCAAACGGAACAGTCGAATAGAACAAGGATTAATCCTGCGTCTCAAAAGCAGACAACTATCAAAAGCAACGTACAGACTATGAACATGCCCCACGGACTGCTCAGTCCCCAGAGTCTGCCGCACAGTGCAATGAGCCCTCAAAGTGTCATGAGTCCAAATCATATGCCTAACCTCATGAGTCCACCCAGTGTTTATAACGTTATGAGTCCTCAAAGCGCCATGAGTGTTATGTCTCCGCAACACAACGCAATGAGTCCACAATCCATGCAGAGCTTAATGAGCCCAATGCCAAATCAAATGATGATGAGCCCGCGACACAATAATATTGGAAGTCCTATGTCCCAGAATTTAAATAGCCCAATGATGAATATGGCTAGCCCCATGCCCCAAAACATTGCGAGTCCAATGAGCCACGGCATGCCTAGTCCCATGCATCCGGGATTACAGAGTCCCATAACGAGTCCCATGATCCAGAACATGACCAACATGACGATGAATGTACCGTCTCCGCAAAACCACACTCAAAATATTATGATGATGAACGCAAACATGATGTCTCAAATGCCAACTGCGCAAATGGCCTCTCCACAGATGGCCACACCGCAAATGGCTAACCAATACATAAACAGACAGAATTGTAAAGTGCCTAACAAAAACTTCAACGCTCCGAAACAGTATCCGAATCAAAACTTCAACCAAAACCCTATGCAGAACCAACCAGCTCAGCAGAACATGGCCCAATATTCAATGATGCAGCAGATTAATCAAAATCAGTTGCAGATGCAGCCACAATCCCAAGTGGCGTATATGCCAAATTATTCCCAGAACTACATGAATCAATGCAATCAAATGCATCCCATGCAAATGTCCAGGTCTTCAGTCATGAGCGTGGACAACAGCGGAACCATGAGTCGTGGCGCGATGAACGGTTATTATGAAAACCAGTGTCCACAAAACATGCAGTACACCCAAAACGTACAGTATCCCCAACCGCCCCCCTACAACTCCGTCGTGCCCAATGTAATGGGACCACCTCCACCGAAGAACCAATACAACCAGTACTACAACCAGAGGCAAATGAACCAATGGGAGTACAACCAATTGAACAAAATGCAGAAGTCTGTACCAAATTCTGTCAATATGTCGACTGGTAGCCAGAAGCCCGTGAACGGAGTACGACCACTTAACCAAGTGAAAAATGGGGACACAGACTGTAGTATGAACAGCTTGAGGAGTCATAATCAGCCAAGCGACGTCCAAGTATGGGACATATCGCAGTCGCAGATAGACGCTTCGAACAATAGGAAGAAACAGAACAGCATGCGCCAGGAGACCTACCAGAGAACCCTGGAGTACGTGGAGAACTGTGAAAATTGGAAGAGTTCAGAAATGGTTTCTAGCAGCACCCATCCTCTGCAAGGTGGCGACAATATGGTTGTCAACGACCTCCAAACATCGCTGTCTTCGTTTTACGAAGAGAATCAATATTTACAGATGATACAGTAACAAGTGTTATAATATCCATTCTACTTTAATTCGTTTCAACTTTAAGGTCCTTCGGCAGGGTACACGTTTTCTCTCATATAGGAGAATGTTAAACAGGTATAGCCCACCATGCTAGTCCACTGTGGCTCCTTAAGTTTCAACAACTATCACCATTTATTTTGACGATTGGCGATGTCTTTCTGACTTGCTGATAATGAGACACCTCTCAAACTTCAGGTATGGGTTTTTCCCATAGGTGTCCGATCTAAGATACGACCTCGGGACCTTATGATCAGCAGTCGTATTTACTTAGCACTATATCTACAGGGAAATTGAGTATATATACAGAATTTAAGAAACCATATTTCATTTGATTTTAAACTGAATATTAAATCAAAGTAAGTTTTACCGCTTATTTAAATTTATAAGTTAAATACCAGATTGCGCGAGAGTGGACATTTTTTGTCATTTTACTATCAATTTTTAATTAAATACCAGCTTTGTAAAATAATCTTGTAACCAAACGTCTGTATAATGTATTTTAATTATTTTGTCATTGTATCCTTTCAATGCAGTGCATTTAATTTTTAATAGGAATAAAATTAATATTTCATATGGTGCATTCACGGTTGTAATTAAGTATATAGACTGATTAATTTAATCTTAACATAAATGTAAGTACATAATGTAAAAGACACGCACAGGTTGTAAATACTGTAAAATGTTTGACGTCTTCCAAGTACATTTTATTATAATATGTAAAATTGTAAATAAGTGCCTTATAAAGTCTGCAAACGTATTTTTCACATTTAACCGTTGAAAAGTCGTATCAAAATTTGACTTGTAAAAATGTGTATTAGGATTAATATTACAAACATGTAAAATAGTTTTATATAGTATATTAATTATTAGGAATGTTCGATTTTATCCATGAAATGTTTATAAACTTGAATATAAAAACTACAAATTATTCAGTTCAAATAAAACGCTTTTGACGGTTTAAAACGCGCATTTTTCAACTTTAACCCAGCGTAGCAGTCGCTTTGCTTCGCAAACATTGGTCACGAGGTCATTGCGACAAAGTTAAACGTCTATATTTCGTGTTTAAAACCGTTAAAAGTGTTTAAATGTGTACTACTCGCGAGTTCAAACCAAGAATTGTATTCTATATTGTCTTTACACTACACTAGGATATAGTTTTTGACTACGTAACAACTAGTGCCTTTTAAAATTGTAAACCAAGTGCCTTTTTGAGATTATCATGTACAAATTTTTGTAAACTTTTATTAAATATAGCTAGATTTAAGCTAGGTTAAGTTAAGCTATGTCAATCTAAAAGTTGAATCTCCTAGGTTATATTTTTTTATGAGATTATTAGGTTAAAATTTGTTCTAAGTGCTGGGGTTACGCACAAAATGTATTAGAATTAAACTGTATTTTGTATTAAATTATTGTTTTTACTGTTTGTAAAGAACATTTTAACATTAAACGATAATATTATTAAATGAATAAATTTCCTATTTCAATATATTATTTCTTTTATTATAAGCTTTTACTTGTGACACAGAAATATAAAATTGGTTCTATATGTAACTTGAATGGCACAGACATGCCATTATTTGACGAGCTCCTTTGTCTGATGATAGCAATGTGTGTAATAATCGGGTCGTGGGTTCGATCGCCACCGGGCCCAACATGGTTCTAACTTTTCAATCTGGATATTGAATGGGCGGTAGGAGTATGAAAATTTTGTCCAGATCACGCACCAGCGTCCACAGATGAAAAGGCCGTGAAGCTCAATCACGTAACGGTTTCAGTCTGGAGATTTCTGAATATCCCAAGCTGAAATAGGTCGACAGCGTATCTTGTTTAGATGCTATAGGCTGGCTACCTAACATCATGCTTGTCTGTCCTCTATCATTAAAAACCATTGAAGCAGAGAAACATATGTCTCACCTACGAAGTAGAAATATATATCGGTATAATTAACTTCTAATTACGGAACCATACACTTATCTAGAACGCACTTGACCGTTTTTTATTATTCATTTTATTGCTAGTCTGCTGGCAACACATTCAGAAATACACGTCTATTTTAGTTTGACGTCTGACGTAACAGCGCGGAATGCGCGCAAACACCGATTTTTTGTCTGATCATTATTTTCTTTCAATATTCTACCTATTGCACAAACACCAAGACCAGAACACATACTATATCTTAAAATTTTCGGATTATTTGGTTTTCGGATGGCAAAGATGTACAGTGTTTTGATCCTCAGCGGGTCCGCGATGATGCAGAATTTATGTTCTTACATAACCTGAATTCCAATCTTCCAACACGTTCCAAAATTATAAATTGATTAGAAAAATACCCGATGGGACCGAACCCTCGACCCGTTGCTTATTAATCATAAATTACGCCAACATATCCGTTAAGAAAACCTTTAATCGAGTTTTTCCAAACCATCCAAGAATATTGTTATTTATGTTATAATCTCTACCTAACGTTTCATTTAATTTTAATGACAATATTAAGAATACGACTACAAGCCTTCGCCACTTGTATTAGACAAATTTATTTTTAAAAATAATATACATTTCTGAAATTTTATTTCAATACCTATAAACTATATAACAAGTAGATAGGTATACTCCTGTATTAATAACATTTAGAGACAACCATGGGATTCACATGATGGGAGGTAAAATACCTCAGTTATTAAACCCCTAAATACGATGCGCTTTTGAATTAGATCTTTGGATATTCGGAAGTATCAAAGACAATATATTTTACATTTAAAATTTAAATTGAATTATTTTAGTAAAATTAAAAAACAAACAGCTACGGACGTCGTTACTAATTCACATTTAAAAAGATTTAAAGTAATTAGCGTAGTTCAACGTGTAAAAACTCGTGAAAATTGAAGACAAAAACATGTCAGACTTCTAGCCTGTTTCCAGTGTGACATCCGTACTGAAGGTGTCTCAATACCACGACCGAGCTCTGTCAATGTCGCCGCGCTTAAGCGGTCGGCCTAAATTAGATTTGGGTCAAAACCCAGGGATTTGGAAAAATATTTGTTATGCAAAATCAACCATAGATTTTGTGAACTCAGAATTGTACTAATACTTAACCATCTCTCTCACTCGAAAGAAGGAAAGAAATTTATTTACTACCATAGAGCAGACAAAAATATACCATACTTATTACTAAATATAAAAATAAAACATAATTTAATCTTAACAGTATAAAGAAAAGTTGTATGCTGCTAATTGGTGGAATAGGATCTTACTCAAGTAATATCAAGTCCTTTGTTGATCTGAAACTGATTTTCAGTAAGCCCTTAGAGTGTGACAGCGGACATCTAAACCATAGCTATAATCCTGAAACTTCTTATCCATTATATACAGTTTTCAATTGACTATATAAATATAGAATGCTTGGGAAAAAATTGTACCCTCGATATTGTTTGAAACAAAAGTAATAAATTGGAGGGTAGTTTTTGGTAAGTAGTAAGTAATTACCGTTAAGAAGGCCGAACGCAGCTTACCCGCGCCGATAGTCGCTTTTAAGTGCCGCTCGTGCGTGTTGATTGTGCACAGTTTTTGATTGTAATGTTTATGTGACTACCCAATAGGAGTATAAGATTAAAGCCCTCGTGTAAGATTGTATAAATTTAATATTAAAATTTCCGCAAGTTCAGTGCGTTATTAGGAGTAATACATAATCTTAAATTCAATGTGCATACTACGTGGTGACGTGAATTTATACCGACCTGTTTAATAAAAAATTACTTTAAAAAAACACTTAACGTTTAAAAAAAGGGTTTGTAGGAAAAGGGAGGAAAAAGGGGGAAAAAAAAAAAAAAGGGGGGGCCGGGGGGGGGGGGGCCCCCCCCCCCGGCCCGGGCCGGCGGCAGGGAAACGAAAGGGCGGGGCGGGGGAAGCCTATTTAAATTTCTCTCATATGGTCACCATAGCCATAGGTTACGATACAGATACGCTACAAGAATAGTGCAATTAAATCAAAACAACCACTGGACCAGAGAGTGTACTTACAATATTGTGTAATTGTATCTAAAACCGTTTTTGTCTTTCTGATTCATATTACAAATAACGATTATTATTTACTCATTTGAGTAAATTGGTTACTATCAATTGTTTTTCTTACGTATGTCTTATTATTTTAGCTTTAGTTTCCCTTAGATAAGGTTTGTACTCGTGGGTATATAAATAAATCACTGTAACGGTTTGAAACGCGAAATGAAGTAATATATTTTTTTCCAAAATTTTTTTTTTTTTTTTTTTTTTTTCTCCCGGCAAAAACCCCCACCCTTTTAAAATGGGGGAAATTTTTTTTTTTTTTTTTTTTTTTTTTTTTTTTTTTTAGGTTTAAAATTTTTTTCCCCCCCCTAAAAATTTTCTTTTGTCTGAAATTTTTTTCTTTCACCTTGGGATTGAAAGAGATCGTTTGTTAGGGATATGCACTACTGCACTCCATATTTTTAGATTATAAATCTCGTTTGTTTTATTTTGTCTTTTGTACAATAAAGTGTCAATAAATAATAAATAAAATAACGTAAAATAAGTAAAATAAAATTGCATCCGACCGTTTCAAACACTAAACCAGTGTTTGAAACGGTCGGATGCAATTTTAATTTATGGTTTGTAAGTCTGGGTGTAATACTTTATACTTTATATAGCTTGCCAACCGTGGTAAATCAGACTATTGAATCTTCTCTGCTTTAGAAAAGTAACAGTGGCAAATCAATATGATAATAAAATGGCCGTTATGTCGTTCGTGCCATCAATGAATCTTTGTCATTGAAGCTGTTAGGATATGTAAAGAAAAACAAAGAAATTAAAATCTCAGTATTTAATAAAAAGAATTATATGCTAAAGCACAGATTAATAAATGACAGTAAGAACTTTTACAAGACATGTATAAAAGACAAATTAAGAAGAAAACAAATCTAACAGAAATTGACTCCTTCGTCAACCGTTGCGTTGACGTGAAGTCAAAATTCAAGTAGTGTACATAATTTATAGAACAAAAATAATGTGAAGCCCCAATGATACCAAGCGAGCGTTCGAGGTCTCCAGACTGTGATGTTTGGAAATGAGTTCATCGTCAATTTCCTCACCATACCAAATCCAATAGTCGCATTCGGTAGCCTAAGAAACTGGTCGCGCCGTGCGTTGTACAATAAGATCGACCTCTGCACCCAGTCCTGCTACAGCCAGATCATCCCTGGTCTCTACCTCAGCAATGCCCGAGCCGCAGCCGACAGAAATGTCCTTCGGCATCTTGACATCACGCATGTTCTCACCGTTGAGGCAAGACGCTTGCCCAAGTCAACTTTTATCGATACGGACATATGCACACTCTACATTAGAGCCAATGATACTCCTCAAACCAATCTCATGCCCTACTTTCCGATGGCCAACGCTTTTATTGAGGAGGGCATACAGAAAGGGAACGTCATTGTGCACTGCCATTTTGGGGTATCGCGGTCCGCCACCATAGTGATCGCCTATATCATGCAGAAGTACGGCCTGACCTTCGAGCAGGCTTTTAATTTTGTGAAGCAGAGGAGGAGCTTCATCAACCCGAATCCAGGGTTTATACGTCAGCTGAAGCAGTACCAGAGGATGAATTATGATGTGAGGGGCCTGCAGCGTTTCGAAGCCTACATGAATGTGACTGCAAGGAAGCATAGATTTAAAATTGCGTCTTTCGCTGCTGTCGTGGTGGGGATCATCGTGCCACTGGCTGTTTTGGTGGGTTAATTTATATAGCTACTGTTAATAAAATCGATCTACTTATATCTTCTTTTATTTGCAGGGCCTTATTTTGATTTTCTAATGGATCGGGACCGAGTTTTGGACAAATTGTGCGTTTAAAAGATCAATCGATTATTGTGAAAGTACACACACCTTTGAATCCTATTTTAATCTTTTGTCTTCCCGAATAAAAATAGCAAATATTTACTTTTGTATTTATTGTAATAAAGTGTTATTGAATACATTTTCTTTAATCAGCATTTGAAAAGTTTGTTTTTCCTGTGTCGGTTTTATAAAATAAAATCCAATCCAAAACCAACCGACATGGTTTACTGACAATTGGTTAGAGCCACATCTTGGCTTGGAACGCTCTGGCTGTCGATTCAAGTCCCGCCCGTGTTGTAATTTTTTTCAAATCTTTAATATTATCTAATTTCTCTAACATAGATTTTGATAATTTAATATCTATTATATTACGTGTTTCGCGCCCGTTTACAGCCAACAAGGATATCAAATATTTTATTCAATTGCGACGATAAATCAACATGTTTATACCGTTACATTATAAATAAAAATCTGGAAGAAAACTGTGTTTCGTATAAGATTATAAAACGAATGGATTAAGCTGTGTAGCTGATGATGTATGCTTTATGAGCAAAACAACAGCTGCTTCACGTCGCAACGCACTCAGAAAGGTTAATTTAATAAAACAATCGCATTGAACTCTGAAAAGCTGTCGTCGTCTTAATTAATTTTACGTATGGAAACTTTAATATAAAAAATCTAGCTCCAGCAATATAATATGCAAACAAGATGTGCTACCGTCCTATTTTGCCATTACGGCTACACTAATCAGAAATCTGAATAGTGTGATCAAAACGCGATTACACTTTCGAACTAAGACTCTAAACTACGATATTTCAAGCACACTTTTGAATTTCTGGTTCCAGGCAGCTAGTTTAAGAACCAAGTGGAAATCGGACCTATAACCGTTAGTCGCAATGTACCCTACATTGCGACTAATGGTTGCGTGGAGTCGATCCCCACCAGATCCAAAATGGTTATAATCAATTCAATCAACCCGTTGGACTTCTTCTAGAAATCTGAATAAGGGGGCAGTAGAACTATCGAAATTGCCGTCCGTGCCACGAACCGCCATCGAGAGATGAAAAGGCCGTGGAACTCGCGTGTCAGTTTCAGTCAGTGGATTAGCAAATGTCAAAAGCTAAAATAGACAGTGCATCTTGTCAGTTCAGCCTGGGGTATTTCAAGTAAATGGCATGCTTGTCTTCTATTGAAAACGGCCTCAGTAATATGTCTGCCTTGTATACGAGATTTTATTTACATGTAAAAACTTCAGTGTAGTTTGAATACAGCGAATCTCGCACCTGCGTTTAACCACCGTCTAAAATTAGCGATTCAAAAATAAAACTCCAATTAATGTGCGAGCGCCGAAGAAAAACACTTTTTACCTACACGAATGTATTTACGTTTAGTGGTGTGAAACATACTTAAATACCATCAAAATTAGAGAATATATTACAAACTAGCTGTGCCAGCGACTCCGTCCGCGTGGAATAGTTATTTTAGGCAACCAAATTCGTTTTTGTATAACTCGTCTCCATTTTTTTAAATTTAAACCGTTACCCACGACGTCGAGTCTCGTCGTTCTTGGAAGTTAATCTGATAATATATAGTTCTTGGACTTTTTTTAAGTTCATTTAAGGAGAAATCATTCTTTTCTACATATTTTTTGGGTACCTTAAAAGGCTTTTGCAGAGCGATGCCACAAAGATGATTAATTTTCCTCGTTTTTTCCACATTTTCTCGCTCCTATTGGTTGCAGCGCGTGTTTTATAAATGCTCTAGCCAACACTAAAAGAATGGTCACGTGGGGGACTACAAATAAATTATAATTCCCCGGGACCTTTTGCGAAACATTTCGCGGTTTTTCCACTCTTTAAGCTTATTTAAATGTGTATTTGTTTGAACTACAGTTAAAACATTTTTTTAAAGAATCACGTGAGAATCGAACCCGTGATTCGTTTAGCCATACACTGTTATCATTGGACAAACAAATCCGTGAAAATTAACGGAATAGATTTCTTCGTCGTCCATAATCTTTTATGATCAAAACATCGACTATGCCAAGTTAATAAATTAGAAATTAATTATAATTAATAATATTTATAATAATTGAGTCCAGCGTCTGGAAGGTTACCAAGTTCATTAACAGAGTGAAATATTAAATAATGTGTATTAATGTATATTTATTGTAATTGAATCATATTTTACTTTTAGAAGTAGCCGTTTTCAAATTTTGAAATTCTCATTATAATATAAGGCCGCTAGAAGTAGAGTAGCCTAACTGCAATTTTATGACTTGACTTATTTATATTTTTATAAAAATGTTAATCTATAAGAGCACGGTGACCGAAAATTGTTAACATAATCCTTACACAAATAGTACAAATTCATTTCTTCATTTGTTTTTGTCATTAGGCCACCCTGCCTCTAGCAGGCGCTATTAACAAGCGTTTCCGGCAAACGTTGATCTGATTTGTGCAAGGTATAATGTTGATACAATCCTAATAAATATTTCGTAATAATGTATTAATTTCAGACGAAATTTGATTACCATAAAACGGATCTTGCGAGTTATTTTTTATTTTCTTAAACCGTTTTCGCAGCGCGAGCAACGGACTCGAACGGATTTAAAAAAAAGTGGAAAATTCAGAAAAATTACCTTTTCCATTTTTTCTTGGCGACAAATTTTTTACAGCCTTAAGTCTTTCTCCATATATATCTTACACAAAAATAATGTTACAATTTTAAACCAGTAGTTCTGTTAGTCTAGCGCTATTAAACAAACAAACTTTTCTGCTTAATAATATATACAAATTATATATAATTTGTCCTTTATTACATAACAGATGGTTGAAGGTAGAAGCTTAGTCAATAAGTAATTCAAATTTAGTTTATATTAAACTTGCGTTCTGTTTTTCAAATAATTATAGTGCTGCGGTTAACTGTCGTGGGTCAGATAATTTTTAAACTGAAAAGTTCACACTTCATTATCAAATAAAACACTTAAACGGTTTAAAACGCGGAAGTGTTTTATCTAAATGTGTACTACTCACGTAAACAACAGACTGTTACCAAATTGAAATAATTTAATATCTACTGAAAAAATGATTTAAAAATGCCAGAATACTACCGTAAAGATGTAGGTTCGTATATTTGTATATTTTCATGTCATTCAGCTTAACGGACAGACGGACTAATGATGTTCTATTATCTATTTAAAAATAAATCGCGATACGTCTGAGTAATTTGCCAAAAATAATAATATACTGTTACAATCGGTCTGTTTATTTAGTTCGCTCTAGCTTACGAAACCTTTCTCTTGATGCAAGAAACTTGAAGGACCTATGTTTTATAGGAAGGGTATTTCTAATCGTGCGTGGATTTTTTTTGTGATAAAAGACGACTGATAGGCTTGGGGTTCACTTCCGCAAGATGTGCTATCGGCCCATTTTGCTTTTGGATTTTCGGAAATTCACAGACGGAAACGGCAACGCGATTTAACTTCACGACTCTTTCATCTTTGCGCCGGTGGTTCGCGAGCTGTACACAATTTGGATATTCCTACCATCCATTTAATATACAGACTTTCTGGCGATGTCTTACGTGTTTCAGAAACATTAAACATTGATTAGAAACATCTTCGTCCTTAACGATTGAACCCCAACCAGCTGATTATTATACAATTAATAAATACGCCTTCAGGCCTAACTTAATACTGTCTGTAGTTTACGCGACACATTTAAATAAAACACATTAACGTCTTAAAACGCGATATACATTAGTTAAACTCATTTGGAAATCATTTTAACTACGTCCCGACGTTCGGATGCTTTGCAGCAGTCGCGGTTACGAGGAGACCATCATTTCTGAATAAGTTTAATATATATTACGTTTAAGGTGTTTTATTAAAAAAGGCTTAACTAAGTTTATAATTAATAAAATAAACTAAATGAATATATATGGTCTTATAGATATACTGAGTGCTTCTATGCATATCCAATTTTACAGACATAGATAGTAGTAGGTAGTGTTACTTCTGAATATTAGTATACTGTTCGCATTTCTGGAAAAATGAAACTTGGCAGTTGTTATCAAATCGGTATTGCTATAAAGTTCAGACAGAAATAGTGTCACTCAGTGTTTAAAATAGACACAATTTCAGTTTACAACTTCTTTTATGCGAGATACATTAACATACACTTTATCTAAAGATTATCCGACCAGTTCCACTTTTCAAAGGTTCATGATAAAGATGAATTTTTACGCATATTCAGTAGGGAGAATCTCTTACTACATATTTTTAAAACCCAACCTAAGTTGACTGTTTGTATTGTTGTAGGTCGTCGACTATTAACGTTGTTCTTGCCTTTTTATACCCACTAATATTTCTTAATAGTCGCTATAGTCATTTATTATTCTCCCTAGAACTAATTTATATGTTAGCCGGGTCAAAAGAAATTTGATAAACCTTCTGAACGTGTGAGACGTGGTCTGAAAAATCTCATTATAAAAATTATGATGGCGATTCCTACTTAATCGAATTTCCTTTCGTGTCACTAACAACTGTCCACAGATAACACGTTTTAGTTCTAGTCTGTGAAAATTTCTCTGTCTGAATCTGTGAGATTTTTTGAATAAGCTACTATATATGGCTGAGGTACTTTATCTTGTCTAACGTGAATCTTATAGTCTGTCTTCCTCGAGCACAGAAAATAGAAAAAATACATAGTAATAATTATTTTGGACCAACCTAAACACAAGCATACAAATATGTATTCTTAATTTATAGCAACTTGAATTCATTTTTAATATATTGAACAAAACGTCGCGAAAAACATTGTGCTTTTAAACTGTTAAAAAGTGTTTCATTTAAAGGTGTACAAGCGTACGCTCCCAATAATTACAGACAGAACTTTTGTTGGCTGTTGAAAATCAATGCCTAGCTAAAAAACGTTATTAATACAACTAAGAGGCTTTGGGGGGATAAGGTCTCTATGGACAAGAAAAATCTTATGAAAGGAATTATTTTTTATTACGCCAAATTTGTAATTTCATACTAATACTTATTTGTCGTAGCCGAAACTAAAAAGTATTCACATCTATTTTCATTTTGACCTTGATAAGCCAGTTGCATAGCGTTAAAAACGAGAGAACGCTAGTTTGAATCTCAGGAGAACAATTATTTCGGTAGGACAGAGCACAGAATTTCAATCGACTACTTCCCTATACTTAAAGTAGATCAGTGAAACGGACATAGATGTGTGTACGTTTCGTGCCACACAGTAGGTTTTCAAACAAACCCTAATAAGCTTATTGCAGGATTCATATTTGATACCAAAACTTTCAAATACTCATTTGTCCTATTCGATTACTTCATAGGACATCGTGTCATCGTGACACTCAACTTCAAGACCATAAGGGTTGTAATTCGTACTATCCAGGCCGTATCATTGAGGTTAATAGCGAGTGCAGTCTTCGGCGGCCTATTTATAAGCCGGCCAGCTTTGAAAAGGTATTATAAGTGTTACAAAGAGATATTTTTGGAACCGGCGCGCGCGCAGTTTCGTAGCAGTTCGTTCGAGACAGGCGCAGTGCGCGTACCTCGCGAGTTTGTTCAACGAGTGTAAGTTTTAAATGTGGTTCAGTGGAAGTGGCTAACACACTAACACGCGAAGGAGCGGGGCTCGCTCGTCGGACGGATGCGTGGGCGCGTGTGGGCAGAGAAATTTGATAAGGCGTCGCTAGAGCCACTTTTGTATGCAGCGGTATTCGGCGCGTACTATTTTTGAACGGCGGGAGTGATATTTCGGCTAGTTTCGGAGAGGGCTCGCGGACGGCGGCCGTAATCTACGCTTTGCATGCGCATGAGCAGAACTTACGCTGGTCTAACAGCAACGGACATAAAACGTCATATTCTCCTTTAAATAATGATAAATACATACACTGTAAACTACAACACGAATCGATCTGAAAATTTTCTAGTTACGAACATACACACAATATCAGTTTACATAACATATTAGCTGTGTTTCTTATAACACAATATAAAACATATCTTACTCTATAAAATATACATATTATCAGTAATTTATCAATATCTTGAACCGGGAAAAGCAATATTAGTCTTTATAAAATCTTATATATATTACTGTTATATATCGTACAAACAATAATTAACAAGAATTATATATAAATTAAATAAACTGTCTTTGTATTTGTTATTTAACTTTTGTAAAGTACACTTTATAAATTTTTTTTTGGTTTACTATTGACCGCCATACCTACTGCTTAAACTCTTTTAGTAAATTTTTGCTCTAGCTGTCATAAATACAAAATCGTAACGTTTTTCGAATGTGGGACATGGGCAGACACATTTTTGTGCATATTTCTTTGATCAAATGTATTTAGGCAATATTTGACTTCAACATATACCTTGCTTAAATAAAACAACCGTTTTCCCGGAATTTGAATCCGTTACTAACGCGTAATTCAGTTATTGGTATTGCGTTGAACTGTTGAACAGCGGAGGTATATTATAATATATGATATTGTTTTTTATAAATCTCGTATTCACTAGAAAAAATATCAAAAAGCGACTCAACATTGCTAGATTGCACAATATTATTATTATATGGCGCAATATTAAGAAAATTTTATAAAATTAATCTTA
This sequence comes from Leptosia nina, assembly GCA_963661955.1. Lineage (NCBI taxonomy): Eukaryota > Metazoa > Arthropoda > Insecta > Lepidoptera > Pieridae > Leptosia > Leptosia nina. The sequence goes on from CAVLEF010000008.1 coordinate 8,281,035, forward strand.
TCTGTTTTCAGGTTAGCTATATTTATAGCAATGAAAAAATAAAGTTAATTTGAAAAAAAATATTTAAAGTTAACAGCTATAAAAAGTTACTAACCAGTTACTGTTTATAACAGTCGTTGAAATATTTCTTGAAAGATAGTATAGATTTAATTAGGTTTTCAAAAGTTCACATTGTGTTCATTAAAACCAAAGGCTTCGGTGTGTATTGTTTGCCTACAAAATGGTTAACGCATGTTAGTACCAACATTTGGTAGTTAAACATACCATTTTCCGATGTTGTCCTTTAGCACAGAGCACAAAAAAAGTTAAATATTTTTTAGTTACCAGGGAATCGAACTTCCGACCACGCTATCATACCTCGAGTGTTCATATCTTGTAATCTATTTGTAGCTACGCTTAAACTAAAGTTACCAAAACAATGCCTACGCGGTATGCTACGGAAAGGTCAGTGCTACGAGAATCTACGACGTAGCACTTACAACATATAGCGCATTTTTTCTAACTTGACATTTTTAGTAAACAAACACACAACTTACATGGTATCGCAATTTCTCACAAGGTTTACATTGATTTATACTTTGAGACACTAGAATATATGTTAGACTAATGAAACTTCCTTAAATTCACTTAGTAATTAACTACAATTTAAAAAATAATAATGTCAGGAAAAATAAAAAATATGGTCGTCTAAATATAAAAATCGAATAAAAGGGATTTTGGATATTGAGATCGTTTGGTCTCATGTATCCCTTTGCATCTGTAGTAATAACTTCGTTCTAAGGGTCTATGGTTTGAAATCGGTCATACTTATTGTGATCTTTTCTCAAGTTAGTTACCAAATGTCAGTTTATCTTCATATTTTTGAACATGAATCACAGATTATCTTTTGTAAAGAATTTATAATAAATAATAGTTAGGAAGCGCTATTGACCCATTTTGAAATCTTACTGACACTATAACGCATATTAAATTTTACAAGTTAGTCTGTCTGTTGACGGCGGTTTGTGTGTACCTTGGACTGTTTCCATTTGACAAATCAAACAATACTTTACAAGCATTGCACTCTTCGTAAATCGATTAAACAACACGTTTGTTATTTATAAGCCATTTATTAGTACAACGAGCTCAATCGGCAAACTTTGTTCTGTTGTTTGCAACATTAATATTATTATGTTAATACAACTCTAAAAAAGCATTTGGTAATAGGGCATTAATTTCGACCAAATTTGATTACCATTAACACCTGTCCTACCTTACCTGCCGCGGACATTTTCTTCGATCATTTAAATCGAAATCTATACATTTTTTGGAATCTTGAAACGCAACAGAAGCCCACATTTTCAACTGTTGCTTCGCTGTTGTTGATCACAGCTTGATGTTATATATTGTCAAACCTTTCTCAATAAATGATCTATTTAACACAAAAATAATTCGAACCTGTAGTTCCTGTTCCAGCTTGATAATATTACTTCAGACGTTTGTGGCTACATATTATTTTATTTTTCATTATATTCAAACTAAATATTGTTGATAGTGTAACAACATTTGTCTAATATAATTTATCGTCTTATTTATTCTTAGATACGCGGAAGAGGCGTGTTAGATTAATCTTAACTTCGAAGAAATCCAGTACAAGACTGCCGTAAATGTCAAATGTCGATTCAACTAAAGCTAGATGTTTCAAATCTGTCACTATAATATGATAAATTATAAACCATTATTTTAAAAACAAAGAAAAACGGAAGCATGAACTTGTATTGACTGTAATTTACGCGAGTAGTACACATTTATACAAACCACTTTTAATTGCTTAAAAAGCGAATTATTTAAGTTCATTTAAATGTATTTAACGGTCCGATGTTTTGCAGCAGCCGTAGTCACAGGCGAGAAGTAAATAAGTAATAACTTTCACGTTTTAAAAGGATTCAAAGTTGTTATCGAGAGTTCTATTTTAATATTCTTCAAAAACAATTAAACACTTAAAAAAAATAATATTGATTTAACTAACTAAAATTAAAAATCAATTTTAAACAAAAAAACCTTTTACGATACGGACAGAACTTGAACCGCCAATCACAGTGTTCTGTGCTGTAGCTCTTATCAACTGAACTACTGCTTTAACTTAGATAAGTTCTCTTTCAGATTGTAAATATTTATACAATAAAAAAAATATTTGAAGCAAATTGTGTCCCGTGTCGTCTGACTATATATACTAGCTGTGTTAGCGACTTCGTCCGAGTAGAATAGTAATTTTGGGCATTCCAATTTGTTTTTCCAAACATCTTGCAAGTTAATCTTAAAATATACATATATAGTGTTGCGGAACTTTCTTTAGATCATTTAAAGAGGAGTCATTGTTTAGTACAAATTTTTTGAGCATCTCGAACCGTATTCGCAGCGTACGTATCGGAAACCACACATTAATATTTTCCCCCCGTTTTTTCCATATATCCCGCTGTTTCTTCGCTCCTATTAATCAAAATGCGATGTTTATCTCCCTCGATAAATGCTCTAAACAACACAAAAAATAATTTTTCAATTCGAATCAGTAATTCCTGAGGTTAGCGCATTCAAACAAACAGACGAACAAATACGTTTAGATAAAATGAGAAATATGTATAAATAGATAAAGTTATATATTACACAAGTCTTGATATATGCGTGTTCTGTGTCACATACGAAATCGTGAGACCTAGAATCTTTAGTCACACGACGGAGACCTGGCGCGACTCACTTCATTCTAGTCGTGTTTGCTCAATGACTGTTGATCTGATTTACTATGAAAGTAAAAGTCACGGGGCTAACACGATTTCGACGGGCGCGTTGATCTAATGGTAACGTGATCGTTGATCAACAACGTATAGCTATCAACGGGTCGTGGATTCGATCCCCACCGCGTCTAACCCGTTTCAAATTTTTCTGAAACATTTCGGGGCTTCGTCTAGAAATGTGACTATTAGATGGGTGGTAGGAATATAGTAATTAAGTGCGAAAAACCGTGAAGCTTAATCGCGTTTCGGTTTCAGTCTGTGAATTTCTGAATGTCCGTAGCCAAAATAATTGTTGCTGAATTGTTAAAACCATAGACTAGCATTGCGTTCTTATTATAAGTAATATTGGGATCAAGTCCTGGGGAAAACAAAAAAAATCGGCCAAACCGGGTATAGTAGTTCCCCTATAACCACTATCCTCTAAGTAATATCGACCAGTGACACGGATACAGAAGTATGTTCGCTCCATTCTAAAAGGGGGGGAAACGTGATTTCACACCTAAATATATATATTATCTATTATATAAGAGTCGGTACGAATCGACTGTTTCCCTCTAAAGATTGAACTAAATATTTCTGAGACGTAAATATAAAGCGTAAACTTTTAAATTGCCGCAACCGAGGTCAAAAAGTAATCTGATAAACAAGACACTAAACTTGTCACAAATATATCAAATTTTAAATTCTAACATAAATATTTTAACTCGAACGATGGACGTAAAATTTAACGATGCATGATGTTGGGTTAAATTATCTTTGACATTACAACCCTTTTTAGTTGAATTATAGACGTGTTAGAGTTGTTTAAATATTCTTTAAAAAAACATAGCCAAGCGTGAGTCGTATAACCGCTAGAGTTTTTATTATTTGTTCTTAAGTCTTATAAATGCTCAAACCAACATAAAAATTTATTTAGGGGGGTGGGGTTTTTTAAAAAAAAAAAAAAAGGTAAAAAAACATTGCCCTGTGACTAAAGAAATGGGTTACCAGGGCATACGCTGCAAAAACGATCTGAATGTGTACTAATCTCGTGTAAATACTAAAGAGTCCGCGTCTAATAAAAAAATTTTTTTTTTTAAAAAAAGGGGGGGGGGGGGGGGCCCCCGGGGGGGGGGAAAAAAAAATTTAAAAAAAAAAAAAGGATTTGGAAAAAAAAATTTGGATGCCCAAACCAAATACACTTAGCAGACGAAGTCGCTGGCACAGCTACTATAAGATATATACATACTGCAGTAATTAAATGTATACAATACTCAATACAAACAATAATGTACTAAACTTAATTTATTAATAAGTTAACAAATAAACAACTTGTAACAGCCTTCTTTTTTTGAAACCTACGGAATATTAAAAAATAATATGTAAGATCAAAGAGGGAATTCAATAATTGTAAAAAAATTCGTTCAACCCTTAGTGAATTTTATCTGTTTGATCTTTTCCGAAGAATTCAATTGAAGTTATATTCGAGAGTTTGAATATAACTTCAATTGCATTCTTTGCACGCACAATTTGGAATATTTCTCCAAGCCGTGTTCGTATCGCATAAAAAAGTACCAAACAAACATAGGACGGATGGACATGTTGTTTCTGCTGTCTAGCTGACTAACGTTTCTGGGTGTAGAGCTCGAATCCCTGTCGTTCACTAAATTAATTTTTGACAAACCGTGTCTCATCTGCTGACGGAAAACACAGTAAACAAACGTGTCCTAGAACTAAAAAAAGTTTGGATAGCGTTATATGTCTCTGTCCCAGCTGTGGGAACTTAAAAATGGAGATATACAGAGTTGGTCAACCGGCACATTTGATTTTGTTGTTTGCAACAATGTTGAAACGACAGTAAAAAATGTAATGGTTAAAACGTAATATTATTTCGACTTAATTTGATTACCATGAAACCGGTTGCGAGATAATATTAAAAGATGGACATAATATATTGTCGCGAGTATTTTTGAGATCATTTAAAGAAGAATCTTTTTCATACATATCTTACGATTTTCTAACCGTTTCGCAACGGAACGCAACGGAATCCCTGAACGATGATTAATTCTCTTATTTCCCACTTCGGTCTTATTGATCGCAGCCTAATATTTTTATATATGAGATGCTATAGAGCTTTTGCAGAATTGCTTTCGCAACACTCACGCTAAAACAATTAAAGCACATCCTGTCTTATTAATTACAATAGATAGCCAATTTGATCTTTATCTTGGCTGATATCCAATCGAGAACGAATTATTGAAATAATACATTGGTGATCAGTGATTCATTACAGAGAGATTCACGTGCACACTTTGCACTTATCGATTGTGTAAGTAGAGAATACTTTCAATACTAAAAATGTCACCGCAATAAATAATTAAATTTTATCTATACTAATATATAAAACTGAAGAGTTTGTTTGTTTGTTTGAATGCGCTAATCTCAGGAACTACTGGTTCGAATTGAAAAATTACGTTTGTGTCGGTTAGAGCATTTATCGAGGATACCTATAAAATAGCTAAGACTAAAAGGAGGGGAAAAACAGCGGAAAATGTGAAAAACACGGGAAAAAAAATCATCCATGTGGGTTTCCGATGCGTACGTTGCGAAAACGGTTCAAGATGCCCAAAAAACATGTATGAAAGAGAGGTATACTTATATATAATATTAATCATTTTAATTATACATAATTTAAATTTAAATACTTATGCGGACAAAGTCGTTGACCCAGCTATTATGAATTTATTTAAATTTTATCAATGCAATAAAAACTACTGCGTATTGCGTTTTAAATTGTTAAAAATGCTTTATTACACATAAATATATCACTTGCCTAAACCCCGATGTTATTTTAATAAGAACAATATTTATTTATTTTATTTATAAATTAACCATTAATCGACTTTTATAAATCAAGTAATTTGGCAAAAGTTCTCTATTGCTTTGGGACATTCATTTTATAAAGTTGTATAAATCTGTTTGTTGTTAGTTATTTAATTCACTTTAAATCCTTTATTAAGGAAAAGTCTTGGCACACAATTTGTGTGGGTAAACGGAGTTCAATCAGATTTGGCACGTGACATCGAGATAAAAATATTATTTTCTTCAACCGCGAGATAATCATCTTGCAGACACTCTTACGAAACGCTTCGAGCGTTAATTGTGAGTTACTCAACTCAAGCAAGGCTACATACATACACATACACGTAAATCCATTTATTTATTCAAATCGAGGCATACGCGATGTAATACTAAAGTAAAACAAACTATTTTCATGGCCTAAAACGCGAAATATTTACTTATTTTAAATTTAACTTAATTACGGCTCTACGTTTGCATGCTTTGCTGATTTCGTAGTCACGGGTGCATAGTTAAATTTTAAAAATGACTGAAAACTGAAACTTATATATTTCGTAATTTAAACCGTTAAAAAGCGTTCTATAGTAAGGTGCACTCGCGTAAACTAAAGATAATCCTAAAACCCTTAATTACATTATAGAATAGTGATTATAACGAAGCGAATAAAGTTTTCGCTAAAGCTTTTAAATGAAGAAGCTTTATTAAATTTGTGCTTATAACAAGAAACAAGTATAAAAAATTAAAAGTGTTGAAAGTAACGGGCCCCATTGTGCCTTCTCAACTGTTAAAAATTGTATTATTTAAAATGTACCTCTATTTAGCAAAGTTCAAATAACAATATATTATTACGGATGCTAAAAAAATTACGATACGGGCCGGATTTGAACCGATTACAGGTATTTTAACTGTTTTTTTAAACCTTTAATCGCCTTAGCTCAATGTGATAAGCACTATAGGTGCAAAATCCGTGAAAACGATTTTTCGGTCGAGTAGGGCACAGAAATTTAATGAGCTACTTATCTGTAAATAAATTCAGGTGAAGAAATACGTTTGTCATATTACATTAAATCAATATCTGATTTTGAGTTTGATTTTTTCAAAAAAGGCAATTGGATTGTGACTGTGTGCCTCCAATATGGGTCAGAGTATTCTTGAATCTAAGAGCTTAATATTTTCCAATGGGGGCGATGATTTTCTTAAGCAAAGCGTAAGACTTTGAATCTGAACACGTAAGTGTTAAGGTTCAAATTATATTGCGCGAAAGATGCATGTACCAATGGGTTGAAGAAGTTCGACGATGATAAGATACGGTAGCAGCTGAATTGAGTTAGAGCAGCACGCTGTGGATGGCAGTTCATGTCCCGCTCGTGTCATCGTCTTTTTCAATTTAAATTAAAGTTGGCTTTGGATATTCTGAATTTCGATACTCCTACCACCCATTCAATATTCATTTTCCAGACGAAGTTTCGGAAAAATTATACATTTCTAGATCAAACGGAAAACGTTAAATTTTCTAACAGTCCCTATTTTGTTAAACCAACACCGCCGCCACTAACTGTCAACAATAAAACGTAAACAATAAAACTTAAAGCAAACCAGAACATTTTGCCCGTTGACCTTCACAAAACTAAACAAAAATAACTCCATCTACTAGAAATCGGTTCGCAACAGAAGGCCGAAGTAGAAATATTTTTCACGTCGAGCTTTGTCCCTCTCGCACTCGTGCATAACGCTATCCACTGTCTCTTCGGGTGTGGCGTGTTGCCAGATTTACGAAATTTCAAAATGTAATTATGAAATTTCTTATTATTAATGCATTTGTTATATACGTGACTGCAAACTTGATACTTCATACAATGTCACGCGTAGACCTTCTATATTAAATCACAAAAATCGCATTCAAATCTTATTTCTACTATTTTGTATGTGTTAGTATTATTTTAATTTTATTATGGTTAAATGAAATATGTACTTTTAACAGTTTAAAACATGATATATATTAACTTAATAATAACCATCTATAAAAAAGGAAAAAAATGTATTCAGTTTTTTTGTATATTAATATTTAAATTAACTGTTTTAAACACGAAATATAATGTATCATATATTTCAGACGTAGTACAAAAACGTAAAATAAATATTATAATTTTTATAAATAAAATATTTGAACTATATCACGGTTAGATAAAACACGTTTAATGGTTTAAAACACGAAATATACAATACCAGGTGAGGTTACTGCAAAATATCTAAAGTGTCAAATCGTAATAGTGTTAAGTTAACGATGCTTTTAAACCATCAAAAATTCATTTTTTTATGTGTTATACTCGTTTTAACTATAGACTATATTGTATCGTTCATAATAAACACTTAGTGAACAGACAAACAACATAGAAATAAGATCTCGTGTTTCAACATTGTCGTTTAAAGATTTTCACAATCATTAATCGAATGTGTGAGTAACACACTTACAAATATAAAGATCGACGTATGTACTAGTCAAATTCTAAAAATACATTCTTATGTACTAAGAATAACAATCAATCATCGAACTAAATTTGATATTGACCTACTGGCAGTTTGACTGTTCTGTTTATGAATCATACAGCACTGTGTTACGTTGTATCCTTGTGTATAACAAACAGTTAGTTTTTTTGGACAACAATATTCTCTTTCTTATATTTAATCCCTTATATAGACCAATATAAACGCGAAATATATTTCTAAACAAATTTTTCATTTATTACTGCTGTCTTTAAAAAACCTAGGAGCGAGAAGGTGTTTCTAACTCAAAGTCAAAACTGCTACTCTAGCGCTAGGTATTAGGAGAAACAGCCAGCCAGTTTCTCCAAATCCTTACACAACTGACTCATGGTGTCCCTACGTTTACCGATATACCTACTGTTTTTTTGGCAACTAGTGTTTTTAATATTTCGGGTTTAAAACCGTTAACGGTGTTTTATTTAAATGTGTACTACTCGCGTTAATAAAAAATAGATCATAAAATAATAGCTTGATTTATTTATATAAATTACATATGTAATATATTAAATATTATCCGTACGTGTACTTTCGAAACGTCGGGCCATCGTTAAAATAAATAATTATTAAGTTAACTAATACATTTCGCGTTTTAACCCGTTAAAAAGTGTTTTCAAAGTATATTTATTATCAAATGCGTTTATTGTTAGAGCTGCGTTAAAATATAAACCCGAAATATTACCACCTTAGAAGTGGTCAATCATTTTGAATTATGTCAGTAACAACCTTCAATGTTGTTCAAAGTGGTATCTTTGTAATACAGTTGGAATTTACCTCGCCGAGACTTTCGTATGATCTCGTTGAATGATTTGTTTGTTTGCTTTGATTTTCGAGAAAAATAATATTCAAAGGTTTAGCACTATTTGAAAACTAACATTTTTCACATGATGGCATTATATAAATTGAACATTAGTTTAGCATCCATACAATTGAGCTTATATTATGTCCCTGGTTTAAACAACAACACGGATCGCTGTGGATATGCAGATTCGAGTCCCGACCGTTTAGTCACTTTTTTATCTTAATTGGCTTTTAACTAATTCCTCTAATATGTGGAGTTACATTCTTTATAGTTATGTGTTTTTAGTCTTTATCCTTTATTATTTAGTTTGGTTTCCAGAGAAGAGTAAGAGTAGTAGGTAGCTATCCTCCCTGGTTTGCTTAAAGCCATCCGAAACTTTCGTCAATTTGTTTGTTTACAGATTACATTATTTTAACGGTTTAAAACGCGATCGGATGCTTTGAATTTACAAAAACTTGGAAGAGACTATGACTATATTAAAAACGCTAGCTCCTAAAAGTACAGTAACGCAAACGGTATATCGGTAATCGAGAGGACACCTTGAGACAGTTTTGTAAGTGCCCAGGCACTCTCTTCAAATTCTAACTACGATGAAACAGTTGGCAGTTATGCCTTAGACATTAGGGACACCCGACCCTTTATCCCTAGGTTAGGTAGATTGTGTGTTCCCAGGGCTTCCTTAAAGCACCGTAGAGGGCTGGTGGTGTGTTTAGTGCTTCTGGTCGGTTATACGATTTACCACACTCTCCACGTCACATTTTCCCGACGTGACATGGCGTGCATTAGGTATTCACACCACCAGTTTAAAAAAAAGGTTAGGTAGATTGTATATTTTGCGTATGGCTGTCAATGGCGACGTTGATATTAAAAAAATTACGGTTGGGATTCAAACGTAAAAAAAATTACAAATAAAGTTATTATGTATTTAAACAGACAAAAACATTATTTTATGAGATATATTTTTGTTAATTTTTGTCATGATTTTTAGAATAAATTAATAATATTTGAGGGTAGTTTAGTTTTTTTTATACGGGGTCAGTCAGACCCTCGGGTGCAATCGTGCGTGCTGGTTGTTAACATTTTTATTGTTATTATATGTGACTTTAAATAAAACACTTTAACGGTTTAAAACGCGATAAATTTGTTAAACTTATTTGAAAATGATTTTACATTTCGGCCTGACGTTTCGGATGCTTTGCGTGGTCCAGTGCGTTTTTAAGAGAAACTTTGTAAGATCCGTGTACCACCTGCTGACGTGAGTTTGTACCTGACCTCTCTTTGTTTTGAATGTAATTATATTCCCTCTTTTATATGTATGTATTAGAGTATTAAATGATATATTTAACTAGCCGTGTCAGCGACTTCGTCCGCATAGAATAGTTATTTTGAGCATGCCAATTTGTCTTAGCAAACCTCGTCTTCACCTTAATAATTATAAACTGTTGCTCACGACGTCAGTCACGTCCCGCCGTTCATGCAAGTTAGTCTTAAAAGATAAACATAGTGTTGTGGACATTTTTTTAGATCATTTAAAGAGGAATAATTCGTGCATACGTATTTTTTTAGTATTCTCAACTTTTTTCGCAGCGAACGTATCGAAAACCCATAAAGATGTATAATTTTTCCTCGTTTTTTTAACATTTCCCGCTGTTTTTTCGCTCCTGTTAGTCACAGCGAGATGTTTTATAGCCTTTTTCGATAAATGCTCTAACCAACACAAAATGTTCGAACTAGTAGTTCCTTATATTAGCGCGTTCAAACAAACAAAGTCTTCAGATTTATATATTATTATAGATATACATAGCTGAAAGTATGTATCGACATTTTACCCGTTTCCTGCCTTCATGATACATACGTAATGATTAATTCTAAATTTAAATTCTACTCTCATAAAACTACTTGTCGAGTTCGATATTGTTTTTCGTAATAAACATCGACAATGTCACGAATGCTATTCATTGCGCGTATTTATAGACGTGTTCGCACTTTACAAGAAAAACCGAGAACTCACCCACGCTTATATCCGTTACAAATAAATAATTACTGAGTAATGGTGCATTATTTTCGTACAATTAGCAATAATTATGTGAATGACGAACAGGGATTGATTTTGGAATATAATATGAAAATGAAGCTCGATTAAAAGTAGGACACTTTTAACGGTTTAAATGGCGAAATATATTAAGCATCTAATTTTTATTTATATAAACTAAAATCTGACGCTTCAGATGCCTTGTATTTCCCCGTGACCACGGCTTTTCTGTCAAGTCTTAAATAAAATACATTTTAAAAAAAACGTTAACTATTATGAGGCCGCTAGAGGTAGAGTAGCCTAACTGAACTTGAAGATCATGTTTTTTGTTATTAGGCCACTCTGGCTAATATATGGCGTTTTAAATTGTTAAGTGTTTTATTTAAATGCACTTTAATTCTCGTATTTACTCTTATGTTTGTGGTCATCTTGTGTTATATGTCGTGTTTCAGTAATTTCAAATAGTAATTGAAATACACAGGCTGAAATATTGAAACGGCCTATCTGTACAATTGCATTCCTTCGTGACGTGCCGATACGCTGTTCTAACTGAAAATAGAGCATTGTTTATCTAGACTTCAACAGAGCACTGTTTGAAATAGATTTCCTGTAACTACATAGATTTAGGTCTGCTAAGTGCATAAAAACCCGGTCGGATTGTACATGTAATTATATAATACTAGCTGTGCCCGCGACTTTGTCCGCGTGGAATAGTGACTTGCGGTAGAATTGCTGTTTATTAATTTATGTAAGGGCGCATTTAAGGCAGCCAATCTATATTGTAAGTGCTACTTTGCCGCAACACTCTCACCTCACATCACTCCTACTCTAACTCCCACTCTCATTCCTACACTCACTCTTACTCTTGGGAGTTAGCTCCCACTCCCACTCGTATTCCCAAAAAGCTAAAGAAGAAAGTTTCCTTGTTCTAGCTTCTAAAACCACGATTTCCATACAAACTTTCATCCCCTTTTTCAATCCCTATTAACCCTTTTTTGGCATTAAAAAGAATCCGAAACTTCGAGCCATACTTGACATAATCTGTAAATAAGTTTAACTAAAACATTTCGCGTATTAAACAGTTAAAAGTGTTTCATATAATTTATGCTAATCGCGTATACCACAGACTTACTAAAGGTTTAAGTAAATCTCCAATACTTTCCTTTTTAAAGAGGCCTTAGACTAAAAATAATTAATAAGGCCGTCGAACTTACGTATTAAAAGCTATTGTATAACAAAGGTACTTATTTATAGACACTAAATTGTTTCGAGACAAAGTGGATAATTTGCCATGGCATAAAGATTAATGATACAAGTTTGAATAAAATGTTAGATTTGGCTTCATCTCGTCATACTTTAGTATACATTTTCTATCAAATACTGTCTGTAATTTACGCGACTACACATTCAAATAAAAGTCTCCCCTTGACCGCGTCTGCTGCAAAGCATGCAAAACGGGCTGTAGTAAAATAATTTTCAAATAAGTTTAACCAATATATATCGAGTTTTAAACCGTTAAAGCGTAATAATTAGTATACGACTATTCTACGTCTTTAGATGAGGCGAGTAGTACAGATTTAAAACACTTTTAACGGTTTCAAACGCGAAATATGTTAGTTAACTGTATGTTATTTGAACCGTTAAAAGAGTTTTATTTAGACTTTTCTACTGCTTTACTTTCCATAAAGTGAGCTTTATTCTGTCCGTCTGTCTGTTTTATTGTTTGTAATATTTTTTTTATAATATTCAGAGTCAAATCTTTGTCTAGTTTCATGACTAAGATTTGCCCCCGTAACTTTTTATTTACTAACTTTCTTATCGTGTATTGCCGGAGTCCACGAGTAGTAGACATTTAAAGAATTTTATTTTAATTTAATCAACTTATGTACAATTTATTATAACTGGTCCGACGTGCGGATGCTTTGCAGCAGCCGTGATCACTTAGGGGCTGAAAATGGAGGGTGGCCTTAATGTCAAAACTGCTATACTAGCGCCATCTGTGTCGTAGTAGTTTGTATTTGGATACACTGGCTGGGTCCTTACAGAAGTAACTCACGGTGTCCTCTAATTTACTGTTTTTTGGTCCCTAGTCTTTTTAATGGGCATCCCAGGAGTTTGCTATCTCGAAGTCCATTAAATTGAATAAGGAATATATAGTATATTTCACGTTTTGAGCCGTTAAAACTGTTTGATTTGCTATATGTCTGTAACAGTGAAAAGTTATTTGATTTACCCACACTTTCGAGGTATTAGATCATTTTCTATCTTCGACGGAAAACACCTCTGTACCGCGTCGCGGGCATTATCCAACCGGTTGCGTCTACCTACGCGAATTCCCACATTGACTCGGAACACAGCCAGAATTCAGTTTAGTTACGATTTCGAAAACGAACCGACGTCCCGCCGCCGGCACTTACCGAATCTCCATTAGTTTCGAATTGCCTTCGTTCATTCAACTGCGTTTAAATCAGTTTAAGAGTGTTGTGGTATTGACCATAAGTGATTTGTGAATTGGATTATTCTTTTGTTGTTGGTATGTGTCCTATATTATTTAAAATTAATTAATTATAGTTAAATCCAAAATGAACAATATTCTCGGACGTTTAAACGGAAAATTTGCGCAATCAAAATGTCGTCGGAAGTTATTAAAAAGTTGGCGAGCCGAGGCCTTCAATATTTACAGAAATAGATCCGAGTTTCGTGTACACTTGTGAAAATTTAACGCTGGACGCCCACGCGTTTAGCCTTGCCCGATAGATGGCGCTGACCGCGGTGACTCACGATCGACGGTTCTGAGCCAACTTCCAAAGACCGCAGGAGTTATGATTGATGGTCTCTGCAAATGATTGACTCAAGTCAACCCTGAGAAGTAATTCATTAAGAGATTTAAATACTCTTGGCGTAGTTATGTATTCCTTATTATGAGTCAATGCAATGCGTTTTAAACATACAAAATACTATTAGCTGACCTGGCAAACGTTACGTATCTAGAAAATATTGAGATAAAGAAATGGTAACTGACTTTTTGTAAGGGTATGAGGAAGTAGTAAAGTTGGCAAAATACAGACACAAATGTATTCTCAGTCTTGTATACATTATGTATAAAATTTCATTATAATCGGTCTAACGATATTAAAGCATTTCACAAGCAGCATGACTGAAAATTTTTAATTATTTGATATTATCTACCCGTGAATTTTTCAACGTACAGCTTTGATGACTTGTCTGTATATAATACTAAGATGGAAAATATCTTTTATAAGAGTTCCTTTTAAGTTACAAGTCAATACAGAAAATATAGACAACATGACGTTAGGGGAAGTAAGATAAAATATGAAATATGTATATTTTAAATTAATAAGCATTCAACATTTAATTATTATTTCAAAAAATCTTAATAAGTTTTCATTAATTTTGAATTACCGTTAATTACTTTATATTCATTTCAATAACGATTAATAAATTGATTTGTGTATAATTTTGTATACTTCCTTTAATTTAAAAGCGACACAAAATAAAAGATATACGATTAACTGTAAGTTCTTAATTTCAAGAATTTTTTGATTTCTTGCATTGTTCGTGCACAAAGGTTAAAATTTTGTCCACTTTTATTTCGAATTGTGTAATGCCAAATAAAAATAACTCATTTTAGTAAGTAGATCTATACTATTGTTATAAAGCTGAAGAGTTTGACTAAAATAATATTTTTTTTTCGGAAATATAATTTGGCATTTATTGAGAAAGACTTTGGCACTATCAAAGTGGAAAATGTTGATAAAACGTGAAAATTATTATTGAAAACTGTTTCAAGAAACCAAGGAATATGATCTAAAAGTAACATTTAAATGTGAGATCATTTTTTGTATTCTTCATTTAGAAATTAATGCATAATTATTAATTATTTGTGAGAGTTATATCGAGATTATAAATCATAGAAATAATATTAATCTATCAAACACTGTTTGCCACGTCAGCAAAAGACACTATTATAAAAGAAGAAATAGTATGACAGTGCTACGCCGTAGCTGTTTCGTAGCGAGTTACGTGTACAATCAATTGTAAGAAAAAATTTACAATGTCGTTACACATGAACAGTTAATATCATTGTTAAGACGTTATTGGATTTTTTTACTGTCACTGTGATTTAATGCACCAAATAACTCGGGTTTATACCCGAGCAATTCTAATCGGGCAAAAGATGATCAACTTTTTGTCTGTCAATACGATCGATCAATAAACCTGTCAAGAAAAAGTATCTCCATCACATGAATAACCAGGAACACACTGTCATTTTATTTAAATGAACTTTAATGGTTTAAAACGCGATATATTAGTTAAACTTATTTGAAAAAGATTTTTTACTTGGCCCGACGTTTCGGATGCTTTGCAACAGACGTGGTCACGGGGAGACGAACGGAATGTCGGGCCGAAGTTAAAAATCTTTTTCAAATAAGTTTAACTAATATATCGCGTTTTAAACCGTGAAAGTGCTTTATTTAAATGTGTACTACTCGTGTAAACTATAGACACTATCTTTTTATGTCTATATTTTGTATAATGCGGTTACTGGTAGTCCTCTTTTTTATTTAGTTAGTCGAGTAGTACAATGTGTAAATAAATAAAACGTTTTAACAGGTTTAAAATTATAGTCCTCCCATGACAAAGCTTCCAAAACATAGGGCCGTAGTTAAATTAAAACATTAAAAATTAAGAAACTAGAAGTAAAATAAGCACCTCAAAGATACTATACCTATAGAACTACGAACCTAAGTACTGTATTACATTTTCCTTCGAGCGTTATATATTCCAATGTTTCACTTCTATGTTTATGTCCTATATGAAATCTATACTAATATTATAAATGCGAAAGCAACTCTGTCTGTCTATCCGGCTTTAACTCCGAAACTACTGAACTGATATAAATGAAACATTTGGTACACAGATATTTTAGAGCCTGAGAAAGGCCATGGGCTGAAAAAGGGGATGAAAGTTTGTATGGAAATTCGTGGTTTCTTAAGCTAGACCAATGAATCGTTCTTCTTTGGCTTTTTGGGAATAGGAGTGGGAGTGGGAGTGAGTGTGGGAATGAGAGTGGGAGTTAGACTAGGAGTGATGTGAGGTGAGAGTGTTGCGGCAAAGTAGCACCCTTGAATAAATTAATAAACAGCCTAAATAATTAAAAATTCTACCCCAATTAGCTATTCCACGCGGACACAGCTAGTTACTTAGAAACGCGTGGATTTTTAACATTTCACTTTCTAACACAAAGTTAAAATTATCTTATTTGAATGTGTAAAACTATTACTTTTTAAGAACAAATTGATTATACATTTCTGCAGATTAACGATAAAAACAAAGCATATTTGTAATGTTCATTTTAACTTACTTGCTAATATCTTATAGAGGGCACAGAGTGTTAAAAATCATTTTCAAATAAGTTTAACTAATATATCGCGTTTTAAACCGTTAAAGTGTTTTATTTAAAATATATTAAATATAATATTATAATAGCTATATGTTGAATTAAAAGAAAAAATTACACGTCGGGAATCAACATCAACAATCAATATGCAGGATTCCGTTATGTTGCTCCAATTATTGAAAATAAAATTATGTATTATAATAAATCCTAGAATTTCCAGAAATACGTCATAATTTAATAAAAAAATCGTCATTTAACACATACACTATACTATACAAATTTAAAGAATCATCGTTAAACACTTAACGTTTTAAACCGGACCCGACGCGGATGCTTTGCAGCCGTTCTCTTGATTACGGCTACAATGAAAGAGCAAAAAAAAAACAAAAATATCATTTATTAATTCTAGATTAAAATATAAGTAAGAAAGTAAAATCTTGTTTCCCCCTCGTGGGGCATGGGGCGAACACATTTCTTTGTCCGTTTCACTGATTCGTCCTTTAACAGGCAAGTAGTGGATCGGACTTCTGTGCCCTGCCTGACAGAAACAATTGTTTGTTTCCCTGGCATTCGAACCTAGGACCTCTCGATTTTTACGCAATGCCAATGCAACGTTAAACCGTTTGGCTTCAGAGGCGGTCTTAGATAAAAGTATGGTAGGAATTAATGTTTTTTTCATTCTAACATTTATTTATGAAGTAAAAAATTACCTTCATTCGCTCTATATTAATAATTTGATTTTGCAAACTTACTTCATCATTAAACATTTAAACTGTTGTTCACGACGTCGAGGATGTCATAAATGCGTTAACTAATACAAAAATAATCATTCGACTCCCACCAGTTGTTCCTATAATTAACGCGTTCAAAAAAACAAATTTTTCAGCTTGATATATTACATAGAATTAATGGATATGATAATTCTTACTAAACTTTAAAATAACAGAATTATTTTTAATGACAGAGGAGCAGCGAGCATAGGTGTCACTTGATCGGAAGTGAAATATCCCAGTCAGATATCATCTCTATAAGATGCGCTGTCACCCTTTTTTGGTTTTTGATATTCGCGTTTAATAATTGCATTAATATGAATAAATAAGACTACGATAAAAGTTTATTTTCATTGTACTTTGTCTGTGTATCTTACGTTTTACTGAGAAACTCTTAAAAGAACACAGTAGCGACTCGATCTATGTTACTACCAACTACCAATACGGTATGCTGTTGATCGTGGGTTCGAAACCCATCTGCATTTTTTAATCATTTAAATAAAACACTTTAACGGTTTAAAAAGCGATATATTAGTTAAATTTAATTAAAAATGATTTTTAACTTTGGCTCGACGTTTCGGATGCTTTGCAGCACACGTCTCCCCGTGACCACGGCTGCTGCTCGCGTAAACTATAGACAGTATTTTTTTAATCATTGTAAAATGTATTTTTAAGTTATAAAACCGTTTTATACCCATCTTTTTGTCCAGGTTTTCCCAGCGACGGCCGAACCGATTCCCCGCCAGTAATGACACACAGCTAGCACTATGGGGGTGGCCGACGATTTTGCCCCAAGCTTCACGCAGAAGCCGCAGCTGAGGCAGGAGGATGACGGTAACAAGCTGGTCTTCGAGTGCCAGCTCCTCGCCGCGCCGAAGCCAGAAATCAGCTGGTACCGCAGTGATGAACTGCTCAAAGAGGATAACAGAACACAGTTTAAGTTAGTAAAACAATTATTTATTTTAAATCGATAAACCAAGCCTCGGACCCACTGCCATTGCGAAGGTCTTGGTTTTTTTTCTGTCAAAGGATAAATCACAAGGATACAGAAATGTCCCAGAGATATAACATCTAAACGAAACACGGTGTGCGACCTATTTTGACTTTGCAAATTTAAAATTCTGTAGGCTGAAAAAACGCCAATCACGCGAAATTTATTTTTTAATCTGTGGATGGCGGTTCGTGACCTGTTTAAGAACATCAATAAATTGATTTTAGAAACATGTTAGACCCAATAGGAATCGACCGGCACCAGTTTGCTATATTGCTAAAACATCAGTCATCAAAAATGCCAAACCTAATTAACCGTCCCGTAAATGTTGAGTGATTTGTTTTTACACTACTTTTCATTGAGTTAAGTAGTAGATAAGTAGTTCTGCTAGTTCAATTACTTTTTATTGAGTATTTATTTTCTGTAGTTTATGCAAGACACAATTAAATAAAACACTTTTAACGGTTTGAATAACGCAGCCGTGGTCATGAGGTCTAACAACTCCGAAACGCCGGGCCGTATTTGAAATAAATTTTAAACGTTGACTAATACATTGATAATTAAAAAAAAAACGGCACGGCATCCACATCCTGTGAACTAAATACAAAACTATTTCCCGTTTTAAACCGTTAAAAGTGTTAAATTTAATTGGTACATTTTACGGCTCATTGATGTAAAATGTTATGGTACCAAATTAAAACTTTTTTTTACCGTGTTTACATTACCCACTATTAAATTTCAACTGTCTCCCACCAGGATCCAGAGTCTCGCAAATAACAAATACCTCGTGGTGTTAGAACTGGACGACGTGATTGAAACAGATGCAGGACTGTACAAAGTCAAAGCTAAGAATAAGATGGGCGAGGTGGCCGCATCCATCAATCTTAACTTCAGCCGTAAGTAACGTTTATCTAATGAAGGGAATGTTTTGGAATTATAGGTACTAGTCATATTTATATCAAATGACGCTGCTAGAGGCAGAGTGGCGAAATAACAAACATGATTTTCAATATACCCGAGGCCCCCCAAGGGGGGACCCCCCCCCCGTCGCCACCGAAGGAAAAGTAAAAATTATATTTTAATATTACAATAACATATATATTATAACATTGACAATTAACTTAGAAGAAAATGAATTCGCTTGAGTAAGAATTATGTTAACAATTTACGGTCACTGTGCTCTTGTAGATTAACATTTTAGACTGTGAAAATATAAATAAGGTAAGTCATAAAATTGCAGTTAGGCTACTCTATCTCTAGCGGCCTCAACTATACTCTTAAAACTATAACATGATCTTAAATGGTCAGAGGAGACAAGCATACGTTTTACTTGATGGTAGATAATACCCTAACCATATAACATCTAAGCAAGATGCACTCTGACATTTTGGCTTTCGGAGATCCATTCCGGTTGTTTCGTCTTGTGGACGGTGGTTCGTGACCCGGATTTCGAGGAATATCGAACCACTCATTTAATATCCAGATCTCCAGACGATATCCAACATGTTAAAAAAAGCTAATATTACTTTTTGGTGAATTTTTAATTAATATATTTCTTTAATAATTTCAGCTGCAGACGAAGAAAAACAGAAGTAAGTACTAATTTATTTTTTTAATTACTTACAAAATGACCTAAATAAAGACATTTTACAAAACTCTTAGTAATAGAACGCCGGTCTTGAGTATGACAGCCGAAATGCTTGTAAATCTTATTTGCAAAAGATTATTTGATTTATTACATCCAGCTGAATAAATTTCAAAATTCGTACGTTTGTATGGTATTTTACACATACGTGGTTAATATAATTCGTAAATAAGTTAAATTTAAAAAAAGGATTTTAAAACCCTCCAAGTGTTTTTTTTAAATGTGTACTACTCGCGTAACCTACAGACAGTATTTAACTTCCATACAATGAATTACAGACAAGTAGACGGTAAGGCGCCAACGTTCGCGCGCAAACCAGCTATAAGACAAGAAGACGATGGGAAACGACTTATCTTCGAGTGTCGAATTGAAGCAGAGCCCGTGCCTAACGTCAGTTGGTCCCACAATGGGACCGGCGTATCTCCAAGTCCCCGACACAAGGTAAATATATAAATAAAACACTTTAACGGTTTAAAACGCGATATATTAGTTAAACTTATTTGAAAATGATTTTTAACTTCGGCCCGACGTTTCGGATGCTTTGCGGCAGCCGTGGTCACAGGGGAAACATTTTCAAATAAGTTTAACTAATATATCGCGTTTTAAACCGTTAAAGTGTTTTATTTAAATGTGTACTACTCGCGTAAACTATAGACAGTATTTAAAGTAAATATAGTAAAAATACTGTCTTGGGAACTACTGTATGTAAATTTCACTATATGTATATACTCTATGATAGAAAATAGAGAAGCAAAGCGTTTACTTGTTGAAAGATGAAAAACTCTAGGCCTCTTTTTCCATTACACGGTTGTTCAAACGTACGGTGTGTAAGCCGTACGGTTGAAAAAACGTTTAGCTTGTACATGAGGCAAAATACCGCGGAGACATTGGTAGTACTGGGTAGCGTTTTTACTCGGGTGTGTAGGAGTGGTCATGAATTTTCTTACGAAAAAAAGATTATAGTTGTTATTACATATATAGGAAAAAGAAAATAGAAAAAAAGGGAAGTAAGTTTTGGATACATTTAGAAAAAAGGGAGAAATATGCTGGAAATGAATAAATATTTCTTTCCAGGAATCTTTTAAGCCGCTTTTTTTATAATGTCGATGGTCTTTCCCATTCAGGCCTTTCTTGAATAACGTAATTAATAATTTGATTTATGTTCATTTTATAATAAATCGCGAAACAGCGTATATAGCGGTCAGATCCGTGCGTACGTCCGGCACCGTCGACACACCCCGATAGACTGCATCTGGTGAAAATCACGCGGCGTAGACGCCGCGCGAGGGGCAGTCACGGCGCAGCGGCCGCGGCGCCGTGCCTTGGCGCCACCTGCATCTCGACAAGCTCATATAGTGATCCATACCACATGACGCCGTGCCTACACGCGCGAATTACCGTGATTTTCACGGCGAGAAACCGTTAATGGAAAAGAGGCCTAGCCCTAATAACATCGTAGCAAGTACGCTGTCAACCTATTTAGGCTTTGGATATTATCTACAATCTGGAACCAAAACGCGACTAAGCTTTACTGTTTGTTTCCTAAGATCTTTTCATTTAACCAACGAGCCTAGATAATATAATATATATTATTGACGCGAATGATGCATATTAGAAAAAATAATTTAAAACGGTTTAAAACTTCACACATAGTTTCGAATGCTTTATGGCCGCCTAAGCCCTATTCGATATCTTTGAAACTGGCTCGTTGGTCCATGGTGGCGAAAATGGGTTGGTTTGTGACATGTTTCTTATTTTACAATTTATAATTTTCCTGAAATATGTTGGACTTCATCTGGAAATTTGGATATTAAATTGGTGAAATATCGAAAACACCGTCCACAGATGAAAAAGCTGTAAAGTTTATTTGTGTTTCACTTTCAGTGCGTAGATTTCGAATTCCGAATCTCATCTTGTGTATATGTTATAAGCTAAGCTGTAAGCTGGGGGATATCACCTCCCAACAGGCTTAATCCCATGTTTATATGTCCTTCTCTAACATTAAAAAAAATCTTTGTTCTAAACAGTTTTTTTTTATATGTTTAATAAAGATTAGTCAAAATTTTTTAATGTTCATTAAAAAATATGACATTGCTAATTTAGAAAAGAAAGAATACATATGACCTTGACCTTGTTACTAGTAGAATGTATTTAGGTATATGTTATGCCCCTGGTATAAGTGACATAGATGTCAAAGATATAGATATACAAAAACTACTCAACATACGCAATTAATAATCTTTTTTTTTTTTTTTAAAAAAAAAAATTTTTTGGGGGGGTAAAAAATTTTTTTTTTTTTTTATTTTTTTTAAATTTTTTTTTTCCCGCCGCCCGGCGCGGCGGCTTCTTTGCCGGCGGCGTTTTTATAATAAAACGCGTTTTTAACCGTTTAAGTGTTTTTTTTAAATGTGTACTACTCGCGTAAACTATAGACAGTATTCGATTTTTAATTTCTAAGCGAAGTTGTAAATAATTTCGTACTAATAAGAATTGTCTTTCTTACAGCTAACTGTAAACAAGGACGGTAAATCATACTACGCATCCTTGGAGATAAATAACGTTACAGTTGAGGACGCAGGCAAATACAGGGTCACTGCTAAGAATGAACTTGGCGAGAGTAACGCCACGATCAGTTTGAACTTTGACAGTGAGTATTTCTTTGATTATAAGAATTAAAATGTCTTCGATATTGCCACTTAAAGTAACTATGTATTTCTGCGGTCTTAAAATGTATAAATAGATGATAAATCTTTGTTTAATAATAAAATAAATACTTATCTAGTAAACGGTAGTTCATGCGGTTTCTTTTGTTTTAAGTCCTTTTTGTTCAGCGTTTCAAGTAATATATATAGATTAAATAATAACATAAATAGTGCTTTTGTAACAGAAAAATAAAAAATAAAGTTAAAATTTTTAAAAACAATTATATCAACTATATAGTAGAAACAGAACCGATCATACTTTTGACGTTGTTTAAGTCCCATCTGTTTCGATTTATTTTTCTTTAAAAGAGCTTTCAAATTACTTATTTAATTAAACTAATAATTGTTTTTAAACAATTTTGAATAAAGTGGACTTATTCTGGATGAAATTGTTAAAATTATTTTAATTTTGATTGTATTTTACTTTAAGTGGCATACACCAATATAAAACATGATGGTAAATTAAAAGACGAATTTTGGTCGTCCAAACATCTGTTAATCAGCTTAAATTTTAAAAACGTATGTGCTTAGTTTAAAACCTATCATTTTGTGAGTATATTATTAGCGTTATCCGTCCTAAATGTAGAATTTGCAGCTGAGCTTTTGTATATTCATTAACTAATTTCCTAAATGATAATACATATTACACTTTAAATATACATGTGTTGTCCGTTTAAGATGTTTTCTCGTTATTCAATACATGTATATTATTACCAACAACACTCTACGCTTCACTACGAACAGTCGAACACCTCAAAATATATACTTAACTACTAATAGTGTCCCAGTTTTGCACGAATCGTACTTATACTAAATTTGTATTCACCAGTTGCTATACTGCTTTTTAACGTTCTTGTTAACTATAACTCAGCTCTTTGTGGTTTTTCGGGCTTTCTACAATCGAATTAGTCAACATCTAAAGATAGCAATAAAGAAACGTCGAGGAACATTTTGTCTTAGCCCATAAAACTATAAAGAGTTACAAAATCCTCTTACAGTCAAGCCATCAAGCTTTATCAACACGATCTAATATCTCTTTAGTAACAGCAACTGTTATGCGTACTATTTAATCAAATAGACTGAACATTAGGATAGTAATAATATACAAAAGTCTATTGTTATATACGTATTTTTATAATTAACTTCTTCTATACGATAAGCCTCAATTAACTCTTACATAAACCTGCCTGGATTTTTATCAATAACGAATTCACACGAAAGAAAACATCTTAAATGTAATATCGAAAGAAAGCTGCAAGTAAAAATAAAAATCACTCGAATCGATAAGTTTGACATAATTGATTTATAACGCAATTTGATACTAGGCGACGAAGCGCCTGTACCCGAGGACTATATTAAACCAACTTTCACCGAAAGACCAGTCATCAGACAATCAGAAGATGGTACCAAAATAACATTTGAATGTAGATGTGTTGGCAAACCGAAACCAACCATTACATGGTAAGGAAAGAAATATTAATTATGAATAACGATTCAATAATAGTTTATGAGTATTTATTAATAGTAACGATTGGGAACAGGTATCACGGAAAAAAATTAATTAAAGAGAGTAGTCGCTTTAAAATAACACTCGAAGAGGATCAAACTCTGTACCATATCGCGCGACTTGAAATAATCGGCGTAGAAAACGCAGACAAAGGCGAATATAGAGCTGTCGCGAAAAATAAACACGGCGAAGGCGTGGCCAAAATAAACTTAAACTTCCAAAGCGGGGACAAACCTAAGTATATACTTTGCTCATAATATTAAACAATACCAACTTTCTTAACAATACATTAATTGTAAACCTTTCGAACAGAATTCCCGACGGTAAGGCACCAAGATTTCCTAAAAAACCCACAATCCGACAAGAGGGTGACATCCTCATAATGGAATGTGTATTAGAGGCACACCCTGTACCCGAAATAGCGTGGTTTCACGGAGACAAAGAAATTAAGGATGGTGTCAAAATGAAAATGTCTAGAAAAGCTATAGGAAAAGATACATATAACTTAACGTTAGAAATTTTAAGTCCCACTACGGAAGATGGGGGGAACTATAGGTGTAACGCCTTTAACTTGTTTGGTGAGAGCAATGCTAATATTGCTCTGAACTTCCAAGGTAAACCGAATTTACAGTACGCATACAGTAGCCATTGCATGTTAAGCGAAGCCATCAATCAGCTGCATGATTCATTTTTACATAAAATGTTTCTGGAGAAGCACCACAAAATAAAATTTTAAAGTTAAACGAAATTTAAATAAACGGTGATTCCGCAATTTTTATGTTATAATATATACTAATATAATGAATTAATTTAGGTGGGGATGACGAAAACGGTTTCGCACCTTCGTTCGTGGAGAAACCTAGAATCATTCCCAACGAAGATGGCACACTCATTACAATGCGCTGTGTCTGCAAAGCTAAGCCGGCGGCAGAAGTCACGTGGTACCGAGGATCGACCGTCATTAAAGCTAGTAGCAAAATAGAAATTAAATCATCACTCATAAGTGAGGACGTGTACGAACTAGTGTTGCTTTTATCAAACCCTACAGCAGCGGACGGTGGCGCTTACCGCTGTCATGTACAAAATGAGTTTGGAGAAAGCAACGCCAACCTTAACTTGAACATTGAGGCAGAGCCGGAACCCGAGGGTGAAGGCCCGACCTTTGTCGAGAAACCAACCATTCAATCCAAGGATAACGGTAAACTAGTGATTATGGGCTGCAAAGTCAAAGCCAGTCCGCGACCAACGATCGTTTGGTACCACGAAGGAAAAGAAATAAGGGACTCGTCAAAAATCAAGATCAGGGTCGAAGTAAAAGAGGATATATACACAATAGTATTAGAGCTTATTGACCCTGGTATTGAGGACTCCGGATTGTATAAATGCAATATTAAAAATGAACTTGGAGAGCTCAACGCGAATTTAACGCTCAATATTGAAAGTAAGGAGAGATTTTTGTATTCATATTTTTATTTTAAGATCATCGTCATCTAACGTCTTTGTTTTTACAGTCATTCCAGTTATTAAAGAGAAACCAAAGATCATTAAGATAATTAAGAAGAAGACTGTGATTGTTGAATGTAAAGTATTAAGTAAATTTGCTCCAGCATGTACATGGTTTAAGGAAGCTAGTGCTGTTAAAGAAGATTCAAGGCATACAGTTCTAATTGAACCATTAAGAGAAGTAATAATTGATAATCTATTTTTCGTTAAGAATGTTAAAAATGGGGCAGTACAATATTATGTTTTTATTTTAGGGAGAGTTTACGGTTAAGTTAGAAATTTCAAATGTTAACCAACAAGACAAAGGTTCATACAAGCTCGTTGCCAAGAACGAAAAAGGCGAAGCCACATCACAAGTTGTTGAGGTCACTGATATTCCTGAAGAAAAGGGTGATAAGCCGCAGATTATCAAACATTTTAGAAGCTTGGTAAGACTCAATTTAAAAAAAATATTACATTACTATTTATTACCTTTTATATGTTATGTAATTTGGATAGTTATAATATATAAATACATCATTCGATCAGAACACACGAACCTCATATCTGTTTTTTTTACGATCCTACATAGATTTTAAAAAAGGCATCTTTTTATTGTATTGTTTATTAATTTAAGCTGCTAAGTATTTTTAACAATAAAAAAATAATACGATATAGTATAGAATTATAATTAAATTTTATAGGCGCGAAAGGAAAACGAAGAAGCTGAGTTTGTCGCTGTCTTGAAAACATCTGACCAATCGTGTAGGTGTACCTGGTATAAGAATACAACAGTGATAAGAGATTCTTCAGATGTGAACACGTCATTTGACGGCACAAATGCGCGACTTATCATACGAAAAGTATCATCAAAGTATGTCGCTAACTATAGAGTTGTTATAAGAAACGAATATGGTGAAGATGAGTCGAGTGCAGATCTGACTCTTGTTGAGGAAAAGGTAAACTACGATGGCAGTTTAAAGTATATTAAAAAAAAATCTAAATTAGAAGCCGCAGGTAATTAAGTAAATATGATTTTCAGAAAAAGAAAAAAGAGGAGGAGGAAGAAGAAACTACAGTTATAGAAGAATCTGAAGAAGAAATGTCGATTGTAGAAGAAAAATCAGTAATTGAAGAGACGTCAATTATTGAAGAAAATCATGTCGACGAAAGAAAGGTACGTGTTGATGAAAAAAGTAAAAGTGTATTAAAACAGTCTATTTTTACTAAGTGCTTTATTATTTCTTTGAGTAGTATTTGATTAATAGCTACAGCATAACTTTTCTTTAATTTACTTATAAACAGAGAAAACAAGAAGATGAAGAAACTACTGTTATTGAACAGAAAAAAGCACAGGCTAAGAAAGTCACAAAGAAAGAAGAAGTAAAGATTGAGGCTGAAAATGAGCAAGTAACAGTTGCAGCGAAAAAATCTGAAACTAAATCAGAAGCAAACAATGTTGAAACTAAAGTTCAAGAAACCAAGAAAACTGAAATAGAGGCGGAAGAAACAAGAAAGATTCTTGAAAAGAAGGCTACCAAGACCGAGGAAGAAAAGAAGGCATTATTAGAGAAAATTGAAAGTAAGAAAAAGCCAGAACCGGAGCCTGAAAAGAAAATTGAAGGTATTCCTAAACTTAAACCAGTTAAACCAAAGGAAGAACCTAAAGAGGAAGAAAAGACTTCTGTTAAGAAAACAGGAGAAAAGAAGAAAGTGGTTAAGAAGGTCACTGCGAAAAAAAGGAAAAAAGGAAGATGTAAGTATAGTTTGTTAAAAATTTTATTTACTTGCAGATCTTCAAAATACGGCGCTGACCTCTTTTATCTTATACTTAAGAAATACTTAAATACGTGTAAATATCCCTTATTTATACTTATTGAAGTACTTCTTTAAACGTAATCTATAGTGATTTTGATGTGATACTCAGTGCTAACGTATTATGTTGTTTCTATGAGTGTTGTCCTAACTCTGTGTTGTAAATAAGTATTTTTATTAGGACGAGTTCGAGTTTGTCGACGATTATGAACGTCCAGTTTTGGAAAAGTATGAACGAATCACACCAACACCACTTGAAAAAACGCCTAAGGTGGATGAAACACCAAAGGTAAACAGAATTAACTACAACACTAACATTACACATTTTTTTATTTCCCTACTCACGACTATTTATAATTTATTAGAGTAAACGTGCTTCAATTTCTGAAACTACAAAAAAGCGACCTGAAGAAATAAAGGACGAAGAAAAAGAAACAGTTCTCCCTAGTGATAAAAAATCGAAAGTTGAAACAAAAGAGCAGGTATTTTTAATTTATTCTAGGAAAAAACGCGTTACAAAGACAAATTAATTATTATTTTTCTAAACAAATTCGTTTTTAAATTGTTTTTTAATGATAAGGTTGTCGAAGAAACATCTAAAACGGGCTTTAAAAAGGGTATTCCTAAACCCGAAGAGCCTGTTGATGAACTATCAAAGGTAAAACTTTCAAAGACTCCTATAAAACCAACACAAGAAGAAAGTGAGGAACCAAAAACTGCTCAATCTAAAAACATAGTGAAAAAGGTAATACAATCTCAGTAATTGACTTTAGAATACATACTATTTTGTATGGTTTAATGTAAACTATTTTATTTACATACACTTTTATTCCAAAGCCTGAAGAACAAAAAGATTTTGTTGATGATTATGAAAGACCAGATCTTGAAAAATACGATAAAGTTACTCCAACTTCATTGGATAAGACGAAAAAACAAAACGGCGTTTCCGAGGTATTTTAAGTCACAAATGTATTCGGAAATTTAGATTTCATTTGAGACAATAAAAATAATAACAAAAATATATATTTTATAGGAGCCAAAATTAGTTGATGATTACGAAAAACCTGAACTAGAAAAATATGACAAAATTACACCAACACCTAAAGACAAACGTCGTTCTAGTGAAACACAGGTATATTTTTTTCCACAATATTGTTGGTATATTTAAATAAAGAGACAATTCTAATAAAATTCATGACTTCATAGGAGGAGGTAGATATTATGAAGGGTAAAATAAAACCTAAAGAAAAAGAAGATGATCTTCAAATGCCTACTCTTAGAAAACGATCTGTAGTTAAAGACAAGGTAAAATCATAGTGACAAATATTGACGGTTCTTTTTTAATCGTAAACAATACAAACTATAGTTTTCACTTTTAAAAATATAGGAGGACGACAAAAAACCAGACGAGAAACCAAAACCAAAAACAGCGAGTAAAGACGAAACAAAACCCAAAAAACGACCCTCACTTAAAGAAAAAGAGGTATTACTTTTTTACCCTTTTATTGACAACAAAATTAAAAATATAACAACTAAAAAAACACACTTTTGTTCCACACTGGCACTTCCAATATTTTAATTCTTTGAGGCCTCTAATTCTGCCTTAAACAAATTCCTAAATAATACAGCGCTTTTAGCTCTACAGTTAATTTTCTTTGCGCTTTAATTTACATAGTGGTAAGTACGTCTTCAAAAAAATGCGAGCATGGTAAAATAACGAGCCTAAAAGCTTTACAAAAAGAAAAAGTAATATTTATCTCATAAGAATATAAGTCTTTTTATTAATTGTTTTCTGCGTCGTTGTCTATTCGACTAAATTGACTCAATCTTGAAGGTCGTCGATGAAGAGTTTGTTGATGATTATGAGAGACCGGTTCTTGAGAAATACGAGAAAATAACACCAACACCTACGCAGAGAAAGAAGAAGGTACAGGTTAACACTAACAGAATTAGTCATTACTTACACATACATAATACACCTTTACTCCAGACTTATTTTTTTAAAGAACAAATCATTGGAATTATTTATATACAAACCAATTTATCACTTCCAATAGGAAGACAAACCCTTGGAAGATGAACCCTCCACAACAGCTTTAAGGCGTCGCTCTGTAAAAGACCAAATTAAACCAGAGGTATGCTAGGTGCATTAAAATACAATAATGATTATATTGTGTTCAAATAAAATACTTACAAACACTTTTTTTGTTAGCCTATGGAAATTGATGAAAGCGAAGATAATCGCCCTGTTTCAAAATATCGAACAAAAATCTCTCCAGAACCGATGGTTTGTATAGATTTAATATATCATACATTCTTACATTGTTATTTTTATCAATAAAATTAATATTATTGAATTAAAATTAACACGTCATGACTGTTTAGGACGAAAACAGTGATATAAAAACATACGTAAAATCCAACATATCAAATGACGAAGAACCAAAGCAAAGCTATTCTTCTCCATACAAAAAAGAGGTATATAGTATAAGTGGTATAAGTTAGAATATCTTTTTAAAGTATAAACACATGAATTAGTATGAATTACTCACATTTTATGATATTTATAGCAAGAACCAAATTATAATGTCGATGATGAAAAGTCTACGGTAACAGAAAGAACAAAGCGTGAACCATTACCTAAAGATACACGTCGTCCGAGTGACGTAAAGGTACTATAGTAAAACTAATTAAAATCATAAGAAATAATACTTTCATATATCAATAATTATAAATGTATTTGTTAGAATGAAACTATCGTCGGAGAAAAAGAATCAAGAGAAAACGATGATAAAACAACACTGCCTGAAAGTAAGAAACCAAATCAACAAACACAAGATAAAATAAAAATAGAGGTATACGCGTAAATAATTAAATTTAAAAAAAGCCACTGACAAAAAATTAAACGTTACTTTATTGATGCAGGGCAATGAAACAATAATGGAGGACAAAGAAAATATAAAACCAATAAAAAAAGAAAAACCTCTAACAAAAAAACGACCATCACTCAAAACTAAACAGGTACACACATAAAGTGTTACTCAAAACAGAAATAACATGCACAAAATTTTGAGATTTTTTCACAACAGCTCACAATTATTTCGTAACACACTGAAGGGGATATAAAGTATGAATTTTGTTTGTTAGAGTTCGCTGTTCGGGGTCAACTTTGCTTTTCGCACTGCGAACTAAAATATTTCTTACAGGATCAACCGTCGATCGAGATGGAGTCGGGTACTGTTCTGGAGACACCTTTTAACCTCGGTTCGCACGTTATAAAGCTTGGTGTGACACGCTCATTCTGACTTTCTTCCTTTCAGCTCTTAAAACAACACTAGCAAGAGAACTTCTTAACACAATCACTGCCTGCAAACTTACACATACCAAAACGTTTTTTAAACTTTAAACTTTATAGGTGGAAGAAGAAGAATTCATTGACGATTACGAACGACCAGTTCTTGAAAAATACGAAAAGATCACACCCACACCACTCGAGAAAAAGAAGAAGGTATACACGCTACTGCTTTTGCATACATTCCAATTTCAAATTTACAAAACCTTTAACTATAAAATACACTTGCATTATAATAATCCCTTGCTACTATCCCGAATAAAGCTACTCGCAGAAGAATAATTAAAATTATTTTAATTTGATTATAACGATATTTTAAGGCTTCTATACTTAACAATAAAAAATAGAATTTTGCTTTGTATAAAGTCATAAAACAATATATGGCGTTAATCTAAAATAATAACGATAGGAGGAGAAAACTCCTGAAGAAGTTACGTCCGCTACCGCTCTGAGACGACGCTCAGTCAAAGATAAATCAGAGGTAGTGTATTATTTACTAGTATATTGACTACATTTAAGTACAATTTTTATAATTTAACTTAATTTCGTAGCCAATGGATGTTGACGAGAATGTTAGTTTGTCCGCCCCGAAAAAGCCAGGAAAAACTGAACCTGACAACGTTACATTGACACATAAGACACCAGCAGACACGACACCCACGGTTTGTATAATACATATCACTTTAAAGAACTCATTTAAGGCCCACTGCTGGGCATAGGTCTACAATCTCATGTAAAACTTTTAAGAACTTAAATCCACGCTTCAGTGCTCCTTGTTGAACTTAAACGACGATAATTAAAGTAGGGATGATGACAGAAACCGATGGCTTGATTGCTTTCTAAGACACTCTAGTTACTAGTAGTTAGGACTTACGTTGAATTACAATAACTATAAAAGTACTATTCACTAGGTGGATGAAGCTGAAGCGAAATTGAAAGTTAAAAAACCAGAGATTGTTGAGGACGCAACGATTAAACGACCGAAAGACAAAAAGGTATACACAAATCATCATCATAAATGGTACACATTAAGCTGAAGGGCGACTTATTGATAAGTAAATAAATATATATACAATCCAAAGCTAAGGGAGTCTCACCAGTCCACAATTAGTAAACTTATCAATAAATTGCGATTAAACTCCTTTCAATCTGTTCGAGTCGTATCTATTAATTTGAACTGATGTCATGATTTAAAAATAAAAATCACCTGGTCTCGTTTATAATGATCCGCAGATAAATACCGAATCTAATAATTCAAAGTCGAATCTGCCAATTGAAAGAAGATTCTCATATATTATAAAGGTACAGAGATAAAGAGATGCAAATAATTCTGTTGATGTAACGTCACCAAAATAGCACACGTTATTTATGTAGCACTTCACATGATCTAAATATAGTGACTAAACAGTCGTCAAGCACTATTGTTTATATGTTCAGCATAGAGATGTAAATACACAACACTCTACCTTTACTTCTGTTCAAATGTATTATAATTCTATTCTTCTTATCTATTCTTCTGTAACTAATGCAACTCCGTGTGTGATTGTGGGGTTAGGGCGAGGATACAGAAGAGTCAGTCAGCCTCACCAAACCCAAAACAAAAACGAGCACAACTGCCCCCGAAGAGGCATCACTGTCCCAAAAGACACCAGCAAAGAAAAAGCTAACGGTAATATTATCACATGTTTTAAACATCTCGAAAATTACTTTTATTAAACTGGATTTCAAAGTTATATGCTTATGTCACACATAGGAGGGAACAGAAGCAGCTAAGCTCAAAGTTAAAAAACCAGCCGTTGTCAAGAAGGGCGACGTAGACGATGTTGGGGTAAATTCGAGAGATTTTGACACTAAACTTTTTGAGATGCTTAAAATATTTTACAACAGTGCTAACGCCACAGTTTTCGGGGTTGAACCACTTGACTAACACCTAAATGCTTCAGTAGTAATAACAAACATAGAAGTAGTTAAGCTATATATTTAAACATTACAAATCTCGTAGGAACCACTCGCGATACAAGGCGGTAAGTTCCAAGTGCCACAGCTCAAGAAAACGACAAAGAAAACACAGGAAAAACCAAAGACAGCTACACAAAGTGACAAAGAGAACACTGAAGGGGTAAACTCTTTACACAATGAATGTTTCAATTCTGTTAACTTTCTTATAACAATGTGTCACACAACATAGATGTATATACACTTTTCATACCACCACATTGATGCCACACACCTTTTCGATGTCTTCTTCTGTACACTTTTGTCTGTATACATTGTACGTTGAATTTGTCGTTGTTGCTTATTAGTGTTCGCATGTTGCTTTTCCATTACAGGTCTTCACGTCGCTACATCTCTCAACTTTTAAGGGCTGTGGTCTGCTATAAACGTTGTTGATCGCGAACAGAGTAACGCGTAACGCCGCGTCAAATGCTCGCTATAAAATACTTTAATGTATTTTTTCTAACTAGGCATTTTCAGCAAACACACACGTTACAGGAAAACGTGATTTTCTCACAAGGTTTACATTGATTAACACTAAAAATATTTTGAGGCAGTGGATTATATACCTATATTGTACTAATGATTGATTAATGACTTAAATTCACTTGGTAAAAACCACAATTTCATGCTAAAATTTAAAAAATCCTAAAAATTGACGGAATGTAAGCAAAGTCCACGACGAAAGATGGTAACAGTCCCACTCATGCACGATAGCCGAGAAGTTACAAACGTGAAGTTACATAACAACGACTTAGAATTAATAAAAAAAAGGAGGGCACAAAGGTGATTTTAAATATTGTGTTCTATATATAATAGTTCTCTCTAAATCCTTGTGTCGTCTGTGGCATCAACCAAACTGTATAAAAGGTTATCACTGAGTCTCTATAGCCATATGTGTTGTGGTCATTTGGCAAGTTAGAAAAGAATAACAAATTTTTAATAATTGGAGACGCGTATGTCTTGGCTGCCGTCAGAGTGTGAAAGAGACAACAACACTGTTTTCTATAATACGTTGTACGTGTTCCTCTGTAAGCGTCGACGTTTATGAAAGACCACAGTCTTTTAAAAGGATGCCGCTGAAATAAAATATGGTTGCGCTATCATTAAATATTTGTTTTATTAATGAAACATTTTTTTAATTTCAGTACGAATTAGACTTTGTCGATGACTACGAAAGACCAGTACTCGAGAAATATGAAAAAATGACTCCGACGCCTACTGTTCGTGAAAAGAAAGAAAAAGAGGTTACTCAGGTAAATAAACTTTTAATTTTGATTATTTATAAATGGGAATTAAGAATAGAAGAGTAATATTTAATTTATATTGGTACTAATTTTAATTTATGTTTATTAAGTTAAATTGATTCCTACTAAGAGTGGAATAGATGCACGAGATCAAGTAGGTATAGACTGTAGTTTACGCGAGTAGTACACATTTAAATAAAACACTTCTAACGGTTTAAAACGTGAAACGTATTGGGTAATTTATTTTGAGATATATTACTAATATATAAACCGTTGAAAGTGTTTAATTTAAATACAAATTATGTTAACTTCAAGTTATATCATATACGTATCTAAGCGTTTTTGGACAAAAATATTTATTTATTTTATCCAAAAACCAAAAAAAAATTTTTTCAATAAAGTTCAAAATTGTAAATCGATGGCGATAAAGAAATAATTTATAATATAAGAACTAAGTTTTGAAATTAGTGCAAGTATATGCGAATCGTTCTTTCTCTTAGCTTTGACTCTTATGAACATCAATCACACCAAATGAAATAAAAAATAAATTTTTAAGCAAATATTTACTACCTTATTTACTTAAAACGTATTATCCTAGACAAGTCATACATTATCTTTAAAGTATTCGTTTTGTTCATTTAAAGGGGGTTACAATGATAGCACACGCAGAACAGCATTTAGCTGTTAAGGTATTCGCAGTTTGATTCCCTGTTTGACCATTTTGTTCCTTTGTTTATGATATTTGTCCTATGTAAAAATCCTGGTGTTTTATCCATGATGAATCATTGTTGACATGTTTTTCGTGTGTGGACATAAGTATGCACTTGACTTGACTTATTTTGTTTTTTTTAGACTGAGAGTAGACGTACTTCCGTGGCATCAGTACAAAATGAGGTAAGATACGAAACAAACTGAGTTGTTTTCAATACAAATGTTTATGAATTTTGAGTTTTGAACAGTTATTTTTGTATGTATAATTTTTTTTTATCCATAGTCCTGTAAGAAGCTATTTTATATTCAAAAGTTTAAGTATTGTCTGTAGTTTACGCGAGTAGTTCACATTTAAATAAAACACTTTAACTGTTTAAAATGCGAAATATATTAGTTAACTTAATCAGAATTTATTTTAACTAGGACATGACATTTTGAATGCCTTGTTTTGAATGCTTTGCAAAAGCTATGGTCAGAGGGGAACTGAAAGTGGAAGGTGTGCCTAATATCAAAGTCAAATCTGCTATACTAGTCGTCGGGCCGTATTAAAAATGAATTCTAATTTCGCGTTAAAAGTTGTTTTGACACACTCGAACGATGGCTCAAATTCACGACCAAAAAACACGGTACCTTTTTCATTTTACAAGAGATGTCAGTTTCAAAGGGTTTAGGAGTTTGATGATACTCAGTTTGGTAACTCAATTTGTTAAACAGAACGGTGCATTACTGGTTGTGGGTTCGCGTCTCGATTTTATGATGATGTACACATTCACTTATTACTAAGTTAACTAAATATTACATTACTTAACTTAGTAATAATGCCTTTTGTAGGCATTTATAAATGACTGCTGTCAATAAATATTAAGTTAATTTATACAGTAAAAAACTAAATGATATCCTTTAAATGCAGGTACATGAAAAATCCGAAAGCCGTAGAAGCTCCATTATTGAAAACAAGGCAGTGAAGGTAATTTAGCAATTAATTTATTGTAAGAATTGTTATTTTCGGCCTTAAAGATTTCGTTAAAACTTTTATAGTTGAGGTTCACTTACATTGCGCGAGAGGTGCATGTGTCAATAAGGTTAAAAAAAATCGTCAAAAGCGACCGCTCGGAACGCTGACGATGTTGGTTCCAGTCCTGCCAGAGTCGTGATTTTTATCAATTTATTTTTGATTTTAAACTTCTATGTGTGAAAACAATTTGGTTATTCACAGATGACTAAGGAATCTGCGGAAAGTAGAAAGTCATCAATTTCCTCAATCTCCGAACAACAGCAAGTGTCTTCAATGAAGAGAGGGTCGCTTAAGGTAAGTTCATTAAGTTCCACTATTGTATGAAACGATTTTTAAAGGTTGGAAACATTAAATTTTACTTACAACCTGGGTGTCTGTAACGGTTACTGTAAAGTAGAAACGTCGTTTGGGTTTCAACTTGTTTGAAATTGTTTTATTTAAAAATAGAATGTCAGGAGATGGTAGAGACATGTTTCATGATTTTTCTTGCCTTCGTAAATATATAATATATTTGGTAAAAGTGTCTGCAAATGTTACGCTTTATTTAGTAGAAAGGTTTTGATTTTATCATTTACTAGGAAATACATATGTTATTTATTATATAAGCTATACCAGCTTATACAAGTGTGTGCAGTAGATAGTTTAGTTAGAACGCAGTTTTTATTAGCGGTTGAGAACCCTGTAATACCATCAAAGGATTTGTAGTTAAGCCGAGCCCCCTATAATGCTTAATTATCCCTAACAACTTGTTTTTAGACCGCTGTTAAACAGGAAGCAGAGGTGAATGAATTAGAGAAAATTAAATTGAAGGTGAGTTCCACTTTATTTAGATGCATGATACGGGAAATACAGGATATCTTAGTATACAAACAAAAACACAAAGGCTATGTTGAGATCTCATTTCAAAATGTTGGAGACCTTTGACTTTGTCGCGGACATTTTGTCGTAATTGAGAAATGCTTCTCGACGTTTATCAAATAAGCGACGTCGTAATTGAGGAACTTCGTTTCTCAACTAACAGGTAAAAAAGTTCGAAGTAGCTTTCATTGTTAAATTTGCACCTTAGTTTTTGCGATAGTACCAATCCATGAAATCAAACCAATTAAATGTTTAAACGCGAACTCTATTAGAAATAATTTTGAGGACGATCTTCTTTCACCATAACTGCTGTAAAATATATGAAACGTTTGGTAGTTAAGATTTCACGTTGAATGTGTTGTATTACTATTCACTACATTTTACTTATATGGCACAACCCAAAATTATATACTAATAGATATGTTAGAGCATAATAATATATAATAAGTTATATATATTGAAATAAGATATCCTGTAACTGTACATAAACCAATACCCACCCATTGATGTTGTCTCATTAATAGATGTTGTTGTGATACTGCAAAAGTGCAAAAGTGTCTTAATCCAACTTCCTTATCTATCGTTTTTTGTTAGGATGGAATCGAAAATGAAGACAATTATGATAACCCGGATAAATATCCTTGGCGACCTACGAACACAGACACACAGGTAACACATCATACACACGCACTTCTTTACTATACAATACACACACCTGACACTAATTTTGTTAATAGGGCGCGACCGAAAAGACTCATCCAAAATGTAGTATGAGCTTAGATCAACCAAATTCTTATGATAGAAATAATAGACGACGTGGAAGTAAGGCTGAGGTAAAGAATTTTAATGATGTCAAATTGATCTATATTATCATTGCATACATTAAAGTATAATCTATTAATTAGGATACTGAAGATCGCGAAAAGATTGAGATCAAACGTAGAATTTCGTTAGATAGACCAACCGAGTCGTCTAATCCCTGGCGACGTGCCAGTAAGGATCAGGTAATGTTTCTATTAAAAATTATTAATATATAAAGTATTTATATGATTTTATTCACCTATTCAATAATAATATCAGGATGACGATTCTGACGATGATTTCTTCAAAAAGAGAGAAATTAAACGAAAGACTTCGGTCGAAAGGCCGAGTCATCCGACCTTTCCTTGGAAACCGTCTAACGAAGAGGTATTTATTAAACTTCGAACGGTGTGTAAATTTCCCCTTAAAAATATTAAAAATCAAATTAAATTTTATTAGGATGAAGAATTCGATACGGACACTAAACCATTAAGTGGAAATGTTACGACGCCAATAGACAAAAGTTTAACATCTGAGGTTAGTTTTAACTGGCGCAGATTAATTGCGTTAAAAAATATATAAAGTATATCTAAAATAACATTTACATGCTTAGGAATCGCTAGAAAAAGATAAATCTAGAAACAAAAACCCGGACGTCAAGCTAGATTTCAAAGACGATAGTAAGTCATTGGATAATACGAAACCAGATAGTAAATCATCTGATAAAAAGGCTGTAGATTCTAATCTTGATGAGGTAATTCCATAGGTTACATTATATTACTTTGATTTGATAGCAGTTACTCAATTTGAAATTTGAAAACAGGTTAGAACGACGACAATAATTACTAAAAAAGATACAGAACCACAAGAAGCATTAACAGATACACATACAAAACAGAACGTTAAAAGCACTTTGCAAACGAACACGGAATTAAATGAAGAAAAATCTTCATATCCTTGGAGACGTCCTAGTAAAAACATAGAGGTAATTAATTACATACATATTAATAACTTTACAAAGTTGAATACGAAATATGTCAAATTATCAGTTATACTAAAAATTTAAGTGATCATAACATTATTTATTCGACTTAGGTACCAGAAGATGTAAAACAGGATAACACATCGAATGACACTACACAAAAAACACTGTACCCATGGAGAAAACAGAAAGAGGTAACACATAAACAATCTATACAACACTTAGATAATTTTTACCAAATTTTCTTACATACATTGTTGACTCTAATAGGTTCCAGTATTATTAACACCCGAACCAGAAAAGAAACAGAATGAGGTACCTTTTTCTTGGCAAGTGATTCCTGAAATACCACAGGTATAAATCATGATATACGATAAATGAATCCCGCACTTTTAATGGTTTTGTTAAACGATGTTTTACAATTAGGCCGAACAGACGCCAGAATTGGAAGACAATTACAAACCGACACTGCGTGAACCCGAACAAAACACTGTACCATGGAGGAGATCTAAATCTCCACAGGTTGTCCATACATTTATACTCGTAACATTTCGCTTCATATTACACGCATAACAAACACATTTGCACTACAACATTCATAGTTGGCTAATTGACAATTTGACACCGGTTGCTGTGTATGATACGACGGTGAATCCAGCAATAATGGATAAAAAACTTGTATATCAATATGAAAAGTATTTACAAAACTCAAATAGCCAGCTCTAGTAGAACACAAATACACAACGTGAGGTCGCCATTAAATCAAATTATTTCTTATAGGCTGAAATAAATAACCAGGACGAGAAAAAGGCTTCGTTAGAAATCCCTCAAGTTGCTATTAGTGGCACTCAGTTACCTAACGAGGTATACAGATGATATTATAAAATGCACAGATCTGCACAAAGTGTATTTTAAGCACCATCACAATTATTGGCATACACACATAGTAGTTAGGCTCAGATCAACTATAGTAGATTTGTACTGGAATGCTTGTCAGAGTTTAACCTTATTTACTTCTGTTAGACTTATTTTCCTTGCTTCCGCTTCCGCTGACAAAAGTGATTTACTTATTTGAATGTGATACAGGTAAGTGACGCTAATTCTTTATATTTTGTATTGTATAGGTGAAGAAACACAAGGAAGAAGCAAAAAACGCAACAAGGTATGGAGTGATCTGTAAATTATGTAATTAAATAATATTTATAATCTTACAGAAAGTTGCAGTAAAAGAAGAAGCAGTGGAGCAAGAAGTAAAGAAAGCAAAGGTTACATCTGTCAAAAAGAAGGCTGAAGACCTTCCTGAAATAGCTGATTATGATCGACCAGATCTTGAAAAGTATGAGAAGATTTCACCAACTCCAACAACAAGGGAAAAGCCCGAAAAAGAACCGGTAAGGACACAGATATGCTAAGCATGATAAAATTTAAGTTACCTTAACAGTAATGATTAATAATAAAAAAATAATCAGGCGGCTGAAAAACCAAAGGTACCTGAAATCAAGGCACCCGAAGAGCCACCAGTCGCTCCCAAAATTGAAGTCATCAAAGAGAAATCACCCCAACCGGAAATGCCTCGTAAACCGTCTCTATCACCAGCACCACCAGCAAGACGGGGTTCTCTCATTCCTCCACCGGAGGAAATGGGAAGACGCCCTTCGCTTATCATCAGTGATGAGGTATTTATTTGCGTTTTATTTATTACAAATAATAATTACTTTACAATCTTTAAAAAATATATAATTATAGCTGTAATAATGTCGGCTATTACAATGAAGGTATGAAAACTTTTACTCGTCATTGTAGTGTCTGAGAGTAGCTTAGAAGTATATCTACAGAGCAATCGAACATTCTGATAAAGTAAGTACTAAGAACATTGCTATGTGCACACCACAGATATAACTTACTTTATCATAATGGTCGATTTCGATTTTTGATTCACAAATTTTGAGCCCCGTAGAAACCCCATTCTGTCAAGCCGAACCCATAACAAATAGTCCGTCCTAGGTGTTTTAAACGATGACACTAATAATAGGAACACAAATCACTCAAAACCTAGAGCTTTAGTACTGATTGAGGTTAGTTTTTTTACTCTAGCTTAAACTCCTCAACTCCTCGCTTATTAGACAATACGCTAGGGAAAAGACATAGAACAAGAATTAAGATCGTAAAAAACGTAATCCACAGGAGAATAGAAAACTAAGACCCGGTGAAGTGATCGAAGAGAAGAAGGTAATAGCAGTGATTCTGCAAACATTTCGTGAATGCTACTCGTTATTCTATTGCCGTGAAGATATTTAACAGTATCTATTGAGAAAACTCTTAATGCATTTGCTGGCGCGGTTCGCAATATTACGAATAAAATATTTCCTGAATAATCACATGAATTCGTCCCGGAAGTACATTATAATGCTAACGTTGCTAAATGTTATATTCACGTTATTATTCAGTTCCTTCGCTAAATTTTTCGTACGAAGCACAAAGCTATATGCGCACACTTTTGCGATTCGGAGCACACAAATAAACTGCACAGCTTTCTAGCACGTATGCACAATAACGACAGAAGTCGAACGACAGACAAATGTTTAACGAAACAAAATGTTTGAGAACGGGTGATAAGGATAACTAACAATAATTTAATTTAGCAAAATAACTGAGCACTGCTGGAGAGATCACTGCACCGAATAATGCAAGTAGGGCTGGATAGGTGGTCACAGGTTCGGCGGCAGAGGTAGATAGGCAAATTTGTGTTGTAAGGATTATTATCAGTATTTTTTAACAACAGGTCACGAAATTACGGCCAGGCGAAGTTTTAGACGAGAGAAAGGTGAGAGCTTGGGTCTGGTCTTAGGTGGTCGCTGCTCGCTTATGCAAAGCATTTTGTGGAATTTTTTTGATGGGCAAATTTTTATTCTTAATATTTGCACAATTTTTTTCAACACTGTGACACTGTTACATATGAACAATTATATTTGTCACATATACAGTCCCTAACAGTAGAATCTACTGCGATATCGATAGACACCTATATGATTATCGCATCCTAGTGTCCACTCAAAAGTAGCATAATCTATTAGACACTGTAGTATTTCTGTAAAAAAGAAACTTTCCTGTCATAGATATACCTTAAAGCCGCTTAGCCGACTGCGAAAAATGTTGCTTAACATTTTTCAAGCGATGTAGTGACAATAACGACCGCGAGAGAACAATCACATTGGAATTATAACGAAAATGTGAATAACTAGTGCATTCAGGTTCTCTCGTGAGTCAAGCTTGATAGAATTAGAATGGCTGAGTTTTAGATAACCCGCTTCTGTTTCCAATTAACCCTTCAAATTTCTAAGATTTAAAAACTTTCTACAACCTTTATTGATAACTAACGCACAGAACTACTGAAGAATGTACATACGTTTATAAGTAAGCACATACACAAGACAAGATAGGTAACATGAACGATCACCACATTGCAAACGAATGAACTGCACCCTCAT
Organism: Leptosia nina; assembly: GCA_963661955.1. Lineage (NCBI taxonomy): Eukaryota > Metazoa > Arthropoda > Insecta > Lepidoptera > Pieridae > Leptosia > Leptosia nina. Next base: position 8,322,802 of record CAVLEF010000008.1, read on the forward strand.
AAACATATGCACAAATAACTGGATGTACTAAAAATAATTATTTTTTCCCGAATAAGAAACGCGGCAGGCCGGGCGAAATTTCCGATGAGGTATACACTGAGTGGATATATGTTTAGATCTATGTCATAGAGGAAATTCGTGGCTAACATAGATTTGCAAAGTGATTAATTTAATGTACGAGAGGAGACAATGATACCAGTAATAAAGTCTGTGAAAAACGTTTTATTATTGGTTGAGATATTCGAAAAATTTGTAGTTATTCGACAAGTAGATAGAAATAATAGTGCGATAACACCTTCTCGTTCTAACTGTTTGACCATCACGTAACAAAAATTGCATGAAGCTCAGCACGTCAGTGAAAAATGGCAGGAATGTAATAAAGTTATGCATAAAATAATAGAGATTTACCAGCACAGATCAGCCACAGATGATGTTGATAGGTCAGTTGGTAGAGCAACGAAACGGGTCGTGGATTCGATCCGCATCGGTCCAACATATTTCTAATTTTTTAGAGTATGTTGGACGTCTGGAAATCTGATTAATAAACGGGTCACGAACCACCGGCCACAGATGAAAAAGCCGTGAAGCGTACTCGCGTTTCGGTTTCAGTCTGTGAATTTCCAAATATCTAAACTTGCCAGAAGTAGGTCTGTGATAGAGCATCTTGTATAGATGCGAACCTCATGCTTGTCTATCGACTTCTATAATTAAAAAAAAGTGAATATCTGTGTCAAAATCTTTATTAGTAAATAATAAAATCCTGTCCATTTATCGTTGGCGATGCGTCACCCAAAAACCCACGTTAACCTACATATCTAAGAGTTATAGTAAGTGCTTGAGAATGTGATGGCCATTAGTAAACATTGGTCCACAATATATCTGCATTAAGTGGTAATATCTCGTTATGTTGATTGCATTATAACGCGTTACACTTGATTCACTTTTGCTTCAAAACAACATGAAACTGAATTTTAACTCTAGTCACGCCATTAGAATATGTATCCGGCGTTACTCTTGAACCGCCTCGTTACGTCAACGGTGCCAGTTATTATTTTTTTAATCTGTGTGGCGCAACAGGCTTGGAATATTAGGCAGTCCAACAAAAAAATACTTTATTCTCTTTAAAATTTTAAAAATTATTTAGATTTGTCAAAAAAAAATGTTTGTCGGTTAGTCCGTCGTGGTTCTACAGAGTGTTCCAAAGACCAACATGACCGAGAAGAACACTTAAGAGAGTTAGACCGGCTTTTTTCAACATGACTTAAATCTTAGAAACTTGGTTAGGTTAGAATCGAATGGTCAAAGCCAAAACAGGTCGACAGGGTATCTTGTTTAAATGTTATGTGACCGGGGTATTTCCCCCCTTCCATCAAGTAAAAAATAAGGATACGATATATTAATATTTGATGATACGATGACGAAAACTGATGATTTATAATAACGCTTATATTTTGCATAGCAGCCAAGAACACTCTTTAATAGTCGAATAGTTGCCAACGCTCAATGAATTATAGCTTCTATCTTGTATTGTAAAGACGATATATGTCTTACAAAATCAGCTGCCATATTGCATTATTGATCTGATTAATAAAAGTATTTGTCAGATCAACAGGTGTTTTCGCCGATCGGGGTGGCTATTCTGAAGTGAGCGATATCAAACTACCCACGACGTCGTCAAAGTCTCGTCGTCCTTGCGAGTTAATCTTAAAAGATAGACATGTACTATCGCGGACATTTATTTACTATACGGAATTTATTTTATGCATAATCATACGTATACGGACCGCAAGTTACGAAATCCCTCAAAAATGATTAATCCCCCCTTTTTTTAACATTTTCCACTGTTTCCACGCTCCTATTGGTCGCAGCGTGATCTTATATAGTCATAATCTTTTATTAATAAATTGTCCAATCGAAACAAAAATATTTTTTCAATTCAAAACAGTAGTTCCTGAGATTAGCGCGTACAAACAAAGAAAATCTTTAGTTTATGATATTAGTATAGATATATGTCACTGCTCGTTAATGTTATATCGCGTAGTTAAGAATAGCCCTCTATAAAATTACAAGGCAATACAGCGTGGTACCTACAACGGTTTTCCTTGTCCATTAATAAGCTGTTGACAGGTCAATTTTAGAATTTCATTTGTTATATATTTTAAATTGTAGATAATTTCGTCAATTTAGTAGTCATTGTTTGAGTTAAATATGAATAATTAAATTTATTAGCTCAATCGGTTAACACTTATATTGTGAACGAACGATACGATAGGAAACGAAACAAAAGAATAACGCCTCATGTTAACATTTTGTTTAGATCAACAGTCACGCCAGAGCGCTCATAATTAGAAGATTTGCCAGGTATAGAATTTCTAGACAAAGCTATTATTACAAACAAGGACAGCTAGAAATAGACAAAACAAATATAAATCTGATTGATAGATAGTATGTATAGATAGGAATACCTCACATGCGCGTGGGCCGGCCGCCTCGGACGTGATCCGCAACAATACTGCTATCTGAAGAACTCTTGGCATTGATGTTGTTTCAACGTTCGACTTTCGGCGCCTAACCGTTTGAAATGACAGGTGCTTGTAAGGCTGAAAAAAAGACAATATAATTTAATAGATCTGAAATTTTACTAAAAGCCTTTGTCAAGGAAGTTGAGCCCAAAAATTCTGTAATAGTTTCGCATATGCGTGGTGACTGGGGACTCTCTATCATAGTAAATATTTTTTAATTTATTGTTAATATTATCAAATATTCACGTATAAGCAAGAAAATTAGTATAAGTCAAATATTAATAATAATTAAGTACCTACAATAAGAACTTTTAAAGATACCTTAGAGGCTCAATGTAATAAATTAATATAAGTGATGAGATTAAAGTAACGAAAATAATAAGAATTAAAAAAAAGACAAAGACAAGAGAGGCCTGAATGGTCTTATAATAACACATATGATGATTCATGAGATATGTAGCATTGACACATATTGATTAACTTATAATAGTATGATGGACAATGTCGTAACTATTGTCGGTCAAGATTGAGCTGGATTTAGACGACTCAAAGATCAACAATTTGGCGCTTAACTGGATATCGCTATAGTTAATGATATGAAAGATGACGTGTCTAAAATTATATAGCATTTATCATAGGGTTGTAGAAGAAAGAAAACCGGAAATAAAATATAGAAGGACGATGCTATACCTTCTATTTATGGAATTATAAGACTATTTATTACATAGGATATTGATGTTGAAATAAAACTTGATGAGCCAAAGGTATCTGAATTCTAGCATTTAATAAACGCAGACGATAATCAATTAGTATTAACTTCGGTTTTTATATTATTATCTTTAAAAGAATATAATTCAAGACTGAAATTCTCATCAAAATTCTTTGAAGCGTTTGGATCTTTAGTCAAATTCATTGCGCTTATCGAATGTAGCTTCGCGGAAAAGAAAACATCGTCTCTCCAATACACATGGCTACCTCTTAATCGGATAATTAATTGAATTGGTCTGCTGATTTGTGCTGTGCACAAATAGATACCCCCGCCCCGCTCCGCATCCCTCCAATTTCGAGGCGACTATGTCCGCGCGACCCTTTCAGTCTTTTGACATTCGCGCCAATTTTTACATGTAACGAATCGAACTGCCCGTAATCGAAACTATTTTTTTTTTACTTAACGCATTTAATATTCCAAGTATGTGTACGTTTTTTAAATTCGCAAGAGGCGAAACGATTTTGACTCGGTTAAAATAGAAATAGTCTAATTATTAGTTATGGAAAAGTGACTGTGTGTTGAACGTTTCTGTTGTTTTGTGGCTACTGTCTAAGTATGGCAGCAGTAATCAAGAAATCTAGTAAATCCATAACATCTTCTTCTGTTTCCACTAAAACAATTACCTCTTCTGCTGCTGGTAAATCTGTTACTTCAACTACTGGTAGTAGGTTATCTGTAACCGCTGTTGATTTTCAGCTCGATGTGGTAAGTAAGCGCTTTAATATCTCCTTGCAAGTGTGATTTTGATGGGTCATCGATTTATTTAGAGAGTCCAATAGGCGAAAATATTTATTTACATTTAAAAGTCTATTACTTATTTGTCTATTAATCTTAATACTTATTATTTATTGAAAATTTCCGAATGTCCACTACTGTACACTACTCGGACATTTGACCTTCCATCCAAGTGAATTCCAGTCTTGTTTTTCATCCTCTATTATAAAGATGTTTGCTTGACCTAGTTTAACTTCGAAATAATAATTATTCAAAATTTTAACTTATGATTACCTATTTAATTTTCTATAAACTTAATTGTCTATATAGGTTTATTTATTCCTTTTGGAAGAAACTTTTCCAGTTCAAAGAATTGTTGGTTACCAACACTTGTGCTACATTTGTCAGGAAGTCCCGTCTTTTGTCGGTTGAAATCATTTGGCGAACGTGTATGATGCACAGCATCTGTCATAACACAACTAATGTATCTCGTTGAGATATAATTTTTCAGTCTATATTCAGAACCGAAATGCTTATTACATCCATGACCTATTAACATCTATATGTCCCTTGAGGTTACCTGAACGGTACCTTATACAGACGTGCTATAATTTTCTATGTTATGTGTTAAGCGACAAATGAACCTGAGATTTATTTGAGCATTTTTCTATTGCTTTAAAATGCCGTTTTCGTAGCATCAATGAAAATATAAGACCGCTAGAGGCAGAGTAGCCTAACTGCAATATTTTTATAGTCTAAAAATGTTAATCAAGCTCACAGTTACCGAAAATTGTTAACATAATTCTTACATAAATAATAGTATAAGTTCACGTTCGCCTAAGTTAATTGCGCATTTTATTTTCCTCTTTTTTGAAAATCGTGTTCTTTGTCATTAGGCAATTCTGCCTCTAGCAGTCTCATATCATTAATTAAATTGAAGCTTTTGAATTTCATACATACTCTGTCATTGGTCTCTTAGTATATATCTATTGTTACAGTTAATTAAACTTTTGTAATTTTATGACTATTTTTATTGGAATTATAATTACTCTATGGTTCATTTGTTGCAACTAACACGTCTATGTGATTAACCGCAAATAAGAATGTAATATTCATTTCGAAAAATTGATATAGCGAAGAAAATCGGGCGACTCAAGACGACCATCGATCCAGGATTTGGAGGATTTGATTAACAAGCCTTCTGTGCCATTGAAGCCACTTGGAAATGATGGAGCTCCATCCATTGTTGATGTACAGGAGAACTACAGTGCAGTTGAAGGTAAGATAAGTGAAAACACGTTAAAACACTTTTAACCGGTTAAAACGCGAAAACTTCAACGAAGCGAAAAAACAAATATCCGCAGCCAAAATAGGTCGGTAGCACATTTTGTTTAGATGTTGTGTGGCTGGGGTATTTTACCTACATGTAAAACTCATGCTTGTCTGTCCTCTTTTATCATAAAGAAGTTAAAAGTAGAATTTAACCAGTCAAAAAAGGTTTATTCATAAGTTATATATGAACAATCACTTTAAAATACCGCTTAACATAACTTCATTGCACAATTTTTTAGTAGTTATACGAGTTGGTACAGAATGAAAGTAAGGTTAGTTGAATTTATCTACTTAAATACGATTTTAGCACAAAAAATATATATAACAATAACAACTTTAACAAAAGCGATGATGCAGCTAACGATCATGCTGTTAACTAAATGAAATATCGTGTCTACTTCGTGTCGTTAGTTAGAGTCGCTAGTTACGGTCTCGCCTATGCTAACGAATTTTTCCAATTAAATTTTTTTTTTGAGTATTGCCTTTCGTGTACATTCAAATACATTTTATAACGGTTTGAAACGCGAAATGCAAGCAAGCAAAGCATCCATAACGTCAGGCGGTAGTTAATATAATTTGTTACCTAACACATTATGTGTTAGTTAACATTATTTACATTTTTGTCTTGACTTTACAAAATTGATTAAAATGATTATTAAAGTATACAGAAACCGAATTAAAAAAAAAATTCAAACACACATACGTGAATTAATTAAATGCTTCGATATCAACAGGTGTTTAAATATCGGAATTACGATATGAATCTATTTTTACGCGTATCGATACAGGTAGAGGTACGACTGTGCCAAATTCCATCTCGATAACAGAGTAATTGCTGAAATAAACAAGTGTGAATAATAGAGATATTATACACTAGCTGCGCACGCGACTCCGTCCGCGTCCCGTCGTTTTTGCGAAAAAGCCTTAAAAGAAAAACATAAACTGTAGTAAACATAAACTCATGGGAATATTTCATAAATATTTTTTGGTTTCTTCAGCCGTTTCGGCGAAGAAGTTTTCCCGTATTTCCCAATGTTTCTTCGCTCCCATAGGCGGCCGAGTGATAACCTTCCTTTCTCGATAAATAGTCTATCCAACACACAGATAATTTTCAAATTCGAACCAGTAGCTCCTAAAATTAGTGCGTCCAAACCAACTCGTCAGCTTTAAAATATTAGTATAGATTATGGAGACACCCCAGTCTCGATCTCCAATTTTTTCAATATTGTATTGACGTTCTCAAGTTTACTTGGCTTTATTGTTAGTAGTATACATGAAATTTTGATTTGATGTGAGTAACTATAGACATAGTTTTTCCAGTCCCTAATTTTTTTTGGGTTACTGGACTGAATTAATACAAAATAACGGCTTTAGACAAAGGCTTACAAAGGGAGGGTAATGATTTTGTTTGTCAACTGATTTAAATAACTATTTAAAAAACACCACATCAAAATCCATTGCGTAGTTTCAAAGATATAAGCGCACATAGGGACAGAAAAGGCGACTTTGTTTGATGTAGTGATAAATACATAGTGGTATATTGTACATTAAAAACGGATTAATATTTATTTATTAATCATGCCTCTTTATATTTTCATATACAGATCAAACTGGATACATTACCGTACAAGTGGAAGGTAACCCAGCGCCGACGTTCAAATTCTACAAGGGCGTCACAGAGATCATCGAAGGTGGTCGCTTCAAATTCGTCACCGATGGTGACACCGGCCTCATCACTCTCTGCATGCGAAAAGTGAAGCCTAATGATGAAGGAACTTACAAAGTTGTCGTCAGTAACATTCACGGCGAGGACTCGGCAGAAACACAGCTTTATGTGTCCGGTAAATATAGATGACATCTCATATATGGAAATTTTGACGAGCTTTTTGGTGATGGTAGCATTGTATGGCTAATAATCAACGGGTGGTTCGATCCCCACCATGTCCAATATGTTTCTAATCAGTTTATAATTTTTCCGAAATATATTGCTCTTCGTCTGGACATCTAAATATGAGATGGGTGGGAGGAATATCGAAGTCACGAACTACCGTCCACAAATGAAAAAGCTATGAAGGGAATTTTTCGCTTTCAACCTGTCCGAATATTCAAAGCCAAAATAAGTCGACAGCGCATTTTGTTTAGATGTTATGTTGCTGGGATATTTCACTTATCATCAAGTGATCACTCTATCATAAAAAAAAATAATTCGAAAAAAAAATTTTCGACTGTTTTTGAGTCTTTAGCCCGTCGTAATTGAGAAACGGTTCTCGACGTTTCGTCGTCATGAGTGAATGAATAAAAACTGAAAAAATAATCATATAATTATAAGTTTCACTTAAGTTTCCTTATTGATATAGATTAGTAATTACTAATTCGATCTGTCGGCTCTGAAATATGGTACAGTAAACACCTGCTGAAGGTATTTTTTTGGTCGAAGCCGAGTTCGACTACAAATTTTCTATATAATCCTAAAAATTTGTCTAGCCTAGACAACCGTTTTTCTTTTGCAATCAGAAAGAAGAAATAAAAGCCACACAGCTCTTTAACTAGGTTTTTTTTATTGTCGTTTATTTAGTAAAAAGGGAACATATTAATATATATTATTTTACAAATAAAAAAAAATATGTCTTGAGGTTAAACCTCTCGAAAAGAATGGAATCGAAACTCTGCATTGACTATATTGTCGATTAATCTTGAAACACGAAATTTTAGAAATCTATCAAAATCAGTTACTAAATCAATGAATTTACAAATATTGTAACAGATGCCAGTGGTATGGACTTCCGTGCTATGTTGAAGAAGAGGAAATATAAAAAATGGGGTGAACCCAAGGAAGACCCCAATTGGGGTGACCTTAAAGAGGTCGAAAAGCCTCTGCCAGCTCTAAAGAAGGTCGAAAAGGTAAGATTTTAATGTATACATTTTAAGATTTCTTTTCCTACGAGTGATATAGTGATGTAAAGTAATTTGTTATTTGAAAATAAATTAAATTAAACTAAAAGAAACCGTAACATTAATCATGTCTTTTAAAATAATACTCTAGCTAGAATAGACTTATTATTTGTAAAGGCATTTTTAATTCATGTGAAATAAAAAAAAAAAAATATATAAAATACAATGACAGCTCCATCAAGCCTATAATCTTTTTATATATAACGAACTCTGTATAAATACACAATACACTGTATATTATATAAAAACACGTACCAAATACAATATCAAATATACTATTCATTATAACTATTTAAGAACTCTATTGTATAAATAACATATACATACAATTATTATTTGAACAGGCACCTTGGCCCATTGGTACAAATGCATGGTTAATAGGATAGTGTGTGTTCGATTCCCACCATATCCAAAATGTTAATGTCAATTAATGATTTTATCGACACATGTTAGACAACTAGAAAATTAGGATATAAAATGGTTGGTGGAATTCATGGTCCATCCAAATTCCATCCTGGTAATGAACCACAACAGGTGAAAGAGGTTTAATTTCGTTTCTGTTTTAATCTGTGGATTGAATATACAAAACCAATAATTGGCCAGAGCGTCTGGCTTAGGTCCTATACTCGTATGGCTGGGATGTATCACCTTCCATCGAGTGAACTCCATGCCCCATGCTCCATCCCAAGAAAATACCGCATGCATCATCATTAATTGGTTCTTAGGGCTTAGAAACTGGATATTTCGAGGACGAAGGAAATATAGTGGTCATATCCGAGGGTCGCGAGATGCTTAGATTTCCAGCTCAGCGCAGAAACTCCTCAAACTGGTCCTGGGTCAAGGTCATCAGTTTTATGAAATTCATGCCACTTTATTTACTAAAATTCTTAGAATCTCCACGAACTGTAATGGACTACACCGTGTTGATTCTATTTTTATGTTTCACATAGAATACTTTTTGCTGAAACCTTTTCCAATTTTGTTTTGACGATCTATGACAGTGACAATATTGTCAATCGTAACGTTACCAGTGTGTTGATACTATATTCTTCTAATAATGGCTGGGTGGTTAAAAAAGATCTCAGTCTTATTCCAAGTAAGTGGAGCGCAACGGAATAGATAACTCTTCAAATCTTCCTTGGTTTTTGACACAGACTGTTTGAACACAACATAGCTTAAATTAATATGGCTTACATCATGGCACAAATACAGATTTGTCAGAAAAATATATAACAGTCAATATAACTTTTAGGGTGTTTATCAAATTAGGAGACGAATGTCTCTTCCCGAAATAATACCCGATTGGCCTGACTTGATGGAGGCTGTCAAAACGAAGGTTCGACTAAACAGGAAAATAAACGAGGAACTTAAAAGTACAAGAGTGTCTGCCCTTTCGGAATTACAAAGCTAACTAGAGCATTATACATGGTCGCTACCATTTTTCAATTACAATAATTTTGTGTTTATTTCCGTCAAAGGACAGATATTCTGTTTTAAATAAAGGAATGAATTCTTAAATAAACGAGAATGCTAAATTTATCCTCTGAAATTTGTGCTGTCAATGTTTTATCTAGCCCTTCTTAGTTATCAGTACTATTTCAATTGGTATCGGAAATTTCAGAGCGATTTAAAAGAGATGCATAAAATTTGAATAATAACCAGCACACGGTTTGAATCACCACTTCTTTACTTCTTTAACGTTTCCAGGGTGAGAGTGGAATGAAACTGATGATCGTTCACTCCTTTCGGGTCTTGTCTCTCTCTCTACAGGTTTCTGTGACGTCAGTTTGAGGAGCTTTTGTCACGTCATAAAACACTGATTCATATCTTATGTCGCTTTTGCTGCCAACGCAGACGAGTCGAATTAATCATTGAGACGTCAGCAATAAAACTGGAAGAGTTATTCGAACTATGCACATTAAAAGCATATAGCATTTACGATTTGACTCCTATGACATTTTATCGCTTAACTTATCCAAAATTTTGCCACCTGCGTTGGTGCAAATGATGTCTGACGCATTTGTATATGCAGATTTTGGAATTTTATTGAAAAGAATTCACCAAGATTATAAATACGCACTATTATGACACAGTTATAAATATAAATAACAAAGTCACACCATGCCACACATAGACGATTGCTTATACAAAGTAGCGATTAAGAAGCTCGGTGGGTTCGAGGAGGTTCAGTAAGGCTTTGTGAATATTTTGTAGAGACCCTCTAGTAGAAGACAGTCCTTGGCGGACCTGATTCCGGATTGGCCCGTGCTGCACTCGTTCAAAAGAAACGAGGTTTGACACCGCGTTTACCGTCGTTAGATGACACAATGCATCTTGATTGTACCACGAAATCGCACAAAAATGTTCACCACCACACCCCAAACTCGGTCTATCCGGCGAAAGTATAAATTAATCTACAGCGCTGATATCCAACAATTTACCTCTGAACACCAATTAATTATATTGGAAATAGAATGAATGATGGTTTGAGGCCAGCGCACGCGTCATCTCGGACTAGAGTTTAATCTTAGTCTATTAAATCATAGTTTGTTTAAATTAGAGCTTTGATATGTTTATAGCGAAGCATAGAAATTGTTTTAATTATCAAGGTATATCAGCGCAGGATTGATTTATCCGGACACTCACAACGCAATACACTTAGATCAATGTTAAAAAGCACTTTCAAACCTATCTCTTTATCTGTCTGTTAGCAGCTCTTGCGCACTTTCAAGATCTTTTATAGCCGCACTTCGCACTGAACTTAGCACAGAGACATTATGTTTCAGGATCTATGATGTTCAGAAATTTAGAATCCATAATCGCGGTGACTTTACCGTAATTGTTGGTTTTTGGGTTCTACATTTATGGACAATCATGGTTGACACTATGAGAACAGTATCTATTTCACTTATGCACACTTCTTCGGAGATAAGGAAATTCAAATTTCTGTACAGTCGCATGATGTTTGAAATTGATGGGTGACGATAAAGATGGCTAACGATTCGGTTATCTCATCAGATCAATTTATTACACGCATTGGGTTTACTGTCACACTTTCCGTACTGAGTGGTCGTTCACATGTGTACAACGTTCAGAGTTCAAATGGACAACGGTGGTCAGCACCTAGCTTTTGTCTGAACAGCACCTTTTTTGTATTTGCACCAGAATGTATGTTGAATACAAGATGTTTCTATGTCTCACTGTATGTTTCAGAAACAAGAATCATTCTTGAAGCCTCTCGTGGATCAGAATGCAAAGGAAGGAAAAGATAAGAAGGTCACATTCGAAGCCATCTTCTCGAAACCAAACTCCAAGCCAAAATGGTTCTTCCGTAAAGATGTAAGTTACATATTTTAATATTTTTCACATGCTATTGCACTTTTCAAGCTTCAACATTTTTCAAGCTTCATCTTACTTATTTAATTAATCTCTTTACAGGAACTATTCCCAGGATCTAAATACAAGATGACAAATGAACAGGACTCGTACAAGCTGATTATTTTCAATCCTAAAGTAGAGGACACTGGCAAGATCACTATTGAAATTGGTGGTGTATCCTGCACTGCTTTCCTCCAAGTTGAAGAACCAGATCCCACGTATAACTTCACCAAACATCTAAAGAAGACCCTTACTGGTTACACAAAACACGAAGTGGTCCTGGAGTGTACTGTATCAAACAGTCTTGCTATTGTATCTTGGTGGAAGGGCGAAGAGAAGATTGAAGATAACGACGATATTTCCATTTCGAAGGACTTGTCGGGAGTCTGTAAATTGATAATTAAGAAGGCGAAATTGGAGGATGCTGCTAAATACTCGTGTAGGATTGAAAAGCAAACTGATAAGACTGAGTGCGACCTTAAGATTGTTGGTGAGTGAAAATGTTTTGGTTACATTGGCATATATTTTATATTTTAGGCAATTGCCAAAATTTATCAAGTAGGGAAGTGGTGATATATAGTGCAGTAAAAACCGCCAGATGGTGTCGTTGTATCGCCACACAGATAACTTGCTTTCTTCAAAGTTTTTAGGTTTCGCAAAGGTAGTCGAGTCCTGTAGTTCGACGGGTTCCTTGGTTTAATAGTAGCAATGGTACGAATATCGTAATTCCGTCCGAGTCACGAATAATCGCGTTTCGGTGTCAATCTGAGAATTTCCGAATATCCAAAGCCAAAATACGTCGCTAGCGCATCTTGTGTAGATGTCATATGTCTGGGGTATTTCACCGCAATTCTCAAGAATAGTAATTGTTAACGACGCTTCGTTATCTAGTGGATGTTAAAAAGTCGACTTAGCGAAGACTTACACAATTTATGCTTTGAAGTTTATTCAGACAATTTACATCTTTATTTCAGAATACCAATACAAGTTCACGAAAGTCTTGAAATCACAGCAAGCCATAGAGAAAGACACGATTACGTTACTCTGCGAGCTGGACGACGCCGCTGGTGATGTTAAATGGTTAATATTTTATACTTATATGATATATGACCCACTATTAGGCATTCTAGTACTAAAAAAAGTATATAAATTTAACCCACCTCGCTCCTTCAGTGTGTAGTGGCATCGGTTATCGATTTTTAAAGGTGTCATCAGCACTGTCAAATAAAAAAAATTAACGTTTTAAAACGCGAAATGTATTACTTAAATTTATTTACAACTTATTTTAACTGCGACCGACGTTTCACGTCAGAAGCCGTGGTCACGACGGGTATCCCGTCGTGACCACGGCGCGTTTTTAAATCGTTTATTTAAATGTGCACTATAAACATTGGTAACACCTCTTTAAGAAGAATTTTAAATGCCGAATATTTCGCGCAACCCGAGATTAGAATCCAGAACTTTAATTGAAACATTCCTCGGGCAACAAACAACGCCAGGCCACAGTTCAAATAAGTTTAACTAATTTATATCACGTTTTGAACCGTTAAAGTATTTCATTGTGTAAATTATTTACCCAGAACGTTTTATCCGTAGCTATGTGAACAAAGATTTACCTAAAGATGATCTTCTTCTGTTCAGGTATAAAAACGATCAGCCGTTGAAGGTTGACAAGCGTATATCCATAGTGAAGGAAGGCCGGAAGCGCAAAGTCGTCATCAAGGACGCGAAGGTGACGGACGCTGGAAACTTCAAGTGTGTCAGCAATGCTGATGAGACGGCTTGCGAATTGATAATCAATTGTGAGTAGCCTACTATATAGATATAAAAATTGGTATTTCTGTCTATATCTTGTTCTATGTCTATCTATAAAACAAAGGAATTTGTTTGACTTAATATTAACGCAATGGCATAGTAGAAAATAAATTTTTAACTAGCTGCAGACTTCGTCCGCGAACGTGGCCACCATTTTATTTATTTTTCCAAACAACCTCCTCAGCTTTATATATTAAAGCTGTTACGCACTACGTCGTTTGCGTCACGCCGTTTGAGTTATTGTTAGCAGACACATAATACTGTCGCGGACAATTTTTCGGTCATTTAAGAAGAAGAATTCATTCCTACATATTTTTTTATTTTTAGAGCTTTTTCGCAGCTCATGCAAAATGAATCAAAAATGAATATTCTTTACCATTTCCCTCTGTTTCGTTGTTTCTATATTTTATAGCCTAAAACCTTTCTCAGTAAACATATCCACCAGCTAAAAAATAATTTTTCAATCCGAACAAGTAACTCCTGAGATTACCGCATTCAAACAAACAAACTCGTCAGATTCATTATATTAGTAAAGACTAACGGTATTTGAAAAGAACGCAAAAGTTTTCTTTCATTAAATCGGAAGCAATAAAAAACCTTACAGTCACTGAACTTTCGAAACTCGAACACAATGTTTTCAAACTAGTTTTTTCCCTTTAGACTCTAATCGCTTCAACAAGAAGTTGAAGGATACTGAAGGAATTGAAAGAGAGAAGGTTGTTCTGGAAGTGGAGCTTCAAGATCAGACCGCAGAAGCTGTTTGGTCGTTCAACGGGGCACCTATTGTTCCAGATGAAAGGTATCATAAACAGAATGTACATTTATTTTATTTTATTTTATTTAAAAACATCATAGATGCTACACCAACAATACTTTGTAGTAAAGAAGGTAAATCTTAGGTCAAGAAATACTTTTCAGGCAGCTTTTGAAGGCGCTCGTTAGTCTAATAGTAGGTAGCAATGTATGACTCTATACTATTACCTATATATATACTATAAACGGGTCGTTGGGTTCTAGATCCTTCTGTTTTTGATAAATTCATATTTTTTTCTGAAATATGGACTTCCTTGAAATCTGTATATTTTATCTATATTCTGTTCTTTACAGGATTGAAATCAAGAACTTGGGTGGTGGTAAACACCAGCTAATATTCAACAAATTGGAAATGGAGGATGATGGTGAAATCCTCTGTGAATCTGGCAAGCTTACCTCGTCTTGTAAGCTGACAGTGAAGCAGGGAGAGTCCAAGCCTATGATTGAGTGTCCTGATGAGTTCCACGGTACCGCTGGACAACCATTCGTTATCGAGGTGCCATATAAAAGTGAGTATCACATTAATGTTTTTGATAAATAAACTTAGTATCTAAATCAAAATGAATCGAAATTTTTAATGGCGTAAAATAATCTAAATGCTTGTAAATAAAATGTATCGCAAACATATGCAAAATTATGTCTGCCTCATACAAGAAATCGAAAGAAACGGAAACTCACACCTATTAAAATGGGGTCGTGGTAAATTTGTTCTTCATTTGTATTTTGGTCAAAATTTCATTTAATAGAAAAAGTAAATGACCTGACACGGTAGATGAATTATTGGTAGAGCGAACTATATGATCACCGTTGATCATAGGTTCCAGTCCCACCTAAATAATTAATTCGATTTAATGCAAGTCCAATTACATTTGACCTGCTCTCTGTATTTCATTGTCCCACATTTAAATAAAAATGTCTTTACAGTTACCGGCACCAGACAAACACAAATCGAAGCTAAACTTATTAAGGACGGTAAGATTCTACCCAACAAAGAAGTTGAAGCTGTGGTTCAACAAGAGAAGATCTTATTTAAGATTAAAAAGCCACTTAGAGAATTGTCTGGAAAATACCAGATTAAGCTGTCTAATGCGCAAGGCGAAGATTCGAAGGATGTGTCTATTATCATGCAAAGTGCACCAACACCACCACAGAACGTGGAAGTCAGTGAGATCTTCCAAACATCTTGCGTTGTTACATGGAAGACGCCTCAGGACGATGGAGGTTCACCAATCATTAAATACATTATTGAGAGACAGGTTTGTATCAATATTTATGTTTGAAGCAAATGATAACACTATATAAATTATATAATTTGCGCAAGAGGTACATGTATTAATATATTAAAAAAAAATGATGATACCGCATAGGACGCGGTGGCTCAATTGGTTAGAGCAACTGTAGATGCCGGTTAAAGTCAAGCCTGTGTCGTATTTTTTTCTAATCTAAAATCTATTTTGACTTATAACCTATCTCATAATATTTTTAGGACCTGTCCCTCAAAGCAGCATGGGACAGTGTGGGTGAGGTTGCTCATGGTGAACCTACCAAATACAAGGTGGAAGACCTCATCCCCAAGAAAACCTACAAGTTTAGGATCCGCGCTGTCAACAAGATCGGTTCCAGTGAGCCGGGAATATTTGCCAAGCCAGTCTTGGCTAAAGATCCATGGGGTATGGAGCCATGTTTATCATTCATTCATGCTTTACAGATGCATCAACAGATCAGATAATAGCATTTATTTATATAACTCTTTTCTACTGTTGGTGCACAATGACAAGAAAATTAAAAATTAAGTACAATTATTTTTTTTTATATCGAGGACACCTATAGCAGACTGGGTTATCAGTGTTCAAGGATGAATAACTAATAAGAAAAAATAATAAGATATTTAAAAACTTAACTAACAATATACTTCATTTATCTATAGATGAACCATCAAAGCCGAAGAGTGTAGAACTAACAGACTGGGACAAGGACCATGCAGATCTCAAATGGGACAAGCCAGATAACGATGGTGGAGCACCAATCACTGGCTACGTCATCGAATATAAGGTATCTTTGAATATTATTTAAGCATTTTTATGATAGAGGAAGACAGACAAATACGGAGTTAACTTGTTGGTAGGTGATATCTACCTCGGCCTATAGTATCTAAACAAGATGTGTTGTCAACCTATTTTGACTTGAATATTCGGAAAAACACAGAATGACCGAAACGCGATGAAGCTTTACGGCTTTTTCATCTCTTGACAGTGGTTCGTGGCCCGTGCGGGATATTCGATATTCCTACTAACCGTTTTCGAAGTCCATGATGTTTCAGAAAATATAAAAATTACAAACATGTTGGACTCGGTGGAGATCGAACCCACGACCTATTGATGATTTCAGCCATACATTGCTACCATTAGACCAACGAGCCCTCGTGAATTGAGTTTATGTAATTTATAGCAATTTTGATAAAAAATAGGAGAAATTCGGCAAAGACTGGGTAAAAGGAACGGAGGTAGCTGGTGATGTGACGAAAGCGACACAAGATGGCCTCAAAGAGGGTTGCACCTATGAGTTCCGGGTCCGCGCCATCAACAAGGCTGGTCCCAGTGAACCAAGTGACAGCACTAAGCCAATCATTGCTAAGTGCAGATTTGGTAAGTCATATTTGATTCTCAACGTTTTTGTCGCAATAAAAAAGGTGAGGGGTGGAAGTTGAATCCACCACTAACTGTTTACTGTGTATGTTTTTCCATATTCAATCACTGTCGTGACACCGCCGATGATCGATTTGAATTATTGATTTAATTTTATGATGATTCGATGATCAAACGCGTCACGGTATTTAAATGAAAATGTTGGTGATTTATTTGAACGACTCGATCGATAAATCTACCTTAAATTTTTACATATTATCGTTAAAAGAATACTGGATCTCAAATCATGGAAAATTTTGATTCTGGAACTGTTTTAATATTTGAATTTTATATAAATATATTCATAATCAACTTTACAGTCAAACCATACATTGTGGGAGAAGGTCTACAGAGTATGATCATCAAGAAGGGACAGGTTATCTCGTTCGACATCAAATATGGTGGAGAGCCTGAACCAGAGGTCAAATGGATGAAGGGAGAGGAGGTAAATATAGTTTACGTATTTATCAAGGTGTATTCCGTTTAATTACACAACCTTTGATCTATACACACTTGACATAAATAAAAGTTACAGAAATTGATAAAGTTTTTTAAGGTATAAGTAGAAAGGCGATTTTAAGTAAGACCTAATGGAGACCAGCTAATACAAATAATGCCAATATTATTGGAGCAGTCCAATTGAGAAATGGTTCTCGTTGTGTCATAACTAGTGAATAGCTTCATTAGAAGACGCTAAGCTTAACATGACAGCTGTTGACTGTCATGCACCCATGATGGCTTAACGTCAGGAACTATTGGCTTGAAAACTCAAGTTTCACATAAAATAATTAGGTGTCTCAAATGAGGCCTTAAATATCCTGATAACACTAACTTGTGTTACCGTGTCACCAATTCGCTTCCAAAAGTACCCTTTATTAACCTATTTACATTATTTTGTCCAACAAAAGAGACGCGGAAAGCCGTACACGGAAAAGGTTAGATGGGTGGCGATAAATGTTGTCTTAATTATTCTAAACTATCATTATCTATCTACACTGAAATGTGGCTAACATAATACGCTTCTTGTGTTTTGCTGAATTCTGAACGTTATGGTTTTATTTTGAATACGTCTACACCGGTAACTAAAAGCTCTTCATAATTTTCCCTCTTTCTTAAGTCCCCGTCTAATGAATCATTGGCAAAATATATTTATTATTAAATATTACATTTAATTTTTTTTATCGTTCTTACATGTTAGGTTTGACAGGCCAGGTTGTCAGCGCATGTCAATTGAACACTAATGTTTTCCATCATCTTTTTAATAAAACCATTATAATTTACATACATGTAGCACAGTAAGGGTCAATTCCCACCAAGGCGCGACGTGTATCTTCAAGTATGGTCGCGACATGTCCCATCCTGGTGTGACCTGACCCTAAGATAGGATAAAAATAACGTTTTATATAATGATAATACCCTGTAGGTTTATAATTCTTACTATACCGTTCAACATTATTAAACTTTCGGCTTTATAGTCACTCAAGTAAAACCATAACGTATCCAGCGATTACTGAATTCAGTCCAACACAAATATTGTTTTAACTTATCACTATGAACGCGATACACAATCGCTTTAGATGTTACTGACAGGATGTGTCACTTGTCTTCTTGTGTAAGATGCCACGTCACCATTCGCAACTGGTGTCTTAACTGTGGTTAAATTAACGGTAACGAACTTCGAAAAGATAATGTGTATGTGTAGGCAATTTTTTAAATTGGTAAACCATATGTTGATCTCATACATGTTTGTCAAAGTTTGTTATCGTTTTGAAATTATTTATAAGGCCTCTGGGTATCTACTGTAATTTGCTGTTGGTTACATATTATTATAATGGATGTTATGCTATTACTGAACGATAACTGATCAGTAAAACGGACACACATTTGCCCCATGTCCCGTAAAAGGGAAACGAGATTTCTCTTATTTCTGAAAAATTGCTACTGATAAAACACTTTTAACTGTTTTAATCTTGAAAAATATTGGTAACCTATATACTTAACTTTGATCCGGCGTTTCGAATGATTTGCAGCTCTGGTCACGGAGAGACGTCAAATTGAAGTTCAGAATTAGCTAATGTATTTTACGTATAAACCTGTTAGAGGCATTTTACTTAATCTGTAATACTCTCATTCACTGTATATAATATTTAAGTATAACAATTTGAGCAAATTTAAAGTAAATGGTCAAAGCCATATTTCTCTATTATACTATGTAACCTCTGCAAATTCCAGCAGCTCATGATATTATGTATGAAGTTTGAGTGCATCTCATCTATATCTCTGCACTTGCGAAGTGCTACAAATGAGCATAAATACACTCAGGACTTCAATTTCAACTCGAATTGTCTTAAATTTAACACAATACTGTCTGTTCACTTAACACTCGATGTTGTGGTCTATGTTTTCATATTTGTTTACTATTTTATCGTGAATACATTTTTAAGAGCTTGTTTTAAACTAGAAACAAACGCAAAAAAAATACAGCAAAAATCTTCTCAAAAAGTAAATAACATGTTAAAAACATATATCGTATCTATTAGAAATATCGCAATCACCAAAAATAACAAATATGTATAGTGGCGTAGCCTTAACGTCTTATGAGGCCTAAACAATCTCTTAATTATATATTTTTGAGAATTATTATTATTGTAATTAATTAATTCCCGCCACTCTGAATTCAGACAAAGTGTCAACGGTTTACCACCTTTAACTGTCAAAGTTAACATTTTTTATCATTTTACAGGACTTTAATCATTTTAATGCACGTGACATTTATAAACGATTTTCTTACTGATAAAATTTTATTAGATCTTCTAGCTTAAAACAAAGTGGTTTTTTTTAAACGATTCGTAATAATATTACGTATAAAAAACATTTTAAAACGTACAATAATGTTCTGCAAAGTGTATTCACGTCATTCTTATATCCTACTGTTTTGTATCCACACTCTCATTATTGGAATGGTATAGGAAATTAATGATGATGGTGAGCGCATCACAATCGACAAATACGAGAGGAACACAGTTCTGACCGTGAGGAAGACCACGAGACCTGATAGTGGAAAATACAAGCTGGTGCTGACGAATTCGTCTGGGACCTGCGAAAGTATTGGAGACGTCGTGGTGCTTGGTAAGTTAGGAAAGATGTTAGACTTTTCTTTATTTTTAGAAAGAGACAGTTAACAATTTTAGCCAACATATATCGTAATTATTTGATGATAGAGAAGGACAGACAGTCATTGCGTTCACTCGGTGGTAGGTGAAATACCGCAGCCATATAACATCTATATGAGATGCGTTGTTGGCCTATTTTAGCTTTAGACATTCGGAACACGACATTCATCTTTACTGATTTTACATCTGCGGACGGTGATTCGTGACCCGGAACGAATTTCGATTTTCCACCACCCAATAAATATCTCGAGACCCAGACGAATTCAAACATGTTTCAGAAAAATTCTTTATTAATTAGATAAATGCTTGACCCGGTGGGAATCGAACCCACGGCTCGTTAATTACACCATCGAGAAAGTATATTATACTCTATTGCGCGTTTCCGCAATGTTTTCTTTACCAGTAAAAATTAAATACTGGCATGCGTTAAGTCTAAATACTGGACAAAGTTTACGCGAGTAGTACACATTTAAAACACTTTAACGGTTTAAAACGCGATGTATATTAGTTTCCTCGTGACAACTGCTGCTGCAAAGCTTTGGAAACGTTGGGCCATAGTTAATATAAAAAAAAAAAAAAAGGGGGGGGGGGGGGGGGGGGGGGGGGGGGGGGGGGGGGGGGGGGGGGGGGGGGGGGGGGGGGGGGGGGGGGGGGGGGGGGGGGGGGGGGGGGGGGGGGGGGGGGGGGGGGGGGGGGGGGGGGGGGGGGGGGGGGGGGGGGGGGGGGGGGGGGGGGGGGGGGGGGGGGGGGGGGGGGGGGGGGGGGGGGGGGGGGGGGGGGGGGGGGGAAAAAAAAAAAAAAAAAAAAAAAAAAAAAAAAAGGAAAAAGAGAAAAAAAAAAAAAAAAGAGAAAAGGGGGGGGGAGGGGAAAAGGGGGGGGGGGGGGAAAAAGAGAAAAAGGGAAAAAGGCAAAAAAAAAAAAAAAAAAAAAAAAAAAAAAAAAAAAAAAAAAAAAAAAAAAAAAAAAAAAAAAAAAAAAAAAAAAAAAAAAAAAAAAAAAAAAAAAAAAAAAAAAAAAAAAAAAAAGGGGGGGGGGGGGGGGGGGGGGGGGGGGGGGGGGGGGGGGGGGGGGGGGGGGGGGGGGGGGGGGGGGGGGGGGGGGGGGGGGGGGGGGGGGGGGGGGGGGGGGGGGGGGGGGGGGGGGGGGGGGGGGGGGGGGGGGGGGGGGGGGGGAAAAAAAAAAAAACCAACAAAAAGGGGGGGGGGGGGGGGGGGGGGGGGGAGGGGGGGGAGAAAAAAAAAAAAAAAAAAAAAAAAAAAAAACAAAAAACAAAAAAAAAAAAAAAAAAAAAAAAAAAAAAAAAAAAAAAAAAGGGAAAAAAAAAAAAAAAAAAAAAAAAAAAAGGGGGGGGGGGGGGGGGGGAAAAAAAAAAAAAAAAAAAGAAGAAGAGGGGGGGGGAGAAGGGGGAAAAAAAAAAAAAAAAAAAAAAAAAAAAGGGGGGGGGGGGGGGGGGGAAAAAAGGGGGGGGGGGGGGGGGGGGGGGGGGGGGGGGGGTTAAAAAAAAAAAAAGGGAAAAAAAAAAAAAAGAGGGGGGGGGGGGGGGGGGGGGGGGGGGGGGGGGGGGGGGGGGGGGGGGGGGGGGGGGGGAAAAAAAAAAAAAAAAAAGGGGGGGGGGGGGGGGGGGGGGGGGGGGGGGGGGGGGGGGGGGGGGGGGGGGGGGGGAAAAAAAGGGGGGGGGGGAGGGACCCCCCCCCCCCCCGCAAAAAAGGGGGGGGGGGGGGGGGGGGGGGGGGGGGGGGGGGGGGGGGGGGGGGGGGGGGGGGGGGGGGGGGGGGGGGGGGGGGGGGGGGGAAGAAAGGGGGGGGGGGGGGGGGGGGGGGGGGGGAAAAAAAAAAAAAAAAAAAAAAAAAAAAAAAGGGGGGGGGAGAAAAGGGGGGGGGGGGAAAAAAAGGGGGGGGGGGGGGGGGGGAAAAAAAAAAAAAGGAAAAAAACCCAAAAGGGGGGGCCCGGGAAAAAGGGGGGTTGGGAAAAAAGGGGGTTTTTGCGCGGGGGCGCGATAAATTTTAAAATAAGTTTAACTAACATAATATATCGCGTTTTAAACTGGTAAAGTGTTTTATTTAAATGCGTCAAGTCTAATAAGCTATAGCCTAGACGTTAGCTGTATTATTATATATTTCGCGTTTTAAACCATTAGAAGTGTTTTTTATAAATGTGCACTACTTAGATAAACCACAGATAATATATATTATTTACGTTATTATTGTATTCAGACAAACCGAACAGACCGAATGGTCCAATCGAAGTTACGGATGTCAGAGCGGAGAAGGCGACAATCAAATGGCAGAAACCAGACGATTTCAAGGGATCAGATATCACCGGTTACACTCTTGAGAAGTTCGATATGGTGAGTAACCGAGCTATTGAACTAGGTTTTAGATCCCATTACGTTTTAAAAACAAATGAAGTCAGACAACAGGTACCAGATTTGATAGTCCTGATGTCCTGAATCGTGATCCTTTACTTATGCCAACATAAAATATAAATTATGCTAAGGTCTGACTTAACTTCTTCGCATAGAAAATTATTAGTGATTGATGTTTAGTTTCAAAAGAATAAGTGCTGACATGCAATTTGGTGAGACAATATCTATACTAATATTGTAAAGCTGAAGTGTCGTTTTGAACGCTTTTATCAAAGGAAATAGTGGTTTAAAATGAAAAAGCATCGGGCTGCGACCAATAGAAGCGGAACGGATGAAAAATTTTCCCCGTTCCTTCCACATTTCTCGCTGATTCTTCGGTCATATTAGCCGAATGCTAAATATACAGCACACTATTGCCTTCCTCAATAAATTATCGAACCAACAAAAAAAATTTTCAATTCAAACCGATTCAAATTCGTGAGATTAGCGCATTCAAACAAACTCTTCAGCTTCTATTAGTATAGATATTTAGACCTCAAAATCTCATTATTTTTATTACACTTGATACAGGACACTGGAAACTGGATTCCATGTGGCGAGACTGGACCTGAACCTACCGAGTTCACGGTGAAAGGTCTCACCCCCAACCACAAGTACAAGTTCAGGGTGCGAGCCGTGAACAAAGAGGGCGAGAGTGAACCTTTGGAGACGGACGGGTTCATCGTTGCGAAGAACCCGTATGGTATGTAACATTACTCATTTATTTCCTCTTACTTTTAACGGGTTAAAACGCAAAATGCATTGGGTTTTTTTCTATGATAGACGAGGGCAGAGGAGCATTAGGGTTCACCTGATGGTAGGTAAAACACCCCAGCCATATAATATCTAAACATGATGCGCTATTGATCTTTTTGGCTTTGGATACTCGGAAAACATAGACTTAAACTAAAACGTGGTTAAAGCCTTACATTGCACCAACGAGCCCGTCGGCCCGACGTTTCGGATGCTTTACAGCAGCCGTGGTCATGGGGGGTCTGAAGATGGAGGGTGTGCCTGATGTCATATGTAATGATAATGTAAATTAGTTCACATTTTGCGTTTTAAATCTTTACAAGTATCTTAATTAATTTTATTTACATTTTTAAATTCTTTAAAAAAATGTATACTTTTGAAACATTAATTATATTTTTGTCGCTCAAACTAGTTCGAAATTTTAATTCATCAAAAGTAATTAGGTAAGGTATACGTTTTCATAATAGAAGAAATATCTACTGTTGGCTCAAACAAATGATTTAACAAACCTTACAAAATTCTCTTAGAAAATTTATCAATTCGTTTGCAAGAAAACCGTCTTTTGTAACACCTATAAATATTAAACCTTTACCATGTCGTTAACAGATCCTCCAAAAGCACCCGGAAAGCCTACAATCGTCGACTATGATAATACGTCTGTTACTCTACAATGGGAGCCTCCAACTGATAACGGAGGTAGACCTGTTTTGGGATATGTCATCGAGATGAAAGACAAATTTTCACCAGATTGGATTGAGGTTAATATACTTTAATATAAATTACTCACTTAAAGCTTTTATTAATCAACCTAATTCGTCTATACACTTGGAATTTTGAATCAAATCATTTATTCCAAATTAAAAAAACACACACACACACACAAAGTGTACAGTAACAATGTTACTCCACACTTTGTAAATGTAGCTGGGAGTTAGGAGAATGCTGACTTTCAGTGATGTCCCACCCTTGATATTTGAATTAGAACAGTATATACATATACTAGTAAACATACATACATAACATATTTTCATGAATGCACAAAAATACATACCCACACATGACACAATGTTCACAAACTAAAAAGATCATCGAGATAATTTAAATAAAAAATACTTAAATAATACTTCTGTTGAAATTGCTCGTTTCAAATGTTTTCTTCGTAATACAAGACTTTAAAATCTTATTTATTATCTGTTACCTTATATACACCACGTATGCCTAAGTATATAAATACTGGCCTTTAACAATCAAACATTTTAGGGTTCGAAACGCGAAATAAATTATCCAATTTTGATTCGTAGTAAAAGATAATAACTTCGCATTTTAAACCGTTAGAGGGGTTTAATTTGTAGCGATCACTGAAACTATATTTATATAGATGTAGGTATTATATATGACAATATTTAACAACTGGTTTATTTTTTAGGTTTTAAAGACAACAGATACTAAGACTGAAGCCAAGGTGGAGGGTCTTAAGGAGAAGATGATCTACCAGTTCCGTGTGAAAGCTTACAATAAAGCTGGTGTCGGTGAAGCTTCAGAGCCAACCGACAACCATCTCTGCAAGCATAGGAACTGTAAGTGCTCAAAATAATATAAAAGCCTACACAATATGACGCTGCTAAAGAGTGATCCAAAAACAAAAAACATGATTTTCAATAAGGAGAAACTAAGGAGGACCATGAAAATATAAATAACTCAAGTCGTAAAATTGCAGCAGGCTACTCTGCCTCTAGCGGCCTCGTATCTTCAAAGAGAATATTTAATTTCTTGTAGTGTGTCTTTTTTATCCTAATAAAAAAAAACATAGTTTATTTTAACTACATTTTTTATAACTTAGAACACCCGAGATGTGTCTTGCACAGAAATATTTTTATAAAAAAAAATATTTCCTCATATCTCCGCTAGAGGCGCTGACTACTATATAGAACACTTTTAGTTCTTTGTTAGTGACTTATATTACTTCTATGTAGGTATTTGTTTATTTTTTTAAGAACGTTTTTATACTGGTAACATTTGATAAATTTATTTTTTCTTAATTACAGTGAGACCTCGCATTGAGCGTAGTACCTTCAAATCGGTGATCATAAAGGCCGGACGCACTCACAAGTGGTCGGTGGACGTCTTCGGTGAACCGCCACCAGAAAAGACCTGGTTTGTATTTTTATAGTAAAATTCTTACATCACTTCGGTTTCTTTATAGAAGATTTTTTAAAGTTGTAAAGGATTTATAAAAGCGCCACCTGTACTCACCACATGTAAACAGGTAATGTAAGTGACTAAATAGGGTGGCAATTATCGTGTTTATAAATATGTAGTTAAATTAAAGCTGTAATAATATATATATAGGCTTTCTAGATTACATAAAAGCAGTGTGTCAAATCCTGTTTCGCCCTTTTGAGTTCGTTACACTGACCGATTTTGTTAGCCACCAGTTGTTCAGACGTCTGTGCCGTATCCGAGTGAAATAATTATTTCCTCTGGTTTTCTACTCGAGCCTTTAGCCATTGAGCTACGCCGTACCCATTTTATATTTCCACGTTGGGAACAGTTCAAATTCTGATGATGGCATATCTACAGGTCCTGGCGCGAGAGCATAAAACTAGTGAACACAGAACGTATTAAGATCGAAAACCAAGACTACCACACTGACTTTACAATTGTGAACGCCGTCAGACGAGACACGGGAAAATACACACTCAGGGTCGAGAATTGCAATGGCTCTGACGCAGAGACTGTGGAGCTCACAGTTTTGAGCAAGCCTTCGTCGCCTAAAGGTTGGTAAAACTTTTGAACCCAAATAATATATTGTTACCCCGGGATTCAAACTCAGGAACTTAAGGCAATGCTAGGCAACACCTTTTACGGTTAGCTATTCAGAATCCAAACGTACTACTTTTAATGACAAAGGGGGGCAGACAAGCAAGTACTTCACTTGATGAAAGGTGAAAATATCCTAGGTAACAGTATAAACAAGATGACCTAGTTTGGCTTTGGATATTTATAAATCCCCAACCTGAAACCAAAATGCGATTAAACTTTTTCATCTATGAATGGCAATTCGTGTACCGGAAGGCATTTCGATCTTATTACCACCCTTAGCTTACCTCGACTACAGTCTGACGAATTACTATAGTAAAAATATAAAAGAAAAAAACAATACCTTTTTTCTTATAATTGATTATATATTATTAATAATAAATTGCTAAATTAATAATTGATTTCTTATAATGAATCCTTTAGGTCCACTTGAGGTTACTGACATCCATGCCGAAGGCTGTAAGGTCAAATGGGAGAAACCAGAAGACGATGGTGGCTCTCCAGTTAAAGAATACGAGCTCGAGAAGATGGACCTGGCCACAGGAAAATGGGTTCGCGTTGGCAGGTACGAATCGTTATTCATATTAGAATAGAATATGTAGGGGAAAAGCCGGAGGACCTTGGGAAATATTTAATGAAACGAAAATTGAACGGAATTGCCATTATGACAAAATTTGATTTCCATAAAGAGGGTTATTGTTAGTTAATCTTAAAAGATAAGACATACCGTCGCGGACATATTTAAAATTATCTAAAAGGGAGGAACTATTTCATACATATTATTTGGGTATATTGAACCGTTTTCAAAGGGCACGCAACGGAACTTTCAAAGATTATTCAAATTCCCCGTTTTTTCCACATACCCCTCTGACAAAACATAACAAACAAACAAACTCTAGCTTTATAATATTAGAGATTTGAAAATTGAGCTTCAGCACATCCCAAGATCATCTTTTTTATTAAACTGTAAAAAGTACTTGTTTTATTTCCTTGGCGTTGTTAAAATAAATTGTAAATAAGTTTACTAACATATTTCGTATTTTGAGCCGTTAAAAGAAGTTTTTTAATGTTGTAATTTCTATTTTTTATTCTTATATTGATTTATTTTAAATGTTATTATTACTTCGCTTCCAGGGTTGCCGGCGACAAGAAACCACTGGAGATGGAAGTAACAGGCTTAGAACCAGGTCACCAGTACAAGTTCAGAGTGACAGCTGTGAACGACGAGGGCGATTCTGAACCGCTGGAGACGGAGAAAGCCATCGTCGCCAAGAATCCCTTCGGTATGTGTCTCATTGGGCTAACTTAAGGGTTATTCAATACTAACTGCCCTGGCAAAATAAAAATGATAAATACTAATGCGTAGAATAGTAATTTTGGGCATTCAAATTTGTTTTTGCAAATGTCCTCCCGATCTTCATTAACTGTGCTGTTAAGTGTTACCCACGACGCCTCTTGCCGTCGCTAACCTTAAAAGAGAAATATTATACTGTCTTTGAAATTTTTTAGATCATAAAGAGGTATAATTCTTTTATATTTTGGTTGTATTGAACCGTTTGCGCAGCGTACGCAACGAAATCATTCCAACATTAATAATTTTTCCTGTTTTATCCACGTTTACCACTGTTTTTGCGCTCTTATGATCGTAGCCTGTTTTATAACGTTGAGCCTTCCTCGATAAATGTTCTAAGTAAAACAAAATATTTTTACAATTCAAACAGTTGTTCTTTAGATTAACGCGTTCAAACAAACAAATTCTTCGGCTTTATAATACTTCTACAATTAGGAGGAATGACATAAGAAACTTCAAACATTAGTACTAAATTTTAAAACGTAATAAACTTCGAACACCTATTTACACTGAAAAAGAAATTTACGCCACAGGCGGGACTAGAATCGCCAACCATAGCGTTCCGCGCTGCTGCTCTAACCAATTTAGCTAACGCGAGATTTGTATAATGCCACACTGCAATAACTTACGAAAAATATTTTCAGATATAATATAATTTAATTAATAACTGTTTTTGATGCAAACTGACCAATATTTAATTTTTTTTTGCCGTTTTCCTCAAATAGTCATGTATAGTCATAACTGGATCTTAGGGCTTCGTACTGAAAATACTTTTTATATATAGTTCTTATTTTATTTTTATATCATTACAGATGTCGCTGATAAGCCCGGAAACGTTGAGGTCGCTGATCACGACAACCAGAGCGCAGAGATCAAATGGGATCCACCAAAGTCAGACGGTGGGGCCCCCATTCAGAAGTACATCATACAAAAGAGGCCCAAAGGTGGAGACTGGGAGAATGCTGCCGAGGTTGGTAGTCTTTTCGATAATAGAGGAGGGCAGAGAAGCATGGGATTCTCTTGATAGTACGTGATTGATCATTCGATTCCCGCCGGCTCCAATTTTTTTTTTAATAATGGACGTTGTCTGGACAAGTTTGGATTTTGTATTAGGGATATTGAAATGCCTTTTTTTATTAAACTCTCTAAAAGGACTTTGAAACACTCCAACCGACTAAAAAATACTTAGTAAGAGTATGTTTACACCTACATGATATCTGTTTGTTGTTAAGTAGAAAAAAGTCACACAATGTTTACACACCTATTAATAATTTTCATCACACTTCTGCAGGTACCTGGCACCGCGACAAGTGGTAAAGTGGACGGTCTACCTGAGGGTGGCGAGTTTGAATTCCGCGTGATCGCAGTCAACAAGGCTGGACCCTCGGAAGCGTCAGAGCCAACTAAGATGACCACGATCAGACACAAAGCTTGTATGTATAATATCGACATTTGTGACCTATATTAGAAAACTTACTTCTCGTTCATTCCTTTAGACTCTGACGTTTTTTGAAACAAAAACTGTGTTTTTTTGAGTTTAGAATACTGGGTTGGTGGAAGGCATAAGTATTAAATTCAGAACTGTTTTTGTATTCAAATATCTGTATTGTTATAGACCATATCAAACACTATTAACAATGGTCGTTTCAAGTACTGTCGATAAATACGCGAGTAGTACAATAATAATAAAAAATTAACGATTTAAGACGCGAAATGTATCAGTAAACTTACCTTTGATTAATTATAACTACGACGACGATCGACGTTTCAGATGCTTCGCAGCAGTCCTAGTTTCCCCGTGACCACCCATTTTCTTTAAGTAATAATTTCACTCAAGAAATTGCATTAATTATTTGTTTGAATTTGCAGTGAAGCCTCGTATCGACCGAACCAACTTGAAGGCTGTAGCGGTACGAGCGGGAAAGCCTATCTTCTTCGACGTGAACGTGAGAGGAGAACCGGCACCTAAAGTGCAATGGTTCCAGAAATGGAAGGACGTCGAAAAAGAGGTAAGTGACGTCTTGATTGTAACTTTGTATTTCGTATGTATATATATTTCCTCAGACATACGGAAAAAATATTTGTGCGATGTGCAAGTGTTATATTAAATACTGTCTATAGTTTACGCGAGTAGTACACATTTAAATAAAACACTTTAACGGTTTAAAACGCGATATATTAGTTAAACTTATTTGAAACTGATTTTTAATTTAAATTTAAATAAAACACTTTAACGGTTTAAAACGCGATATATTAGTTAAACTTATTTGAAAATGAACCTCCCCGTGACCACGGCTGCTGCAAAGCATCCGAAACGTCGGGCCGAAGTTAAAAATCATTTTCAAATAAGTTTAACTAATATATCGCGTTTTAAACCGTTAAAGTGTTTTATTTAAATGTGTACTACTCGCGTAAACTATAGACTGATTTTTAACTTCGGCCCGACGTTTCGCATGCTTTGCAGCAGCAGTGGTCAGGAGTGAGACTGCTGCTGCAAAGCATCCGAAAACTATACTGAACTAATATATCGCGTTTTAAACCGTTAAAGTGTTTTATTTAAAAGTGTTATATTCACAATAATAAAATACAAAAATGTAATCCTCCGCTTCCGCTATGTAATAAAAAAAAAAAATCTTATAATAGCAATGAAGTTATATTTGCTATTTGCTTAGCATTTGGGTGAGAGGTCGGTTGCTTCGAATCCTAGAACTTCCCTTAAAAAAATTATTAAAAAAAAATATTTGTGCTTCATGCCTTATATACAGGTAATAAGGGATATTTAAGTTTTGTAGTTTGCGCGAGTAGTATACAATTAAATAAACCACTTTAACGTTCATAGTTTAAGCGTTAGTTAAAATAATTTTCAAGTTCAAAGTTTTCAAGTAATTATTATATTTTTGTCTTTAGGTCACGGAGAATGTAATCAACGTGGATTACAACACGAAATTGGACATCAAGGATTCGGTTCGCGCTATGACCGGCACATACCGTATCCTAGCTACCAACGAACACGGCAAGGACGAAGCTGAAGTCGAGATCACAGTACTGTCCTCGCCAAGCAAACCTGGTGGTCCACTAAAGGTTACAGATGTCACAAAGAACGGATGCAAACTGGCGTGGAAGAAGCCGGAAGATGATGGCGGTAAGATAGTACTCTAACATTCTTTGAAGCTGTGTTAAACTTAAAATTAAAGCAGTTAATAATTGAGGCCGTTAGAGGCAGAGTTACTTAACTGCAATTTTATGACTTGACTTATTTATATTTTTATAGTCTACAAATGTTTTTCCAGAGCACAGTGGCTGAAAATTGTTAACATAATTCTTACACAAATAATAGGACAATTTCATTATCGCTTTAGTTAATTGCGCATTTTAATTTTCCACCTTACTGAACATCATTTGTTTTTGATTAGGTCACTATGCCCCTAGCAGCCTCAATTGAACTTGTTATTTAAATCTTTTAAACAAGACAACTAATAGAAATAATTGATTAGTAGCGCTAAGGGCGTGATATAGGTCGTTCTAAGTTTGTTACGATTGTAAAATTAAAAAAAATATATGATCCCAACGTTTATCTTATTGAAAAATTGTATCTTATCCAGGTAAACCCGTAACCGGGTATGTGGTTGAAAAGTTAAACAAAGCAACCGGCCGGTGGGTGCCTGTTGGCAAGACTGATGACACAGAAATGGATATCAAGGGATTACAAGAGGGAGAAGAGTACGAGTTCAGGGTTAAGGCAGTCAACGATGAAGGAGAGTCTGAACCTTTGAAGACAGACCACTCGATCATCGCCAAGAATCCATACGGTAAGAAATACAATTTAAACTTGACAATCTTTTCATAAGAGACTCTGTAATAAATCTACTTACTGTAGCTTGTACTACTTATACTATAGCTTAAACAACTTTTGCACCGCAGGTATGTTTAATTTAAAAATGTTGTATTAATTTTAAAACATTACAGCAACATTATTATTAAGTTTGATGTGATTTGATGTTTTATTTGTGAAATTATAAAGAAGATTTATAATTTCAGAACTGCGAAGCATTTGATTATCCAATAAGAACGAATCATTGTTGTTGTAGTTTAAAGTAAAATTAAAAAGTTTAAATCCTTTATTCAAGTAAAAGTAAAGTATAAGATCACAGCATAACTTAAGTAAATGATCGTATCGCCTTACCACCTCAGATATTCCTGGAAAGCCATCCGTCCCGACTATTGATGACTGGGATGTAGACCGCGTGGACTTGAAATGGGAGGCGCCCAAGAACACCGGTGGTGCACCCATTACTGGTTACATTATTGAGAAGAAGGACAAGTTTGGAACTTGGCAAGAAGCACTTGTCACTACGGTAAGCGAATGTTCAAAAGACTTAGATATGGTTACATAAGCTTCCGGTTAACTTGATGAAAGGTGAAACGTCAGCCACATAACATCTCAAACAAAATGCGCTGTTGATCTATATTGACGATTAAGCTTCGCGAGATTAAACTTCCCAGTTCTCTCATCTTCGGGCGGTAGTTCGTGATTTCGACGGACGGAATTTCGATAGTCCTCCTACCTCTCTCTATGACCTCTATCTTGGCTTAGAGGCAGTTCAAATTCATTAGATACATGTTGGACCTGGTGAGGATCGAATCAAGGCTCAAAATTTATTAGCAATGCATACGTTGCTTTCATTCGACTAAGGAGCTTCTTAAGATATATAAAAAAAGCAAAGACACTTATATAGCAAATGTGTACATTCTAGCAGTAAAATGCGCTAAGGAATCAGACATAAAGAGGTCTGAATATTTTCACAGACACCAGAATGCAAAGCCCGTGTGCCAGATCTAAAAGAAGGCAACACGTACCAGTTCCGCGTGAGAGCTGTTAACAAGGCGGGTCCAGGAGAACCGGGCGAGCCAACTCAA
Organism: Leptosia nina; assembly: GCA_963661955.1. Classification (NCBI taxonomy): domain Eukaryota; kingdom Metazoa; phylum Arthropoda; class Insecta; order Lepidoptera; family Pieridae; genus Leptosia; species Leptosia nina. The sequence goes on from CAVLEF010000008.1 coordinate 8,355,199, forward strand.
CCACATCTTGCTAAGGCCCGATTCTGTAAGTACTTGTGTAGTTAATGTAGCCCCAAATTCTGGTATGGTACACTAGGTACCGGACATTGATAACCTTAACGCCAAAAGGACGTAAGTAATATATATTTAGTAGAATCTATCACGCTTTGTCTGCTTGAAGTAGGAAATTAAAACACAAAGTTTGTGGTTTACGTGAGTTATGCACATTGAAAACACTTGTAACGGTTTAAAACACCAAATATATTAGTTAACATTATCTATTTATCGTTGTACTTATCGTTTCGGATGCTTAGAAACAGCTATGGTCACGGAAAAGGTGTTTCATTTAAATGTGAAGAACTATTCGTGTAACATACGAACAATATTCAGCTAAGTTTTTTTTTATTTATTTGTAGTACTAAAGGAATATGTGTTAATAGTTGTTGTATTAAACGTAACACTTTTTACCGTTTTAAACGCCGCATCTATTTATTTATGAAAATGTTCATCAATCTCGCTACTTAGTCACTGCAGATAAACATCAATGGCATACCTAATCAAATCAATATTAGATACTGTCTATAGTTTACGCGAGTAGTGCACATTTAAATAAAACACTTGAAAGGTTTAAAACGCGATATATTTGTAAAAATCATTTTCAAATAAGTTTAACTAATATATCGCGTTTTAAACCGTTTCAATATTAGTTTTAATTCTTATTCATAAAAAAATAATTTATCATTCAACAGTGAAACCGCATATCAACCGCGACAAAATGGTCGCCATACGAGTCCGGGCTGGAACCACCATTAAGTTGGATGTCGATATCAAGGGTGAACCTCCACCGACGAAGACCTGGAAGTTCGCAAACAAGGTTTGTAATAAGACTCTTTTTACGATTATCTTTACCACTATGAAACTGAAGAGTTTGTTTGTTTGAAGACGCTAATCTCAGAGAGTACTAGTTCGAATTGAAACAATATTTTTGTTGGGTCGAAATGTTATTGGCTATAAAACATCACAATGCCACCGATAGGAACGAAGATACAGATGACAAAATGTGGTACGCGGATGATGTCGCGGATATAGCTAGTTTATTTATATATATACGAATAAGTACTAGTATCCTTTACAATTTTATCACCTTATAATTGAATGCTTTAATCGTTTTTCTCATGACTATATAAAAAAAACATTTACTGTCTCTTTTAAATATTATTGTCGTTTTGTAAGAAAAATTGCCTTATTTCGATTCAAAATGTAAGTTTACCACATAAATAATGAACAAATAATTGTTCTTAAAAAGCAACCAAAAGAAATAATGAGTCGTAGATATAATAAAATGGATACTAAAGAGTTCAATTTTAACTTTATTTTTTCAGGTCATAGAGAACGGGCCTGGCGTGAAATTGGAAAATGAAGACTACAACACCAAGCTTCAGATCTCTGAGTCCTCGTGGAAGAACACTGGTATATACACGCTCAAAGCGGAGAATGATTCGGGTGTGGACGAAGCAACTGTGGAGATTACAGTGCTCGGTAGGTGGAAAAAAAATGATTCAAAATTCTTTACAATTAAGAAAGACACCTACCTATTTAAAGATAAGAGAAATTATCGGTATATCCAAAGTCATAAATAGCCGATAGCCCATCAGTCCTCCTACCCTCCATCATAAAGAAAGTAGTTGATCAGACAATTGTGTTCTAGTAGTCAGACAATAGTCTTCTACCCAAATGCGGATCCAGGGGGTAGGGGGAGGCTCATGGCCCACTGGATCCGCCCTTGGTTCTACTCGAGCGAAACATTTTATACACTATAATTTATATAATTAACTAAAAATAATGTCTTATATTACAGACAAGCCCGGTAAACCGGAAGGTCCCCTCGAGGTGTCCGATGTCCATGCAGAGCATGCGAAACTCTCATGGAACAAGCCAAAACACACTGGTGGTTTGCCACTCTCCGCATACATCGTGGAGAAGATGGACACGATTACCGGCAAATGGTCGCCGGCTGGTACCATCGATCCGGATACTACTGAGGCCACTGTTACTGGTGAGTAATTTGGGGCTTGGATTATAATTATTAGGGTTCCGTGAGCAAAAAGAAAAGTGTTACTATAACCACTTAAAAGAAAGTAGTTTGTAGTTTACCGAAACGAAACGCGTATTTTAATGGTTTAAAACGCCAAATGTTAACTAATTTACATGATCATTACATATTATATTGGGGACAACCTCCAAGTTCAGTCCACCCACGACCACGGCTGCTGCAAAGCATCCGAAACGTTTGTTAATGTTATTGACAAATTGATAGTACTACAGCATGAGGTTTCGGATGCAGCAGTCGTGGTCACGAGGATTACCACTGTTCCTAAGACCCTTCTATCCGTTTTTTATTAGGTATCTTATTTAGATGATGTGCGCGATAACAACTTATATTTTTAATTTAAAGTTTTAAAGATCGTTCATATAATATATTATTAATATCAATAGATAGACACTTACAATGCAAATAAGTTTCACGAATCTTAGTTGATAAATTTTTTGATGTTTTATAGATAATCTGACTTAACTGATTTATATCTCACGCTCATGTCTCTCTTACAGGTCTTGAGCCCGGTCACACATACCAGTTCCGTGTGAAGGCCCTTAACGAAGAGGGAGAATCAGAACCCTTGGAGACAGACCATGGCATTCTTGCTAAGAATCCGTACGACGTTCCGGCCCCACCAGGTCTACCGGACATCGTGGATTGGGATGAGAAGTCGGTGAAACTGAAGTGGGAGCCACCCATCAGAGACAACGGAGCACCAATTACTGGTTATGTAATTGAAGCTATGGACAGGGACCGCGGGGAGTTCGTCAAGGTAGGTCTTAGTCGTAGTTCTATTTCACTTTTCATTGCATCATTAGATGTAACTTTAACTTTGAGTTCAAATGAAGCATCAGATTTGGTTAACAAAAGTACCTTAGATTAGAAATCATGTATGATTTCCAGCGTTGAAGCGAGTTTATATTATCAGTATTATTAGTGTCCACACTTATGGCTTGGAACTTGAAGTATATTTACTTGATTTACGACGACGACGACGACGACCTGACATTGCGATAAATTTACTTATATATTTCACGTCTGAAATCAATAAAAGTGCTCTGTATTATCTCCTAACATGTTTTTAACATGCGGCTCCTGTCTAACATACTTTTTATACAGTTGAAAACGTTCGTAACGTAGTAATGAAATCGTGTCATTTTTTTAATATCCATAAACCCGATTACGTTTATTTAAAATCCTGTTGCACCAGATTTATAATTATTAAAAGCTATTGATTGTTCACAGATGGCTGAGGTCCACGGCAATGTCTGCCAAGGCACAGTGCCCAAATTGGAGGAGGGTAATCAATACCAATTCCGTGTGAGGGCCATCAACAAGGCGGGTCAATCTGAACCTTCTGAGAACACCAACTGGCACACCGCTAAGCCAAGATTCTGTAAGATTTTTGCAGTCTATAGATCGTGATAGTATTAAAATGAACTCTCTGCCAAACTGATCACTCAGTCAGATAATTTTCAATAGTAGGCGTTAAATTATGGAAAACCTTTGGATGGAAAGCTCACCAAACGTTAATTGGTCAAAAGAAAATTACAGCGTTTAAAAACTAATAGTATATAATATAAAGATTACGCGAGTAGTTCTCATTTGAAAAAAAAAACTTTTACGGTTTAAAACGCGATTAGTTGAACTTTTTGAAAATTAAAATAACTACTGCCCGACGTTTCGGATGCTTTGCAGCAGCCGTGATCGGGGAGAACGGGCGCCTTAGTTAAAATAATTTGGAAATAAGTTTAACTAACATATATCGTGTTTTAAACCATTAGTGTTTTATTTAATTACAAAGTTATTTATCTTGCGGTGATAAAACAAACGTAAAATTCACTTTGTGTTAAAGTTACTAAGTTTGTATATAAACTACTATAATATAATCTGTGAAATACTTACAGTGAAACCAAGAATCGACCGCACCAACCTCAATCCCATCACGGTAAAAGCTGGTCTTCCCGTGTCTTTGGATGTCAAGGTATTCGGTGAACCCCCGGCTACTGTCACTTGGCACTTCAACGGCCAAGAGCTCGCCAACCGTGAGAACTTGGAAATCATCAACGTTGACTACAATACCAAGTTTTTGATGATGAAGAGCAAACGCGCTAACAGTGGAAAGTATGTGATTAAGGCCAAGAATGAAGTTGGAGAGGATGAGGCTGAGGTGGAAATTCTTGTTGTTGGTAAGTAGCTGCTTTGATAAAAAAAAATCGTATAAAGAAGTATCAACTTAAAAAAACTTTTAAGTTAAACAAAGATTTAAAGATTACAAAAAAAGATTTGACATAATCACACAAGTTTTACTAGTGTAGTCCTTTCATTTGATACCCATATTGAAGGGTTAAGGAAAACTATTTAATCCGCCATTTTGTATCGGCGGCCATCTTGGATTTATAATGTTATTAATTATATTGTATTGTCATCTACATTAAATGTGTGTAAATAATTTCAGATAAATCTGACAATGGTGCTAAAATTTCAATTTCTAATTTTGACCCAAATAAATAAATTCCCTCCGGGTCGAGCTAAATAAAACCGTTTAAAAAGAACAAAATTCGTTTTGAACAGAGAAATGATTTGGATTCAAATTAACAAAATCTTAAGATGATATATTGTTTTGGTTCTATATATTAATTCTAATTATGTATTGGCCCTAATTTAACTTTGTAACCTTTTTTCTATAGGTAAACCATCCAAGCCAAAAGGTCCGCTGGACGTTTCTGACGTCACAAAGAACGGCTGCACATTGACGTGGCAGAAACCTGAAGATGACGGTGGTTCGCCGATTGAATACTATGAAATTGAGAAGCTAGATCCACTTACTGGTAAGTTAATGTTTATTATTTCTAAAATATCAATAACAAAACATTAAGTATTTGTTTTTTCATACATTTTTCTATGTCATGACAGTTGGGAACACAATTGAACACTGAACTAAAAAATTAAATATAGAAATTAAAAAATCTAATCTGATATCACTTATAACTATTATTATTGTATTATTTCATAACCAACCAAACAAACTGTAAAATTTACAGTTTATTTGGTTATATTTAATATATCGCGAGCTCACTCCATACATCATAGTAAATGTTCTTAAAGGGTACTTTTATGTGTTTGTGAAATCCCGTTTCCCCCTCGTGGGGCATGGGGCGAACACATTTCTGTGTCTGTATAATCGATCCTATTAACAGGCAAGTAGTTTATTAGATTTATGTGCCCTGCCTGACCATAACAATTTTTGTTTCCCTGGAATTCGAACCCAGGACCTCTCGCGTTTAACGCAATGCTAGGCAACACGTTTAACCAGTTGGCTTCAGAGGCGGTCTAACACTTTTATGTACTGCATTTATATAGCTAAAATTTAAAGCAGCTAAATATATCGTCTCTGTTTTCAGGCCAATGGATACCATGTGGTACAGCGAAGGACTGCAAAGCGAACGTGGCTGGTCTGCAAGAGGGCAAACCTTACAAGTTCAGGGTGAAGGCTGTTAACAAGGAGGGAGAATCTGAAGAATTGGAGACTGATAAGACAATTATTGCAAAGAATCCCTTCGGTACGTTATTTTTTTAGATTAGAAGTGAAATGGCTAGGATCCCATTAGATGGAACAACATAAAACCTTTTGTTCTCGTAAGACAAGTATTGAAGACCAACGTTTTTATTGTCTAACCCAAATAATATATTTTAGACGAGCCTGGCAAACCTGGCAGACCCGAACCCCGCAACTGGGATAAAGACTTTGTCGACCTGGAGTGGTCTGCGCCTAAGGACGACGGTGGTGCACCAATCACTGGCTACATCGTCCAGAAAAAAGAAAAGGGTAGCAGGTAAGATTTACATAACTTTATGTATATTGAATTTAGTTCTGTTGAAATGCGCTCGTTGATCTAACGATAGCTATATATGGCTTTAACCGGTCGTGGGTTCGACCCCCACTGGGGATCCATGATGTTCCTCGTCAATTTATAATTTTTCTGCAACATTCGGTAGAAATATTTCAATTCGATCCGAATAAAACCACCGTCCACATATGAAAAATCCGCACAGTTTCAGTGTCGATCTGTGCATTCCTAATATCCAAAACCAAAATGGGTCGATAGCACATATTGACGATATGGCTGGACCATTTTACCTTCATCAATGAACACCAAGATTATCTGTCATCTATAATTTAAAATACATCTTTCAGGACATGGACGGATTGTCTACGAACAACTGGCGATCGGCCAACTGGTCATGTCACAGATGTGGAGGAGGGCCACGAGTACCAATTCCGCGTGATCGCGCTGAACAAGGCTGGACCTGGCGAACCATCAGAGCCCAGCAAATCGGTCATTGCTAAACCTAGGTTCTGTAAGTATCACCTAAACAAATATAATCATTATAATAACCATCAAGTCGACAGCTATATTTAACCTTAACAAAAAACTGATAATTTATTTACTGCCTGTAGTTTTCCCGAGTTCACGTTGAAATAAAACACCTTTGACAATTGAAAACGCGTAATATATTAGTTAAATAAGCTAATATATTTCGCGTTTTAAACCGTCAAAAGTGCTTTATGTAACAATGACTTATTTGTCATAGAATCTAACAACTAAAATAAATATTTCTATTTAATTATTATAATTCAAATAGAATATTTTTAAATTTATCAAATAATTATAAATTCACTAAATTATAACAGTATATTAATTTATGATACATTATCAATGAGATGATACTATATGGAACTAATCTTTTAGTGGCCCCACACATCGACCGAAAGAACTTACAAAAACGCAAGATCAAACTCGGACAGACACTCAAGTTTGAAGCCGACGTCAAGGGTGAGCCCGAACCGGCCATCACCTGGACTCTCAATGAGAAAGTTCTGAAAGCTGACGAGCGACTTAAGATCGACAACCAGGACTACCACACATCGTTCACACTGCAGAAAGTCACTAGAGCTGACGGTGGGAAATACACAGTGACTGCTAAAAATGATAGTGGCGTTGACACGGTTGAGATTGAAGTTATGGTTGTTAGCAAACCTGCTAAACCAAAGGGACCCCTCAAGGTTAGTAAAAAATTCTACAAAGCCAGTAGTAACAATACAAAATATATTTAAGAGCCAATTTTATATTTAAATAAAACACTTTAACCGTTTAAAACGCGATATATATTAGTAAAACTTATTTGAACATATTCACATACTTATATCACATACGGCCCGACGTTTCGGATCCTTTTTCGAAAAATACCAACTGCAAGCGAACAGATGGCGCTGGCGTAAACGTTTTTACATTGACGTCAGAGAAACGCTCCATCTTTAGTCTCCCCGTGACCACGGCTGCTGCAAAGCATCCGAAACGTCGGGCCGAAGTTAAAAATAATTTTCAAATAAGTTTAACTAATATATCGCGTTTTAAACCGTTAAAGTGTTTTATTTAAAAACCCGTCATAATACAAAATGTATTTTGAAACCAATTTTATTATTAAATTTTTCCCAGGTATCTGACGTAAAAGCGGACGGCTGCAAGCTTAAATGGGAAGCGCCAGAGGACGATGGTGGTGAACCTATCGAAAATTACGTGGTAGAGCGTATGGACACAGAAACCGGTCGCTGGGTTCCTGTTTGTACCACCAAGACCCCTGAGGCTGATGTTACAGGATTGAATGAGGGCAAGGACTATCTGTTCCGGGTAAAGGCCGTTAATCCGGAGGGCGAGAGTGAGCCGTTGGTTACTGAAACGGCTACGACTGCCAAGAATCCCTATGGTAAGTTATTTATTGATAAATATAAGGGACGCAACAGAACAAAAGTTTCAGATTCTACTAGATCTACATTGATGAAAACTTATTTTTACATCCTATCTGTACGCGAGTAGTGCATATTTGAATAAAACACCAACGGTTTTAAACGCAGACGGAACATATGGCGCTAGCGTAGCAGTTTCTTACTTTGACGTCAGAGACACCCTCCGTCTTTAGTCACCCTGACCACGGCTGCTGCAAAGCATCCGAATAGTCGTGTCGTAGTTAAAAATAGTTTTTTATATAAATCGCGTTTTAAACCGTTAGAGTGTTTTATTTAAATTATTTTTACATGATTTAATTAAACATGCAAGATTGAGATATGTAAATGATAAACCATCTGATCTTTTGCTATGATATATGGCTAGTAAAGTAGTATTGTATGTAGATATTTAGTGATACAAGTAGTATATATAATATTATTTATTTACATCATTAATGAAATTTTATAATCCTATACTTTTTTGTTATGCCAACATATCGGAGTAGAATGGTAAGGAGTAAATTGTACTTTATTTTTAATATTGCGATCCTTATTATATTGTGGTAATACAGGCGAACCAGATGCTCCTGGCAAACCGGAATTCAAGGACTGGAGCGCGAACCATGTAGACCTAAAATGGGAGAAACCTGCCAACGACGGTGGTGCACCCATTACGGGGTATATCGTGGAAAAGAAGGACAGGGATACCGGCAAGTGGGTGAAGGCCGTTGAGGTGAGGTGTTGCTTAATTCACTTTTTTTTATAAATAGAAGAGAAAGAATATTCTCTTCTTTTTATCATTCATACAAAATTATTAAACAGGTCACTTTCCTCTTGTAGAGAATGGACATACATTTTTTTGTTCGACTGATTGATTTTATTTACACTACTACAAATTCCTAACAGACTTCTATCCCTGTCCGATCGAAACTATTATGTACTGTCTGTAATTTATTTACTTGAGGAATACACATTTAAATGAACGACTTTAACGGTTTAAAATGTGATTTATATTAGTTAAACTTATTTGAAAATTATTTCAACCACGGCCCGACGTTTCGCCAAATACCATCTTCGACGCAACAGATGGCGCCAGTCTCGCAGTTTCTTACTAGACGTCAGAGACACCATGTTTAGACTCCCTTTGACCACGGCTGCTGCAAAGTAACCGAAACGTCTGGCCATAGTTAAAATACGTTTAACTAATAAATGTCGCGTTTAAAACCGTTGTGTTTTATTTAAACGAAACTATTATGGCCAATGTATGTTATATGAATAGTGAATAGTGATTTGAATCTAAAGTTTTTGCGTCTGTAATCAAGCAATGCTAATCAATGTAAGCACGGAGCCTCTCAGTTTAAAGACACGCTTAAATTCTAGGTACCCGGCAACAAGACAGATGCCCGTGTACCGGATCTGATAGAAGGAAAGACCTACCAGTTCCGAGTGAAGGCTGTCAACAAAGCCGGTCCCGGCAAACCTTCGACTGCCACAGACAACCTTCTTGCTAAGGACAGATTTGGTAAGAAATAGAAACAAGTATTGCATGTACGCGAGTATACATTCGAATAACTTTTAACGGTTATAAACGCAACATCTCTAGCTTTTGTAAAAAAAGTTCATTTACTTTGCGTTTTGAACCCTTAAAATTGTTTTATTTAAATAAGCTATATTAATATCAACAAGATTATTCTCGATAAGTCTCTGCTATATCAACAAAATTTGACGAGCAATGTCGTTTATCAATGTCCTAATAATTATATGATTTGTTTTATAGCTCCACCACGTATAGATCGCACTAACATGCGCGATCTTACATTGAAGGCTGGACAAAATATTAGATTGGATATCAAGGTCACGGGTGAACCTGCCCCAACAAAGACCTGGTAAGCAAACATAAAATTTGGGATTCCAGGATCCAAGGATCTAAAATTGACCATGTTTTTTATACCTTTATAAATTAAAAATCGATTATAAATAAAAAACAATTACGACACGGGTAGGACTTGAACCGGCGTGCACGGCGTTTCGTGTTGTTGAGCTACCGTGTCCTACAAGTAATCGTAAATTTTTTTAACCGTTTGATAATGCACCTCCCGGAATTTTTTGACAATTTATAATCGATTCTTAATTTATATAGTGTCATAATATGCAATAACATGTTAAAAATAATAAACTATTCAATATCTTTTTTAACTCCACTAAGGTATTTTAGGATTTTCTTTAAAAGCCCTAAAGCTCAAAATTACATTTGAAAGAAAGGACTAGAACTTATTTTAATTCCACTATTAAGCATTATTTTTTCTGCCCCTAGGTTCCACAACAAAGAGCGCCTATCTACGCGAGATGATCTATCTGTAGACGTAGAAGACTACAGAACCAAATTGTCCGTTGTGGTAGCCTCTAGGAAGCACAGTGGTACTTATGTCCTCAAAGCTGAGAACAGCAGCGGAAAGGACGAAGCCTCCATTCAAGTGATTGTTTTGGATGTGCCTGCTAAACCTGAAGGACCGCTGAAGGTAAATTTATAACCATATATTTTGTATGGTGATGGTGTTATTTATGACAGATGTTTGTCACAGTAAATGTTATAATATCGTGGTGATAATTTTGAAGTTATCAGATATTGATGTGAAAAACAACAAGAAAATCGTAGGTATTATTTATTATCTGTATATTTCTCATGAAATACTCAAAACTCGACTTTACATTACTATTCGTATTAAAGTTTAAAGATATAATAAAAACAAAAAACGATACAAAATCACTTAAGGATACTATACAATCAAAAATCGTTAAAAAAATAAAATTCAGTTAAGCATTACGCCTTTTGTACATATTAATCGATACATAAGTAATCGAACTGAGAATTGTCAATTGTCAAATTTATTGTCAAACAATACTTAACGTAAAAAGTAAACAACTTCAAGACCGGCAACATCTAAAATTATTATTTTCTTCGTTCATGTTGACTAAGATATATTTAGTGTTGTATAAACATAATCGACGTGAGTTACCCTACCATTTCTGTAAAAAAAAATTTTTGAAAATGACCACATCATATTATTTATCAATTCCAGATATCTGACGTACATAAAGAAGGTTGCACACTGAAGTGGAACGCGCCTCTTGATGATGGTGGCGCGCCGATTGATCATTACCTTGTGGAGAAGCTTGATACAGAAACCGGAAGATGGCTCCCAGCTCTCAAGACCAAGGAGCCAAAAGCTGAGGTCGAGAACTTAGTTCCTGGACATGAGTACAAGTTCAGGGTTTCTGCTGTTAATAATGAGGGTGTCTCTGAACCATTGGAGGGAGATCACTCCATCATTGCCAAGAATCCATTTGGTAAGTTTTCTATATAAAAGCTTATGTATGTACTTAGTTGTGGTAGACAATTAATAAAAAATCGTAATATACTTTTGATTTACTTGGTTTGCCTAAATTATGAATTTGGCATTAGTCTCATTGCTTTTTAAATGGTTACAGATGAACCAGGCAAACCAGGAACTCCGGAAGTTGTTGACTGGGACAAAGATCATGTGGACCTCAAGTGGCAGAAGCCCCTCAAAGATGGTGGAGCACCCATTACTGGTTATATCATTGAGAAGAGGGAAGTCGGCTCTCCCAAATGGGTTAAAGCTTGTGAGGTCAGTCTATGAAATATTTCTGTAAGGAAGCAGAGGCTTGCATTTTTTTATGTATTAATTTAGATAGATCCACTAACGATGTATTGTTAATGGGGAAATGGGTGAAATAGTTAGCTGATGGTTTGGACTGATTACCCAGCCTTCTACACATTCTACAAAATAATAATATAAATTTACATGCTACGTATATATTACTGTTCCTTAAAAGTCATTTTTTAACTGAAATTAAACAATTGAAGGTTGTTATAAGCGAGTGTATAATAAGGAGTACATAGTTTGGCACAAATCTTAATTAATCTTGACTAATAAACCAGAGTATTACAAGTATTCAAGTTTCAATTTAAGATATTATTATGATTACTAATACAACAAAAGAACCTAAACAATAACTTTGCATATATTTTTGGGTGAAATACAAAAATACAAATTATTAACCCTAAAGGTATTATGGAGGTTAGTAAGCCTAAAAAAAGGGGAATTAAAAGCAAAACAGTTCTACAAAGGGGGGTTGATGGTGAGCTATGGGCTTTCTTGGGTATCTAATGGGATATATATATTTGTTTCTTTAAGTATTTTCTTAGGCAACTCCTTATTTGTACTTATTTTCATATAAATATTATATAATATAAGTAAAATGTTCTGATTATGTAGCATATTTGTTATTTCTTCATGTGTAGGTTGGACCTAATGATAACGAGAAAGCTACAGTTGGTAACCTCGATGAAGGCACTGAATACGAATTCAGAGTTAGAGCAGTAAATGAAGCTGGACCCGGAGAGCCAAGCGATGCAAGCAAATCTGTGACATGCAAGCCACGAAGATGTAAGTTTTGCCATGTGTTAAAAAAACGTTATGATAGCACGTTAGTTAAGAGGTTTTTAATGAAACCACCACGTGGGAAGCACATTTATGTATCCATTGCACTGAACAAGTTAATTTTTTATTTATTTATTTAATAACATAGCAATAAACAATTTATTGTTTCTCGGAGATTCAAACCTAGGTAGTTATATGCTTCAATGGAAGGCAACCAGATTAACTTAGCTATTGATCTTTTTTCTTATTCCTAGATGTTAACGGTTATAACAATTAAAACAAATTAGAAAAATGCAAACAACAATTATACAAGCCATTTAATTTGATTTTGTATTGATGTCTTGGCCACATAATTTTTTTTTTTTTTAAAAATGAATCATGAAATGAATTCAAAATTTTTATTGCCCTCTTATAACATTAACTGTAAATAAGTAGTGAATTGCAAAAATTAATAATATATAAATAATAAATAGATAACAAATGCCAATCGGTACCAGTCTGAGTTGTGCTGCTGAATGCAAGTCATACTCAGCAGCGCTGATTTTGTTACTTTACTTAAGTTGTTTAGTTGGTTACTAACAGTTTTCAATATAAATTACAGTGGCACCGAAGATCGATCGTCGTAGCCTGCGCACGATTAAAGTTCGTGAGGGTGAACCGATCTCATTGGATGTTAAGGTCTCCGGTGAACCACCACCAGATGTTACATGGTCTCTTAACGGCAAGATGGTCACCAGCGGCAATGGACTCAAATGTATGTACAATTTTGAATAATCATTTACAGACATTTATGACATACTAGCTGTGTCAGCGACTTTGTACGCATAATAGTTGTGTTGAACAGTTTTTGTATAATTAATAAATATTGTTTCATATGTTATAGTGGTTAATGTGCCTTACTTGAGCAAGTACCAACATTCGAGTCCACGTCGCAAGGATTCTGGCACATACAAGATCCAGGCTATCAACAAGTACGGATCAGACACAGCTGAAGTTGAAATTACTGTCGTTGGTAAGTTTTTGTTTTTTTTTCTGCGTGGAATGGAGGATAAAGAGTTAATACTAGCTGCATAATAAAATAAGAATGATTTGACTGTACGAGTCGTACGCTTTCAGTTAAAACACGTTTAACGGTTTAAAAACGTGTCCATGGCTGCTGCAAAGCATTCGAAACATCGAACCGTAGTTACAATGATTTGTAAATAAGTTTAACTATTACATTTCGTATTTTAAACCGTTAAAAGTGTTTTATTTAAATCATTAGATGTTAAGCGTTTCTCGAACCTAGTAATTACGATGGACGCAGACCTTAAAATCCTTAATAACTAAATTATTACTATTGTATTTAAGTTCATAATTGTTTTATTTAAATTATCACCTTTACATACGATTTATAAAGATTTAATTTTTTGCGCAGGTAAGCCAGACAAACCAGAAGGCCCGCTCGAGGTGTCGGACATCCACAAAGAAGGATGCACGCTGAAATGGAAACGGCCCAAGGACGACGGTGGTGAACCAATCGAAGCCTACCTGGTCGAAAAGTTCGATACAGAAACTGGATCATGGTTGCCAGTTGGCAAGACCATTGGAAATGTACCTGAAATGGAGGTACGTAATGCGCTTTAAATTAAAAATACGGTGACATCAATATTAATTTTGTGATTGTACGTTTTACACATATGGGTAAATCCTATTTTTCCCCTTGGGGCGTGGTGCATCCACATTTTTGTATCCGTTTCACTACTTTGTGCCTTGCCGACCGAAATCATATATTGTTGCCCGGGGATTCGAACGCAAAGCCCTTTTGAGCTTTTAGGCCATTCTAAGTAACACGTTAGGTCATTTAGTTACAGAGTAAAAAGGGCGGGTAGAGGATTATTTATCTAATTATACAAAATAAAACATAAAAAATACTCTGGCTGCAGACTTAGCAGTTTGCTGAAACACGCAATTAAAAAGAAGCTATGCTTTTAAAATATGAGATTAATTTATATTTACACACACCAAATATAGTTGTTTTAAACGCGATACATATATTACAACCCGCCGCTCCTTTTCTACAGCAGTATTCACAAGAGATAATAAAACTCCATTGCTATTGTATTAAAAAGGATTTTTTTTCTATGTAAGTACATATTATTAAAATATATTTACAGGTTGATGGATTAATTCCTGGCCACGAGTATAAGTTCCGCGTGAAGGCCATTAACAAGGAAGGTGAATCTGAACCACTGGAGACCTTCGGACCCATCGTCGCGAAGGATCCGTTCAGTAAGTTATTTCATCTTTATTTCTAATAAGAAAGAAATGGTAAGTTGACGGTGCATCTTATTTAGATGTTAAGCTCGTGGGTCTTATTCTGTTAAAAAGTGACTTGTATTATGGATTATCAGTTAATTAAAATCATGCAAAATTCATTTTATATATACAAGCATCAAAAAAACTCATTCATACACTCTTGCGCATACGCAGGCACACACGTATACACACATCATTCTAACATATCATTTCAAATTTGTAACTTATATTATATAGCCATGTAAAATGTTATTTCAATTGTAATTTATTTTCTTTTTAGGCTGTTGTAAACACGAATACTAAATAGAGAACGCGTGAGAAATAAATTTTGATAACTAATATATATCTATCAGCCCATTCAAACGTGTTTACATAAAACATCGGAAATATTCGGACTATAACTATTATGAATTGATTTTTTTAAATTACATTTCGGGGAATGTACATGTATATGTTGTAAACATTCGACGATGACGTGTAGGACACGGTATCACAATTAGTTAGAGCAACAGCACGGGATGCTGTGGATGCCGGTTCAAGTCCTGCCCGTGTCGTATTTTTTTTTTCAATTAAAAATGGATTTTTAATTTATATAGTTTAATCATGTGCAACAACATGTGAAAATATTAAAGCTTTCAAAAACAGTCTTGGTTAAAACCTACATACAGTTGAATTGACGAATTTTTGACCATTGCAGCCACTCCAGACGCTCCATCCGCACCAGTACCAGATGACTGGTCTGCCAACCATGTGGACCTCAAATGGGAGCCGCCCGTATCAGATGGAGGTTCACCTGTTATTGGTTACATCGTAGAGATGAAAGACAAGTACAGTCCACTTTGGGAGAAAGCAGTTGAGACGCACACACCAAATCCAGCTGCAACTATTAATGGGTAAGGCTTTTAATTTTAAGCAACAGCGTATCTGTTTTACTTTCCATCAAAAGTCTGTGCTCTGTCATAAAAAAGGGGGCTTCATCTGGAAAATCTGGTTATCAAATGGCTGGTGTGCATGTGGCATTCATATTATTCATTCGTAAACAACGGGTCACGAGTTCGATCCCCACAAGTTCCAAGAAGTTTCTACTCAATTTATAATGTTTCTAAAAAATTTTGGACTTTGTCTGGAAATATGGAAATAAAGTGGTACGGAATTTTCCATCCATGTCGCGAACCATCGTCCACAAGTGGAAAAGCCGTGAAATTTTATCATTCGGTTTTAGTCTGTGAATATCCGAATAACCTAAACCCATTGGTGGATAGCGCATCTTGTTGAGATATTATATGGTTGGAGTATTACACCTTCCATCCACTGAAACCCATAAAAAAGAAGTGCTTGGAAATAACATTAAAAAGATCTTAATAGACGCCTAACATCTTTATTTTCACTTCCAGCTTAATAGAGGGCAATGAGTACCAATTCCGAGTCATTGCAATCAACAAAGCTGGACAGAGCAAACCGTCTGAAGCGAGCAAGAACTTCGTGGCGAAACCTCGCTTCCTCGCTCCCAAGATTGACAGGCGTTACCTTCGTGACGTCACCCTTTCTGCTGGATCTACGCTGAAGCTGGAAGCTGCAATAACTGGAGAACCAGCTCCAGCAGTAGAATGGAGGTGAGGATTTTATTTAAACTAATAAATATAGCTGTAAAGTTAACGCTTATCTGAGAAACTAATAGTTCGAATAAAAAAAATATTTTTGTATTGGTCAGTGTTTATCGAGGAAGGCTAAACGCGCTGTGATTAATAGGAACAAAGAAACAGGGGGACATGTGGAAAAATCTCGGTTCTCGTTGTATTTACGGCGTTTAAAAAAATTTAAAACGTGTAAACGTGTAAAAGTTTAAATATATTAGTTTTACTTATTCGAAAGTTATTATAACCACAGCCCGACATTTCGGATGCTTGACAGCAGCTTTCATCACGGGGAAACTCCGAAATGTTGAGCCGTAGTTAAAATAATCTTCAAATAAGTTTAACTAATGTTATTCGCCGTTTAAACCAGTAAAGTGTTTTATTTAAATATGGCGAAATAGCAATTTCAGACAAAATTGGTCAAATGCGCCCCTAGTAGCAGCACCTACTAGAATCTAGTTATATGGCCTTAACTTAAAAAAAAGATTGTAAACTAGGTTTAAGCTAGCTTTTCAAAATGGCCGCTAAAACCTTAACCATTGTGTAACATAAACATTGTTGTAATGTATGCCTCTTGTTAATATAGATACCAGAATATGCCACTCCGTCCATCGAAGGCAGTCACCATCGATTCACCAGACTATTTCACCAAGCTTAGTGTAAGACCCGTAAGGAGAGACGATTCGGGCGAATATACCGTCACAGCTGCCAATTCAAGCGGGAAGGATACTGTTACCATCAACGTGCTGGTCACTGACAAGCCGAACAAGCCCGAAGGTCCTTTGCAGGTGGGTCTTTGAGTCTAAATCTTAAAAAGTCGGTAGCGCATTTTGTTGCTATTTATGGCTGGAATATTTCACCTTCCATCAGGTAAAACCCTTGTCTTCGCTCGCCTTTATGGCTTGTCTGTTCTTTTCTAAGATATAATAGGGCTACAGCATACCAAGTTGACCAAGAAGACAAGTATTTTTAATTTAGAACCAATTTAAAGTTTTAAATAAAAACACGTTCCTTTTAGATTTCCGATGTCCACAAGGACGGCGCAACGCTAAAATGGAAGAGGCCGAAGGACGATGGTGGTGCGCCAATCGAATATTACCAGGTCGACAAACTGGACACCGAGACTGGGGTCTGGGTGCCATGTGCTAGATCTGATGAGCCTAGTAAGATTTTCATCTTCTTTTAATGCCCTTTTAAATGGAAGAAGTGCAATTAAGCCCGTTTGTTTTCAGAATGCGACGTCACTGGGCTTACACCAGGCAAGGAGTACAAGTTCAGGGTATCCGCGGTCAACTCTGAAGGAGAGTCTGAACCGCTGGTCTCCGAGACTAGCATTGTCGCTAAGAACCCATACGATGAACCTGGTAAGTAAAACTATTAAAACTGGTTGAATTTTTTTGCTGATTTTCTTACTATATCAAAATAGTACTTATGTTCAATTTATAATATTATATTATCAGTTCGTATTACAACCACGAAATTATTGTCTTTAGTTGCGAGTAGTACATATTTAAATGAAACACTTCTGACTGTTTGAAACGCGAAACCTTAGGACTCGACGTTTCGTCGTACTTATTAAACATAAATTACTGAATAATCTTCGGTTTATAACCCCGTGTTCCATAGTGTTTTATTTTCCTATTTGATTTTACTATTGGAATTTTTTTATGCAGGTGCACCAGGAACTCCATCCGTCACCGATTGGGACAAAGACCACGTGGACCTTAAATGGACTCCACCGAAAGAAGACGGTGGGGCACCTATTGAGGGTTACATTGTGGAAAAGAAGGATAAGTTTGGAAACTGGGAGAAAGCATTGGAGGTACCCGCTGATAAGACCACATGTACAGTACCTGATCTTATTGAAGGGCAGACCTATGAGTTCCGGTAAGTATTTATGGAACTTAAGGATTTGTAGTTACAGAAAGTTTTATACAAACAAGAAGTAAGCAGAGGAAACACATTTTTGTTGTTTACTTATGGCGAGCTACCCTATTTTTTGGCAATTTGTCTTATTTGTATTTCTGACTCAATTCTTTTATTTCGTATTTAAATTCCAGTGTACGTGCTGTCAATAAGGCTGGCCCGGGTGTACCAAGTGACAGTACACACCCAATTGTCGCCAAACCCAGAAATTTGGCGCCAAAGATTGACCGGACCAATCTTATTGATGTTAAGATCAAGGTCGGACAGAAGTTTGCGTTCGATGTCAAGGTAAGATGTTTTCCTTTAAAAAATTAAACGGTAACCTAACCACCTTAAATCTCTACTAGACGCTGTTGACCAATTTTGGCTTTGAATATTTGGAAATCCACAGATTGTAATCACAAAACAATTACAGTTTACAATTTAGTATTCAGATTTCCAGACCAAGAACGCCATGTTTTGTAAAAACCATAAATTGATTATAAACTATTATTGTTTTGTCATAACGTATCATACATAACGTAGTTAGACATATATGTTTTACATTAAGTCATACAAGCTATCATCAGACAAGCCCGTAAAATGTTTAATATTGTGTTTTTCACCCTAAGGTATCTGGGGAACCTATGCCCGAAACCAAATGGTTCCTTGGCAAAAGGGAAGTTAAATCAGGCGGTGATGTCAAAGTACAGCATTCTGATTACAACACCAAGATTACTTGCAAGGCGGCAAGACGAGGTGATAGTGGAAAATACACAATCACCGCTGAGAACAGCAATGGAAAGGACGTCGCTGAAGTTGAAGTTATTGTTTTGGACGTGCCTAGTCCACCCGGAGGTCCACTCAAGGTTTGTACAAATCTCGTAATAATTCTTTATTTACTATGTTCATGTTGATCTGACCCTTCAGTAACAATATTAATGACTAATACTTACAGGTATCCGACGTGCACGCCAATGGTGCCAAGCTGTCTTGGAATCCACCAGCAGACGATGGCGGTCAGCCTATTGATAAATATATTGTAGAAAGAATGGATGAAGCAACTGGAAGATGGGTTAATGCTGGCGAAACCGATGGCCCCGCTACCAGCCTAGAAGTTGATGGACTACAGCCCGGACACAAGTACAAGTTTAGAGTTCGCGCTGTTAACAGGTCGGTTTGAGAAATAGCATAATTGATATTGTTCAAAGTAGGATACGAGTATTGTAGAATTAGTTGTTATAATTGAAGTATTCGCACGCTTAGTATTAGAGTGACCTAACTCAAATATTGTAGTAAAATTAGATTTATCTGCACTGACATTACTATAATAACGCCATCATCAGTTTTATACGATTTGCCAAAAAAGTGTTTTTTTTTTTAAATAGGTCACTGTAATACTAAGCGTGCATATTGTAAACAATACTACAATAACTAAAAGTTAAATTATGCAATATAATAATTAATTTATCTTTCAGACAAGGCAAATCGGAACCGTTAACAACACCACACGCAACTGAAGCCAAGAATCCGTTCGATGTTGCAAGCAAACCTGGAACACCAAAGATTAGGGACTTTGACAGAGACTTTGTTGAACTAGAATGGACCCGTCCAGAGAGTGACGGCGGAGCTCCTATTACTGGATACGTCATTGAAAAGAAGGATAGATTCGCACCAGATTGGGAAGAATGTGCCCAGGTAGTGTTTAAAAAAAATAACTTAAAACGAAAATTAGAATTCTCGGATACTGTTCGCAAATTTTAACGCTTACATTACTTGTTTTCTTTACAGATTGAAGGTGATGTAACATCCGGAAAAGTACCTGATCTCATTGAAGGCAATACTTACGAATTCAGAGTACGTGCTGTTAACAAAGCTGGTAAAGGAGAACCTAGCGACGGAACGGCACCACATCTCGCAAGACCCAAAAACCTTCCACCGAAGATCGATAGAAACTTCATGTTTGATATTAAGATTAAGGTTGGACAAAACTTCGAATTGGATGTTCCCGTTATTGGCGAGCCCACACCTACAAAAGAATGGATTCATGAGGACAATCTCGTATTTAACAGCGATAGGGTGAAAATTATTAACGATGACCACTCCACAAAGATCAGGGTCGTTGATGCAAAACGCGCAGACACAGGTTCCTACACGCTTAAAGCCAAGAATATTAACGGTACGGATTCTGCCACAGTAAAAATTCTGGTTATGGACGTACCCACAGCGCCCGAGGGTCCATTGCGTGCAGATGATATCACCAAGAGTGGCTGTTCACTCAGATGGAGGCCACCAAAAGACGATGGTGGTTGTGAAATTACTCACTACGTTGTTGAAAAAATGGACCAAGAAAATCTACGATGGATTCCAGCTGGAGAAGTTCAAGGCTGTCATATTCGTATTGACCATTTGATTGAAGGACACGACTACAACTTCAGAGTCCGTGCGGTCAATAAGCAAGGGGAATCTCAGCCATTGGTCGGCCAAGAGCCGATTACCGCTAAAGATCCCTATGGAACACCAGACAAACCTGGAACTCCAGTGGTTAAGGATTGGGACAAAGACCATATGGATATCGAATGGGTGCCGCCCAAGAAAGACGGAGGATCCCCGATTACTGGCTACGTCATCGAAGCGAGAAAGAAATACGGACCTTGGGAAGTGGCCGCCACTGTACCTGGAAACAAAACAACAGCTACAGTACCAGGCTTACAAGAGGGCGAAGAATATGAATTCAGAGTTATCGCTGTTAATAAGGCTGGCAACGGCGAGCCAAGTGACGCGTCTACGCCTCAAGTGGCGAAAGCAAGATTCTGTGCACCGACATTTGACAAACTTCTTTTGTGTGATAAAACTGTTAAGGCTGGACAGAGAATCCAATATGAAATACCGATAGAAGCCTCACCGAAACCAACAGTTGAATGGCAGATTAATGGCAAGCCCGTCCAACCTTCCGACAGAATCGACATTCAAGTTTTACACAACAGGGTTATTCTAGACATTCCATTCTCCGTTCGTGCAGACGGAGGCGTTTACAAATTGACCCTCAAAAATGATCTCGGAGTTTGCTCGGCGTCTGCCCAAGTCGTTGTATTAGACAAACCATCGAGGCCAGAAAAACCATTAGTGGTATCTGATATCACTAAAGATTCTTGCTCCTTGTCGTGGAAAGTGCCTTTGGACGATGGTGGTTCACCAATTCTACATTACGTTATTGAGAAAATGGATTTGTCTCGCGGTACATGGTCCGATGCTGGAATGAGCACGTTCTTATCACACCAAGTAACTAGACTTATTCACAAGAAAGAATACCTATTTAGAGTAAGCGCCGTAAATGCAATCGGTCAATCAGAACCATTAGAATTAGATCGCGCAATAATCGCAAAGAACGAATTCGACGAGCCTACAGCTCCTGGTAAACCTCAAGCAACAGACTGGAGCAAAAATCACGTCGATTTGGAATGGGCGCCGCCAAAATCAGATGGTGGTTCACCTATCACTGGATACATCATTCAAAAGAAAGAAAAAGGCAGCCCCTACTGGGTTAATGCTGCACACGTTCCAGCTAACAAGAATAAAGCCACAGTGCCTGATTTAGTAGAAGGACAAGATTATGAGTTCAGAGTTATCGCTGTTAACCAAGCGGGACAATCTGAACCAAGTGAACCTTCAGACATTATTACCGCTAAAGATAGATTCGTGGCGCCAAAGATACTTACCCCACTTAAAGAGATCAGCATCAAAGCTGGTCTTATATTCCATTTGGATGTAGACTTTATCGGTGAGCCGATTCCTGAGGTCAAATGGACATGTGACGGAAAACCAGTTGTCACAAACGAAAGGACAACAGTTACATCTGTCGGTCATCACACTATTATTCATACAGTCAACTGCAAGCGCTCAGATGCTGGTAAATATCATCTTTCACTTAAAAACGATTCCGGTTCTGATGAAGGAAGCTTTGAGTTGATAGTGCTCGATGTGCCTGGTCCGCCGCAGCCACCATTTGAATATGAAGAAATTACTGCGCAATCAGTCACATTATCATGGAAAGCGCCCAAAGATAACGGTGGCAGTGAACTGACTGCTTACGTTATTGAAAAGAGAGATTTGACACATGGCGGCGGATGGGTGCCAGCCGTCACCTATGTTAATCCGCGAAACACTCATGCAACTGTACCGAGGTTAGCTGAAGGTACTAAGTATGAATTCAGAGTGTTCGCCGAAAACTTACAGGGACGCTCGGAACCGTTAGTGACCGATAAACCTGTTGTTGCTAAAAATCAATACACAGTTCCTGGCAAGCCCGGCAAACCAGAACTTGTTTCTGCAGACAAAGATCACATTAAAATTAAATGGTCTTCTCCTATATCTAATGGCGGATCAAACATTCTCGGCTACGATGTTGAAAGGAGGGACAAAGCTACTGGCCGATGGATTAAGGTGAACAGAGAACCTGTGAGATTTAGTGAATATAACGATGAGAGGGTACAAGAAGGTCACCAGTATGAATACAGAGTGTCTGCAGTTAATGCAGCAGGCGCCGGTCAGCCATCGGACGAATCGAATGTATTTATCGCTAAACCAATGAAAGAAAAACCAAAATTAAGCTTAGACCATCTTATTGGGCGAAAGATCAAGGTGCGAGCGGGAGAACCAATCAACGTAAACATTCCAATCGCCGGTGCGCCAACACCGACTATCTCATGGACCAAAGGATCGATTCCTCTTGTACCTTCGCACAGGCTGTCTTCTGAGACAAAGTCTGACGTCACAAAACTTTGCATCGAGAAGTCTACAAGAGACGATGCCGGAAAATACACTATCACAGCATCTAACGATCACGGCAAAGATTCGGCTGATATTGAAATCACTGTCGTAGATAAACCAGGATCACCAAAGGGACCATTATCATGCACGCCAATTACTCACGATACAATAAGCCTAACGTGGTATCCACCTACCGATGACGGTGGCAGTGAAATCACTGGTTACATTGTTGAAGTATCTGAATTTGGAGTCAACGACTGGCGTACAGTTGCTGGATTCTGTCCTAAATGCTCATTTAATGTTAAGAACCTAACGGAGGGTAAGAAATACGTGTTTAGAGTACGAGCTGAAAACTTATATGGTATCTCCGAGCCATTGGAGAGCAAACCTATTGTGGCCAAATCACCATACGATCCTCCAGATGCACCTGATACTCCTAGAATAACAGGTTACAGCGCAAACAGCTGTTCCCTCGAATGGGAACCACCGACAAATACTGGTGGAAAACCTATCACTGGATACTATGTTGAAAAGAGAGAACGCGGTGGTGAATGGATCAAGGTTAATAACTACCCGACTCCCAACACGTGTTATACTGTTCAAGACTTGCGTGAAGGAAACAGATACGAATTCCGTGTTATTGCTGTCAACGAGGCCGGACCAGGTAAACCCAGCAAGCCTACAGACTCTATTGTTGCCGAAACTCAAAGACGTAAACCGAGTGCTCCAGAAGCGCCTAAACCAGATAGAGTTACTAAAGACTCTGTTACGTTATCTTGGAGGCCACCAAAGAGTGACGGTGGATCTCAAATCAAGGGCTATATCGTTCAACAAAAAGGTAAAGGTGACAAAGACTGGAAGGATGTTAACGACACACCGATTCCAACTTTGGTACACACGGTGCCTAAGCTCAAAGAAGGGGAAGAATACCAATTCAGGGTCATCGCCGTCAATGATGTCGGTAAATCGGAACCTAGCAAGCCCACTTCAGATATTACTATCGCCGAACAACCAAACAAACCTTGTATGGACCTCGGTGGTGTGCGAGACATTACAGTTCGCGCTGGCGAAGACTTCTCAATCCACGTACCGTATGTCGGCTACCCGCAACCGACAGCATCATGGTTCGCCGACGACAACCTACTCGATGTTGAAGGAGACTCGAGAATATTCCAGAAGATAACACCAGACTCTGCATCTCTTGTTGTCAAAAACGCAAAGAGGTCAGACGGTGGACAATACCGCTTACAATTACGTAATCCTTCAGGATATGATACGGCCACTATCAATGTCCGCGTTTTGGATAGGCCTGGAAAGCCGGAGAATCTTCGTGCGGATGAATTTGAAGGCGAAGCTCTCACGTTATACTGGAACCCACCGAAGGACAATGGTGGTGGTGAAATCACCAACTACGTTGTCGAAAGGCGCGAGGCTCGCACTCCAACGTGGACCAAAGTATCCGGTTACGTCACGACACCGTTCTTACGGGTGAAGAACTTATCAGTCGGCAGGAGCTACGAGTTCCGCGTCATGGCTGAGAACCAGTATGGACAATCTGAACCGGCACAAACGCTCGAACCGATCCGAGCGAGACATCCCTTCGATCCGCCCGGAGCACCTGGCGCGCCCAGATCTGTGGAAACCACAGAATCTTCGATCACTGTCACCTGGACGAAGCCACGACACGATGGAGGATCTCCTATTACTGGTTACATTCTTGAAAAGAGATTAATAACCGAGGACAAATGGACAAAAGCTTCCCACGCATACATTCCAGACACTACCTACAAAGTTACAGGCCTTATAGAAAACCACGAATACGAATTCCGTGTGGCAGCAGTTAATGCGGCCGGTCAAGGTCCTTACTCGGCCAGTTCGGACGCGATACGCGCGTGCGCACCACCTAATGCGCCGAGGATCACAAGTGACCTTAGTCTCAGGGACATTACGGTGATTGCTGGAGAAGAGATTAAGATCACTGTACCTTTCACTGGCAACCCCAGACCGAAGGTTAGTTTATTTAATTTATAGAATAATGTTTAAGTGTGAAAGCCTTTCCCCCTCGTGGGACATGGGGCGAACACATTTCTGTGTCCGTTTCACTGATCCGAGAACAATTATGTACTATACTGTAAAATTCTCCTCTCCTCTGAAACGGCTGATTATGACCAACCCCTATCTTTAATATCAATTTTGTCATCGTTCATAGACCCCTTCCACTCCCATACTATATCCATCCATACTTACAAGGATTTAGTTCTTTTTCTCTTCTTCTCCACATTAGGAAGTTCTTATACCAAATTTTAAATTAACATTTTCCCTATAAATATAAAAAAAAACTTTTGTATTTATTTAAATTCAAAATCTAAAAGATCGATGAGGCAGGCATCAACAGCCATCCATGCTGCTGCTTAAACCAATTTAGGTGCCGTGTCTCGCTCATCATCGTCTAATTTTAACCCATATACATCTCTCTTTTTACCATATATATTTCTCTTATTTCAGGTATCATGGATCGTAAACAACGACGAAGTATTCCCGGATCATCGCATCCGGTTTGTGACATCAGACATCGATACTGTCTTCTACAACTCTAGCGCAAAGAGATCTGACACAGGCTCATACACTGTGAAACTTGTGAACCCAGAGGGATCGGACAGCGGTACTTGCAGAGTGAGTCCTTTTTAATTTCTTTTTTTGGTGGTGTAAATGCCTAATGCACGCCCTCGTCGGGCAAGTGTGACGTGGGGAGTGTGGTAAATCGTATAGTCGACCGGAATCACTAAACACACCACCAGCCCTCTACGGTGCTTTGAGGTAGCCCTGGGTGCAGAGTAAGTCCTAGTTTTGTACTGACAATAATTATTCACTACTTTTTTTATTATATACTATATACTATAGTTTAGGCGAGTAGTAAACATTTAAACGGTGTAAAACGTGAAATATATTTCACGTTTATTAAAAATAAACATTTATTAAATATATTATTTTAACTTCGGTTCGATGTGTCGGTTGCTTTGCAGCAGGTGGTTATGACGAATGTGGGGGGAGGGTGGGTAATAATTGTTAAATAAGTTACAAGGATTTAGTTCTTCTTCTCGACATTAAAAAATCCCTAGAATAAATTTGAAATGAACATTATCAATTAATGTATTTACTTTATTATCTTTCCATCAGGTTCTTGTGGTAGACAGACCATCACCGCCGGTGGGTCCAATGGAAGCATCCGACATCACACCAGACACTTGCACGGTTTCATGGAAACCGCCGCTAGATGATGGTGGTTCGCCAATTACCAATTACATTGTTGAGAAGATGGATAATACAGGAGTAAGTAGTCTTAACTTCAGTAGGAAAACTAAATATTAATTTCACTCAATATATTGCTAGATCGCTTTGTTTGTAACTTATAAATTGGGTTAAGCTTTGACGGCCATTTTGCTTTGAGTTGGCTTTGGTGTGACCTGTTCTGCATTTCTAGTCGACGCACGCGCAACGTCTCCTAATGTCTTCTACTCGTGATGGCGAAATTTGGAGTGCAAAGTCTCTTTTATAACTGAACAACTTGAGAACCCAAGAAGCAAAACACTTAGTTTTAAACGCGAATTATATTAGTAATACGCATAACTATTATTTATTTAAAAGGGTTTTTCCAATCAAAACTAAATAGATTTATAAATATCTGTTACTTGAAAAAATATATTTTTCTTAACAGCCATAATAAACTACAACAGCCCTAAGTTACTAATGTGTTTCAACTACTTCCAGGTATGGTCAAAGATATCATCATTCGTCCGAGGCTGCCATTACAACGTGATGGGCCTGGAACCAGAACGCAAATACCTGTTCAGAGTACGCGCCGAGAACCAATATGGAATCTCGGAGCCACTAACAATGGACGACCATGTTACTGCTAAGGTAATTCTTGTTTCATTTTTATTCATGACTAGTTTTGTCAGCGACTTCGTCCGCGTAAAGTAGGTATTATGGGCATCCAAATAAGTTTTTAAAAAACCCCAACGTCTTTATAAATTTAGGCTGTCCACTATATCTTTCGCGTCCCGTTCTTGCAAGTTAATCTTAAAAGTAGTATTTTTGTTAAATAATATCTATTTAGATATTATTTAACAAAAATCTCTTTGCCAGAAAATAAAAAATATTATGTTCATGTCTAAAAGATTACACAAAGATATAAATTGAGCCCAAATTTTACTTCTTAAACCTGCCTTTCCCACAGTTCCCCTTCACGGTACCGGATGCGCCAGGTGTCCCACGGGTCATAGACTGGGACGGCTCCACAGCCACTGTCATATGGGACAGACCCAGATCCGACGGCGGTGCTCGCATTCAGGGATACAAGATCGAGTACAGAGACGTCCGGGACAACATTTGGACTAGCGCTGATTATCTCGTCAAGGATTGTAACTACCAAGTGAGTTAATCTGACATTGTAACTTCTTAATAGAATATTTATGCTCTATTTCAATATTAAGAGTAAAATATTCGAATGTCCAATTCAAAAGTTCTGTTTTGAGGTACACAGCTGGGGTATGTTTCACCTCCCATCAAGTGAAGTCCGTGTTTGTTTGTCCTCCTCTATATTAATTAATAGACTTCTCAATGCAGGATGTGTATTGCACTAGTTGTGCCAGCGACTTCGTTCGCGTGGAATAGTTATTTTATCTTTATAAATTACATTTGGTAACCCACGACGGTCAGTCGCGTCCCGTCATTCTTGCAAGTTAATCTGAAAATTAACAGGTCTTCGTCGCAGACCTTTTTGTTTCGTAATTTAAAGAGGATTTTTTCTCATACGTATTTTTTGGTTCCTTGAACCCAATTTCGCAGTGCACACAACGTTGTATAACTTTCCCCGTTTTTCCACATATTCCACTGTTTTTTCCCTTCTATTAGTCAAAATAATCTATAAGAACCGGTAGTTCCGAAGATTAGAGCGTTCAAACAACTAACAAGCAAACAAGTTCTTCAACTTTATAATATTAGTATAGATAAATATGCCATATTTGTCACATTTATATGCCATAACTGTATAAAGCCAATTGATATATTTTAAACTTTTATTCTTCCTTTCCAGGCCTACAACTTGGAACCAGGCCACGAGTACGAGTTCCGCGTGCGCGCTAAGAACGCAGCCGGGTTCAGCAAGTACTCTGCTACGTCGCAAGTGTTTAAGGTTCGAGGCCGTGCAGGACCACCATCTGCGCCGAGGTCGCCTAGAGTGCTGCGCGTGGGTAGAAATTACGTTGATGTCGCGTGGGATGCACCAGCTAATGACGGAGGTTAGATTATTATATTGTTTTAAAGTTAAAGTTTGCACATAGCCTAAAATAAAATTCAAACGAACAATTTTTTTTTAACTATAAATATACAGTATAGAATGCTTCCTGCTTTATAAAACACTGCAGACCTGGTTTCGTTGCAGAACTTATGAGCAGCTTATATATAAAACGATATTAATATAAGGAAAATTTTTGTGAACCACAAATATTACAACTGTTCTTCCATAGGATCTCGTATAACTGGCTACATCATTGAACGCCGCGAGCTATCCAGCTCAGTATGGGTGAAGTGCAATGACTACATTGTACTGGACACTAGCTTCACAGCACTGAATCTCAG
The DNA here is from genome assembly GCA_963661955.1 of Leptosia nina. Classification (NCBI taxonomy): domain Eukaryota; kingdom Metazoa; phylum Arthropoda; class Insecta; order Lepidoptera; family Pieridae; genus Leptosia; species Leptosia nina. Next base: position 8,383,777 of record CAVLEF010000008.1, read on the forward strand.
CGAGAAGGCTGACTTCGAGTTTAGGATTATTGCTGTGAACGCTGCTGGTAAATATTCATACTGTAACTATATGCACTATGCATTCGTTTTGAAATAACTTCCTTTTTTTAAGTATTGTCTGTAGTTTACGCGAGTACACACTCAAAGAGTTAGAACACGAAATATATCATCTTATTTACTTTATTTTAACTTAATTTATTTTAACTACGCCCCGACATTTCGGATGCTTTGCAGCAGCCGTAGTCACGGAGGCACTGAAGATGGGGGGTGTCCCTAATGTCAAAGTCACAATCTACTATGGTAGCGCCATCTATTTCAATATTTAAATTAATAGATTTCGCGTTTTAAACTCTTAAAGATGTTTTGTTTAAATGTATACTACTCGCGTAAACTATATACTTTTTGCCTATTGCAAGTATGTAATTATATTGGCAAATAAGCGCTTTCATATACTTTAATGTATTCTAATATTTTTTGCAGGCAAATCCGAGCCATCAACATGTACAACACCAGTGAGGACCGGCGAAGAAGTAGGTGGTGCTAAGCCCGAATGGCTCAAGAAATTGGCACCTCACTTGAATGCGCCCATGGGCAGACCGTTCACTTTGGAGTGTGTCGCGTCCGGCAGTCCAGTGCCCACGGGCAGATGGATGAAGGGCGGCCGTGAGGTCGTGCTTGGTACAAGGTGGGTATCGTGTAGTGATTGTAAATCAACTACGAACCTAAGTCACTGGTCATAAAAAGTTTCCTGAACGGCAAATACTTCTCCAAATAAATATTTGCGTACAATTGAACTTTAATTAGTAAAAAACGGTGAACTCCAATGATACATATGAGTTTGCCTAGCTGTGGGGCACATTAGTCGTAGAGAAAGAACAAACACTCACGCACTCCACCTTCTGCTGCACCAATGGGTCCAAATAAAAAAATATATGTTTATTCGTGTAGGTAACTAGGTACATTTATGAACGTCAAAAACGCCAGTTAAAACTAAAAACTAAACTAAAAAATTACATTTACTACCAGTTCTTAAATAAAGGGCGTAGGGAGAACGAGAAGAACTGGCAAGAAACTTTTATCGCCCAATTTTATTTCACAATCTCTTTTCTTTTTATAAATTGGTTTCCTCCCCCCACCGCCCAAGTTTTTGTCGAGTCAATATTGATAAACGTCGTAATAACCCTTTCGAACCAGTTTTTGTTTTACATACGATTTAAACTTATTTATTGACAGTTCTTGAACACGGGAGTTTTTATTAAAATCCTCTTTGCACTTTACTTACATCCTCCACATGTTTGTTAACAGATTCATAGCTGAGTCACGCGAGGGTACCCTGCGATTGAACATCCTGGAGGTGACTGAAGCTGACGAGGGCGACTACACATGTGAAGCCTCCAACTCCATTGGGCACATCAACTGCACAGCGCATCTGAAGATCGGAAGTGAGTTATCTTTCCTTACTGGATATTATTTATATAATAGAGGACAGACGAGCGTGAGTCTCACTAGATGGAAGGTGAAACACTACAGCCATATAACATCTTAGTAAGATTTAGTGGAATAGTGGAAATTTGGAAATCCACAGGCTGAAATCTGTGTTTGTGAGCCGGGCGGAATTTTCGAACCATCTATTTAGTATCCAGACTAAGTCCAACATATTTCATCAATATATATTGATTCAAATCAAATCAAATCAATCATGATTGAAATCAAGAATAATCTTATTTTACTTATTCTCTTTACATCTTCATCATCTTGGATCTTTTTCATTTAATGAATTTTATTATTCTTCTATCTGATTTGATCTGCTCAATACTTATCGGGAATATTATAGTTGTTTTCAACAATGATTCATCGTACTTGTTTCAGGCCCACCAAGAATCACCAGAATGCCTGGTGACCTGCATCTACCTGAGCATGACAACACAAAGATCAAGATTCTGTACACGGGCGACCAGCCCGCTGACGTCACGATATCTAAGGACGGCCGCACCCTCAGTGAATCACCACACTTCAAGTTCACCGTTTTCGATGACTACATCCTTATATTTATCAAGGACATCACCAAGGATGACATGGGTAAGTTAAGCTTAACATAAAATTATCAATATTATTCATAAAAAAACTACGGTGCTTAGTCCATTAGTAACTCTAGTTTTTTTTATCTGCTATACTTCAATGGTATATTAAAAAAATACCGGTTTAAAACGCGAAACATGTTAGATAATCTATTATAAGTGCAACTCAACGTCACGGAGCTTTCGTAACGTCGATGGTACGTGAAACTAGCTAACTGAAATATTTCGCGTTTTAAACAGTTTCAAGTGTTTTATTTAAATGTTTACTACTCACGTAAACTATAGAAAGTGTTTAGTCTTCAAAGAATATTAATAAAATGATTTTTGAACAACACTTCAACTGCTTTGTTTTCTCTTCAGGCTGTTACAAGATCACCATCAAGAACAGTTCTGGTGAAGTATCAGACACGTTCTCAGTCACTGTCACTGGTTTACCTGGACCACCACAAGGCCTGGAAGTGGCAGACATCACCAGGCACACTTGCACACTGGCCTGGAAACCACCCAGCTATGATGGCGGCATGCCTATCACCCACTATGTGGTTGAGAGGATAGATATTTCTGGAACGACCTGGATCACCATTGCGTCATCTGTTAGGGATACCAGGTAAATAAAATAATTGATTCTTAGATTCTTCCGTTTTCTTAGACTTCTTCTCAGACTTATCCAAGTAGAATTTTCAAAAATGGATCCTACTAAATTCTACTGACTTTAAAAATTGAATCTTTTTCAGGTTCACTGTACATGGTCTTACGGAAGGTCAAGAATATAACTTCAGGGTACACGCTGCCAATGATAATGGTATAGGTCCTGGCCTTGAGGGTGTTAACCCTGTGAAGGTAGGAAGTAATTTTTATAGTTCCTTGAATATAAAGAGATATTTATAACACAAATAAGTAGAGAAGATTAAGAAAATAGACAAATATTTTTCTTTAATGATAGAGGGGGAGAGACGAGAATGGGTTTGACATGATGGTAGGCGAAATACCACAGACTGAAAGCGAAATGTGATTAAATTTCATGGCTTTTTCATCGGTGGGCGGTGGTTCGTGACTTTAATATCCAGATTTTCAGACTAGGTCCAACATGTTTCAGAAAAAATTGATTAGAAAAATGTTGGCCCAGTGGAGGTCGAACCCATGACCCGTTGATTATTAGTCTACCATTACACCAACGACCCTCAAAATCTAGTCTAGATCTAGTCCCTAAGAAACACAACCAAATGTCTCTCTGTGAATCTTCCTTTTTTTAAGTTTTCAGGCTATTTGCCTTATACAATATAATAATTGTACAATTATAATGTTTCTTATAGGCCAAGGCACCGTTTGACCCACCATCAGCGCCTGGAATTCCAAAGATTGTGGAGGTTGGTGGACACTTCGTTCACCTCGAATGGGACAAACCCGAAAGTGATGGAGGCGCTAGAATACAGGGTGAGTTATATACGCGAAAACATGAATATTCAAAGTTTATTTTTTGTATGATTGCAAAGCATTGACATGTTTGGATTTTACTCAATGAAAGGTAAATATCCTGGCCAACAAAACATGTAAAAAAGATGCTTTGGCGATCCATTTTGTCTTTAGACGTTGGACTGGATATAAATTTACGAAAAACTTTAGATTGGCTATTAAAAACGTGTTGTAATCGATAAGAACCGAAACCATGACTCGTTAAGATGTACATTGCTACCTACTAACAAGCTCGTCGACACGATAGCACCAACCCCACGACCTGTTGTTAAGTCATGACTACCAACTGGCCCGTTGTAAAGATTATTTTTATATAATCATCTCTAAACCATTACTTCAATTCTAGGTTACTGGGTGGATAAACGCGAAGTAGGATCTCAGAGCTGGCAACGGGTGAACCCAGGTCTTTGTGTTGCCACGCAGCTGAACTGCGCGAATCTCATAGAGGGACGCCAGTACGAGTTCAGAGTGATTGCGCAGAACGAGGCCGGTCTATCACCGCCCAGCACGAACAGCCAACAAGTGCGCGCACAGGATCCAGCAGGTAATTGACACTTTGTTTACTTCTTTTAGTAGCTTGGGTACTAGAAATGATTGGAATTATTTTCCTGCTTTTTTTTAAATCATTTTTCTTACATTTCCTTACACTTTCCTTTGCAGCTGCGACACCACCAGAAGTAGTGAAGCCACTAAAGAACGCCAACTGCATCCAGTACCACAATGCCAAATTCCAGTGCACCATCACAGGTGTGCCGCGGCCTACCATTACTTGGTACAAGGGTAAGTTTGCCTTAAAAGTTTTATATCAGTATTTTTTTGTCGTCGACTTTTTAAATTTATAACAATGTTTACTTAGGTGCTCGTGAAATCACAAATGGACCGAGATACCGCATTTGGAGTGAGGGAGACAACCACTTCCTTACGGTTCTGGAAGTTTACGGCGAAGACGCTGATGAGTACCAGTGCAGAGCAGTCAACAAGGCTGGTGCTAAGAGCACTAGGGCAGAACTGCTTATAATGAGTGAGTAGTAATTTCCAGTGATAAAATAGAAAAAGTGGCGGCGAGTTTTTTGCCATCTCTTCTTCGTTTCACGCCATTTACAAATGTTGATTTAGAGTCTTGTTTTTAATTTAACTTATTTACTTACCTATATACATATTTTTTTATTTACTCAATGTCATATACGTAAAATGTACGTTACATTTAATTCATATACGTAAAATGTACGTTAAATTTTATCTACAAAGCTGACCTCTAAAAATAGTTTTATTTGTGATTTACAATAAATAAAATATTTATAATTTTTTTCATTCACCTTTTAGCTGCACCAAAATTGAATGTGCCGCCGCGCTTCCGCGACACCGCCTACTTCGACAAGGGTGAGAATGTGGTGATCAAGGTTCCATTTACTGGTCACCCAATACCCAAGATAACGTGGGTGCGAGAGGGAGAGACTATTGAATCTGGTCTGCACTACCACGTTGAGAGGAAAGGTACGTTATCATCTTCTCAAAGTATTAGACACGATTCGATGTACGCAGAATTTTAAGGCTCAAAGTTAAGGGTCGTAGGTTAAATTTTCTATTGGACCAGCTTGTTTCTAAATATCAATTCATATTCTTTTTAAAATGCTAGACTTCGTCTGGAAAATTTAGATGTTAAATAAGACGTAGGAATATTGATATTCGATTCTAGTTACTCGTATACCTTTCGGTTTTAGTCTGTAGATATCTACTATGTCGGGTTTAAATAGGTTTCCTAATATATTTCGCGTATTAAACCGTTAAAACTGTTCTAATTAATTTCAGAACGCCACGCAATCCTGACTATTCGGGACGCAAGTAAACTTGACTCTGGACCATACCGCATTACGGCTGAGAACGAGTTAGGACAGGACTCGGCTATCATTCATATTGAGATTAGCGGTAAGTTTGCGGAGAGACATATACAAAACCATAATTCATTTAAATTATTGATTTATCCTTATCTCTTAAAGCTAGACATATACTGTCGCTGACCTATTTTTTTAGATCATTTAAAGCAAAATCATTCTTTCCTAGTTATTTTTTGGGTATTTTGAACCGTTTTCGCAGCCCACGGAATGGAAACCCTCAAAATAATAATTTTCCTCCGTATCTTCAGTCCTATAGGACGCAGCCTGATGTTTTTTTATTTATTTATTACAGCTTTATTATTCATAATACATACCACAAAAGCAAAAAATATGTTTTAGAGCTTAAACTCTAAAACATCTTTTTAGTTATCCTTCCTGGATTAATAGTCTACCCAACACATTTTTTTCTATTCGAATCAGTAGTTCCTGAGATTAACGCGTTCAAACAAACAAACTCATCAGCTTTACAATATTAGTATAAATAAAAATGTCTCACAAAATGTTTGCAGACCGTCCGGACCCACCACGTTTCCCAGCCGTCGACAACATCGGCGTGGACTCGCTGGCTTTGAGTTGGCGTGCACCACTCTGGGATGGCGGTTCAGATATCACCAATTACTTGGTTGAAAAACGTGAACACCCTATGTCTAGCTGGATAAGGGTTGGAAATACTAGGTAAGAGATATATTTGTTTATCCTTGCTGTAGTCGTTAAAAGCCACCAAGGTGCACTGGAGCTGTGTGGTGGATCAAAGCCTTTCATCCTTCTCTTTTATGACAATGAGGACCTGCGCCTAGCCAAGCCATTAATTGGTGTATACTACGCTTTATTATTTCTAGAGCTATTTCGAATGAAATTAGATACAGCCGGAACTTGAACTGGCATCCACAGCAATCCTTGCTGCTGTTCTAACGTCATCGTCGAACTTCTTTAACCCATTGATTGAAATGCACCTCTCGTCAACTTACCTTATATAAATTATTATTTATTATATATACGTAATTATATACTTATATATACGTAAAAAACGTCATAAAGCTAACAAAATATGTTTTTTTTTTAGGTTTACAACAATGGCTATCACGGGCTTGGCTTCAGGCAAACAGTACGAATTCCGCGTCTACGCTGAGAACATCTACGGCCGTTCGGAGCCAAGCGAGCCCACGTCTCTGGTGCAGACCAAGGCTATCATCAAGAAGGAGTTCAAAAAGAAGGAATACCCTGGTATAACATCTATTGATATTAATTATTTTTGTTTTTGTTTGTGACACCAAATATTTGATCATAGTCAAGAGTCTAATTTATATCGAGACTGGATTGTCGTATGACATCCGTCGGTTTTAAATTATTGTCGTAATGCATTGTATTGGGCCGTGGGTTCGATCCCAACTACGTCCAATATGTTTCTAATAAATTTATATGTTTTCGGAAATATGTTGCACTAGGTGATAGAAATATCGATATTCGGTTTAGATCACAAACTATCGTGTACAGATGTAATGCCGTAAAGTTTAGTTTCACATGCAGTCTGTGGATTTCTGAATATCTTAAGTTAAAATAAGTCGATAGAAGATAGAAGCTTCTTGTTTAGAAGTTATATGCCTTGAGTATTTCACCTAACAAGTGTCCGCTTACCTCTATCACGCTTACCTCTATCATTAGTGTTGTTCATAAACAACAGCTTCAACACAATTTATCTTCTTCCAGTTGACGAAACCGGCAAACGAATCCGAACGAACGCTGATCACGGACCAGTCAAAGATTACGACAGTTACGTGTTTGACATCTACAGCAAATACGTGCCACAACCTGTCGAGATACAGACCTGCTCGGTTTACGACAAATACGACATTCTCGAGGAGATTGGTAAGTATATATTATTGCTGAACCGTTTGTCCAAAATCCAAAGCCGCATTTTAATTCAAATAGTAAGGCGGGAATGTCATTTTATCAAATAAAAGATGATTGTCTATCAAAAAACGTAACTACCCTCTTTAGAGAATTGGGTTTGAAGTATCGCAAATGATTGTTTTATTAGCTTTTTTAAATTCCGCTCGGATCTTGAACCACCAAATTTCGGCTTTAATCTGTGCATCTCTATTTAGAAATGTGTTTAAAAGTAAAATACATAGATCGGTAGCGCATCTTATTAAGGTGTAATGTGGCAGGAGTATTTCACTCGGGTATAAAAAAATTAATGCTAGTTACTAAAAATGTTTTTATTAAATAATAATTTACTTTATTGAACCTTAAATTAAGATAATATACTGGTATGTATGGTTGACGCTTTAATACAAAATTAACAACGGTAAAAATTATGATGGAGTTTAAATAAAGTAGAATATCTTTAAATTAAACAAATGATAGTTACATAACTTTGAATTTAAATAAGTAACGGATTGTTTAAGTTTACTGACATGTTTACCATAGTGTAGAAATTTAACTCACGAAGTTGCTTGAGAAATAGTTAACACCGACTAACCAGAGTAGTTGATTTTGAACCTTATACTTGTATAAATAATGTCGAATTCCGCAGGTGACTTCGTGAGAACGTCTAAACGGAAAACTGCCAGAGGTCTGTGTGTGAATAGATCGATGTAGTTGCATCTCTTTCTATTTGCATCTGTCTTTTTCACACGCATAATACTTAATATATATTAGACATATACGTATTGTAAAGATGTATTTATCGTGGCACAAGCTTTGATAAGTAAAAAATATATTTAGGTATAAAATTTTAATCTGCAACCTAACTTAATAAAATTATAATTTTTTTATTTATTCAAAAATATTTTTTTTGTATTTTCAGCAGCTTCTTAATATTTCAAAGAATAGTATAACCGAGTTTGCGCTTAATAATTTTAGAAGAAATTAATTTATATTTTATACGTTTTAAGTACTGACATTTATCTATTTATTTAAAGTTTTTAAATAATACTTATTAAATTATATTATTATAATTTTGCACCTGCAGACCTCGTTATTAATATATTTTTAAGAAATTTAAAATGGCAGATATTGTTTCGCGTTTCCCAAATCACATGTACGAACTCCGCACTGATGTTTCAACACTATCGTAAACTGATTGAATATCGAAAATAAAAACAGGCCAACAGCGCATCTTTTGCATTTTATGTCTGGGGCATTTGCCTATAAGTAAGCCCCATATATTTCAGTTCTGTCATAAAAAAACACCAGTATTTACTAGATGCCTAAGGTTAAATAAAATGTTGTAGGCACAGGTGCGTTCGGCGTGGTACATCGTTGCAGAGAAAGGGCGACTGGCAACATTTTCGCTGCTAAATTCATTCCGGTGACTGGCGCTATGGAGAAGGAGCTGATCAAGAAGGAAATTGACATTATGAACCAGCTGCATCACAGAAAGCTGATCAATCTACACGATGCATTTGAAGACGACGATGAAATGGTCTTGATATTCGAATTGTGAGTTTAATTATATGTTAAGACTTCGTTTGGAACCCTTGATATTAATTTTAAATATTAAATGTGGTGGCAGAAATATCGAATTCCGTCCGGGTATTACATTAGTAATACACAGATAAAAAGCCGCCAAGTTAAATCGCATTTTGGTTTCAGTCTGTGGATTTCCTAATATCTGAAGCTAAAATAGGTCGATAGCGCATCTTGCCTAGATGTATTTTATTTCTTTTATATTTACTCATTCTAACTTTAAATGGGATAGAAATAGTAAATTCCTATATTAAAAACTTACATAAAATAACATATCTCACGCTACTACGTATTTTTAATGAGATAGGTAGCCACTACCACGTGAGCCACCTGCCGCCATTTTATATTTATTTACTCTTATTTCTGATATAGCTTATCCGGAGGAGAACTGTTTGAGCGTATTACGGAACCTGGATACAATATGAGCGAGGCAGAAGCCGCGCACTACATGAGACAAGTCTGCGAAGGAGTTAAACACATGCACGAGCAAAATATTATCCACCTCGATCTGAAGCCCGAGAACGTCATGTGCCAGACGAGAACTGGTACTGATGTTAAGGTAAGTCTTATATACATCTATACTAATAGATAAGGCTGAAGAGTTTGTTTGTATGTATGTTAGGAAATGTGGAGAATTCGGGGAAAATTATTCACTTTTGTGCGTATCCGTTGCGTACGCTGCAAAAACGGTTCCTGATACCAAAAAATACGTATGAACGAATGATTTCTCTTTAAATTATCTAAAGTCCGCGACAATATATGTTTTTCTTATATATTAACTTGCAAGAACGACGAATCTTCGAATCTTAACATTGCCCACGACCACGACCCTTGGGTCGTGGGCAATGTTAAGATTCAAAAGCGAACGAAGTTTCTGACACAGCTTGTCATTAATAAAAATTCAAATATTTTATAAGATGAATAATAGTTGTTTATATAACGATATCAAAGTTTGCCCCTCCTCCTTTAGTTCATTGCTCAACGCGTAGCCTAGTATTTCTTTAAGTACCTGGACCTGATTTTCGGTCAAATCTGATCAACTACTTGCCAGTAAATAAAATCTATCAGTGAAATGTTGCTTCACGATATTATAGGCAGAAACGGGCTTTCAGGCTTTTACTTTTATATAATAACGATTATTTATGTCTCCACTCACAGATAATCGACTTTGGTCTAGCAACTAAGTTGGATCCAAACGAAGTTGTAAAGATTTCAACGGGCACCGCAGAATTTGCCGCACCTGAAATAGTCGAGCGCGAACCAGTTGGCTTCTACACTGATATGTGGGCTGTTGGTGTGCTCTCTTACGTTTTGTAAGTAACTTTCCTGAATTTTATTTATAATATATTATTTATAATTCTTTTCCTGATACAAATAAGTAACGTTACACTAAATTTGATCCGGCTCGAAGGATCAAGAGTTTTTGCTACATTTAATTTCATTCATTCACAGATTGTCTGGTCTTTCGCCGTTCGCGGGTAACAACGACATCGAAACCCTGAAGAACGTGAAGGCTTGCGATTGGGAGTTTGATGAAGAAGCTTTCCAGCACGTATCAGATGATGCCAAGGACTTCATCAGACGTCTGTTGATTAAAAACAAGGAGTAAGTGTTTTCAAACTGACATTTGTTTTAAGAAAACTGTAGCTCTGAAAGTGATAGTGAATAGAAGGAACTATCAATTGCATTCAAATTAAGTAATCATTAAATAAAACGCAATTTTATAAAGTTAATTATCAAAATATGAGGGTGCTTCTCAAAATCCATGATTATATGTTACTTAAATACTAAACCATTACTTTTTATTAAAATTCAAATATTAATTTCAAAGAAAACGCATGACTGCGCACGAGTGCCTTGCGCACAAATGGCTGGCAGGAGACACATCGTCGAGAACTGCCACTATTGCGGCGAGAAGATACGAAGCAATGCGCGACAGACTGCGTAGAAGATACGAGGTTAGACTTTTTTCAAGATTGAAGACTGAGATTTTATACATAAACTATTTATGATCAAATTGCAATGAATTAATTTGTTTTATTTCAGAACTGGTCATCGTTTGTATTACCCATTGGAAGGATAAGCGAATACAGTTCTCTACGTAAATTACTAATTGAGAAATGGAAGATTTACGATGGACAGTTTGGTTAGTAAATGTAGTAATGTATGTTTGTTAGTAAATACAGTTTTTGCTACATTTGTAACGAAAAAGTAATTGATACTTTGTTTTACTTACTTCTACTAACCATTTCTTATTTTCATTGGTGATAAGACACACTGTAAGTTTTAAGTTTCCCTCTCGTTTTTGTTATAAATATTTAATTGTATCTTCCATGTATAGATCGTCGTCAAGCAGCGCCAAGATTCGTGATCAAGCCACAATCTGCGTTCTGCTACGAAGGACAATCAGTGAAGCTGTACTGCCGAATTATTGCGTGTGCAACGCCCACAGTGACATGGTCTCATAACAACAGGGAATTGAGACAGTCTGTTAAATACATGAAGAGGTAAGACCAAATATAGACCGCTCTGAAACCTCGGACTCTAATAGGCATTTAATATTTAACTGATAGTATTAATCATTCCTTACCATCATCATTAAGTTTTAATATTTATCCAGGTACGCTGGTGATGACTACTACTTCATAATCAACCGAGCCAAACTGGAAGACCGCGGTGAATACATCATCCGCGCTGAGAACCACTATGGATTCAGAGAAGAAGTTGTCTTCTTAAACGTACAACGTAAGTATTTTGAAGAATTTCTATTTACGAAACAAGTGTGGTGTTAAGAAGTTGAAGGTGTTTAAATTGGTATCAGCCAAAATCAATTAATTAATCATCATCAAATAATTTTCAAAAATCCCCTAGTGATGCAATCTCATGATCGCGAAACATCGAAAATATTTCCCAATTATGACGGCTACTAACGGGATAAAAACGAGTTTCCAAAATGGCTACTTAAGTTTCATACAATTTACGGTAATAACTTTTAAAATGATTTTAATATACTAAAAATGGTATTTACAGCTGTACCAAAGGTACAAAGACAACATGTGCCCGAAGCACCTCGACGTCGCGAGGCCACCCCATACACCTTCTGGCAAGAAAGCAGCGAGACTGCGCCGTCCTTCACCTTCCAGTTGCGGCCGAGAGTTATGCAAGCTAGGGACACCTGCAAACTGCTCTGTTGTTTGAGCGGTAAACCTCCGCCAACTGTCAAGTGGTAAGTAGTTCGGCTCGAAGGACCAAATTGTTTTGCCTATGCAAGACTTTTAGAGATATTACTTTACGTTGGGTCTTCTTTTAGGTACAAGGACAAACGTGAGCTATCTAAATATGACTACGCTATGACGAACTCTGATGGAGTAGTTACAATGGAAATTATCGACTGCCGACCAGAAGACAGTGGAAAGTACTCTTGTGTCGCTACAAACGTACACGGTACTGACGAAACATCTTGTGTTGTCATTGTTGAAGGTGAGATTTCATAATACACGAAATATATTTGTTTCTTTTTACGACAAGACTTGTTACTGAGCATCGGCAGCTCTGTAACTCTCAAAAGTATTATTTATATTTATTTATAAATTCAATTTTTATAATATATTCTTAATACAGGTGAAGTAGTAAGCGCGGAGCAAGCTGCGCTAGCCCACAACTTACTGCACTCGGGTGAGAGGCGGTATATCGAAAAACCGCTCAAACCTGCGCCTGTGCCGATCATTACGAAAACAAAGGTGATTTTAAAAAATATTTATTAATTAAACTAAGAAAATAAAATTATTGACAGCCTAAATTTTATATTTTATTCAATAACGCCTAGAGGTATTTATTTACTCGCAAGAATTTTGACAATTCACTTAAAACGAGAAATAAAATTCTCCTTCGAACTCTAAAGTTGCTAGGCTGATCCCTCAAATAGGATAGTTCGTTTCCCATACTTGGTGAAATTTTTTAGTCTTTAGCACATTTTTGTTCCTCAAGATATAATAAGTGTAAATAAATTAATACAATTCTATTTTTTTCCTAACAGGTGACAATTGACCCACCAAGCAAGTCTTCCACAATCCAAAGGCCCAAATACTCGCCACAAAGCTCAGTTGAGGCCAGCAAGAAGAAATACGGCGCAAAACTGGATTCGGACTCCGCGTCACGGTCTAGGAGCGCGACCAAGGAATTAATTTGTAAGTGTAAAAAAATATGTTCAAATTCAATCATCAAATTAAAAAAATAAAAATCAGTACATAGTTTTCATGTAGTTTGCCGTGGTAACGGTAGTGATCTATTTCTATTCATTAGCGCCCCCCCCCCCCCCCTTATTTCTTCTATTTCTTATTTAATTTAGAATCTTACAGTTTAAATATTTGCATATTAAATAGACTAACGAGTAACAAATCTCAGCTCACGAATGATAAAGACGTGAAACTTAATCGCGTTTGGGTTTCAGTATCTAAATAGCTCTACAGCATCTCTGTCTCCCTATGTCATATTTTAAAACACATGGTTTTAAAAAACAGAATGACTTTAAATAGAGCAAATTTGTTTTTATATAGTAAGGCTTTTTTTACAAATAGTCTTTCTCTATCGTCTATGATATGTACCAATAAACATTTCCTCGTGTAATTATTGAATGATATTATGTTCAAATTCTCCAGTACCAGCATCAGACTCTTCGATGTGCGCGCCGTCCTTTGCACGCGCGCTACCAGATACATGGGCGGCAAGAGATGGCGCCCCACTACTTCTTTCATGTGCGGTGCGTGGAGACCCCGACCCCAGGGTCGAGTGGTTCAAGAACGGACAGCCGTTGCACTCTTCAGAGGTAAGGAAGAACAGATTACAGAATAAACGTTGTCTTTTTTGATACCAGGACTGTGCCTGATTCGAATCCCAGTAAAAAATAAAAGCTTCGGTCGGGCAGGACAGAGAAAAAAATTAATATTATTTTAAGTCAAAAATAAACTGTCTTTAGTTCAGTAAATCCAGTAGAATCCAGTAGTACACAATTAAATAAAACATTTTAACGGTTTCAAAAGCGAAATATGTTAGTTAAACTTATTTCACCTGATTGATTTCACGTGATTTCATTAACAGGTGGTAGACCTCAAGTACAAGAATGGTGTAGCATCGCTCGCCATCAACGAAGTATTCCCAGAAGATGAAGGCATCTACTCACTGAAGGCTATCAACAGCCAAGGTGAAGTGGAGACCAAGTGTACCGTCAGTGTTAAAGGTAAACAATCTTTTTCTTTCTTTCTTACTAAATTTATGTTATAATCTAGGAATGTAAAGATATTGCTTTGTATATAAAAATACTAAGTTTAGTACGTTTAAAAATCATCTAACTATATTTATGATCATTTTAGCATCAGACGGAGGCGCGAATTCGAAGATGGGCGACAAACCACCGAGGATAGTCGACCACGCAATATCACAAATTGTGAATGACGGAGACGCTGTTACGCTGTCCTGCAGGTAATAAAGAAAACATTTGTTTGTAATTGTCGCGAAATATACTTTATTTGATCCATTATAAACGGTTTAGAACGACTACAACATTAGTAAATAGATTGTGCGTCCAAATTAACTGAAATGTTTGATCGTAGTTAAAAGTTTTAAGAAGTTCTTCAGCAGAAAGCATTCTAATGTGAAGGTCAAATCTGCTACGCTAGCGCCATCTGTATCGTCAAGATTGATATTTGCAGAAACTAGCCGACTCCCTAACAACTGCTCTTGTTATACGTTGTTTTTAGAGTACAATAATAATTAAACCCGAAAAGTAATATCACGAAAATTCTCACAGGATAACGGGAGCGGAGCGCTTTGATGTAGTGTGGCTGCACAATAATAAGGAGATAAAGCCGTCGAAGGACTTCCAGTACTCGAGCGAGGCAAACATTCACAAATTACACATTGCTGAAATTTTCCCAGAGGATGCCGGTAAGTTGTACTTCGTAGACTTACAATAATGTTTTCCTAATCAAAAACTCTTTAAGGCTCACTAAATAATGTGTACAACCCTTTGATATTTTTAATTTAATAGCTTATTTCAAATCTAACTGAGGAAATGTTTAAATTATAAATAGTGGTGCGCCAAACCAATGGCTAAAGATTTTTAATAGAAATATAATCAACGGATCGTTAGTAATATCCCCACTGAGAATATGTTGGATTTCGTATGAAAAACCTGAATTCGGATATTGAATATGCGGTAGAAACTCGATATTAAAATTCCCTCTGACCCATGACCACAGTCGCCAGCTGTGATGTTTAATCTCGTTTTGGTTTTAGTCTGTATATTTCCAAATGACCAAAGCCTATAGGTAAATAGCGCGTCCTAATTAGGAGTTACGCTCGTTGTTTCATCTCTCCTCCACTGTCGTAAAAAATAAGTAATAATACAAAGAAAGGTGTTGAAAAACTTGTAACAAATGAATAAAAATCTCTTGACAGGTGTATACACCTGCGAAGCGTTCAATGACGCGGGCGAATCTTTCTCGTCGTGCACACTCGTAGTGCGCGTTTCTGGCGAGACTATCACCACACCTCAATACACCAGCTTCCCCAACTCAGCTACAGTAGTCAGCGGGGAGCCAGCCGTTTTCCTAACGGAGTTGGACAAGGTATTGTTTCTCATTATCATTTTCTTTATATATAAATGGAGTACTTTGACGCGTGACTGCACTTTAACTGTTTTAAATTGCTACAAAAAAAAACTTGATTTAAGTAAAAATACAACAATGGTCTCTTTATAGATCCATCAATCACAAATTTCATTCTTCAATCTACAATCTACCTAAATTGACATTTATAAATACTACTCGTAGTTTAAATAGACGTAATATTTACATTTTATTCATTCCACAGCCACCACTCCAACTCCAATGGTTAAAGGATGGCAAACCGATCGACGAATCCTCGACTCGCTACAGATTCACGATGGAAGACACATCCAAGTACCGATTTGAGATCGCCTCCAGCTCGACCGATGACAGCGGCCAGTACCAGGCCAGAGCCGCCGGATCCAAGGGCGATGCCTTCGCGGCCTTCTACCTTAACGTAGTCGACAATTGAACGACACTGACTGACATATAACATGTATAATAGCAGCCCCAACATCACACCCTGCGCCACCCCACATGAAGATTTCACAAAACAACGCTATTCTTTTCGAATGATACGATTTTTTATACTTTACGGAGTCTCGATAAGCTCGTTTTTATAAATTAAAAATATTTATTATTATTTATTAAGTAATTTAAGTGTTACCCTATCAAATGCATATGAGAAGCTTGGAACGTTTCGCTCTAGTCATTAAATGTTTATTTATTGTCCTCTAACATGCAGCTTCTGAAGATTTAAGCTTGGAATTAATATGCGAAGATTAGAATTGAACCGGCGACCCTTTCAGCTGCATTCTGCCCGCCACCGCGGAGTGCGCGAGAAACGGTCCCCGGGAAATCCGAGTCTTTATTTTTTACATAACTTGTATTATTAAATTGTAAATAAATTAATTTATGTGACCGCATAATTTATAAATAAATATATATACTTAAAAATATACAGCGTTTTTTTATTTCTTTGAATGCAAAAATGTTATTCATTCACTATAGACTATTTATAATAAAAAGGGCGAAGTTAAGTTGGAAATTACTTATGTTGTCATTATGTGAAAAATAAAAGAAGTTACGAGAAAACTGTGGGATTGACAATCGTTTAATTAAAATAAAACGAAAAGAGCTTGAAACAAGCTTTAGCTTTAATTAAACGAGCTCTCAAAAATAAGACTCGTTCCATAGACTACACTAGTAATAAGATGTAGTTTACTTTTTTTAGTCCATTTGATGGCATTTACAAAGGATATTGAATTGGATACCTATTGACACACTTTAATTATTACGCGTACGTATCATCCGAGAAGGTTATTTTTATAAAAAAAAAAAAAATTAAGATATTACGTGAGTAACTTAAAGTTCAAACATTTAAACAAATTAAACACTTACGTAAATACTTAACTCCCTGATGGAGTTGACCAAAGCAATAACACTAGAAATATTAATAGGCAATAAAACGGTAGCTCCGACTGCAGGATACAAGCAGTAAAGTGTTCGGAACGCCATTAAGAGAGAGAAATTAAAAAACTAAACGTTTACAAAAAATGGTCAAGCGCGAGCGGAACGAGGAGATGGGTTTCGGACGTTACAAGAACATTTATCCCGTTAGGATTCGGTTAGATTTTTTATGATTCATTTAATGTTAATTAATGAAATTAATTTAAAAACACAAGTTAACAGTAATAGAACAAAGCTTAAAACACCAGGTAAACCTTAGAAGTTAATTTACTTTTTTTAATAAAGCGGTTCAAAACGCGATATATATTCGTTTAACTTATTTGAAAATTAATTTAACTACGGCCGACGCTTCGGATGCTTTGCGGCAGCCGTGGTCACGGGTCAGTTAAGTATTACGATATGTATTAGTTAAGTCAGTCTTAACTAATACACATCGCGTTTTAAACCGTTGAAGTTTTTTTATTTGAATGGGTACTTTTTTTCTAACATTCTATCGGATTACAACGCTTGCCCTAGATTGAAGATCATGATTATAATTTTTATTTTTACTTAGTAATTAATTCAATTACATATTTGGATTTTGTTTTCCTCCGAAGAATCCCACCAAGTCAGGTCAAGAACAAAAAGTATCACATCTCATTCCATATTTCAATATTTATCACAAGATCGCTCTTTTCGTACAAAACTCGAAAAGGGTATGCTTGTTGGTTTTTTTATCCAGTCAGTTCGGTTTCTTATTATAAATGAATGCGCTCAGTCGAATACATTTTTTAAAAATCATCCGTTTTTGAATTTAACTCGATTCTTCAATTCTGGTTATCGTTCGCTTTGTGTGGACATGACTTTTTAATAAATACTAAATATTTATTTTTATGATAGAGTAGGACATACAAGCATGTTCACTCGATGGAAATACCTCAGCCATATAACAAACTAGATGCGCTGTCGGCCTATTTTGACTTTGGACGTTTGGATATCTTTCAAATAAAACACTTTAACGGTTTAAAACGCGATATATTAGTTAAACTTATTTGAAAATGATTTTTAACGGGGAGACCCCGTGACCACGGCTGTTGCAAAGCATCCGAAACGTCGTCGCGAAGTTAAAAATCATTTTCAAATAAGTTTAACTAATATATCGCGTTTTAAACCGTTAAAGTGTTTTATTTAAATGTGTACTACTCGCGTAAACTATAGACAGTATGTTATTCGGATATCCATAAACTGAAACCGAAGTGCGATTAAACTTGAGGGATTTTTAATCTGTGCTCGATAGTTTGTGACTCGGACGGAATTTCAATGTACCTATCACCCATTTTATATCTAGAATTCCTGAGAAATTCTAACATGTACTTAAAGGTAAAAATTGATTAGAAGCATATTGGGCCCGGAGGAGATCGGTCCCACGTCTTGTCGATTGTCGACCATACATTTCCTACCATTGCATAGAACCAAGACCAAGTTAGAGTCTACATATATAACTTGACAAAATTAAAAATGAAGACCTACCAATTAAGTTAAAGAGAACTCTACAACTTTTTCAAACTATGTATATATTTTTTATTTTTACATAGGTTTTCATATGCATGTAGGGTATTAAATACATAAGAATTTCTTTTAATAAGGTTAAGTTATTTTTCTGCTTCACGCATTCCTTTTTATTACTGAATTTTCATTTGTACCACGGTTGCTTGGAAGAAATAGCTATTTAGCTAGTAGTCGCCGTTTATCCTTAATTTGCATCAATTTTTACTATTTCTGTTGTTTTATGACAATAAAGAATATTTTCATTTATACTTATAATAATTATCGACCAATGCCGGAATTTTATAAAGCTTATCCACACAAATCAAAAGCTATTAAAGTAGTCCTTCGTCGTATTAAGCTTTTTCCTTCAATAGGATCGTTTTTAATCTTGGCTTTTATCATATTTTAATTCAGCTTCTCTTTGTTCTAGATAAAAGAATTTATCTTCTCGGTCATGCGGGTCATTTAATAGATGTCGTATTTCTAAGATAATTATAATTTTATAAAGCGTAAGCAGGCACACTTAACTAAGTATTGCCTATTGAAAAGAAATGCGAAATATTAACAGATTTTTAAATATTCGGTTATTTTTTCACCCGCAAAGTTTTCATATTTTCCAATTTTTGGATGCAATTAGTGTCTTTTCAATAAATAATATTAGTTTTATTAAACATTTAAACGTATTTTAGTGTTATTTTCATAATTTTTATAGCAATCGACAAAGTTTCTAGGAGTATGAAATTAGAATCATTTTTAGTTTGAAAACATTAATATTTTTCACATGTTATTGCACATGAAGGCACTATATAATTTAAAAATCGAAAATAAATTGAAAAAATTTTTCGACTCGGGCAGGACTTGAACCGGCATCGTCAGCTTTCATGCTTCAGAGCAACAGCACGGAAAGCTGACGATGCCGGTTCAAGTCCTGCCCGAGTCGAAAAATTTTTTCAATTTATTTTCGATTTTTAAATCATTTTTAGTATTATTTGTTGTTATTATTATATTTTTTAAACACCATATGAAAGCGTTCGAGCGCCTTTGTAGCAAAATGGTTAAACGTATTGCTTAGCATTGCGTTAAGCGCGCGAGGTCCTAGGTTCCAATCCTAGGGAAACATAAAATTGTTTCGGTCGGGCAGGGCAAAGAAGTCTGATCAACTACTTGCCCCTTAAAAGAAGGGATCAGTGAAACGGACACAGAAATGTATTGGCCCCATGCCCCACGAGGGGGAAACGAGCTTTCACTTTTATATGAAAGCGCGATAGCGTGAAGATAGTAACATTTTATTTTAAATAATTTAAGTATAATATTTTAAAAATAACTAATTTATAGCATGACTTAGATCCGAACACATAACCAACAACTGTTACCTTTAGTTAACCGTAAGTAAATTTGAAAACAATTCTGATAATTAACATCAGCGCATACGCATGTGCAATTTGCATGTGAAAATTATAATGATTCAAGTATTTCGCGTTCGTTTTTCCTCTATCAATAATTACAGTCGTTAACGATCCCCCACTTATCCGGTCTCCATAATAAGTCATACCCATGTTCGTTGGAGCTTAATAATTTATTCCTTATTTCTGATAAACAAAATAGTCGAGTAAGAAACACGAAATAAAAGAAACGGATTGAGAATCGAATTCGCCGCGTCATTTCACTCGTCGGCTCAAACAATAAAAATATAACTTGTTCCCGAAGATTTCATATTTTAAAATATGTTTAAGCTTAGAGTGTGTGGCGTAGAGCGCGGCGACTTGTTATGAACTAGCGAAGGTTGCATATAGGTAAATGTTTATGATACAGGAGGATAGAAAAGCATGGTCTGCTTGAAGGTAGGTGAAAAACAGCCATATAACATCTAAACAAGTGTTTTATTCATACCACCCATTTTTTGACGTTGTTTCAGAAAAAAATATAAATTTATTAACAAATGTTGGACCCCAGTAGGAATCGAACCCAATATAATAGGTAATTATCAAACATACATTGCTATCAAAACCAATTTCACCTATCAAATATTATTATTGCCTTCATGGATAAGTTGAGCTCAAATGGCTCAAAGAGTCTTGTTCGTTAAGTGCTAAGTTTTAATCCCAAGGAAACACAAGCGCTTAGCGATACAAAAATTTTAAGTCTTGATCATGGGTGTATTAGAGATGGAGGGTGTTCCTAATGTCCAAGACTAATGTGCTAATCTAACGCCATTTGTTTCGCCGTAGCTGATATTTGGAGATCTCTGAAATGACGGGCCGATGTAAAGTAAATTTAAAATTACTAATATATTTCAGACTTTAAACCGTCAAAAGTTTTTTATTTAATAATACAAAGTGACATTTTTTCAGTCTATAATTTTTTATCTGGCTTAATTCCGTAAAAGTACTACGATTCGTCTAAACTCGAAAATCTATGTGCACGAACGTCGCTCTACACGGATAGATGTTTGAGTTTTGAATAAGCGGTTAGTGCTAAGTCACGTTTTAGTATGGAGTGTACTTCGATTGTGTAGCCTCGCCCCGCGGCGTTGAGTGGATTCAATTGTTTTTCATGTAGATTCAGCTTTAATAACTCAAGCCAGGCCTATCGACGGAGAACCTAAGCTTTAAACCTCTTCAAATTAAAAAAAAAGGTTTTGTATATATGATTGGGTAAATTTTGCAGATTATAGTGTAAACGAAACCGAATTTCGATTTGCGTTTATTTCCAAAAACGAAACGAAAATAAACGTTTAGTGTAGGGAAGTCTTTGTTCTTTATTATTTAAGCCTGTTTTCTTTTATAGACGCATGGAGCAGACAAATAGAATGAAATAAATTTAAGTAATTCTTTTTTACGATTTCAACGCGAAATTTTTTAGTTAATCTTTATTTAAGTTTAAGTAAACTTTAGTTACATTTTATTTCAAACTGTCGTTACGGCTAGCTAAAATAATTTGTATTGGATGGAAACTAATTCAAAAATAAGTATATCGTGTTTTAAACCCTTAAAGTGTTTTAATTAATTATTTTTAATTTTCATTAAACCGAATATCCCGTCCTTGTTTCTATATTTGAAACAGTCCTTTTGCATAACTACAGTAGATAACAAGTGTTTTTACATATTCAAATTATCCGTGACTTTAAAAACTGGGTGTGCATAAAAACTGCAGCTAGCCATTAAAATACTATTCATCATTAATTACTCGTGTTATCAATAAAACGAGAATTAAAAGCAATTAGCATATGTCGAGAGATGAAATATTTTAATGTGAGCCACGTATAGCGTGCGCCCTGCAAGTTTTACGCCTGATTTAATACATTTTTACTTGCATTGATAGGTTTATGGAATAAATCCATGCGATTCGAATGGAAAAGATTTTCAATTTAGCAAAAAAAAATAATAATATGATGAAACTTCGTTTTTTAATGATAGAGACGGAGAGACTAGCGTAGGGTTCACTTACTGGAAGATCAAATATCCCAGCCACTTAACATTGTGACAAGATGTGCTGTCGCCCTATTTTTGGCTTTGGATATTCGGAAATCCCCGAAATGAAACGCGATTAGCCTTCACGGCTTTTCATCTATGGAGGGTAGTTGTTAATTAAGTTTGAATTTCATTATTCCTACTAAAAATTATAAATTTAGTAGAAACGCGTCGGGCCCGGTGGAGATGGAATCCACGATCCATTGATTATACATCGCTACAATTAAACCAACGAGTCCGTCCCTACAATCACGTTTTTCAACTTTGGCATGTCTGACTAAAACTGTCATCTCTTTGTCACGTCGACTATGTCATCCCGAAAATTGAAATCGCGAAGAGCTCCTTTCGAAAGAAAATATGATAAAGTTTGTATGATTATTATGAACAATCTCTATTTTCCACGAAACAAGCGACAAATATGTCGATAAATACTTCCAATAAGCATATTACATATTCAAATACAAATGCTTTATTTCCAAAAATATTGTTTACATTTCGTTAAAGGGAGTAGTAGCTCCCAGATATACACCGGCCACGACATAGGATTCCAGGTTCACAGGGTCTCTTCCGGTGCATTAACAATTTTTTATAGGATTAATACACAAAATATATACCTCAGAACCGGTTAACTCCTGATAGATGGACACTATCATCGTGGCGTGTCCTTCTGTGTCGAACGAATCCCACTGATCAAACGAAAGTACTCTAAAAACGCACTGGACTCGCGGAACCTATTTAAACAATAACTAGAAGTCGAACACGCGAGCGTTATAACTTTATATTCTCAACTGACAGGCACAGATTAAAATAACAAACCTGTGCATCACCAACGCGCGAGTGGCACCACTATCGTCTGACAGTGCAACCTCGTTCGGCTGTCGTATCAAAAAAACTCAACAACCTACCAATGTTATTATTTTATTCCTAACAAATTTATATTGTTATTTTTTTATTTTCACGACACAATTACAATATAATACAATACAAATTAGGGATGATCGATAGTAATCCATGTTGAATAAACATCGATTTTTAGCTGGAAAATATCGATGTTTTGACATCACTGTTATGACTTCAACATTATAGAAACATCTATGTTAATTAATAAAAATATTGAAAAAAAAATCGACGTTTGACACATAACGATGTTTTTGAATCGTCGATACTTTCGATTCTACTAGGAGAACATCGATGTCAACATCGATGTTTATGTATCGATAATTCCTAATACATATGCTCTCGAATGTGTCAATCGCAAAATTAAATACAGATAAAAAATGGTACTATAGTCTATGGCCTTCCGTCTGTGTAAATAAAAACCTTTATGGTTCTTTTTTCTTATTAGATTAACAAATCGGTGTGTATATGTAAATTCATTTTATGGTTCTGTGATCTAAAAACCAGATAAATATGACGTGTCTAACGTAAATACATATAACAGATATGTATTTATTTGTGTCTGTATCGATGTATACTAAAAATGTTGCCAGTGTTATTTCTGAACTATTGATACCTATTTCAAGCACTCATAATAATTTCTGGCAAAATACGTGGTAATGTGTAAATGCCTAATGCAGGCCCACGTCGGGCAATAGTGACATGGGGAGTGTGGTAAATGGTATAGCCGACCAGAACCACTAAATACACCACCAGCCCTCTGCTGTGCTTTGAGGGAACCCTGGGAACACGTTTGTACGACTACAAAGTTCCCAGCACCAATGTCCATGTACAATAAAGAACCTACTATTTTTACAAACACTTGATATACAGTTTTGAAATAAATAAATGTAATCTACAATACCATAGCTAATTCCATTTTGCAATTACATATTACATTTTCATATGAATCGTAATCTGTGAAAATAATCATAAACTCCTAATAACTCAGCGGCTGCGCGCGCGCTTAAAACATTTAAAATATTTTAGGGCTGCGTAAATTTTTATTGAATTGAATCCAATATAATTATTATTTTTTATTTAGAATTATAATTAACGAATATTTATCTGTCATCGTATTTTATATGAGAACTTAAAGATTTTTTAGTTTATTTAAATATTGTTGCCAACATGATGTAATGTATAATTTTGTTCGTAGGCTTTAGAAACATTACCAACGTTTGGACTTAGTAGATATTTTAAATGTGATTTCTGTTAAGTTTGTCAGATCTTTTTCAACGACTTATTTCTTATTAGGAATATGATTTAAATTGTTAGACCCACAATGGATATGAGTTGGTTCTTGTTACTAGCGTCAAATTATTTTAGGAAATTTGACGAAGTTTTTATATTATGAAGTGATCGACAATAAGTTTTTACAAAAATATAGAAAACTTAGTAACTAGTAGTAAAGTAGTAATTTATAAATCCTTAAACTTTAACTTATACCAATTATTTACTAAACCTATTGTAAATTTAAAATAGATGTATAGAAAAATATCTATTTTTTTAAATAGAATACCAAAGATATTTTTAATATTGTAATTTTCATTAAGTAAGTTTTTTTATTGAGCATAAAAGAGAGAAATAAAATATGACATTTCATGTTTGCTTTTTAAGGAGAATCAATTTTGTGGTAGCCCTAGAAAAAGGTGTTCAAAATTTTATAATCCCAGGTCGGCGACCCCGCGGCCTATTGTCTCAGACGGGGTTCGAAAAAGGGCAAAAAACAAAAAGGCTCTATATTCCGTCATTGTGGGCCTGTCGTTGATCATTTCTCAAAAACTACGAATTCCTTAATAAATTGAGTTTCTTTGAAAAGACCCGGATTTTATTTCCTTCCATTTGAATGCCTCAAATGTGGTTTTGAGCTTCGGAATAATTCGAGCCGTAATAACATACTTTCCAAACCAAAGTTGTAAAAGCCCTAACTTATTACCAATCTATAACTAAGTAGTTGGTAAATGCCTAAATCTGTATAATTTATATTTTACATAGTATTATACTCGTTAGTCTAATGTTAGAGAAGATTAGGTTCGATTTCCACCAGATTACAAGTTTTCTGAAATATATATATTATAAGCAAGAATAATGAAATTCGATCCGAACCACCACAGATGAAGAAGTTGAAAATTTTAATCGCGTTTCGGTTTCAGTCTGTGTCGAATATCCAAAGGCCGACAGCGCATCTTATTTAGGAATCGGCTGGGGTATTTTACCTTTTCACATATTGTTTGTTCATCTACACTACTCCCCGACGATTAATTTAAGAAAACCAATCACTACGTTAATTAACTTTGATTAAAACCGGTTTGCATACTAGATAAATTAGTGCATTTCATGCGATATCACTTGGATTGACTATAAATAGCGGCCCATGCGCATGACAAAGGGCTCGCCAGACGAACAATGTTCTTATTTATATTTATACGTAAAATATAATGCATCCGCGCGCCTTCACTCGCTACATATGAATTTTATGAATCGAAGACACGAGTGGAGTGGAGTCGGCGTTAGAACACATTATAAGGTTTTAAAATATAAATACTTTGCTAAACAACCTCCTAAGATAGCATCGTGTACTTAAAGTGTAATATTTACTTAACTTTTTTAAGATTGTAATTTACGGATATTACTTAGTAGAATCTATCTATCATCGCTAAAATTTAAATAGCATTTGATTCTAAAGCAAACTTAACTTAAAATTTTTCTAAACAAACATGTTTCAGAAAAATTAATTAATCGTCTGGAAATCTGGATATTTAACGGGTAGGAACATCGAAATTCCAGGTCATGTTCATCGTCCACAGATGGAAAAGCCGTGAAGTATAATCGCGTTTTGGTATCAGTCTGTGGATTCCCGAATCCAAAATATGGTCACTATCGCATCTTGTTTAGATATTATACGGCTGAGGCATTTCGCTTGTCTGTTCCCCTCTATCTTAAAAAAGATCTTATTTAATCTTATCTTCCTAACAATATTTAACAAAAATATTTTAAAAGGCTACTGACTTAGCTTTCCCAGAGCCGCGCAAACCACCTTGTAATGTCCTAGTAGGAATTAATTGGATTACAAAAAATCCATTGAAATGCATTGAAACAAATTAAAATAAGAGAACGCATGTCTGCTCGACGCACGCGCAGCGCCGGCGGGCCCAGCGACTCGCTTCGATTTATGCCGATACTTGGTAATTAAAAACAATCCGCCATTTTGTTTTTTGTCTCTTTTCCCCCTGTTTTTGTGCGCTCATTTGATTGTCTTATATTTCTTAATGTTGTGCGTTCGTCTTCAAGTTGAGATGGTTTAATTTAAAATTTTATTTTCTCCTCGTTTCCTTCTTTTGTCGGGGTATGAGATTTGTGATCGGATTAAAATGTTTTATTTTTGGCTGTCGAAAAAACATTTAATATTCAAAATATTAAAATGCAAAAAACCTGGATGTAACAAAAGCCAATAACATCCGAAACGTCGGGCCGTGGTTTGTATAATTTGTAAATAATTTTAATTAATACATTTTGCGTTTTACTCTGATAAAAGTGTTTTATTTATCAGCTTTCAGCTGCTATTGGGTTACGCTGTAGGACGATGCTGAAAAAAATGTTTGTGTGAAATTTTCATCAAAATCGTCGTAGTATGTTCTTGTACACTAAGTGAAATCTAATTTTCCCAAGTAAAATTAAACTTGAATGCAATGTTTGGCCATGTTTAACCATTGATGTACAGTCGCTGGCGTAATAACTCTAAATTATTATTATTACGACGTGTTTTTTACAGAAATTAGATCACATTGATACAAACCGTAATGACTTCAATTTGAGATATGGCGCCGTTTCATCTGTCAGATAACGAACTTCTATTATGTCCCAAAAATCAATATTGACCCCAACAAAGCGAAATTTTGCACTTTTTTAAATTTCGAACATAAAAAACGACCAGGTGTAGCGAAAGGGTTGACTTCTCTCTCTGTCTTCAATAGACGTTGGTAATGCTGTCTCGCTCGATAACCCTTTCGGAGTTTTTTGGGTCAAATCTGGCTTTTTCTCATTGAACGTTTTGATATAATGAGATATTACGTTTTGTGTGCACGGCCTTTGTTGAACTTTAGAATTGAAATCTTTTTAATTTTTAACCTCAATTTTTTTGATATAAGAAAGACTATAATGCATGCTAACGCACTTAACTAAGGGCAGCTAATTTTATAGTTTTGTCTGAAGTAAACTTGTGTGATGATCTTCTGATGTTATTTTAAAATGGTGCAGCCGTTCCTCTAGTATTTAACAATAAAATGTCTTGAATATTCACTTATAGGCCATCCGATACTGATCAGATTATAAAGAAGTTTACATAAAACAATGCTGCAATTAAGTTATTAATTAATAATACATTGTAAATAACTTTACTAATATACCTACTTCACGTTTACGCGGGTAATACACAAAAAAAACACTTTTAACACTTGGTTCCTACCAAGGCTGCAGCAAGAATCCGAAACGTAGGGGCGTAGTTAAAATTGTAAATAACTGAGTTGATATATTTCGAGTGTTGAACCGTTACAAGTGTTTTATTTAAATGTGGAACTCGCGTGAAATGCAGACATTCCTTAACGATATTATTGTATATAAGCTGTGATATGAAAATTATAATGTCAAATATATTGCGTCAAAATAACAATCTTAAATGAAATAGGTACCTATTCTAACGTCAAAAGACTATGACTAAACATTGTCTTCAACGAATAAGCTGACTAATGACGCCCACGCACGATCACCGAAAAAATAATTAAATTTAAATATAATTGTGTAATATACACTTGGAACATCTGTTATTGTCAACACACCTGAATGATGCGTCTATCCCTGTTCAGCATGCGAATTTTACACTTGGGTGAAAGAGACGGACCGATTGAATCTTCTACGCGAGATGTGGAAGTGACAAAAAACGCATGCTTCCTGTGTCTTTGGTATCATTTGAAAAAGGAATAATGATTTTATAGTATAGTTAGGTATTTAAGATGCTGATATTTGTATCGAATCTTTGTAAAAATTATGACCAATTTACAAAATTCCCTCGAATTGAATAGCATACATACTTACATTAATAACATTAAGTTATTGTTATTTATATAAAAAGGCAAACCTTTTTCTAACGAATTAAATATCAAACATATGATATATTAGTATGTATATACGTTTATCCTTGAACGCCATTATCAAATTACAAATAACTTTAAACCTACTTACGCTATTGTAAAGATTCATCTTACGTGTTTGCATATACTATACTAACTACAGTAAAACGTATTCCATACAATGTGGAGTTTTTAACAATTCAAAAATAGAATGTTTTTAACTTAACCCTTCCATATTTGACAAAAAACGGTTTTTAAATTTAGAACGCAACGCGGCCCGAATAGAGATTTGGTTCTTTTGAATTCGGAAATAGTTAAAAATGGTGCAGGTATTAACTTAGTTAAATCCGTGACACATAGCGTAAGATTCTCTATTGTTTGTTTCACGAATTTTTGTTCATCCTTTTGTATATTTTCACCTTCGGATATAAGTTATATCTACACGTTTCTTAAATAGAGTATTATGTAGGTATGTCATGTCTTACCTTGTTTCAAGATTTGATTACTTACGAATAATTAGAAGTTAAAATTACTATCAACTTAAATTTATGCGATTCAAACCGTAATTTTACTCTTAAACACATAACATCTTAAAAAATATGAACTTAAAATTGTCTATCCACTGTCCACGGATTAAAAACCGCAGACTCGCAAATTCGCGTTTCACTTGAAGTCTGTGCTTTTTCGAATATCCAAAATAGGTAGACAGCACATCTTAATTTAAAATAATAGTGCTGCACAGTACCCCGTAGTTAAAACGAAATGTAAATAAGTTAAATTTATTTCGCATTTAAAACCGTTAAAATTGTTTTGTTCACAAGGAGTTTTTGATTTGTTGCCTTAAACTAAGCCATAACGCAATATACTTATTAGCTACTATAATAATACATTTTCACGGTTCAGAAAAAATGTCAGATGTCTCAGCTATATTTTGTAAAGGGGTTATTTTGCGAAAAAAGTGTCCGTTACTTGGTAATATTTTGACAAAACCGCGGTGTCATGTTACAGCCGTTATCTAAAAAAATGTTAGAAAGGGTTAAATAAGTAAAAAGTTTTTGCTAACCTAAAAAAACCTAAACGCGCGGCAAAAATTTTGCACTGTAGAATAGATTTAGGAGTTTTAATAAAACTGTCCTAGACTAGGTTGTGAACTTTTTAGATAAAGCTTATTTTTACTTGTACTGTTTCAAAGAATCCCGTGATATCGATGAACTGATGAATGATTTGATTTGAATTGTTTCGGTCGAGCCGAGCACAGATATCAGACCGAGTCGGCAGTAAATGAGATTGATTAGGATATCGATTAGTGACTGAGTATAAATGTGTTTGCCCTTTGCCCCACATGGGACCCGGGATGTTGAATGGTGGCATTATATGAATTAAAACCAATTTTTAATTGAACAAATTTTAAAACACTGGCAGGACTTCAACCGGCACCTATAGCTTTGCGTGCGGCAGCTCAATCGGTTGGAGCATGCATGCGGGTTCGAAACTTGCCCGTGTTGTATTTATTTTTAATTTAAACTCCATTTTTTAATCCATACGTAAATTAACTTCTAAACATTTAAGTTACATTATGATTTGTTTGTTCGAACAAAGGATACTTTTTAAATACGAAATTCCATCAATTTCACGAAAACATTGCAGAGTTGCCCAAATATTCTAATTAAAAACCTCAACTTTTCGGACGCGAAAAAATCGGTGGCATTTATTAATTTTCAAAAATCCGACAAACCCTACATTTCTGTCGAAATATTTTGGCGGAAGAGCGCCGGCTTTTGTTTTTAATTTTCTAAGTATAGTTATGAAGAATTTTTGTATACATTAAAAACTTTTATTGTATTTATTCGGGATCTGATAAAGAGACTAAAGGTTTTCTATACGTTTATCATTAGACTGACTTTAATAATATTAAAAAATAAGCAATTGAATTGGTCCCCCCCTACAATACGCAGTTTTTGGCTTATTACCACCGGCCGACCACAAATGAAACCGAGAAGTTTAATCGCGATTTGGTTTCAGTCCATGGATTTCTGAAAATCCGGGGCGCATTTTTTTTAGATTATATGTGTCTGGGCTATTTTACCTATCAGCAACCTATCACCCATTGCTCGTCTGTCGTCCTGTATAATAAAAAAACT
This sequence comes from Leptosia nina, assembly GCA_963661955.1. NCBI lineage: Eukaryota > Metazoa > Arthropoda > Insecta > Lepidoptera > Pieridae > Leptosia > Leptosia nina. Next base: position 8,413,972 of record CAVLEF010000008.1, read on the forward strand.
AAAGCCATAATAGATCGACAACGCGTTTTGTTGAGGTTATATGGTTAAAAATCGAAAAGAAATTGAAAAAACATTCGACTCGGACAGGACTGGAACCGGCATCGTCAGCGTTCCGTGCTGTTGCTCTACCAATCGAGCTACCGAGTCCTACACCACATCGTCGATTTTTTTTACCTTATTTTGTTATTTCACCTTAGATGACGTCGTGCTACTCTGTCTTCCTCTATCACAAAAAGGAAATAAATTGCGTGACATTTTTCGACCTCAACGAAGCGAACAATATTTTACGCATATCAGCGGCTCGTCAAAAACTTTGGCATCCGAACGTACACATCGCGTCGTCGCATACGCCGCGAAATTCGAAGGAAAAATGATACAATGATTTGGAAAAAGTGTGGCCGATCGAAATAGGTATAATTACATCGAGTTAGCCGGCGCGGGGCCCGACCGAATTTTCCCTAAATTACGACGGGCAAAAACGAACGTTCGACGCATGCGCCGAGCGGCGGTTCAGCTAAGCTTATTCCATATTCTTTTACGGGAAGCTATTTCATTTCTTTCATATTTCTCGTAAGTTTATATTAGGTAAAATAAATTGTTATGTTTTCTTTCACAAGATTAAGAAATAACTTAAATACTAACTTTATAATATTAATAAAAAGAGAAAGAAGAAACTTATAAGAGTACTCCAGAAATGGGGGAAAGCACTCGGCTTGTGCTTTTCCCCATTTCTTCACCAGAGTAGAGGAGAAGCGCCGGTTTTCAGCAATTCAATTCAATTAAAACTTTAAATTAATTACATTTAAAACTTCAAAGTATACTTTTAGCACATTTCTCACAATTGAAGTGTCGAAAAATAATTTCACATTGTTCCTACCAAAAAATGAATTCACAAAGAGTATTTTCTTAATAAAACCTCATGTCGAATGCTGCTGGGGTACGTTTGACCCACCTGCTAAATCTCGACACAGACAATGCCCGGGGCACAAAGGGCCCGCCCTTCGCCCTTCGCCCGCGACAAAAAACTATCACAAAAAAACGCGGAAAGATGGCAAAGGTGTCTCAATTTAACAAAAAAACAGCAAAGACTCCTGAGAAAGAGTTGCGATTCAAGAATATTTCCCGAAATGTGATATCTTTTGGGGTTTTTTGCGTAACTGTTTCGCGATGGGTCCCGTAAACCCCTTTGGGGATCTGATGGGAACCCGTGAGATAAGTTTTTATATTCTTCACCTTGATTTATAACTGTTTGCTGTAATTTGAGAATTTTATAGACTTTTAACCTTTGTTGCGCTTCCGCATTCGGCAACGGTTCTTTACAAAAAGTTGAGACTGATTTATTGTTCGTGATTGCTTCCAAGCTTATATTCTAGGTGATATATGAATACTACTCAATAGGCATTCATATCCCACTGCTGGGCATAGGTATCCTATCTACCTCACAGATCCGGTGGTTGGATTTCAAAACTACCGTCACTATATTAATAGATTACTTTTTGCTGGCTTTTATTTATAATAAAAGAGGACATAAAAGCATAGGTTTCATCTACACTAGATGCGTTATCGATCTATTTTGGCTTTGGATATTCGGGACAATGCCTAATTTCAAAATCCGTGACTAGTACTAGGATTTTTTTTGTGAATATTAGAGCCTGGTGGACTGACGTAGAATACACCACTAGGCCAACAAAGCATTTGAGTTAGGTTTCCAGTACCATTCCTTTGTTAAATAGTTAACAAATCGTAAGGTCACACAAGCTTGTGCATCTTAAATCCATACCTTTTATCAATGGACATTTTTTAACATCCATTCAATCAGCAACTATTGTCCACACGCGGATTTGACCACGACGCTAAAAAGGGTCAAAAAGGTCAGAGCATTGTGCCTCAAGAAAGCGACAGTTTTTATCGCGGCCTATTTTACCCCACAAGGTCATTCATTGGATTCGGAATAATGGAATTCCAAATTTTTGAATTTCGAGTAATGCGATATCGGTGTGACCGGAGGTCAATTTTTTGCGGTTGAAGGGTTAAATACTTGTTATAAATAACAAATTGGACTAAGAAATAGTTTTATTTTACGCTATAGTGATATAACAATTATTTTTTAAGCTCAGCTATTCTTTATCTTAGTTCTATTGCACAATTTAATGAATATGTTCTTGTAGAATACCTATAAAAATTATATTGATAGAAACTAATCTATTTTAGAGTACAAAGCCTTATGGATTTTGAGTCTCAAAGTAAAGAAATATTAAATTAAAATACACTTTTAAATCGCTTTTATTTCTGTATCAGAGTTAAGTAGTACTTACTATACACTTGTATTTATTGCTTACTTCAAGAACTTTTCATAAGACTCTGGGAAATTTCTATGATTTGTCGATAAAAGTATGTATAAAGTGCTTCAGAAACTAAGCTACGTTGTCTAATAAAATCGCTTTAAAAAGTAAATGGTCACCTGCTTTCCTTACTGAAGTGTAATAATCCAAACTTTTGTTTTAAAAATCCTAACTTTAAATACTGTCTATAGTTTACGCGAGTAGCACACATTTAAATAAAGCACTTTAACGGTTTCAAACGCGATATATTATTTATTGAGTCTCCCCGTGACCACGGCTGCTGCAAAGCATCCGAAACGTCGGGCCGAAGTTAAAAATCATTTTCGAATTAGTTTAACTAATATATCGCGTTTTAAACCGTTAAATTGTTTCATTTAAATCTTAACTTTACAGTATCTAGATAGTACCAACTGCTAAATGTGACCTGAATAAAGAAATATTAATTCTCGCAATAAATTATTAAACAGAGAAACTGATTTAATTTGGATTAACCTTGGGTATCTTCGACCCCCTTTCCCACGTTCACCCCAATTTTAGGGTTATCTTAAATATCAAAGAGATCGCTTAAAACTGCTATCATTTTTTGCCATTCCACAAAATAGATAAAAACTTTGAACTGTGTGACCCCATTTTGCGATGAGGTCTCGAACCGGTAACCCCGTGTATTTGGAAATTTGATCCGGTTATTTGATTTTTGAGTAGTTTTTTTTGCTTTTTTGGAAATAAGTTTTCGCGTGAGAAGATGATTTACAAAACTATTGAGAACGTAACGAGTTGGAATGAAATTTACATTATTAAACAAAATTAAACAAAACACTAATGAGTTTACGACTGTTTAAAACGCAGCTTATATTGATGAACTTCACTTATTGTTTTATTTATTTTTATAATATTTTATCCGATTCGGATACTTTGCAGTAGTCGTTCTCACATTTTGATTTAAACGCGAAATACGTTTACTACACAATACTATATAAGTTTATACTAAATTTTAACTCGCGTTAGAAACTATATTTAAATATATAATAATAAATATATACTATATCTATATTTGATTTCTGTAATAAATAAATTAAAAGAAATAAAATAAGTGAAGGTATACATACTTCTAATATCCCACAGCTGGGATCTCAAAAGACCTGCAGCTACAATTTTTAGGGTAACAAATACCAAACTAACAATTAGCAATCAAGGATTCGAACCCAGGACTCGTCGAGTGCGTGTGTCGTCTAGATGGTTAAGCTATATATCATTCGACACTAATCATCTGCCATCAGCAAGAACGACGATGTCAAACGACGAACAACAAATACTAAGCTGTTTAAAAAAGGCCATAAAAATTCGCAACTAACTTTAATTACCTACATCTGACATTTTTACAATTAATCGATGAAATAATAAAAACAGCATCTTTAAAAGGTCAAAATGTCGTTAATGTATTGAATTATACATAAATGGTTTTTTTCGTGACAGTTCGTATGAAATACCTTTATAATACGTGAAAAATATAAATGGACAAGAAATGGAACAATGTGTTCGAGTGTAATGCCTTAACTAGGTGAAAAAGAAGGAGTTTCCTTTTGTACATTAAAAATATTTTTATGCACATATAATTTATACGCAAAAAATATTAAATAACTTATTAACTATCTACACGGGGACTTTGTACCTACTGCAAAAAAATCATCGTGGTAGAATCACGTGTCGTATTTAAACCGTTAAAAGCGTTTTATTTAAATGTTTACTAGTCGCGTAAACTACAGACAATACGAAATGATGTTATTCAAGTCGTGTTAATTATTCCATAAAAATCTCTACCTTCAAATTTCCACTAGAGGTATATTATTTTTAATTGTTAAAAAATTTATATCATTTGAGATGTATATCAGACTATATATTATATCAAATTGAGAAAGTAATTAACTAGTAAATATTTGAAAGAAATTTAATTAAAATAAGTTTTTTTTTATTATTTACTATACCTGATACATGGCTCAGTCCCCCATGACCACAAAAGCTACAAAGGATCCGAAACGTAGGGATGTGTAGGGAAATAAATTTAACTAATATATTTTGCGTTTTAAAGTTAAAAATATTCAAAAGATACGTAAGACAATCCACACTCGAGCTAGTCAATAAATTCCAAACCGATACGAGTTTATGAAAAATATTAATTCAAGTAACAAAAACGAAGAGCGATTCCGAGTAACTTCGCTGTGTCTCGCTAAAAATAATTTCCATCGTTTAATACAAAAATCGCAATAATTAACTTCGTTACAGACCAATAAATTACAATACGAAAAGAAATGCTATACGAGCCACGCTGCTGTACCAGTGTGCGATATACAAAGATCGCTAGGGCTGCGCCTCGGAATTGCGCGCTAACACCGATATCGATAAGACCATAAAATGTCCACTATAATTTTGACGGGTTGGTCTAATGATAGCAATGTACGGCTAGTTATTACCGGATCGAGTGTTTTCCTTAATATCGAATCCAGGACCTTTTCGCGTTGAATACGAAAACGAACGTAAAGATGTTACGAGACACTTTTTCCATACAGTCCTTTAACATAACGTTGTGCAAAAACGCCGTTGTTCACAGCCGATGTATTTCAAATGGCTTTATATGCTTTTAAAGTATGTCTGCATTATTTATTGCACATCATGCAGATTACAAAATATGTACTGCAGTTTGTGCGAGTAAACATCTGTTTCGTCGTTCTCAAGCCAGTTTCTGTAACAACGAAACAGACGGCGCTAGCGTAGCAGTTTTGACTTGGACGTTAGGGATACTATCAAGCTTTAGTCCTTCCGTGATCATGACTGCAAAGCATTTATAATAATAAATTAAATATAAGATAACTAATATATTTCGCATTTTAATCCTTTAAATTGTTTTATTTAAAGATTGCTTAGTTATCAATTAATATTTCTTTGAATATTGAAGTCTATAGGGGAGGCCTATTTCCAGCAGTGGACACCGAACGGCTGAAACTAACATTTGTTTGAACAAAACGCGTTAAAAGCCAACCTTTTTAACTCGAATCGATAGCAATGGTCAAAACGCACACAACCCTAGCCGCCATCCGATCACAAATACATTGATATGATTTATTGTTAACACGACTGTACGTTGTGTGTGTGTGAGTGCGGCACACATACACACGATTATTATTGAGTATGCGATCGATGCAGTTCATATATTAGTTAGTTTCGCTATGCGATGACAGCCCAGTATCCAGTCGGAGTTAATCGACTTGGTTGGAAGTTTCACTATTTTGCAAGTAGCAAATATTGTTGCTCAGGATGCCTAGCACTGTAATCAGTTCTTCTTCTTCCAGTAATGAGATCTCTGGAAGAAGAAGAACTGATGTCGTGCGCTAGATAGTGCCTCTACTTTCCGTTCCCAAATAAATTTCTTCTGCGAGCTCGACCTCTTTATTGGTTACTTTCCATCATGATGCGCTAAGGACAGACCAGCATGGGGTTGATGGGAGATGAGGGTGAGCCATATGACATCTACATAAGATGCGCTATCGACCTATGTTGGCTTTGGTTATTCGGAAGGTAGTAGACATTTACAAAAGCAAACAGCCCCAATGCTCAATAGTGCTGTTCTCAATATTAATTACCTCAAAATATATTTTAATACGTCAGACAATGTTTTCAAAAAGATAGTGACATTGTTCTTTACTTTTTTTATGTTGTGTAGGTATTTTTCTTGAATGTTTTTTTATGGTAGTGAAAATTTATCATACTACAGCTAACACAATAAAAATACTTATAGTCATACTACAAAGAGTAGAGGAATAATTAAAAAGTATTTTTTATACAAAACAATAGAAGTAGATTCTACTCGTAACTTCTGTAAATAACAGTACCTTGGTATACCTAGTATTTATATTAGTATTTAATCATTAAGTATTGTTTTAACATACCTATTCCTAAATATTGTCTCGTAAATCACGACTATTGGACTGTACACATACCGATTTCCACTTATTTATAATGGTTCGATTTGAATGTGAAAATGTCAGGTTTATTTTCGCTGTCTAATGTCTCGTGTCTGTCAGCGCGCGCGCATACATCGTCTTAGGGCATGCGTATTGGCACAATTGTTTTGCGGTGCCTATTTTTTTATACAATTATACAATTTAGAAATGATACTGGTAAATTGAACGGATCGCCTGTCATTGCGTGGGTAAGTACAGGGTACGATTATTGGAAAAGCATAATAATTAAATACTGTCTATAGTTTACGCGAGTAGTACACATTTAAACCGTTAAAGTGTTTTATTTAAAAGCATAATAATGCCGGTTGAGTACGGCGTAGAGGTAAAATCAAATAGTTCGCCGTAAATAAAACAGACATTGACATAGAAAAATGTCTCAAGAACTCAGGAGGTTACGGGATTTCAGTTAGTCATAAAGTAATGATTAAAAATCAATCATCTGTTGGAAAGTATAGAAGAAATGAGTTTTAATTAATAATTTAGATTTGCAAAAGAGTGAAAAGTACACAGATTAAAGTAATTTTACTGTCATCTATAAAAAGTACCAATCAAGCATATATTAATGTAACCCACTATAAGCTAACATAGATTTTAATGGATTCTAATTTTGAGCACAGATAACAATAATAAGCTTTTTTATGATAGAGGACGACAGACAGGCATAAGCCTCATTTGATGGAAGCTGAAATAACTCATATAACAACCCAACAAGATGCGCTACCGATCTATGTCTGTTAAGGAGATTAGGAACCTGTAATTAACTACCTCAGTGCAGTAAGAATATTTCTATTTATTTTTAATCTGAAGTTTAATCTCAGTTTAATTTTTGTATATATAATCATATAATAATATTATATATTATATGATTATATATACAACTAAATTAAAATAAGTACATCCATAAATTAAATATTCTATTAAAACTGTTTACTATAAAACATTCGAAAAAACTGAAATGTAGAGTTGACAGTCTAACTTTTAACCTTCGTAGTTGAAGTATGATTAAAACAAAGAAATAATAATAAATTTTAAATTGTAAAGGATTTGAGAATATTATAATATTTTTGTAATTTACGTGAGTATATATAATGACTCTTTGAACAGTATTAAACTCCTGCAAAGTATTAGTATTTCTATTCGCAGTTAAAAAAATATTAAAGTATCAACTTTTGTTTTAAACCGTTTATTAAAATGTTATACTAATGTTTTGTTGTTTAACATTGCAATTTAACCATAATTCAGTTTAAAAGCAACCAAAAAAATTTAAACTGTTCTCGCTTAGTTTCGTAAGTTGCAATATTAGAGGTGATTCACAAATCACTGTGTACCTATTACTTTCGTTTTAATACAAAAATAATTAATTAATAACTACGCATAAATGGTGAATGATGATGATGAAAAATACATTGAATAAAATAAATATTCATAAAAAAAACTAATTTGTAAATAGTTTTAACAAATAAATACCGCGTTTTAAACCGCCAAAAATGGTTTTTTAATTTAAATGCAACAGTTTAAACGCTTAAAATTAATTGCCAAATATTTAAATTTTGTCTCACTCGCATAAACTAATAAAAGAGGGCTTAATTTGTATCGTCTAATTAAGCCTTTTTTTATTTGTAATACTTATATGTCATTGTTGAACGTTTTCTAGTAGTAAATATGTAAATCTCTCATCATCAGTACCATGGAAAACAAGCTTCGTCCATTCAACAGCAGACAAAGAGCTTCCAGTCCTCGAAGGTCGCAGTCATTACAATTCGCTCCAATTTCCATCTCGGTACAGCTCATAAAAACTCCGTCCGACCTCACAGTTAACCCTAAAGGACCCTTTCTTACGTTTTTTCGTAGAAAAAAGTGTAAGCTCGCGATCTCTTGCACCCGTCTTTATTCGTAGCCCAGCGGCTGAGGCGCGCGGTCGCCCCGACCTCATGTAACTTAAGCTTTCGACTTGCAGCGCGGGAGAACTTGACATCTGTCAAAAATTACCACTATAAAATTCCAGCCGCTTCTCGGAGACGTTTATTTAAAAATCGAACGATGTTTACATTTTGAACGATAAACCGTGCATTGTTTTAAATACATTGTTATAATCGATTTTCCAACGCGGGGTTGAGTCGTTTTTAAGAGATATTCTCGTTTTCGCGGTTGCGACGCGTTTTTACGTGTGTTTTTGCGTATCGACGGCGTGGTGGGGGAAGGGTGGGGCCACGGTTGACTCGTCCCTCTCCTATCGAGTATTTTGATTTAGTTTCCAAGTCTTACGTGGATGTGGTAATTTTTTCAGTCGCGTGTTATATGCGCGCGCGGCTGTACCCTCGCGGTTCGCGATTTCCAATCGGTTCACGTTTTCCCGCGCGTCCGATTAAAACTTTATTTTTTCCAGAACTGTGAACGATATATTTTTGTAACTGTGTGTGTTGTGTAACTCTTACCGTGACAATAAGTGACGTTGTGTTATACAAAGCAACTTTGTTCCTGTTTGGATGTTATAAATAAGGTACGATTATTGATATAAATTAGCATTGATTTACATACAACAAAACAAGCGTTTGTTGCTTCTTAGTCTATTGTTTTAATCGCGATTACCTTTTTTAGGTAAGCTGTAGCTTAAAACTCCTAATAAAAAAATAAAACTCTACATTGTAACTAATGTATTTATCTGTTAGTAGGTATAACTAATTCATTTTATTAAACTTATAACGCTTACTTTAAATGGACACTAAATTAATTAAAATATAAACTTACATATGGGTTATCCATAAACTGCAACTGAAAAACTCGAACTACTTATTATACCTCCCTAGGTATTTATTTCAATTAAAATAATACATAGGTAGTAGATATTAATATAAGATAGTCAATAATTAAATTTGTATAAAGATACTTTTTTGATAAAATAATTAATTTATCAAAGTGAAATAAATATCGCATTTTAATATAAGACTTCTTGTCTAATTAAATACAAAGTTTTTCAGTTATTAATTCATTATAACAACATCTATTACCCAAATTCTTCGCCGAGAAAAGAAATTGAAAATTATTGTAACAAATTCTGTATCTACCCCCATAGGTAGTAGCGTCAATATAGACATATATTTCTTCAGTCATTTACTTGTGTGTAAATAAAATCGATTAGTACAACAGTCATAGTAATACATCTACCCCATTCCCCGCGTAGGGGGATACGGGATTACTCGCTATATATTGTCAAATCAATGAAATTTATATACCTAATAATAGTTATTCAAAAAAGAACAAGTCAAAATTCTACTTCTGAAATCTGAAAGCTATTAAACTTAGATTTGTTGCTTAGATATCAAGTGAGGTCAGAGGTCGAGTGGTTGAGATCATGCTTTAGTTTCTGTTCGATTTTGACAGTTTCGATTTTGGGTAGCCGGAAACTTGACTTGGCAACTTTTACTAAAGTAACCCTGCTTAGTAATGCACTTTAGACTGGAGATACCCAATTGAGGAAAAGGAAGATTTAACTCATAAAATAAGTTTCGACAATTGATCATAGTTATGTCTGACACTAAAATCAAAGTAAACAGTATTCAATGTCGGTAAAAAAAAAATTATAGAAGTGTAGGTAGTTTGTTATTAATAAAGTTTACTTGACAAGTCTTTAAATAAAACACAAAGGTTTTTTAACTTAGCATTATATAAGTTAATTTTCTCCTACTACCCGCATTTTAGATGCTTTACAGCAGCGGGTCAGCAATACCTATACAATATATCATCACCATTATTCAATGCTAAGTATACAAAGCTCCGAAGTTTGTGGCTTTATTATTTATATAACAATCACGTTCTTGATTGTTTTGTGTTATGACGTCATACCTTCGCTTGATAAGGCTGTTCCGGTCGAAATATCCTCGCTATGGTATATGGTACAGGACTATAATATGACGCTTTAAGTTTTATATAAATAAGACTGCATATAAGAATGACCGCCGTAGCGCGATTATTAAATGCTTTGCCTAACAATGTGTTAAGCATAAATCCAGGATTTGATTCCCGTGAAACGAACACAGAAATGTGACCGCTCCATACCTTATAGACATAATAAATTTATTTTTTTACGATAACTCAACGTTGTTGCACTCTACTTTAAAGGGCTATATATTCAATATTCAATTCTTACCTCTGCTATCAGCTGTATAACTTAGCTAATTAGAATAATTGCCTCAAATCCGTCGGTTTACATCGGAGCAATAAAAACATTATCGATTTTGCAACTGGCAACTTCCATTATAGCAATAAAACTCGCGGCACCGGCTAAAGGACGATCGTTCATATTCAAATAGTCTCACGGTGCTAACTGGAAGCGTACGTGTATAATAATATTTTAAAACGATTGTAATTCCGCGAGGCTTTCCAATAAAAAACACATTTCCTAATTTACTTCGGCTCGTGTAAGTACGCGGTATAGGAACAATGGTTTGAAATTCGAATGACTCGTGATTCATTCGAATGCGCTAAGCGATTGAATAATTCGATTCCATTTTTGAAAATTCAAACATAGAACCGCGAAATCAAGGTGTTTTCCGATCGAAACTTTTGTTTATCCTGGATTGGAAACCACGACTGTAATTGGATTAAACATTACGTAGTTATAAATAAATAATAGTAATAAGGTTCTAGTTATACCGATTTCACGCACGAAGTTGGATTTTAAATAAAGCACATCTACTGCTCCTAAAAGTTAAACTAACGCTACACTTTGATTTCTTATTGAAATAAGAGAAGATATGTAATACTTTGTTATCTACCAATATTGAGTTCTATGCCGAGTAAAGTTTTGGACACATAGTAAAGGTCTAATTGTCTAATAAGAAATGTGTTCATGACAACTGATATTAAACAAATCAGAATGATTTCTTTAATATCACGCTTTAGGGTATTCTTTTAGTTTTTTACGAGATTAATAAATTTATTTCTAGTTTTAAATGTAATAATATTTAATAATTAATGTCTATACCTCAACTTTTATTTAATCAGAAACTAGATCGGAAATAACGCAAAGCACTCGGATAAAATATCACTATATTTTAATTAAATTGTAAGTTATTATCTGTGGATTACTTCTTGTTTCCTAATTTATATAAAACCGTTGACAACAAAAATATTGTAGATCGAGAAACTGTTCAAACCCTTTAATCGGCAACTTCGCTTCATATTAAATAAAACTAACTAATATATTTCGCGTTTTAATCCGTCAACATTATTTGATAGACATTTGACAGACCACATATTCAATCAATATTCGTTAAATTTTGTATCAAAATGCAGAATTGTGTATTGTTTTATTTTCAGTATTAGCTATAGGCAGAAAATATCAAATTTTTCCTAGATTTTCAGACTTTCATTTAATTTAATCTAAATTGAGCTAAGATTATTCAAAATATCTTAATATAAATAACCAACTTGTCAGTATAGAAATTTTTTGGGCCAGCGCATTAAAAAACTCTATAGCAGTTGTCAAAGAGATCGCGATATTAGCTATTTAATATTTTTGCAAGTTTCCGAACCTAGATTTTGCGTAAGCTATCCAAAGCGCAGCACTAGTATAGCGGCCTAAGTAGATCGATATTAAATTAAGCAATTTACTCTACGGCTAAATCTACTCCAGAGTCGTCCAGCAAGTGACCATAACAGGCGGCCGTCCGTCCGACTGTCGCGTCTTCCACAGGATCTTATTAATTGTTATTTACAATTGCAGATCGGATATTTATTCTGCCTTGATTTCGCATGCGGCTAATTATTTTTGATGTATACACGCAAAACGTACGTACATTGTTTACACTACAACAAAGTACTTTGTTGTAGTGTAAACAATATACTTACATTTTGTCCCAATATTTTTTTTGTCAAAGGACGACAGCCCGGGTTTCACTCGATGGAAGGTGAAGATGTGCTATCGATAGCTTTGGACATTTAAACATCAACAGACTGAAACGAAAAGGTGTTTAAATTTCACGACTTTCGGATCTGTGGACGGTACCTAGTTCACAACCCGGACGGAATATCGACATTCTTACAACCAATTTAATATCCAGATATCCAGACGAAGTACAACATATTTCGGAAAGAATATACATTGATTGACATGTTAGACCTGGTGGAGATCGAACCCAGGACTCGTTCATTATTAGTTCTACATCGTTTCCGTGACAATAAGGAGCTCGTCAAAATAAATAATACTATTAAGTTTTATCTCATAAGAAATGTAGCTTTTTCCTCAATCAGAATTTCCTAGACAATTCTGAATAGCAAATTAATTGAATATAGGACCTTTTAATATGAACCTTCACAGTTCGTTCGTTGTAAAAATACTGATTGTCTATTGCCTAACATAATTTTATTTATAATCGAGGTCGAAAAATAAAACTGTCAAACTCGTTCCACATTTGAACTTATTGAAAAATCGCTTTTGCGCTTTTATTTGTGAACAGACCGGCCTTGGCGTATAATTAAAAAGTAGTAATTGCACCTAATATCTAAAAGGTCAAATTGTAATCAATTTTTGGCTAAAATTACACTGTTTTATATCAAACTAGCTGTGCCCGCGACTTCATCCGCGTCGAATACTTATTTAGGCATCATATTTATATTTGCAATCTAGCTTTATACAATCTGGTACCCACGTCGTCGTCCGCGTCTCGTTGTTCTTGCTAGTTCTTAAAACATAGAAATACACTGTCGCGGACATTTTTTAACACCAAAAGAATAATCATTATCTCATACGTATTTTTTGACACATCATTTTTTTAATATTAAGGATTTATTTTTTAACACCAAAGCTTAGTCAAGAAATGCATTGCATAGTAATAAGCACTAAAGATCATTTTATAAAGTCGCAAACCCACAAATCAATTGGCTATTACCTATATTTTACGCGATTAGTACACATTTAAATAAAACAATTTTAGCGGTTTAAAATGCAAAATGTATAGTTTTATGAGCTATTTAGGTTCCCCTCGTGACCACGAATGCTGCAAAGCAACCAAAACGTAGTTAAAAAAAGTAAACGAGCTAACTTACACATTTGAAACCGTTAAAAAGTGTTTTATATAAATATTACTACGGCTATGCAGAGCACATACCTATATCTGATCATACTGTTCATACAATTGAACATTGTAACAGACATAGAAATCCCTCATGATAGAATTTTAATAAAAGTATCTTTGAATTATAGAACAGCTGTTTATTAATTAGAATCAAATCCTTTATATCAAAGCTAACTTATCGCTACACTTGTACGTTGTGTGTTGTTTTCTTTATTTCTTTTAATATAAAACCTTTTTAAAACACGAAATCGTAAAGCAAAAGCTCTCGAAGTGAACCGATGGGTAATAAAATTATAATAAGGCCTACATCTCATATTAAAGCCGTCTGCTCCGCCATCTTTGAAGACAATGAGCGTTATTGTCTGTGCTTAATTCCATTTTTGAAAAAATAATCCATTTCACATTTCATCCGTTGCCTCATTGATTATATCGGTGTTATACTAAAATGTACCTTATAACAAGGGCATACGATTTAAAATCTATCGATGTAGCCCTCCAACTAAATGATTTTGATCGTCGCCCATATTACTTTAGTCATAGAGTTGTTTTCTTGATCTAATCCTAGGAGAATTCCGTAATAGCGTAGATGGAAGACGATTACCTTAGTTGTTCAAAGGTCGCGGGTTCCACTCCCGGGGACAAAAGTAACCTCTCAAAAAATTGAAACAGTAACATTGAAAACATTCGTATTTCGCATATGGCACTATATCAGTTAAAAGGACTTGGTAGCTGGTTCAATTGGTTAGATCAACAGCACGAACGTTGAGGATGCCGGTTCAAGTCCTGTCAAAGTCGGAAATATTTACTATTTACTGTCGATTTTTACGCATAAGCTACTTATCTGTAAATAACATTAATTCCAAAATACGCCCTATTTTTTAAAATCAAGTATACCTTATATATCAGTAATGTCTAAGACTTAAGATAAACACTTAATTCTAAATTAAATTAACCTGTAATTAAGACTAATGCGTTAGAATGTACATTAAATGGACTGGATTTGACGTTTTAAAAGGATAAAAGAAATGCCATTTACCGTATAGCTTTGGCATTTTCTACTTTAAATGTTACTTACAGACTTTAGATAATATCAAAATATGTAAATCTAAAATTTAAATTTAGTATATAGCTTTTTACTTTAATTATGTTTATTTAAAGATAACAGCTAGAAGGAGTCATAGATATTGATAAAAAACTACACAGATATAGTAATTTTAAGGAGGGGACGGACAATCACAGGTTCACTTGATGGAAGGTAAAATATCCCCAGCCATGTAACCAAAATAAATATGTAGCATTCAAAGACAATACGTTGTCAATCTATTCTGGATACCAGAGTTGATTAAAATTCAAATAATTTATTCCATACTGTACAAAACAAACAAAGGTATAGAAAATAAACAAACAGTGCCTGTAGTTTACGCGAGTAGTACACATTACAATATAACACTTTAACGGTTTAAAACGCGAAATTTATTAGTAAAACTCATTAAAAAATAATCGGCCCGAGTTTTGGACTTGCAGCACCGTCGAAATACTATATAAACTAATATATTTCGTTTTAAACTTTAAAATTTTTGTGGGTATTAAATAAAAAAATTGAAGAAAAAAAAAAAAAATTGGAGCGACAGTTAAAAAAAAAAAAAGGGGAAAAAAAAAAATAAAAAGACAAATTGTATAAAAAGGAGAAAAAAAAAAATTAAAGAACGACTACTAAACAAAATTTAGTTATTTTTAAATAAAAGACTTTAACGGTTTAAAACGCGATATATTAGTTAAACTTATTTGAAAATTGATTTTTAACTTCGGCCCGACGTTTCGGATGCTTTGCAGCAGCCGTGGTCACAGGGAGTCTCCAACGTCGGGCCGAAGTTAAAAATCATTTTCAAATAAGTTTAACTAATATATCGCGTTTTAAACCGTTAAAGTGTTTTATTTAAATGTGTACTACTCGCGTAAACTATAGACAGTATTTAAATCTAGTTACTTCTAGATGACCATTGAACAATTAACTTCCTCCAACACGGCTCATAAGCCGTGGGACACAATGACGTGTCAAGACTTCCACAAAGCTAAATAGTTGGTCATTTAAATAGAGCGAACCCTCAATTGGGGTTAATTCCCGTATTTAAGGAATATGTGGTCTTTAATTATGAGAGCTGTTTCGTAGAATGTGTTGATCTCGGAATTTTAAAGAAAATTTTCACATAGAGTGTCATGTAAACTAATATAATTCGAGTTTTATCGTGATTTATTTAATTCACAATTGTAACTGACTCGTTGTTTGTTGTTAGTCAAAGTTTGTCTTATGAGATTAAACCAATCTTATTAAAAATGACTTTGGGAGAGCCACGTGATTACTGCAAAGCATCGGAAACGTCGGGCCATAGTTAGATTATACTATAGATAAATTTAATACATTTTGCGTTTTAAACCGTCAAAAGTGTTTTATTAAATTGTATACTACTCGCGTGTACAACAATACCTAAATCAATCTTAATTTAAATAATATAATCTTGTATGACTTTTAAATCTCATTACTACCGACTATACTTATCATTGTATATAAGTTAAACAATCGTAGCATAAAACTAGTGATTAATTAAGTTACGTAAAGCAATAAAATTAAACAAGTAAAATGAATGATTGGACCCGATATGGAAATGACTTGATTTTATTTCCGACAAACGATTATTTTTTATTTATAGCTCTTCCAACTTAAACATCTCCATAAGATATTATAGTGTTGGGTAAAAATTCGGTTTACATCTGGATAAACCGAACTTCGATAGCACAAATCCAATTTACGTGCAAAAAAAGTAATAAATATCCATTATTGACTCTAAATTGAAAAAAGTCAAATTCACGGCCAAAATAGGTCGACAGCAGATCTTGAATAGATGTTATATGGCTCAGGTATTTCAACTACAATCAAGTAAATCGTATACTTCTCTGCCCTCCTCTATCATAAAAAATCCAAACTTTTAAAAAATAAATCGTAAAACTTATATTTCGTGGTAGGTATTGGTTTCCTGGCATAAAATACGTCACGTTCTTCTTATATAATATTCTCTCAACAGACTTACTTTATTTTTGAAGTTTTCTTTTAGGTCTTTAAAACAAATTTGAATTTTCCATCTGAATTCGGTTTCGGTTCAAATCGAATTTGTTGTCTATAATTTTTATTAATAAAATCCTACAAGGAACGAGTTAGCGTCCTATTACTATTATTAAGTATAAGAATTATTCAAACACGAATCGCGTACATTTCGGACATAAAACCAATTACTTACCAGTCGATAGTTAATCACAGCACTTTCAAATAGATCCGGAAACAAGAAACTCAACATAAAGAGCACGTTGCTACCATCTTACATCACGATCGTGATCCAATGTTAAGAACATATTCAGATGTAATGACCAATCTCCGGACGGACATACAAAAAAACTAACGATCATTCGACGCATTAATGCATCGGTTAAACCGCTCGACGTATGCGCATCCTCGCGCTCGTAATAAGAACGAGACCGTTTACTCCGATTTCAAATTTGGAAATAGATTCGAAATTCGAATCCACTCTACGAATTCGACGGAAATCGAAAATCTCACGAGCTTAATTAGACTGTCAGTTTCGTTCTCGTTTAATGACATATTGACAATATATAACGCTGATTACATTTTTAAATTGACGAATATTTTAGATATTTATCTGCAATCACTGGCTATTGATTGAAAATCAGAAGTTAGACAAACACGGCCGTGACATGCAATACATTCTTTATACATTTTTAATTAAGTCCAAAACACGTAGACCGTACCACACACCCGGGGTCAACATTCTTAGATCAAACGAAAACCATTAAATATTGAACCCCGGATTACTTTCGAACGCTACGGTAGGTGGACGTTAAAAAATTGGTCGTGCGCGCACGCAGCGCGGTCACCCATCAATCAATAGGATCATATCTCCGCCGAAACGAAACTAGCTCCGGTCAACATTATGATTTTTGAGTAATATTTTATTCAAATCTTCGCTTGATTGAATGTTTTAGTTAAGCTTTTATGGTCTCTATGTGATATAATAAATAAACTCTTGAATTATGTTGTACATTAAAACAACGTTTACTATTTGTATATTATTATTGGCTGGTCGATTTGCGACGCTATGACGTTTTCCTGTTCCCATAACTGAGATACGGGTCTTTTTAAGAATATATTAATAATTAATTAAGATAATATATTTATTTTTTATGTCTTGTCAGCTTGCTTACGATTATCTTCACCGGAGAGAGTGGGTCTCAGAATGTATAGAAGAAAAAAATATTGTGGACGACCTCACGAAGCTAAGTCGGTCTCATGCCACACAGCCAACATTCTCAGTTTCCAATAACACGTCATAAGTTGTACAATAATACACAGTAGAGTTTTTTCGAACGCGTTCGTAATTCGAACTTAGTTTCGTTTTTCAATTGCTTCACATTTTGAATTTAGAACGACGCGCGTCGAGATGCGTTCTTTTATTTTCGACGTCGCTCGTCATTCGAAAACGGAACTTTCTGCAATTAAAACTTTCGTTAGCCATTCTTGGTTTAGTTATGAATTGTGGCTCGTAAAAGAATGCGTCGGGCCACCCGAGTTATAGTGGGTACGTGTCCTGGCGCGTGCCGTTCGAGCATACACAATACACCGTGTTACGTAACGAACTACGCGCTCGGAATTGATAGCCGATTTCTCTATCACCCCATTCTGACATTACAATGGCCCAAAATTTATGGATAGTAAAAAACGTCTAGACATTCCTTTAGATTTCTTAGGTTTCGCCGAATTTAACTGAATTAATTCGAACTTAAATTCAATAACACTTTGTAAGTTTCGACAAAAGTAAGCTACTAAAAAATGTGATAAATAAAGTTATTAAAGATAGCACAGTACATAAACAAATAGTTTTTAAAACCGTCGTTCTTTTAAAAGAGGATGTTTTAATTTTTGTCTAACAAATAACTATTCCATCCCACACAAAACCAACATACGCCAAACTTGTATTAAGGAAATCTACCATAACTTGCTCTTCATTAAAAAAGTTTCAAATGTAAAACCTAAGTGAATGAGAGTAGAACGTCCCTAGTACGCGCTAACAGAACTTAATGTGTGATAATTTACACGCACTGTAAAGGTATACTCAGACAAGCAGCGTTTGCAAACAATATTTGGGTAGTTTTATTTTATATCTAATAGACTTATGTGATGTACCTTTATAATACAACACAAATATACAAGGAGTAAAAAAGGGGGTGTAACCAATACAATTTATTTTTCACTGAAAATTAATAACAACAAAACTAATACTTGCGTAGGGGCGGCACAAATTTCGCATGTATCCAAGATAATATCTATAATATAGATTATGACGTCGACATAAGCTTACCAAGCACTATCACACTTCGTAGACTTATTTTTATAATAGAGGAGAACTGACAGGCACGGGCGTCACTTGTAGGTGAAATACGCCAACCATATAAAATCTAAGCAAATTGCGTTGTCGAATTGTCCTATTAATGAATCCTTCGTGTTCCATAACATTACCGTTGTTATAAAAACGCAGCACGTGTGGTACCCCCCTTTGTCACGACAAAGGTCACATCTCAAGACAATGCTCAATGAAGGCTTAACTCGCGGAGGGGCCTGAGTGGGGGGGAGAGAGGGAAATAATTATTCCCCGCTAGACCGACAACCACGCCCGCCATTGTAACAAATTGTGCGTTCGATGTGGCATTTATAGTGAAATGGGAATATTTTAGTACACTGTCGTTATAAATTCTTTGCACAGATAAAAAAATTGTTTGGGTGTGGCCACGACGCTAGTGAAATGCGTTGAGAATATCCGAAATTGTTTGCAGTACGCGAATACAGAATTATAGCACTTTTAACAGTTTAAAGCGCGAAATATATGTTACCTTATTTTCACTATGACCCGACGCTTATTCCGACGAATTTATCTGAAAGTAGCATAGTGTTGAGCGTAGTTCTGAAAAAGGAAATACCTATAGGTTTTTTTTTTGGGGGGGGGGAAACATTAAAAAAAAAACCTTTTAAGGGTTTAAAACGGGGAATTTTTTTAAAATTTTTTTGAAAATTTTTTTTAATTTCGCCCCGACGTTTCTGATGTTTTTAGCAGCCGTAAATATATCGCGTTTAAACCGTAAAAGTGTTTTTTTTAAAAATATTTAAATAATAAAAATTCAATTTATAAATTGATTTGAAAAATGTTGGATCTAGTGGGCATCGAATCCACGACTGTTATTATTAGCAATAATGTTACAATTAGAGAAAAAGATTAAGATACCATTAGGTTAAGGAGTCCGACAAAAATGTAATATAAAAATGTGTGGCAAAAATTCGTTTCCAGAACACATTTAAGGCGAATGACACAAATGTGTATGCGCACTCAAAAATCTATTTTTACGAAAAGCGATTGCTTTGGCGGGTTAATGTAAAAATTTCATATTGGCCGTTATGGGCGGTATGATTGATTTTATTGCCCGCTTCGATGTTTTGAAATCGGTTTTTGTGTTGCCATCTTGAGTTTCGAGAAATATTGTTATTGCCAGAAATATCATTCGGGATATTTTGATATTTGCAGTTGCTCAGCTCTTGTTTTTTACGTCATTTGGTACTCTGGCGCTTTTCTTTGAACGTTTCTCGTATCGACTGTAAAACATGAATCACTTTTACTAAATCTCTAGTCCATTATTCAATTATTAAAATCGCGACGAGTAGTCGGATTTCAAGTTCCGTGACCTTTTCTACCCTTTTTTAAAATTTAGAAATATTGGAATTCCGTCAAGTTTTATCGCGTTTCGGTTACAATCTGGGCATATTGAAAAAAGGTCGACAACTCATCTAGTTGAGAAGTTTGAGGTATTTCCCCTACCAATCTAACTTTGCCGCAACACTCTCACTTCACATCACTCCTACTTTAACTCCCACTCTCATTCCTACACTAATTCCCACTCTCACTCTCAGTCCCTCCCCCACCCCACTCCCCTCTTTTCCCAAAGAGCCAAAGAAGAAAGTTCATTGTTCTGCTTCAAAACCCATTCCCCTTACCCCCCCCCCTATCAACCCCTTTTTGGCGTTAAAAAGTAGCCTATGTCCTTTCTCAGGCTCTAAAATATTTGTGTAACAAATTTCATTTAAATCAGTTCAGTAGTTTCGGAGTTAAAGCCGGACACACAAACAGACAGACAGAGTCAGTTTCGCATTTATAATATTAGTATAGATTATAACAGCTGCAGAAAGCGTTGGGAAAATTTCAACCCTGCAGCTACTCGGAAACTTGTGATAATAAGGTTCTTTTTTTACCCTTTGATTACGGAAGCCATTTCTTAAGTTAGATCTCCTTAAGTCAATACAGAAAAATATAAATAGTTATTATCCATAAAACATAAGTTACATTGTGGTTTTCAACTAGTGTGTGTGTGTGTGGATAAAATCCAGATGTGTTTTGATAGGAAACAGGCGCATCGTTCAAGTAATATATTTTTTATTTATTTTCTCAATCTTTATGGGACGAGCTTATTGAGATATAAACATAATTATATTGGACGAGAAATATAGCTGTTATAATAGTTTAAGCGTTTGTACATAATATAAAATTTGTCCCTTGGTTGTTGAATTTCGATAATATTTTTTCCCGACGCAGTTCTATGTCTGTTTTACTGATCGGTTTCACATATATAATTTAATATAATTTTTCATTTCATTTAGTATATACCTATCTACATAAATATACTAAATTTCCCGGACGCAAATGTATGTCTGTTGTAGTGATCGACTTCATATAGATACCCAAAAGACTTCTACGCCTGCTTATCCATGGAGCCAAGGACCTTAAGGCATTGCGTCTAATCATTGTGCTACCGGAGGGCAGAAATAATTTTACGATATTAAATGTTAAAAGTACATGTCCTATTCGATTTAAAAAAAAAATTTTGACGGTTTGAAACGCAAAATATTGGTGACGTGTTTTAAACCGTTCCAAGTGTTTTTCGAGTGCAGGATGATCATGTGGGCGTGGAATGTTTAATTAAGATACGACCGAAAAAAAAATGGCCGACGGAATTTTCCAGAATAAACACGAAACGCGACTACAATGTCAACAATTACAATTTACAAATAGCTAACTCCGATTCGGTCCGGCTTCCAAATTCGAAATTCGAAAATCGGAATTTATTCGTTTTTAGCGCCATTCCGTTAGCGAATTAAAAATGTAAGAATCCCCGCTCGCGAAAGGTATTTATATTTTATTTCATTTCATTAAAATCCGCCATCTTTTGTTACCCCGCGGCCGATCGATTGGAATTCATATTTTTCTGTGTTTTGTTTCGCTTTTGCATTGTTTTATTGTTTTGCGTCGGGCTCTAAACGCTCCGCTTCGCGTTCCGAAACGTGTATTAATTATTTTCTTATTTTCGATGAATGCGCCGCGCCGTACGGGCCTTTGATGGTGATTAAAATTTGACTTCGCTGGGGCTTGGGGTCTTGATTACTCCTCGCAAAGAAGGCATAAGAACTAAGTAACAATCATTGTCACTGACATAGACATTGAGTAAATTGCTTCAAAATGTTTTCCATGAGTAGGCTGGCCCCAGCAACGGAACATCTAAGTAAGATGTGCTGTCGAACTTTTGGTTTGTACATACACAGACTGAAAATAAAACGCAATGTATTTTATAGCTTTTTCTTTTTTGAATGAAATTTCACTTTGACATTAAAGACCTTCCATCTTCAGTCCCCCCGTGGTCGTGGCCGTGACCATGTTGGACCATACTTGAACTAAATTGTAAGTTAACAAATATACTTCGTATTTTAAACCGTTAAAACTGTTTTATTCAAATGTGTACTAGTCGCGTAAACTACAGACTATATCTCACCTACCTATAAATAACTATAATTTAATATATCTATCTAATAAGTTTCATAGCGATATCGTTCTTACTAATTTCAACTATTACTTGACGTGTACAATCACGGATCTGTCAAAATTATACTTCGAACAGAAAAACAGTTATTTCGCTTCGGCTGTCAGGATTAGTAAGTTTTATAATCTCTTATACGGTACATCAAGCCGTAGATAAGTATCGTTTACCGAAAATAACACAGATACTCGGACGTGTGTGAGTTACTCGAATCGTTACTCATTCGTTACTCGGTCATTTCAATAGGATCATTGTTACTTTGACATTTTCGTAAAAGCTTTTGAGAATGTTTAGCAGACAACACTAGCTTTCTTTTTTCGTTGTAATTTATTTAAATAATGTTTAGTATTTTAAAGTCAGCGATTTTAAGGAGAAACTTAATTTTATAAGTGACTCGAAACGCAAATAATAACGTAATATAAAATTTCTATTGATAATAAACACAAAGCTGATTAATTTGTATGTATTAAAGTATCTGATTTCTTCTTTTCTTTGTTTACATTCTTAAATAATTCGCAATAAGATTGGAGTAAAATCATAGTCTTTGTCAATATTCGTTTCACATGCGTATGACAACCGACCCAAGTTGCACAAGGATTGTTTAGGTTTGTCCTGAGTTTGAATCCCGGGAAAACGATAAATTTACATCGGATAGGGCTCAGTAGTTTGATCAACTTCATAGAAAATAAATCGATCATCGGAACGGAGACAGAAATGCGTTCGTCCCACGCCCCACAGAGGGAGGGATTTCATGTTCTACTGAATTTTTAGTGGGAATATTTTAAAGTTATTATTCTACAATGTGGTCTTGTCTGTAGTTCACGCGAGAATTCCAAATTTAAATGGCGATGTTCTGAAACGTCATAAATAAAACTCATTTAACGATCTTAACCGCGAAATATATGTGATAAATAATAATAAATAAACTTATATTTCGTGTTCAAAACCGTTAAAATTGTTTTATTTAACCCGCTTCGTCTAGTTTTATTTACGAAGTTTCAGAAGACCAAAATCGCCAGAAACAAAAGCGTCATTGTCGTCTTAAATACATTGGTTCCGGGAATCCGATCGCACTAATTAATTCTAATTCGAACCTGTATTTTGGATTTGTAATAGAACACATTCCGGATTGTTTGTGTCGCTGTGGCATTTTGGCAAACGCTCTGCTGAAGATTGGCCGTTTTCGTATTTTCGTCTCTTTGTATACCAGTTTAGAAAACGTGTTCATTTGTTCTTTTAGGACTTGTTCATCATTGTGTGCTAATGTTGTGCGAATGTGTGTGTAGCTCTGCGCAAGAGTACTGAAACAGAATAGCTGCAATATAGAATAGAAAATTGTTATTACTATAGGAATTGACTGCCTCTATAGCTAAATAGTCAAACTTGTTGCGTTAAACACGTTGATTTCGAAGTCCGGGGATACTATAGATTGTTTCAGTCAGGCAGGACATAAAACTCTAATCAACTACTCACCTATAAATAAAATCGATCAGTGAAACAGAACACAGAAATATGTTCGCCCCATAGCCCGCTACTTTTACATTCGATGAATTACTTAAAAAAAGAACGATAACACAGTAGTTTAATATCAAAGGTGATGAAGTTCTAAATTTGAATTTCACCTGTTTTAAGTATAATTTAAAATTTATATGTAATTGTCTTTGTTTGTTTATTCTCATAATATTGTACTTAGTCACTCTTTGTGTTACAAAGGGTTCCAGAAATTATCTCGTCCTTATAAGAAAGAACAATTCTGAGTTAAAGCAAGAAATCAAACAATTCCAGTGGCGTCGTTCCATCACAATTAGACATAAATACCTGGATTGCAATAAATAACTTGTTCCAGTTGGAGTGGTTACTGGAATAATGTAAACCACTAAACCCGCTATAAATATGAACATGGAATTATGAATTGTTTGAATCGCGTCTGCATTAGGCAAAGAGCTGATGGATGAAAAACTAAACTGAGTGAGGCACTTGTGATAGAAGAATGGGGGGTAAATAGCTTCGCTACGTAACACGTTATAGCGTTATATGTCAGATTTCATTATAGAACGGTTTGAAATATCAATTGTAGATGTATTGAGGCATCCGAAACGTTATTTTAAACCGTTAAAAAGTGTTTAATCAAATGTCAATTCTGTTCAGCGTGCGAGAGAATTCGTCACAGTCATCGTGCTAAATAGTAGCAAAGTATGATTTATTAACTCATTTTGATCAAATTTTTAATTAGATCAAATTGAGTTACACTATTCGCCTCATAGTAAAACGGACACAAACATGTGTTTGTGTCTATGTCACATGGAAAACTGGTACACTTATTCGTTCATAGCTAATAACAAACCAATGAAAAACTATAAACTATTATATCTATAAAGACTCTTGACTTGTCTGTGCCTATATTAATTCAAATATAACCATAGCCATACATTTTTGTCAATGCACAAAATGTGACAGCTATAAAAAATCAACATCAGCTCCTAGTCTATACAGCAAGCAGCGTTCGATGTATTGAACCCACATTCGTTATTATTAATATTTTATTAATAAAAGCGCTGCATGTTTTTAATTAAGGATTCAATTCGAGCTTTTCGCTTCAATTCTAAAGTCCCGGGTTCGAATTGAAAACTATTTCTTAATCTAGTTCATCTCGTACAACTAGCTGTCTCCATATATCAGTACGGACAGATAAATCCACTGGTATAGTTTTGGCAGTTCCACTTGGCAGACGAAAAGGGGATTTTGTTTACTCGCTATATAAGATCGTAGCTACCTATTGTTCGATATTTCTTGATTTTAATGGCAAATATTTTTTTATAATGTCATTACGAACAAATAAGTCTGTTGCTTTTATTAAAATTATAGATCGTCTTAAGATTCGAATCCCGTGATTGTCAATTGTTTCGGTCGGATAGAGCAGAGAAACTGGATCTGGCCTGTAGATAATATTATGGTCGTATAAATTTGTGTGTTTTGCTAAGCGTGTATTTGGAAAACATCTGCTCTGGAACTATTTAATTTCTCCTCCTTATCCAAGATCTAGTAACAAATAGCAGTGAAATGTGGAAAAGAATACATTTTGCCATTTTTAGGGAAAAGTTACGTATTTAAAAAACTACATTAGCATATTATTGAGAACCAGTAATTTAATAAAAAAATATACAATGGTTTAAAACGTGAAATACTTTTGTAAACAAGCTTAAGTAATAAATTTCTAGTTTTAAGCCGTTAACGTGTTTTATTTAAATGTTTACTTCTCGCGTAAACTACACACAGTATTTGACCCGCAATTTTAGTAATACCGAATAAAACATCATGAAGTAAGACATTTTGTTTCAGCCCGTAGATTTTCGAATACTAAAGCCGAAATAAGGCGACGACGCATTTTTTTCAGATATGGCTGGAGTATTTCACCTTCCACTGAACTCTTGCCTATCGTAATAAGTATATTGTGCAAATATGAGTCACGCTAAGTCATAGTAAATCAGTCCCAACGATCGTTAGTGAAATAAATAATTGTTATAATTTGAGAACAGATAAATTTTACAGCCCTGTCCGTTGCGCGTCTCGTGCGCCGTCACCTGTGATATAATGTTGCACTTGTTACTTCAATCGCGTTTTGTCGTTTCAGTAGAAACAAACATTTTTCAAAATGAGAACGATAATTCACGTAAACAGCGAACATTTAAAATTCGAACACGGATGGTACACGTAGAGTAGTTGGTGTGTTAGGTCGTACACTGTAAGCTTATGTTTAGGTGTGTGTTAATGTTCAAATCCCGCTTTTTTTAATGGAAAATTTAAGCTCTACTCTTTTTGATGATGTTTTTTTAATGTTAGGTACAGTAAATAAAAAACAACTTTATTTACTGTAACATGTGTAAAAATATGTTTAATAAAACACTTTAACGGTTTAAAACGCGACATATATTAGTTAAACTTATTTGTGTTTTCGTTTCGGATGCCTCGTAGCCGTGGTCATGGGGAGAAACCTCGGGACGTATTTAAAAATAATTTTCAAATAAGTAGAACTAATATAATATCGCGTTTTAAACCGTTAATTTTTTTTATTTAAATGTGTACTACTCTCGTAAATTACAGACATTATTTAACTTTATCTTTACTTTCAAATCATGAAAGTTTCTTTAAGTTTGTATATAATTTAAAAAATAGTTAATAACTAAATATTAATTACTTATTAGACTATTTTCTTTGCGGAAATGAGTTTTTCACACAACACGCGCTAGACAGATTTATCGCCTGTCAATGGAGCTTGCGCGGTACGATCGAATAATACCGTTCTAGAATTAAATCTATCTAAATTGTTGTGCTGCTCAAAATAGGGCGCGTTTGCAGCAATTATTTTAGCTCTGTCTTTCTGAAAATTGGCAGCCGTGTGGAGATCTCTTGCGAACGGCATTCGGTTGGGAAACCGGTGCAACATCGACCAGCGTACGTAGAGCCGCGATGCTCTCTTTGCTCCAAGTCAGTCGTGGGGAAATGCAACAGACAGATATGTCTGCTCGAACTGGTCGTATTTATAAATAAAGTGCGCTGTTATGCGAATAATAGGTAAGCGCGGGATCGACTTTTGTCACGAGTAGAATTTGTTGTCCACATCAAAGGGGTTTAGAGTTTATATTGTAAATCAAATGAGATTCTGGCGCTTACTAAATCTTTCAGCTGGCCAAAATATTAAGCTTTGTCTGACGTATTTAGTGGGTGTGTGAAATTATCATATCTCTCACGTGGGGCATGGGGCAGGCATTTTTATTTTATAATCATAGAGGAGAACAGACAAGCTAAGGTGATATAAGATCTACACAAGATGCGCTGTCGGCCTATTTTGGCTTTGGATATTGACATTGTCTGTTTCACTGATCGGTAATCTTTATAGGCAAGTAGTTACTGTTGGCTTAATTCGTTTCCAACTCTTTTGTACTTCCAGGCTAAGAACCTGGCACTCCAACGCAATGCTAAGTAAACTATAATCATTCGGCGACCTATTATATGGAGTTAAAAAAAATAAATGTTATAACATCGCTTTCATTTATACTCTTATAGAGATCTATACGGAAAAAGCCGACCAACGCCGTCGCGCGCTGAAAATTTACATTTGTAATCAGAGACATTTATGTCTACAATAAACTGCATTGACATGCGTACGACACGAACGGACCTATAGCGAGAGACCGAGATAGCATCTATTATCAAAGCTACGCCGCGCGCAATCAAATAGTTGTTTATACAAAACGCGCATTTTTGCTCGAAAACTCACGTGAAAATGAACTGTGAAGTAAGCGCATAGAAGTTAAAATTAAAAATGACTCGAACGGTGTTGTTTCGTTTTTATCGAAGTGCGATCGGCGCGTGCGCACAAGTGAGATAGATCTATTGGCTCGGAGCGAGGGAGAGGCATCGTCTACAATGCAATAGTGCGTAATCACAAGCGTTCGCTAAAAATGCGATTTATAGTTTCGCTTCCCGCTATTATGTGCGCACGCGCAGGCCTGTGTGCTTCGGTTTTCTTGCGATGCAATGTTGATTTTAATTTATTGATCTCTTTTAACTGGTTATCTTTCATTATGGTTCTTGTAATATCGATCGAAGTATAGTTTTATAACTTGGATATATAAGAATTTTATTAATTAGTTCTATCAATGTATATCTTTATATTTAATAAGAGGATATAAATCAATTTAACACATATTATAAACGAATTGATTAAATAAAAGTATTCTATTTTTTGCTAAATAACTCTATTAAATTTATTTGACTTTATTTCAACAGTCGATATTTATTCTTCATAATTATTGTAGCAATGTTTTATAAGATTTATTTAAAGTATTGTATATCGTTTATTATATATTGATGTTGACAACATAGATTCATTTTAGCTAAAATGACAAAGAAAACGTGTTACGCAGCAGGTGCGCATTCCCCGCAAAACGCGATTAATATGAGATGCGCGCGCGCAGGTTAATTAATATTATGCACTATTCTCACTGCGAAATATTGTTGTTATTTATGCGTCTGGGCATTATTTAGGCGACACGCATCGTACTTATCCTGGAAGCGTTATCCATGATAAAATTAGTTTAATTAATTATTTATTAGTCTTAGACACAAAGGTGCGAGGATTTTGCTAATAAATTATGTTTGCTCTATGTGTACTTTATACTTAAAATATTATAAGTTACTTAAATATGATTATTAAACCACTGAATTCTTATTTCCCGCTAAATGGGCATGGGCCAATATATTGAAAGAAAATAGTAAGTATTTTCTGTAGATTAATTAAAAATTAGATAAGTTATATTACTTAAGTATACTACGCGTCAGCATGGGGCATGGGGCATTACATCATCGGTTTCACTGATCGATTGTATTTACAAGGTGTTAATCATAACTATATTATCCCGAGTTACGAACCCGGAACGAGCTTAACGCATCGTTAGCTAATATTCTTAACCAGTAAACCAAAGTGGCGCTCCTGAAACCATTTTTATCGCACAGTAGCAGACATAAGACATGACACATTCGCGATTAATGACGCATGACATAAGTGACAAAACCACGTAAGTGTATTACGCCGGCCCGCTCCGAACAAAACGCACTCCGCAAATAGCCAGACTTGCGTCTGCGCCGAGCAACGGGCAGCGGCTACCCCGAAACGTCATAAATTGATAAATAACAACACTTAGCAGCTATTTGTCTTACATGTTGACGAAAATTGTATTGAGTGCGCATACGACGATCTGGAACTGAGGGCTAAATTTGGGAAGGTCTATTTTAATAATTGATATGGTGAATTGATATAGACTACATATAATAATATATGTATGTTAATACACCATATCAGTTTCATTTTAAGTATTAGAACATAGTGAAATCCCGTATTCCCCTCGTGGGGCATGGGGTAAAGACCATTTTGTGTTTATTAAGTATTAGATTATGATTTTAAGTATTAGAAATTAACAAAATTTTAGCGAAAAATTATTAGTAATACATTGCGTGCTTTGCTCGAATTAAATGAAAGCAACAGCACGGAATGCTTTGGTTGCCTGTTCTAGTCCTGCCTGAGACGTAATTTTTTTTAAATTTTTCATCGATTTTTAATTTATTTAGCGCCATCATGTGAAAAATATTAAAAGTTTTCAAAACTAATTGTGCTTGCCCGGAGTATGAACTCAGGAGCACTAAATCTTAACGCAACGCTTTTAAAACATCATTACATTTTTAAACATGGTACATTAGCATTAATGTATTTGAAAATTTAAAAATCGAATGTCTACTAAGCTTTGAAAAATTTCAAAAACTAATTCTTGATTTGAATTATATCTGTGATAAATTATAAAAAAACGACTTATTTGAACGATCGCGTACCGTTTGAAGACCGTACGAGCTTTCATAAAACCGTTTCTACAAAGTAATAAATAGACAATTACACTTAATATGAAGAGTAAAAAGAGTGGAAATTCAATTACAGCATCTGTGGAGCACACATGTGCTTTCGTTGAGCGTTTTTACAATATTGTATTGAGTTCGAAACATCCTGTAACGCTACACTTAGCCGTAAATAATATGTGCTTCATACATTACGCGTTATATCATAATTGGAAAGTATTAAGTAAGTAAATGAAAGTCCAGAAAGGGTTTTTCCTGTATCGATTGAAAAGATTAGGACTCCGTAGCTCTATTGGTAGAGCAACAGCGCGGAACGCTGTGGATGGCGGTTCAAGTCCTGAACGAGTCGTATTTTTATTTAATTTATACTCGATTTTTTTGTAACAAGTAAATTCTTATAGAATGCATGTTTTGATTTTAAATATTCTCAATCACTAATATTCAAGTGTTTACATTTCAGAATACGATTTTTAAATTACACCATTTAGTCTAATTTTAACACTACACAAAGCGTAATATTTTGTTATAACTAAACCTAACTAACCTTTGATAAATCACTTTTTAATTTATATTTTGTTCTTTTTAGTGGCAATTATATTGTTTAAAATATAAATTAAATTTGTAAATACTCCTCCCTGTATTATATTTATTAGAAAATTATGTTTCTGAATAAAACGTACTTCTATTTTAAGTACAAGAATCTACGTGTACCATCTTGTACTCACCAAGTTGAGTTGAACCATTGAATATGCATCTATCCTAGTAATTAAGTTTATTTTGACAAGCAGCAATGTATTACAACCAAGCGATGCACCCACATCCCGTTCAGCTCGGACGTTCACCCTCGATCCTCTGTTTTTTAATACAATTCGCTTCCTCCATAGACTTCTTGTTTGACCTCAATTTCGAAGGGTTCCAGTCATTTTTATTAATTGCTTTCATTCTTGATGGTGTTGCTTTACACTTCTGAGTGACTTTGAAAATTTGTACGCTTTTATTTCAAACGTCCCTATCAATGTACGTTTAACATAAAGAAGAATAAGTAATTACTGTAACGACGTCTTATAAGATTTATTTAATGTATTGTATATTTACTTGAGTAGTATATATTTAAATAAAACTTTTTTAACGGTTTAAAACTCGATATATATTAATTTATTTTAACTACGACCTGACGTTTTGTTTTCATATTAAAGTTTATGATATATCTTATACAAACTGAAACTTATGAAAAATTTAATAGGAATCTAAAATTTAAAATTCTCTTTCCAAATCACAATAGTTTTTGAAACATCTGTCAGCAAGCTACACTGCTTTGTCCTGAATTTTCAAAAATAAAATTTGTTGTTAGATTTTAAATTATAGATCTCAAAATACAATGTTCCGAAGATGTATGTTACGTAGAGTACAATAAAAACCCTCTAATGTCATCGTACTATTCAATCAAAAAAGTTCTGTGTTCCCGCATCAAAAAACGTCAACCCTTTGAACGCCCACGCCCCGCACACCCTCATTCTAAAATTGTGAAATATTAAAATAGTCAAAAGAGTTAAAATTGAGGGGAACGGTAATCCCTAAACTAACACAGCTGAGCTGAGTTTTTTGGATAATAACATGAATGAAACGTGAATGCTTTGATTTCGATCTTCGCAAAGTTTTTGTGACTGCGAACAAAATATTTGTGAACAAAAAAGTTATGGCGATATCCTTGTATTATTATACACAAACATTTGTTGTATATCAAGGTCACTTAGAAGCTATATGTATTATTTTACGTAAGCAATAATAAGTTTAAAATATGCATATTTCAAAATAACCTATAATTTCCCACAATAGACGAATGTGTTAACAAAAAACAAGAAAAATAAAAACGGAACAAAGAATTAACAAAGGCGTAAGAGATTTGAATTTAGAATAAAAAATTCTAAATTCAAATTTCTTTACAACCAGTTACTTTTTGTTATTGAAAGGAGGATTTGGCGAGGGAGCAGCATGACGAACACAATTTAAAAAATGGTAGGGTTTCGCTTTTGGGCCCGACATAAAACGTCTGACACCGGTGGTTCGACGTATGTAAGTATAATATAGATTACAAATTCCTTACGCGTTTTCGTGAGCTATATAACTTCGCGGCGTATAATCTTACCGCCTAGCAACAAAGTAGTCTTATTCAAATTTAGAAGTTCTCGAAAAAAATTAAAATATTTTCAAGAACTCGGAACAAGAACGAGAATTCCATTACGATATGAAGGCATCAAAAGTTATCGACGCATTTTTACGAATGAGGTACACTCAAACTATATTTAACATGAGTAAAAACAGAAATGAAATGTTCCCATCCACTTGAAAGTGTATTACTTTTAAGTAATTTCACTTGTACGTGAACCCCTCACTCACACATGTAAAGTAGGGTTGCCAGATGTGAAAACTAAAAGTGGACTTAATTTTAATAATCAAACATACAGCTATAATTCTTGTTATACACTACTACACATAGGTAAGTTTGAATGTATGTTGAAGTGGGATATTCAGTTAAAAACCCAATCCAAAGCCTGTTTCATATTCTAAGAACGACTCCGATGAGGATAATTAAGAAAAATCACCGTTCACACGAAATTCAACATCCTCACAAAAACTGACAGCCCTATAATGCCGCAGATGTTGATTCCATAAAATAATATTTCATGTAAAGCACTAACCGACCGAGGGCGGAAGGATTGAATTCTATTTTTAAAATTTTATATTTCGACCAGACTCTTTGCGCTTATTACTTTTTAGTTATAAAACTTTTTGTCTATGGTAAACTTAAGTGCCAGTTTGAATTAAAAATAATTAATTAAAACAACTTACGTATTGCTGTAAATAACTTTTTGGGGATGATTGAACAATATTTTGTCAATGAAAGCTAACTACACTCCTTTTAATTATGTAATTATAATAAATTGTACATACTGATAAGTATGAAGAAATATATATTATCTATATAAATAAAGCTTCAATTACAGCGTATCTAAATAAGTAATAAAGTCCCATAAACGATAAAAAGTTTGACCTCAGCAAATGAAGAAAATCCTTCGTGACCATTCATCAATTAAAATGGACGACGACTCGTTATTAAAGGAATAAAAAAGGAATAAATCTCGAGGCGAGTTTAAAAAGCTTCGTTTCGAAGTAAAGAATGTTGTGTACAATCTCGGGTTCGGACAAAAAAGTGACAACAGATAAAAAAGAAAACACAACACGGCCGTTGAACAGATTATCAGCGCTAAAAGGGTTGCTCCCGCGCTCTCCTTTTGTTGCTTCCAAATTCAAACTTCAACTCCGTACAAGGAGCGTTCGAATGCGAATTCTATTTTTGAATATTCTACCGAGAATTTTTAATTAATGCCGCCCGACTGAGCTCGTATTTTTAAAATTCGTTTTAAATCGAGTTCGATATTCAATTTTTGCGTTCGATTCCCGCGTTTATTTTTTATTTATGTTGTGCGATAATGACGTTTCGCTTTAAGTGCTTTATTCGGATTGGCGATTTTATTCCGATGTTCTCCTTGAAGGTCGGTAGTTATAGTGATTAATGGCCGAGATATGTGGAGTGCTTTTTAAACGAAATATTGAATTTAATGATGTTTCGGGAACACGACAATCTGTTTCGGCTGAATGATGCTCACTGATAAACAATGCCCTCTTCAAAGATAGGTTAACATTTAAATAAAACACTTTTAACGGTTTAAAACGCGAAACAGCTTCTCGAGCTTAATCCATAAGAAGTGTTTGTTGCATATGGCATCAATTGCAGAAATGCTCTTTCGATGCTTTCAAATGAAAATTTTCTTAGACTGTGTATTTCTGTTACGACTAAATTATTAAAAGCTTATCAAATTGTTATAAGAGCGAACAACCATGCCAGAAAGATAATATTTTATTATCTTTAGCAAAATATATACAAACTTTGAATTATATAGAAATTGAAAGTCTCAGCAACTAGATGTATTCTTGCCTCTTTCACTGCATAACAGTATTTTCTTTCTTTCCAAATCGAAAATTGATTATTTGTGAGTGATCAGCGGCATTCATAATGTCGTATTAAAGGGTCACTCGACGCATCATACGCAGTCAGCATACACAAGCCATTGACCCCTTTACGTAAATGGCGAGTTATGAGT
The DNA here is from genome assembly GCA_963661955.1 of Leptosia nina. Lineage (NCBI taxonomy): Eukaryota > Metazoa > Arthropoda > Insecta > Lepidoptera > Pieridae > Leptosia > Leptosia nina. The sequence goes on from CAVLEF010000008.1 coordinate 8,447,955, forward strand.
TACGATGCGACTACGACATTTCATCAATAACTGGTGCACAGTGTTTGATTTTAAATTACGAATGTGATTGACGTAGCACGTACACGTTCGTGGTGCGACGTCCTTAGGTCCACAGGTTCGACTTATGAGGAAATGCAATGATTTAAATAAAAAACTTTAACGGTTTAAAATGCGATATATATTAGTTAAACTTATTTGAAAATTAATTTAATTACGACGAAACGCACGACGTTTCGGATACTTTGCAGCAGTCGTGGTCACGAGAAGAATACTCGTTTTAGCTTAACTAATATATATAAGGTATACACATATTATATATGGCCGTTTCACTCATAACAAAAAAATTATTTCCTCGAGACTCGAACCCAGGACCTCTTCTGCTCAATGCAATGATAGTCAATGGTCAAACCATTGAGCTATAGGTACGGTCGTTTGTACAAAATACTTATTAAATATTGCGTAATGTATAGAATTCGACGCAGGCGCATCAAAAGTTCTAATAACACGTTACCATCTCACCAACACCAATCATTCGATCATATAATGGCTTCACTTAATATTCCATTTTCGAAAATATTTGAATCGTCATGCTCTATTCCTTTGTATCGCAAACGGTTTTAAATTTAGACTCGATTGATTAGAATCGAATTCGAAATAACCAGTTTTCCGTTCGTTTAAATTAATGTTTTGATTTCTTTTGTTTTCAGGTACTATGGCGGTGTCATGAAAGAGGTTAAGTTTCTATACAGTTGTATAATGATCGGTGCTTCAACAGACATACATACATATAAATAAAGGAGATGTCTAAAAATTTTTATCATTGTTCAAATCGGTTTAACTTCAATTCCATCACGAAACCTTACAAATAAACTCTAATTTAAATAAAATATTTTAACGGTATAAAAGCGAGATATTATAGTGAAACTTGTTTAAATTTTGTTATTTTTAACTAGGGCCCGACGTTTCGGATGCTTTGCAGCAGCCGTGGACACGGGGAGACGAAACGTCGGGCCGTAGTTTAAAATATTATTTCAAAAAAAATATATCGCGTTTTTAACCGTTAAAGTGTTTTATTTAAATGTGTACTACTCGCGTAAACTACAGACAGTTTTCATATAACCTCTAAGGTTTACGTTTTATTCTAGAGAAGGATAGAAGGTAAGATAATCCAGCCACATAACGTCTCAACAAGACGCGCTGTTGACCTAATTCGACTTTGGATTTTCGGAAACTGCCCATTTAATATCCAGATTTCCAGACATAATCCAACATGTTTCACCAAAATTATAAATTGATTAAACACACGTTGGACTCGATGGGGATTGAATCCACGACCCGTTGATATGTGTGGAGGTACATTGCTACCAAACTAACATTGTATAATGCAACTATTAGACACAATAAGTTTAATATACAGTTGTCCTCTTTTCGTTTCTTATATATAAACTCTTTTAAAACATATAACTTTTCTACTTACTTTTTACTCAGTATATTTTTGTCAACAGACCCCTTATAATACTATTACCAGCCCCTAACCCTTTTGGTGTATTTTAAAAATGGAAATTGATGGATCACCCCTTTAGTAAACGTAATTCTATATTATGTATATTCATTTAAAAATTAAAATAAATTATTAAACTAACGCAACAAAAAGAAATCACGCTCCCCACACAATTTTGTGTCCACTAGATTTGAACTATGTTTTCTTAAATTCTAGTAAGAATTTTAAAGGTTCAAAACGAGAAACAGCATATTATTTTTTGTTATAAAAAAAAAAAAAAAAAAAAAAAAAAGGCAAGGGGGGGGAAGAACCCCGGCCCCCCCCCGGGCAACAGCCCGAAAAGCGGGCGGGGCCGGGCCAAGCCCTGCCCGAGTCGAAAATTTTTTCAATTTATTTTCGATTTTTAAAATAACATATTAGTTATCTTAACTACCGAAGCATCCGAAACGTCGGGCCATTAAAATTAATTTTAGTTAATATATTTCGCGTTTTAAACCGTTAAAAGTGTTTTATTTAAATTTGTACTACGCCGCGAAGCATCCGAAATATCGGGCCCTTAAAGTTAATTGTGATTAATATATTTAGCGTTTTAAATCGTTAAGAGTGTTTTCTTTAAATGTGCACTACTCGCGTAAACTACAGTCAATATTTGCCTATTATAATGTTTAAAACTGTATTAACTATTCTATTGGCTCGTTTTGGCTCATTTCATAGACAAACAAAATAAAATCAGAATGTTTTAAACGCTATCTAATAACATTTGCGAATTGATATCCCTATTACAACAAACGTGATCCTATTTAGTCCTTCATAAGTACCTAATGCGTTTGAAATTCTCCGTGCGACTGTTTAAGGTCGTAATTTTAAAAGAAACGGCTAAGTGTGAGTCGGCCTGACTCTGGAATGGTTCGGTATCTTTAATGTTCAGGTTACAAAGTTACTACCGCGTTGACCACGCTCTCTGAACATCACTAAATCTTTAAATTAAATCTGTTTAAACTGTTTTATAGCCTTTAATTGCGTAAAGTTATCAATTAATAAAACCAATCAGCGAAGCAGGTACAAGCATATGTCTGTCTCATATTCCATACAGGAAAAAGGAGATTTCATACCTATATTATCTGTACGATTTATGTATAAATTGGTGTGTGTTTGCGTAATGGTAGCAATTTATGGCTATGGTAATAATTCGTGGGTTCGATCCAACTTAATTATTTAAAAATTTTTTTGAAACATGTTGGACTTCGTCTAGAAATCTGGATAATAACTAGCTATCGAAATTCCGTCTGCTTAGGCGTCTTAACCCTTTCTGTACGGAACCCTAACAAGCGAGTGATACGTATGCTATTAACACCTTAATTAGGTGCGCATCTACGCGCTCCACATAGACATCGAATATTTACAGCTAACACTAGCGATATCTAATAAACTTCACGCCATAATAGCTCTAATGCTATCGTAACAAGAGCGATAATCGCGCAAACGATTTCACAATTAGTATAATCGATATTTATTAGAAATCGATTTTTTTTATTCGATAGCTGAAACAATGAGTTATAATTCGTATGAAATGACTTGCGTTTAGCGGTTTCTTTGTTCGGGATGTGTTTAATTTCAACTGGTAATTGTCATTGTATTGCTTTTTGACGGTTAATTTGAAATTTTTCGATCTATAATGATGCCCATATATGGAGAGATTTTTGTCCGGCATTTAGTTAGCTATTGAGTTAGTATTGTCATTTACCTCTAAGTCATATTGGTAAGCCTGTAATAATAATGCTATACGCGTTTCCTAGTATTGTAGCACTACAGGTCTTGGGCTCGAATCCCGAAAATGATACTGTTTCCATCGAGTATGACATATAAATTTGTCCAACTACTTTCTTCTAAATACAACAATTATTTAAGCCGATTTAATAAGTCCGAAACTTTTTGCTTTAATGCGAACCTTTTGTAAACAATCGTAAGCATGTTCCATGTTGTCTGGAAAAGATAGCTTTTTGTTTAACATGCGTATGCGCTGACTTATTCTCGTCTTGTAAGTTTTGATAACTGTGAATACAATTCTATTAACTACATTGATCATTTAAATAAAACACTAATGGTTTAAAACGCGATATATTATTTACACTTATTCGACCACGGCTGCTGCAAAGCATCCGAAACGTCGGACCAAATTAAAAATAATTTTCAAATAAGTTTAACTAATATATCGCGTTTTAAACCGTCAAAGTGTTTTATTTAAATGTGTACTACTTGCGTAAAGTATAGACAGTATTTTACATTAATAATTTCCAATTAATGTTTATAACAATAACATTTCAAGTTGGCTAGAGAAGATATCAAATTAAAACAAAATTCTTCTGTTATCAGTTAAATGTAAAAGCGAGTAAAGAGATTTGCCCATCGATGTTTTATGCATAAACAACTTACTTACCGCCGTCACAATCAGAAGAGCAATAAATTCACCGAAAAATGTCTTTTATTCCCTATTCATCATTATTTATTCGGTTCTCTTTTAAATTCGCACGACACTCGCGACGAGAGCAAAAACGGGTGTAAGAGCTTTTCACACGAACCGAGTAATTGTAATTAAGCGATGTCAACTTCTTAGAACGATCTTTTTCATTAGAACGCATAACTGCACAACTCGTGCGCATATTCTATGTATTGTAGAGATTTTTTTATGCGTTTCGAACAGTTTACATAAAAACTTAATAAATGTTTAATTGTAAACATTGATCGATAATTCATTTAAGTAGTAAAAAAGTAGAATACATAAAGCTTTGTTATCATTAATTCCTATTGTCCCACTGTTGGGGACTCCATTAAAAAAACAGAGTATTTGACAATTAGCGAACTCCTGGACGTGGTCTACAATAATTTGTACTAACCACTACACTATTATTATAATATTAATATTATAATACAAAGTATAACAATTTCACGTTATATGGACGTGTTTATTTCCGAATTGCCAGCTCGTCTGAAGCACGTTTACAATATCCATTATGAATAGTATATCCATAATACCGATAACTCTTTAAGCATTTTATTGCATTTCAAATGTATTGTAAATCGTTTTACATTTCTGCGAAAAACTTAAGAATCTTATGATTGCCATATTGGGACGCGGCCCGCCGATACTTAGCGATTATTGCCATGTACAAAACGAGCAATTTGGTGGAATGTATAACCGCCATCTTGGGACGTATTCGTATTGTTTCTCAATACGCTGATGCCTTAATATGTAAGATGAATAATTAATTTGCAAATGTAATCTTATCAGCGATGTAACGATGTAATTTTTTGGCGGTAGACTTACCATATTCAAGCTGAAGAGAATAACAGAAATATGTATATATCGTTACTTGTCTACTGTATTTATTAGGATTCTGTGGTCTAAGAGCAAACTGTTATTTCTATTACTAAGACTTTAGTGTGTGTATGTAAAAATTAAATAAATAATTAAAGGGTTTTTTTCCAATAGCCTATTTTTGTTTGATATTAATAAACTAATTTGCACTATGATGTTTGTGAACCTAGACTGGCTCATTCGTATAATGGTATCAATAGCTAATAATCAAAATTCATAATTTTCTATAGAAATATCTAAATTACGTCCGCAGAAGAAGATAGATGAAATAGCCGTAAATGTTTAATCGCGTTTTGGTTTCAATCAGTGAAATCCGGCCAAAGTCATAGGTCGACAGCGCAAAATTGTATGTCTTATCTATCACCCTATGTTTATTAAATAAGATAATTACATTATCTTTACCAAGGGGTTTGAAAAACGAGTCGAACTCTATAATAATCTCTGTAATATTAAGAAGTAGAAACTGGATTCCAACAAAAATTAATCTTCTAACTAGGACTTCTAGTTGTAGACACACATTAGAAAGCAGTAGAATTTTAAAATTAAACCTAAACCAATAAGATTTTTGTATAACAGCGGATATACAAATTGGAAATAGTATTGCGTATTTCGTGTCCAAATTCGATTCCCGATCACGTCTCGGTGAAATTATGCGGATTCATAATATAACTTTCTATACCTATTTTGGAGTAATTGTGATCAATTTAAAACTACCCGTTAACTAAGGAACTGTAAAGGAATTTTAAGTGATTTATTATAATAAAAGCATATAGCATAAATTTAACGACTCATTTGCTACCGATCCTAGCCCTGGGTTCAAAAGCTGGAGAATTCCATCAGGCAGAGTGCCTGTACTCTCTTTTTTCTCAACTACTTGCCTATAAAAAATTATAAAACAGCTAATTTGTTACTGAGCCGTAACGGTCTGGATTTAACTTCTAGAAAAGGTACTTTTTTGTTGTAAGACATAGTATCGATAAAGCGGATATGAAAATGTGCTACACTAGGTCCCATGCAGGATGTAGATTTATCTAAGTGTTACTAAATATGATTTAAAAATTAATTACTGTCTGTACTTTACGCAAATCGTACACAATTAAATAAAACAATTTAACGGTTTAAAATGAATACCTTAGTCGAACTTAATCAAAAAATATTTTTAGCATGCAAGTGACGTTTCGGATGCTTTGCAGCAGCCACGGAGCAGTGGTCACGGAGAGATTTTCATTTACACAAAATTACACAAAAACCTAAAACTGTGTCTCAAATTGATATTTCAATATAGAGAAGTTTAATAAAATTTAATATTATCTCTTATCAAAGAATTAAGTCCGTCCAATTCTATTTAAATACTAGACATGATGAAAAATCTATTTCTGGGTTACCATTTTATTGTCCTTTATAATATTCATAAGTTCTATGAAGACTCCGCAATTATAAGGCGGGTAACACTAGCAGCCATATTGCTATTGTGAAACTCGCATAACGCGCGTAGCCCGCATATTAACCAGTCAATGCCGGGTACTCACTTAAAATTCATTGTTGTACTCGAGTCAAAAAGAAACAAGAATAATTATAATTGTTAAATAAATATGTGGCTTTTTTATGTATTTATACAATCAGGACTATGGATTGTTACGAACGGTTATTTGGAGTGATCTTTTTCAAACATTGATGCCCAGGAGTACGATTCTGAAAAATTCGAAATTTTTTCTGAAAAAAATGAAGATTTATGTATATTCATGTTAATTTACATAAATCAGTAAAAAAAACACTATTGAACATATAATGTGTTATATATATATCTAAGTGATATGATTTTGTTGTAAGTACTATCCCCCCCCCTTTTTTTAATATAATTAATATATTCCATATTAATGTAATTTTCGTCAAACATACGCAACTCCCATGTAGGTGAGTACCACACTCAACTACAAGCGAAAACGGGAAACAATCGCCCTTCCATATTTGAAATCGCAGTTTGAATATGGAACTATTTAAAATTTCGAATCCGTTGCTTTATAGCTGCTACGAACGTGTTGGCGTTCTACGATTGTTCTTTTTTCGAAATTGGAACGCCTTAACAATATTCGTTTATTGCGCGTGCATTCATTATACTTGCGTCTTGCATTTAGTTCGAGATTTAAAAAATTGAATTTTAATCTAAATTGAATGTCAATTCTGTTAAGTAGAGTCTAGTTTCCTTTGGAGTCCTCGAAATAATGAAACATGCTTGTAAATTGGCCTCTTCCTGGTGGAATTTTATTTTTATTGATAAAACGTCTCGCGGCCACAATTGGTCCGGATTTGTTCATGAATTGGTTGAAATTGACGCTATTGTGGGGATTTAGTATTAGGAGCAGGAACAAGTGTTCTCGAATGAACAAGTGAAGTTTGAAGAAACAAATATGTCGTCCGGATTTTCTATTTAGCGTTCGTCATGACATTGTTGATACAATGTATAACTGTTAATTGAAGGGTAGAATTACAAACATTGATATCGCAATGTAAAATTTCAAGTTCCATTTTTTTTACTATAAAAACATTTCTATCAAATTTTACTGTACAAAGGCCTTGTAGGGTAAACATCTTTACTATAAGTACGTATGACGTGTTTTTAGCATTTCGTAGAAGATTCGGAAAATTTTTAAACAAAGCCTTTAATCTTTTATAATACATTTAATCTTTAATAAATGAAAGGTTTTTTGTGGTAGTTATGCTTGGTAGAAAGAGCTTCCCTGCTGATATAAAACCTATTTATGTTTGTAAACTTGAAGAAAAATAATTTGATGTTTAAAGTGTTTTGTTTAAAACAAGCCCAATAATTTTTAAACATAAAAAATAACACAGTTGAAAAATGTCTCCAAACACGAGATTCACCCCATTTTGACAACATTATGTACCCCACGTCCACTCAACAACCCTTCCGAAAAAGTTTAAAAAATAAAAATCTCGAGGGGAATTTTAAAATCGTTATTATAATCTCGGACGCCATGTTGCCCACTAGGTGCATTGGGGACGCGCCCTTCAATTTCAAAGGGTGACAGTGTGTGGCTAGTAGCCGCTGCGACTAAAAAGTCGTCGCGTGTTACTTTAGTCGCATGAAAGTGCGACTATTATTATTTAAAGGAGCTTTTATCCATATGAGCAATGTTATTATCGTTTATCTTAACTGTAAAACAAAGTGTTATACTTATCTGTACTATAAAGTAAATCAATATTAGAAAATATTCATTATACACGTGAGTATTACATATGCAACTAGACAACAGTCGGTTATTTAAACTCAATTGTCTGTCTAGTATCGTAAGAATGGAAAATCCTTTTAAAAAGAAATTTCTTTCTTATTAGTAGTTGATGCAAATACGGTACCTTGCTCAGGAGGAAATTGGGATTCAAACCCAGAACCAGTCGCGGTTGGCTTCAATATAGAGCTATATACGCGATCTTGTTGATGGCATAGGTTGATGAACCTTAAAATGTAAATTACTTAAAGTTAAAGCAATTGATTGCGACAATTTAGTCGCTTTAAAGTCGCAAAGACGACTTCGTGGCCCCGCGCGGTCACCCTTAAATCTCTTTATAAAAAATCCTTTGATGTACATTTACAATATCTCTCGCTCTACTAGATCCGACATTTGGCTGAAGATTGCATATTGGAGATTAAAAAAACCTAATGCCACTAGTGCTACCCACGCGTTATCGATATTTACAATACGTCGTTAATCAATTTCACTATTATGGCGATTCGATCTAATATAATTAAATATTATACGGTACATTATAAATTATTTTAACAATATAACGAAACGCTTCATTATGTTTATTGACTTTTTCTTGTTAATATAATCTGTTGAAATAATTCTACAACATATGTTGAACATATTTTTTTTTACTTAACCGTTTTTTTACTTAAAATATTTCATTTAAACGTAGGTTGCGTTTGACATAATTCTGGCATATCATTTTAAGTCTAGAAAAGTGGCACGATAATCCTGGTTTATTATTACAAAGTTTAATTAAATATACATAGACGTACATGGTCGTTTATCTCAACCAACTCGTACATCAATGTAATAGCAGTGTTAATTGCTTAAATAAGCTTTGTAATGAGCTGACAGGTACGACATTAATAAAAAAAGACCACTGCCTTCTCTACTTAGCATCACGATATAAATCAACCCATTTGCAACACAACGATGTACGCATGTGGGAAAATTTTAAATGTAACACATTCCAAATTTGAATGAATCTCGGCGACGAGATTTGAAAAGAGAATACGATTTGAAAATGGAACGCGCTATTAGGAACGAACACAATGGCCTCATTGGTCGATTTGAAAAAGGAACGATTTGTTAAACGTCAAATATGAACTTTTTATTCAAGATGTAATGAAACGCCGCACGGTGTGATGTCTAGTACACGTCGAGGTTTTTGTTGGAAGACGGTCGTTTTTCATTTGTTCTGTTGTGTTCGCTACACTTATTAATGTGAAAATTAAAATGAGGATCCGAGTAATAGGCCGAATTGCCAGAGGCGACAAGATTATTACGCTATTAAACCCCCTCAACCACAAATTGTAATTAAACGTATTTGATACAAATGCACGTCAAAAAACTGTTAACATACATTTTTTCGGCCCGCAAGACTGACATTTGGGTTCCACATATTCTTATACGCTTTCGAAAGCATTCTTCAATCATTGTTTATCGCACGATCGTAACACGAACTACGGCACTATCAATATTTCTAATATCATTTAAAACAAAGTATTAGTTTCACATCCATACGCGGCGACCATATTAATCATCCGAACGAATTTCCGTACATCATGTCATATGGAGTTCGTTTATTAAAAATGCGACGTATCAAGATCTACATCATAGAATGAGATAACTAGATAGATTAATATGTATGGAACGAGCGAGACAGTTGATATTTCATCGGGTCATCAACCCTACGTGCGTCCCTCTCTAACGAGAATTCGAAGATTTGATTTGAATTGTTCCTTATTTTTTCGGACGTGTCTCGTTCGATACGGTCTTTATGTATCGTTCCTTAGTTTTGTACGGTTTATTAAAATTTATTTCATCTACAAGTCGCTATTGGGCTTCTGTTTGATGAGCTTTGATCGTTTCGTAGCTCGTAAAAGTCGTAAAATCAATTGTGATTCTAAATTATTTTACGTCGTTGTTTTTTTTTTTTGGGAAAATTAGATATTTTAACTGAGCCGCATTTATAAGCTTTGTTTTTTTATTCATAAACTTTTTATTACTCTTTGCAACGATGACTATTGGATTTAGATCGGCCCCTCTTCCTCCTTATTTACGAATGTATGTTTTTGAGAACATGCGACGCTGCACCGGAAAGTTATTGTTTCATTAAAAGGGCAGGCAATAAAAGCACATAGCCGGGCTCGCTTGGATGTAATGGGCTCAAGACGGTAAGCCTGAATTAAAATGCAAGAACACACATTCTATTCGAAACAAAAGGGATAAAAATTGTAAACGGCAACTATAGGATCATAAGCGTTCATAACTGGTTATACAGATCCATTTATGGCGATGTAATCCTATTGTGTGATCCGGGCTTTAATTGTGCATGTGTGCCTTTGCGCGTGTGCGTTTCAATCATTAATTTTGTCTGTAATTGAACAAGTTGCGATCGTTCGGCAAAAAGTCGTTGTTTCTCCGAAAGCCGGAGTAGTTAAAGTGTACCTACCGAACGGATGGCGTTCCGACATTTCGAATTTATACGTTCATAAAATACTTTTGTCAAATTTACGTCGGAGTTCCGAATGAAGTGGACGATCGGTTCGGATTCTTTACCGAAGCCATCGTCTACGTTTTTCTGACAGTTATTATGTTGGCCGTATGTTCTTACGATTTGTAATGCACAAGTGGCCTCGACATTCTCGAGATTTAGAGCGATTTTTCTTTAAAGGCATCACAAGTGAAGTTCGGAAAACTCGGGCCATGATTGAAAGTTCAGAATCAACATAATATTGAAATAAAATAAAATATGAATATGTGTTCAGAATGCCATTGGGACCATTTTAAAAATACATACCAGTAAAAGATTAAACTCCTGAGCCATTAAAGACTGCCGTCGCCCAAATCAGTAATGCAACAAATGTAACGTCAAAATCTACCATCTCAAAATCACGCGACACAACTGGTTTATCGATAATTACAAAGACATTTATCGATATCAAATCGGCTACTTCACTATTCATTAGATTGCGTAGTGAGGGACGAAGCGAAATTCGGTAAGCGACCAACATTAATAATTACTTCTCAAAATAATGCTAACTTTGATGCACGACTGCGATAAGGTACCGTCAGCTACTTCATTAATGTTCAAAAATCCGGTCTATTATCTTGTAATGCATGATCAATTCAAACGAATGGATGGATGACAAAACTGTTGTGCGGTGATGTGAGAGAGATTTTTCATCTACAGTAGTTTCTATTTCATGTTCAATTGTTACGCTTTCAGCTGGTAAAACCATATTATTGCTTATTTTAAATAAAAGAGCATTTTGATTTCGTATGTCTCTTTCATTCAATAGCAGACATCTAGAACCTAACATTCTTCTCGTACGCTCTTCTAAAGTTGTTCTGTCATTTAGACCTCGTCTCGATCGTACCATTGTTAAAAGCTGTTTCTTTTTCCCTTCCTATTTATGTTTACCTAGAACAGAAATCATATTTTCCAGTTAATATTTATATACTTACTGAAAATGTAGCTATTATGTATCTAGGTGAACCACAAATTGTCAAAACTAACCGTGATCCGTTCGTCAATCAAAATGAAATCTCCATACAAGATTAACTGGACGGTAATTTCCAAATTCAGATTGCGTCACCTACTTAAGATCCCGTTATTACTCAACTATTAAAAATAATTCGACAAACAATAGCGAATCGGATGAACGTCAAAAACATACAAAGACAGTCGCTTGCGCAACCAATTAATTCTAGTCTCAAGCAGGATCGATCAAGCGGGGCTTAAGATCTATAATATGTTGACGTGACGTGTATTATTGTTTTGATCTACGATAGCGGATTTGTCACGTTTCGAAAGTTTGGTTGTGGACTATCTTGGACTAGAGGTGACCAGCGGCGTCACCCGCGTTACACCATTACTATTTTCATAGATTCTATAAACATTTTGAAGTAATTTCGTCGTAGTAACTATATCTATGATACGAACTCTATCTCGCCCTCATTCGCCCCTTAAAGGTAGATTTTGGAAAATCTTTCTTTTTTCTTTATCTCTTCTCTCTATTTCTCAAATGTGGCACGATCTATCTGTCAGGGAGTGGATCAAGACAAAACTTCTGTTTCTGTTGACTATGTCGGTATATCAATTTTACGGTATGTCGCAAGTTGGTGACATGAGATTAGTCATTTGTAATTTTTTTCTGCGAAAAGGTATCGTTCCTTATTGAGCTTAACAATTAAGTTGAACGCCCTTACCTGGACAATACAACATTTTTATTAATAGCGTATGATATAGAAAAACATACATGTTGAAATATAGTTCAACAAACCCCACAAATCCGCCGATCGCACGTGTAATGTCAATCTACAAGAATTATAAATATTCATGTACCGTTGTCAAAAAAACTGTTTCTCGAGTTACTCAAACTTTTTTGCGGACCGTACACAGCACGTGTTTAGAACACGACTCCGCTCGCGGCCTTTGCGAATATAGATTTGTGTCCGAGAGATAAGGTCGATGTGTAAAGTATATTTAACAATACGTTATTACACAATTCTCATTAATTTATGGTCGAATTTGCTGTCATTAACTAATTTTACTTGTTTGATATTAATTGTTATATATTAATGTAATATACCTTGTAACTAACTAGGGATTTTTATCAATATATTTCACGTTTTAAACCGTTAAGTAATTTATTTAAATAACTAGTCATATGCTGTCATTCGCTTTCTGTTTCAATCTATTCATATCCCACGGCTGGGCCCAGCAGTGGCCCACCACGCCTCTCCATTGCGGGTTGGTGGGTTTAAACAACTAGCACTACTTAATTAGTGACAACCGCGATCGACGGCTTAACGTGTTATCCGAGCTAGATATTTTTAGTATTCGAACCCGGAACTTCGTGTGCACTAACCACTATACCGATGAGGGCTGTACTTAATAATATTTGCTATTGTATATGTGCATAAAATAATATATAGTATCGATTAGTCATTATTTTTCGATTGAATAATTTTAAAGTAATAATTAAGAAATTCATTTTTGACTTTAAACGTAGCGAGGAGAAATGATCTAAACAAAAAGTGAAGTGGTTCAGCCCGAGGCAATTACGGTACGAACGCTCTACATACCACAGAAATTTGACTAATACTATTGCGTCAAAGCTATTATGCTCTCAAATATAATTTAAACTTTGTAAAATAAAAAAATAGATTTCGTTACAATATAACTTGATATTCTTCTTTCAATATTACTTAGTATTTGATTTTTAAATAATTAACAACTTAACTTCTTTAACCAGGACTTGAACCTTGAACTTTCTAATCCATGACACGTTTGGAAAAAATATAATTTTTAAAATATATTAAAAAAAAATATTTTTTTTTTCAATATAACTTAGTATTATTCTTTCTTTCAATAGAACTTATTACTTAATAAATAATTAATTAGTAGGTCCAACATCTTCTTTAATCAGGACTTGAACCTTGGACCTCCTAATCCATCATAAGTTTAAAAAAACAATAATACATGAGCTATCTAACGGAACTTTTAAAAGCTTTTAAAACGACGGGTCGTACTTAAAACGTAACAAAAACATTTCGCGTTTAAAACCGTTAAAATTATATTTTTTTTTTAACGATTTAGGTGTAAAATTAAGTACCGCTATGCAGTACGAACACGTTAGATCAAAGATAAGACAAGTTTCGTGTGAATCAAAAGCGAGATTATATGATCTTTTCAAATGTATAATTTCCTTAAACTAGTATTTATGGAGTTTTAAGAACAGACGATGTTTGGATTAATTGTATCGAATATAATAATACAGACAGATATATTTAATAGAGATATTAAAAAATCATAATTGCGTTGTGAGTAGATAAAGGGAGTCGTCTTTATGTGAATTTAATTCGTTAGGTCTTGTGTTCGAGTTCTGTGTTATTCACAATTTTTTAATTATGTGCCTTTTAAGAAAATCAGGTACTTAATTTAAGAATCGAAATATAAAATGAAAAAATTTTCGACTCGGGCAGGACTTGAACCGGCATCGTCAACTGGTTAGAAACAGCACGGAACGTTGACGAGGCCGGTTCAAGTCCTGTCCGTGTCGAAAATTTCAATTTTTCGATTTTTATTCTACATAGTGCCATCATGTGCAACATGTGAAAATATCAAAGTTTTCAAATCTTAACTACTATCACGCACTGGGGCTAACATTGACAACACAAAGCCTTATTCCCAGCTGTGGGAATTATTCAATATACCACAATACATTAAACCTATTTGAAAATGATTTTTAACTTCGGCCCGACGTTTCGGATGCTTTGCAGCAGCCGTGGTCACGGGGTTTAGACCGTTAAAGTGTTTTATTCAAATTGTAGAAACTTGACGAAATCGTTAAAGTCAATACGTTAGATTTAGGTAAATTAGTCAAGTGTTTGATTTGTCGCTTGTTCTCAACGGATTCCTATATATACGGACTCTTTAGAATAACAATTTTGACGAGTACCACAAGTGTTTACCTATCGAAGACACAGCTGTTGTTTCTTTGGAATATTGGATGTTTGTTTAATCGTTAGAGTTTTTATTGGCTTACTCAAAAAAACTACTGTACTACTATTACTTAAAAAAGTGAATTGACAATTGTGTGTAGAACTTAGGAATATACATGTGTATTTGAAAACTTTAGTATTTTTTACATTTTATTGCACATGAAGACACTATGCTATAAACTTCTGGACTCGGTAGCTCAATTGGTAGAACAACAGCACGGAAGTGGTGTCCCGGTTCAGTGCTGCCCGAGTCGAAATTTTTTTCAATTTATTTTCGATTTTTAAATTACATGTGTGTATTTATTTAATATTTTTCACACGTTATTGCAGTAACAGCACGGACCTCTGTGGACGCCGGTCGAGTCCTTTATTTATTTTTAAAACTAAAATCATTTTTAATTTAATATCTATAGATATAAAAGCTCAAGAGTGGATTGTTTTAACGCGCTAATCTAAGGAACTACTGGTGCGAATTGCAAAAAATATTTTTGTGTTGGTTAGAGCATTTTCGAGGAAGGCTATAAGGTGCGCTGTGACTAATATAAGCGAAGATACAGCGAGAAGTGTTGAAAAAACGGAAAAAAATATTCATCATTATAGTTTGTCGAGTGTAGGAAACCGCTTTAATCTATAAAGATGATGAGAAGGTTGGCAAAAACAATTTTGGGTGCCCAAAATAACTATTCTACGCGAACGAAGTCGCTATGACAGCTAGTGTATTTATATACCGTATTATTGTACAGATTTAGAAAATAATATCTCCATCTTGAATATGACAAAATATCAAACCCGTTCGATCCCTATCACAGACATCGTAGTCCATAGATCACGTATGTCATGGAATTCGGATTTCAAAAACCATAATGATTGATTGTCAACCAATGACAATCGCGTATTCAAATTTCTTACCAATTTGAATGTGGAACGAGTTGTCTTTCCTGTTGCGCGCGCGCGTGTTGTACTTTCCATAGACTAAACAATAAGCAATTATTTTTTAAGCTATATTCTATTTGATTTAACGGAACTCTCAAATATGGAATACTGAGTGTAACCTACTTTTGAAATCATTTCTCTTACTTATTCGACTAGCACCTGACTTATAAACGCCATTGTAATATAATATACAAATGGTCCTGAATTTGAATCCGGGAAAAGCAAAATATTTGTTGAAAATAGGTAGGGCATAAAAGACTACTACTGCATATATATAGATATAATACATATATCTTAAATCAATTAATGAAACGGACATAGTAATGTATCTCATGCCTGACCAATGGGAAACGGATTTTTAAATAAAAAAAAACAAATTAAATTATTAATACATTCATTTTCTTCTTTTTAATCTTTGTATGTCTATCTTTAGTGGACAGTATTTTTATATTTTTTCAAATTATTAATTTTCAAGAAGTGATAATAAAGTTATTTTTAGACAAAGTACACAAACCTACCGTGTCTGTAACGATAGTATGGTATAAGTTACATGAGGCTTGAAGTGTTTTCTTCATAAACTTTCGAGTGGCCACCACTTTTAGGTCATTGAACTTATTTTTTAATAAACCCTTCTAATCAAACGGAAACCCTTGGCTATGTAATCATTCATAATTTTGTCTGTTAACCAACGCATTAAAGTTAACTTTCATATCGTTATTTTCTTTAGTTTATGCGAGTGTACATATGTAATTAAAGCACTTTTAACGGTTTAAAATCAGAAATCTTTAGTTGATTTATTTTAGCTTATGGTCACGGGTGCTGCATCCGAAACCTTTGGGCGAAATTAAAATTATAAAAATGACTTACCTACCGGATATATTTCGCATTTTAAACTGTTAAAAGTGTAATCGAATAAAAATTGAAAATTTCGACCAATTGAGCTACCGAGTCCCAGTGGTTATAATCAATTGATTAGAGCAACAGCACGGAATACTGACGATGCCGGTTCAAGCCCTGCCCGAGTCGTAATTTTTTCAATATTAAATTCATATAGTGCCATCATGTGAAAAATATAAAACTTTTAATATATTTCATTTCAATATGAGCCGCCTGTAAGACAATAAAATATGCCATATTCAAATCTATTAATACAAGAACAAAGGCTTTCATACAACAAAACTGTTACATAATATACGTCTAAGAGCAAAAAACCAGGTCAGCATTGTTAGACTACAGCCCACGATAAATGAAAAATAATTGAATACGAATTAACAATATACACAGATTTGCATTTTGAAATCTCGAAAGATTGTACATAATGTAATTATTGTCCTATGTTACTTTAAGTTTGGGATAAATTATATACTATGTATAATATTGTATAACTTATTAGCTATGTCATCGACGTCGTCCGCGCACAATAGTAGTTGGGTATCCAAATTTGGTTTTGCAAATCTGGATACCCAACACTACTACTACCCAATTTACTTACATTACCCAATACTACTAAATTAATCTCTTTATAAATTTAAGCTATTACCCACGACGTCGATCGCGTCCCGACTTACTAGCTTAATTTAAAAATGTAGACATATAGTGTCGCAGACTTTTTGAATGATTTCCTCAAATTTCCTCCACTCCTATTGGCCACATCTGGAACTACTGCTGCTGCTACTGCTGGTTCGAATTGAACATTCGAACCAGCAGTTCCAGAGATTAGCGTGTTTATATACACATAGATATCTTGTTGCTCAGTGCTGTAAACGGCACGGCTGCTGCGAAGCATCCAAAACATCGGGCCATAGTTATAATAATTTTCAAATAGCTTTAACAAATACATATCGCGTCTTCAACTATTAAAGTGTTTTATTTAAATGTGTACTACTCACGTAAACTACAGACGGTACACATTACAAGTGTAAGCAAGTTTTAGCAATTAAAATATTAATATTTTTATTTGCTCCAGTTAAGCAAGCGAATGAATTACATTTAGCGCTAAAATTGGCAATTTTGCAAAAATTAAAACAGTCTCTAATATGAACGAGTTCTTTGCGTAATACAGAATTAGTTTGAAAGTTTTGCGATCGTGACCTAAAAACACGCAAAATTACAACAAGTACGTAATAATCAATTACTTTTATGGCATTACTATGGTAATTTTATTAAAAATCCATTATCAGTGGCTATCTTTTATTACTAAGTCACTTGCAAAATACTGAAAAGTTTTTAGTGTTCTTGTAGAATATCCACAATTTTATATACCAGTATCAAAAAAAGTTCGCTTCTATAGACAGCATAAAATAGTAACTACTTGCCTGTTACTATATTTTGCTTAGATTCAGACTTATTTACCTGAGTGAATTTTATTTCTTTTAGATTCGAACCCGCGAATTCTCGTGCTAAACGGGTTCATCCAATACGCCACTTAGATGGATAAAAACATATATACTTTTAACGGTTTAAAATCTGAAACGTATGAATTAAACTTTTAACAAATTATTTTAATTACGACGTTTACTTACTCTCCATCTTTAGTCCGCCCCTGACCACGCTTGCTGCAGCTGCATAGAATCTTCGGTGGGAGTTAATATAGTAAATTAACTATTTATATTTCGCGTTTTAAAACGGTTAAAAGTGGTTTTATTTAAATGTACACTACTCGCGTAAACTACAGACAGTATTAATACATACGCTGCTTTACTTGAACATTTTTAATACCTTGTATTTTTCATGTTTAAGTTTTTCTTCTAAGCGTTTTTGTATCACAAAATATATGTAATATATACAAATATAAAGACATTGTTGAGCAAGTACAAGGCATTAAGTTAAAAAATCTTCGATGAAGAAATTCCAAGCCAGTTCTAAGATTACAATTTCAAGAGTAGATAATTTTGCTATTAGCATACAAAGGAGAATTACCGTCTCACTGTGCGTCCGTATGTCACTATACGTACTTATATTAGAGGCCACGCCCTGTAGCTGTCATATGCTGCCTAATTAGGTATGCTGTTAGTATAATATGCTTAATATCGGGACGGTATTAGGAAAATGGACACAGTCATATTCGCAAACAACATGCGCATGCGCATATGGATCTTATTATACACTAGCTGTTGTAGCCGTCGTCCACATCCAGTCGACTTTGCAAGTTAATCTTAAAAGACAGACATATGCTGTTGCGGACATTTTTTTAATCAATTAAAAAGGAATTACTCTATCATATGTATTTTTTGCACGTAAAGATGATTTTTCCTAATTTTTTTATCACATTTTCCACTATTTCTACGCAGATAAATGGCCTATCCAATAAAAAAAAAATGCAATTCAAACTAGTACTACTGAGATTAGTGCATTCAAACAAAACTTTTTAGCTTTATAATAATGTTATAGATTTAAATTACATACAAGTTAGTATTAGTTCTGACAACTATTATCTTGTTGATTTTACTCTATAGTAGTCTCTAGTAGCAATGTATGGCTAATAAGCAGTAAGTCGGGTCCATAGGTCATGATTTTCAAATAAATTTCACTAATATATATCGCGTTTTAAAACTTTAAAAGATTTACTCGCGTAAACTACAGACAGTATTTAACTATTCTCCAAATTTGGTAATAACACAACGCCCTCCTTTTATAGCTGTAATTTCGAATCAATATTTCTAACCTTCTCCCGCTGCCGTTCTTATCGACGACTAAAGGAAGTGTTGACATAAAAAGCCAAGTGGGGCTATGCGCCCACCATAAACAATGCCACTCAATATTTATACAAGCAGCACCAGGAAGGCCGGTTTACTTCGAACTGTCATTAAATTCCTCACACTTTTCTCATTATAATTCATAAATTTCCGGCACACCGCCATTTGTGACACAAATCACGCGCGCGGGTACCTGGACAATTCTGTTTAATGGAATAATGATTCGCTTTTACTATTATGGGTGTACTGAACACAGTTTTGCGTCCGTTTTATCTACTTAGCCAAACACTGTACTATTACTCGACAAAATCAAATTTGTTCTGCGCATACGCATGTTGGAACCCCTTCTTACTTTTATTGAAGTTTACTAGATATACTTCTTGGTTTGTATACTAAAATTTGCTTTTTATAACCCGATGTACTTAGTAACTGTAGCGAGTATCGTAAATTGTCGCTTAAGACCTTTTCCGCATTTGCTTAGCAAATAGTAAAGCTGGTGACAGACGGACGCGCAGGTGCTTACGAATGTAGAATAGTAATACTTATTGCAATATGGGATATAATTGTGTCACTGTTCTGTATAATTTTCACGTTTCTTTCATTGTCTAGCATTTATTTATATCGTTGGTTATTAATTGTAGCCTAGTTTCGGTGAAAACTATTTTTATAAACCCGCTATCGCCTCTAAAGTAAAACCAATACTCTATACTAATATAAAGCTGAAGAGTTTGTTTGTTTGAAGGCGCTAATCTCAGAAACTGCTAGTAATTTTTTGTGTTAGAGCATTTTTTGAGGAAGACTATAGGCTATAAAACATCGCGCTGTGACATAAGAGTATGTGTGTCTAATAAGAGCGAAGAAAATGTGAAAAAAAAACATGGTAAACAATTCCAATCCTTGTTTCCATTGCGTACGCTGCGACAACGGTTCAAGATACCCAAAATATATGTATGAAAGAATAATTCCTCTTTTAATGGTCTAAAAAAATACCCCGTCTTTACGTGTGTACGTTCATACATACATAAGTAAAGATGGGACACGCGGGATTAGGCCCATAAAGGCTATACTACGCGAAGTCGCTGACACAGCTAGTGTGTCGCAGTGTAATAATTCGTGACGTACATAAAATATTACGTGTTAAAACAATTAAGAATTCGAATATTGATAATTATTAATCAAAGCTAAAAATTCCTTGCGCCTACGCATTGATCATATTAACAGTGCCTCGAGCTGTGTAATTTATAAAAATTGTTGTTTTCAAATTAATTCGTGTGGAAAATAGATAAGGCGCCCACGCAACTTATTTAATTATGTGTCTATAAAAACTCGTTCGATTTACGTAATGTTGAGTACATGACTTTGTTGGTTGTTTTACTAACACTAGTATAATATTTTTGATTGATAAATTTTGAGTAAACGGTCTATGGTTTACATATTATTGTTTATGGTTTACTATAGACATTTGACGGTTCAAAACGGCAAGTTATTTTATTGTATCGACTTTGTGCTTTTCAGTAGTGGACGTCGCGAACGGACACAAATGACCGTTTCGGTCGGGCTGAGCACAGAATTCTGATCAACTACTAGCCTGCATAAAAAAAAGAGTGAAACGCATACAGAAATGTTTGCCCCGTGACCCACAAGGGACAACGGGATTTTGCGTTTTTGGGGTTAGTGCGGGTAGAATAACTCTCTATGTACAAAAGCACGCTACCCGCAATCCGCTTTCAATTTATGTTAAAACAATCGATAAAACACAACACCAACAAACAACCATCCCGACCGCTTCGGATTCCATACAATATTATAAACAAATCTAAATTGGAATACATGAAGCCAGTTGTCGTACAAGTGATCATTATGGCCCGTAAAATCGTCGATAAAACAGATTAGGGACGTTTGAATATTCAAACGCTCGTATTCGGAATATGTGTTTATTTAGTGATGTGCTCTTTACAGCGCAATAACCGGTGAAATGTTATAACGTTATTTTATCACTGAATTAACATGTTGTTATTTTAACGCAATGAATTTAAATAAGCCATTTGATCTTGCACTTCATACTTTTAGAATAAAAAAGAAATACGTTTATTTAGACAAAAAACAAAATTTAGGTTATAAGTAATTTATTATTATTATATGACTAAATACAGAAAACAATACTGAACTAAGAGAAGAAGAATTAAGAGAAGACTGAAATCCAATACAAAGCCTCTGAACCCTTTTCAGAGGCTTTTTATTGGATTCCAGTCCACTTAGCTACGTGGGGACTAATGTCCCAAAAATGATATTGTGAGGTCCCACAGAGGCTAGGCTAACACAAGCGAGCGTTTTTTCTTCTGAGCTTTGAAGATATAGCCAAGTGTCTTAATATAACAAATGACGGTATACACCCTTACAACTATACTTATCACTATTCTAAACCCTCACGTTAAAATACTAAGTTACTACCTTACTTCAAATAGAACTAGTTTTTTTTTCGTAAAATGTTTAAAACTGACAAGACCAAATCACGGCTCCAATGAATTGGATTCGGTTTTTATGCAGTTCTTTCGATAAGCACAATGTTCAGTGTTTTCTTTTCAATTTACACGTTTTTTTTTTTAAAGATAAAGTTGTTTTGTTTAATTTATGAGGTAATATTATGGAATATATTAAACATTTAATAATTACTTGCATTGCCAACTTAAAAAATAACTTACTAACTTACACGTTATATGTAAATACTGTCTGCAGTTAACGCTAGTAGTACACATTTAAATAAAACACTTTGACGGTTCAAAACGCGATATAATTTAGTACTTGTGTGAAAATTATCTCCTGGTCTGACCACGGCTATTGCTTTACTTTATTTAAACGCTGTATGTAGTCATTTTCGAATATGTTGGGGATATTTAAAAAATAAAATAAACCAGTGACAAAAGGGGTACATCACTACGAAAGATTGCGAAACGGCGCTACGAATTCCGTAGAAATGCTACGAAAGTTTTGCCTGCATGCTATTCCATGTTTAAACAACATACATACCTAAACTTTTTTCGCTGAAATCGAATATCGAACGAAACTTAAAAAGCCCCAATATACCTATTGAAATCAACACAACAAGTGTAATTTAAAATTCGTGTACGCAAAGCACCTTTAATTACCGACTCAGAAGAATGTTAAAAAAACTGGCACAAAACACGTTACGTCAAACTTAGAATTAAAAAGTCAACGATCTAAATCAAAAACGTTCGAAATATGATTTAAAACGTGTTCCGGAGAAACTCGACGTTTCTAAAAACGAACTAGCGACCGCCATTATACATACAGGTAATGAGGGAGATTACACACAAGCGGGGCGAATATATTTATTTCATTTAATATCAATATTATAGTAACTTAATAAGTTTTACATATTTCCAGAGTATTGTTTCTTATAAAGGAGGGAAATACTTAAAGTTCAAATATATTTTAAAATGTTTTTTTATAGCTAACTACTTCTATTTCTCAAATATATCATGAAACCTTAATATGAAATAAATGAAAAAGTAAAAGTCGGTAAATATTTGTGGTTCTATAATAATATGTTAAAGAACGCAGCGTCCGTGTGTCCGAAGAAGATAGTGTACTTTATAATATAATGTTTCAAATATTTCAAGGCTAACCGTTCTCAGCTGTCAATCATAATAAGCTATTTATCTCGTTTTTACCTACACAAAATAAATACATCTGTACTGCTCTAACGCGCTCGATCAACCTCGCCTTTATTTGAAAATTAGATTTTAAATATGGAATGAATAAGCATTATCTTATGGAATCCATTCTTTATTTGAATTTTAATTCTTTTTTAACGACTACTGTCTGTTTTTATCGTATTGCGTTTTGATATATAGTAGTTATACGATGTTACAAACACAAAAAGTTCCGTTTGCCCCCGTGGGGCATGGGGCGAACACATTTTATACCGTTTGATCGGTTTTATTTACTGGCAAGTATTTGATCAGACTCTGTCCCACCCGATCGAAACACTCTATTGTTTTCTCGGGATTCGAACCCAGTACTTCTCCCGCTTAACGCTTAACAATTTAGCTACAGCGGCGGTTACAAACATACAATGCTTTCATTTAATACCTTGTTTAATTATTACAATATGTGTTTCTGTTAATTTGTTTAATTTAAGATGACTGTCACAAGAGTTATGTTTATGTAACCCGATCGTCGATTTGTGCGGAATTCTCCAAGAATCTGTCGAGTTTGTTATTGTAATGTTATACCGAAATTCGCGCGGTCAGCGTCTGAGTAATTACTTATTTAATCTCATTACGGTCGATATAATTTACAGTGGAGTACAGTAGGTGGTCTTACGACAATTACTACGCGAATAGCAAATACAAGTATTTACTTACTTATTTAGGTATATATAAAAAAATAATTTGTGTAATAGTAGAAATCGGCTAACGGCTAATAATCCACGGGTCGCGGGTTCGATCCCCGCCGTCTCCAACACGTTTCTAGTTTTTTTAGTTTTGTAGCATGTTGGACTTCGTCTGGAAATCTCGATATTAAATGGATGATAGGAATATCGAAATTCTATCCGGGTAACGAACCACCGTCCACAGATGGAACAGCCGTTAAGCAGAACGAACGAGAAGAACTGGCAATAAACTCCCCGTTACTCCTTTTATCGCCAAGTTTTATTTTACATTCTTCATGTACTTTAAGTGACATACAGTGATAATCAAATATATATGTACTACAATACACCTGTTATTCTTAAGAATACTTATACGTTCTGTGTAGGGTCAGATAACATAACTAGTAAAAAACCTCCTACGCACATCCGCGAAGTAATATTAAGTAACTGAACTCGTTACAATTAGTTCACTACTACTTGGAACGGAAACGATAGACGTAATTTTAAACCAAAAAACCAGGCCGTTTTAATAAGAAATACTTTAATAAAATAAACGCAAGTCTCGAACTCGAGACATCAATTGAGTATTTGTGATCATCTAATCGGCTGTTTATTTTTATTTGAATTTAAATTAATGTGCAAATTTTTATGTATAAACGTTTGTAAGCGTAACAATTTGATTTAATAAATTTTTATTATATTTGACGAATCTAAATAATTGTTAAAATTTTAAAGAGAATAAAGTATATTTTATTTTATTTTAAAATTAATACGAGTCCTTCGGTTAGGTAAATATATTGGCGTAGTAAAGTTCAGTTTATGGCATATACCAAAATTCACTCGTCCAGATTGTGAGTCCCAGTTGTGGGAACTGTTTAAGGCTCTTTATTTGTTGAGATAGAACTTCCGCTGACCTTCAAGACCTCCATATTGATGAAATTAATAAAACGTACGCGTATGTAATTGTGTTTTATTGTTATTATTGAATATTGTCTGCGCAAGGTTACCGCGAATAAGGCAACATTATCATTATGCCTCTATGGATTTACTTAGCTAATGGACCATAGACAATGTAAAATTGTCTGCTTGATAAAGCACTTTTAACGGTTTGGATCTTTGTTGCCCTGGTCACGGGGAAACTGACGGCGGAGGGTTTTTATGTCAAGTCAAATCTGTAACGCACCATCTATTTAAAACCGTTAAAAGTGGTTTATTTAAATGGATACACCTCGCATAAAATACAGCCAGTATTGGCTTTGCTGAATTTAACCCCATAACTTTAAAATTGCCCCATACCCCGTAGGGCAAACATATGTCGCTGTACCACTGATTTCGTGCACTGATGGGAATCGAACGTAGAACCTTAGCTTATATGAATGCGTTAAACAAAAAACAGGTAATAAAAATAACTTACGACTGTGGTAACTTAAGCTTGCTATGCAATATTAAGTAAATATTATCGATTATTTCATCACTAGCAGACTGGTTCCGATCGACATATCGATAGCACATCACTAGACGTCGATTAACAAATGTCAACGTGTCACATAACTAGATGTTGGGATTGGAGGCATGTTTTCTAAGAAACAATGGCCGTGTTTTTAATTTTTCGAAATATTATTTAATGCATGGATTGACAGCGTGTATGTCGACTTAAAAATACGATATGCTGTCGACTTATTTCGCCCTTTGAAATTCGGAAGTTAAAACGCGAGTTACTTCACGACTTTTCTGTCTGTGGTTAATAATTCTCCCACTTCTTCAGTCTAAGGTTTAAATAAAACACTTATAACAGTTTAAAATGAGAAATATATTTGTTATAATATTTTTATTTTATCGGATGTTTTGAATTCTGCGGGATAATAAAATTTTAAGTTATTTCGCGATTCAAACCGTTAAAAGTGTTTTATATAAATGTTTAGACACACATACAATAGAAGCTATCCGAAGGTAGCACATTTTTCTTACATGTTATTATATGGTAGAGATTTTTTTACAACCATCAAGTGATTTGTCTGTTTTTATAAAAAAAACACTGAATAAAACACTTTAACGGTTTAAAACGCGATATATAGTAGTTAAACTTATTAGAAACGGAGAGACTCGACCACGGCTGCTTCATCTGAAACATCGGTCCGTAATCCAAAGTATTTTCACATAAAACACATTTAAGAACACTTTGAACCCGGTAGGAATCGAACCCACGCTTAGTCACGAGCCCGTCAAATATAAATGAAGCAACAATATAAAACACAACTTTGATTAAATACCGAATTTTTAACGTTTCCAAGAAACTCGATAAGTTGAACAAAAAGCGCGCGGATGTTTTTTTGTCTTTTTCGAATTTATTATTTACTTATGTTTTTTGCGCGATTGATTTAAAAGCATTCTTGAGATTTGCCGATTTAGCCAGCTTATTACGAGATAACGTTTGAAATGTTGTTTCTTTATAAACATTGCAATATTAAAATTAAGCTATTTTCATAATGGAACTGAACTGTAGCCAAATGGTTAAACGTGTTGCCTAGTATTGAGCACGAGAGGTTTGAATCCCAGGGAAACGAAAAATTGTTTCAGTCAGGCAGGCCACAGAAGTATGGTCAACTACCTGTTAAAGAACGGATCAGTAAAACGGACACAGAAATGTGTCCAGCCCATGCCCCACGAGGGGGAGACGGGATGTCACACACATAATGGAACGAAAAGAAATAGTAATGTATTGGTATAGAACAGGAAATATATTCAATTACGACCCGACATATCAGACTTACTTTAACGGTCTTTAACCCCCCTCGTAAGTACTCTTGTAAAGCCTCAAGCCGTCGGGTCATAGTAAATCTTGCGTTTTAAACCGTTTAAAGTTTGTATATGAAACTAAACTACAGACAATAGTTATTTAAACTTTTTGTAAAGTGGGGTATACAATGTTTAAAGGTCAACATATATATATAGCTAAAAATAATTGTACGCCAAAATTACCAATTTAAATATGTATGTTCGCCTCGAAAGAATAAAGCATACACAGATAATAAAAAATCTAAATTCTATTAACGCCAAAATCACTATTTATCGAGATCGTTAGATAACTTCAGACAATAAATATTATTGATGCGCTAAAAAAAAAATACATTTATGATTTTTTACGTAATATCAAACCAAATTAATTGTATTGCGTGGCATTTATCCGAGTAGTACATTATTAACCGTTTGAAACGAAAAATATATTTATTTTAACGACTACGTTACTACGACCTGACGTTCCGGACGCTTTGTAGTTTATAGTATGAGGCTAATGGAGTGAAATTTGAAGGGTCGTATTTACAATTAAATTAACTAATATATATCGCGTTCTAAATGGTTTAAAGCTTTCGTTTCAAAGTAATAGTGCTGTAAAAAGGCAAATACTTACTGTAACATATATTATAAAACTAAATTTACATTATATATTATTCAGTAATAAAAACATGCAGATAACATATAAAAATGTCAAATGTATTTTAATTTAGTATTTTAAAAGTTTATTTTACGCATGATGTAACAAAATATCTTTTAAATGTCCTCGTTCTTGTGACGTTATATTATATATACTAATATATAAAGCTGAAGAGTTTATTTGTTTGAACGCGCTGATCTCAAGAACTACGGGTACGAAATAAAAAGATCTTGTGTTAATTAGAGTATTTAATCGAGGTAGGCTATAAAACATCGCTGTAACGAATGGAAGCGAAGATACAGCGGGAAATTTGAACAAAACGGGGGAAATTTTTCATCTCTGTGTGTTTCTGATGCGTACGCTCTAAAATATTCCTCTTTAAATAATCTGAAAAAATGTCGTGGGCAGCTTAAATTTATAAAGATCCAAAAAAAAATTACATGCTTATAACAATATAACGCGGAAGAAGTCGCCGACACAGCTAGTACATAATATATTTTAATCCAGTCAAAGTAGCTACAAGAATTAATCAATAATATTAAAATTTGAAAATTGTTATTTCACTGTTCCTACATACGTTTTTTATCTGTAACATACTATGTTCATAGCATTGATCGATGTATATCTTTGTGTGTGTTTTTTGTATCTTTAATCACAATATTACGTCAAGATTTTGCAATTTCCTGCTTTAATTGTAACGTTGAAACCGCACAACACGTTATCTGTCTTTATTTAGTAGTTAAAGTGCCTAAGAGAGGTCCTGGCTTCGAATCTCGGGAAAAACAGTCATAGTTTCTGTGCCTCAGAGTTTCGTTTTCTATAAATTATCTAAAGTGTAAGTATAACTACAGAAAATGTCAGTCCCCTAAACGTTTTTCTTCTTTTGTTTCAGATGATACATCTCTCCCTTCAAGGGTGTTTATGAAGACTGAAAATTTTATTTATTCGTCAAACTAGAATGTAACTGAAACAAATGTGAATTTTATTCGGTAAGTCTTATAATACAATATTTCTACATTAGTACAATTAATCACTCAGTGGCTTTATAATTTTTGCACTTAGCAACTGTCAAAATTTCGTCCCAATAACAAACAATTCATTTAAAGGTGAACTCAAAACAGTGGACAGTTCAGCTAATCTCAGTCAACAAAGACTATTGTTAATTCAATACATTGTCTCCACTTATATTGAAACAAAATGAATCACTGTTATTATTGCACACTAAAATGTGTTGAATTCAAATTTTATTGTTTGTAATCTTCGTGCATTGTTTCAGGTCGCTCTCAGGTCGCTTGGTTAAGAGCAATGACTACTACAATGGCAGCGCACCAAGAATCTATACACGAGCGTCTCCAGCCCGAAGAACCCATCTACCTCCATGGAGCCTCCTGGCCGGAGACCAATGAGAACCAGGAGGAGCACAGCACGGACATGTCGCCCTACTACAATATGCCAAAAAGAAATAAGAGGAAAAACTTCAAACCGCGATGTGCACCGAACGCGACCAACTTCTCTGACGAATCGGAACACTGTGATATTGAGGGCCCCGTAAATGGGGATAGATCCCCGGAAGAAGATAACTATTCGAAAATAGAAGTGAAAAACTTCAGTTTACTCAAATCAGGCGCTGTCGACCTAAGCAGGCGATTGAGTACAGATTCAAACGAAAACATAGATTCTAATTACGAGAATAGATTAGATGATAAAAAAGCTGATAGTTTTCAGCGATCTTATATACATAGCTTATCACTTAACGACAGTGATAGGGACCGGACCGTTATAAACTTTAGCAATTTACAAAACAAAACGTTCTGTGCCAAGAATCCGTTCGCGATATCACAGTTAATTAAAACGAATTCACCACCAAGAAGAAGGGATTCCGATTCTGATGAAAACAAGGATATCAACAGCAATGAAAGGGAAACACAGGAAGAAGCTGAGAGTCAGCAAAATGGGGAAACGGCGAATAGAATTTTACGGGACTATGCAATGAATACAATGAAGGAGTTATTGGGTATTTATGGTTTATCGTCTAATGAAGTAGCGGATGCTATAAGCGGACAAATTCGAGCGTTGGAAGCTCTTCAAGGTGAGTTCTGTGTAAATATTAATATAATATTGAAATTGTATACATCCTGTTTTAAAGTTTGATTTGCATTCAATATTATTGTCAAAACAAATACAATTCATGAAAGATTGAAAATGTTTTGGATGGACCACCGTTCGCAGATTAAAAACTGTGGATCTCAATTTTAGCTTGGTTGTTTCACCTACTTACTACTCTATGCTCGTCTGTTCTTCTCTATCATAAGTAATCTATTGTATGAAGTAAACATTTGTCCTGTTATTTTAGGGAAACCATTCACTCAACTGCCGTTAAGCCTTAAGAGACGCCATGATTCCGGAGATGGAAATGAGAGAAGTACGAGGAGATCTTCTTCAGCCACTGAGGATGAAAGCTCCACGAACATAACACCACCAAAAACTCCAGATAATGACATTGAAGCTCAAAGGTAAGATTTTATTGTAATCTTCTTTTATTTTTATTAGGACACGGTAGCTCAATTGGTTAAAGCGGAGGATCGTTGAGGATGCCGGTTCAAGTCCTGCCCTTGTCGTGAATTTTTTGCATTTTAAAATCAAATTTTAATTAGTAATCTCATATTTATAATTATAAAAAATGTAAGTGTTGTTCTGTGACACAGTTTTATTATGTTGGAAAACTTAACTAATCTTAACGTATTATTTACAGTAGGTATTCACATAATTATTTATGCCATTTTGTATGTTTTTTTATTTACGATATACATTTATCACATATTTATATGTGAATATATATAGTTGTATAATATATATATTTGCAATGTCATAGTTACGTTTAAAATATTTAATTACACATAAATTCAAGTTAAATGTGAACTTAATAATAAATAAATGTATTTAAATAAAACACTACAGTCTCCCCGTGACCACTGCTGCTGCAAAGCATCCGAAACGTCGGGCCGTAGTTAAAAATAATTTTTAAACAAGTTTAACTAAAATATATCTTGTTTTAAACCGCTAAAGTGTTTTATTTAAATGTTTACTACTCGCGTAAACACACAGTACCTAAATAAAGTCTTTAATTAACTATATTAAAATCTTAATTGTTCATTAGGCAAAGAGCTCTACAAATAATAAACCAACAATCAATGAGATTGTTCAAAAGTCAAAACCAAGATGAGGAAGGTAGCGGTTCTGATGATGGAGACCAGACCTTGGATTTGAGTGTATCCAGGGATACTGACGGACAGGTATACATTATATAAACTAGATACTTATAGCTTGAATACTGTTTGCTTAGATTCGATTCTCGTTTGAAGAGATTTTCTTAAAAGTGATTTAATTTTCAGGAACAATCGACAACCTCCAGCGCTGGAAATAGTGTGACAGAGTTTGAACAACAAAACATGTTGATGAGAAAGAATTTAGAAGATCTTGCTAACTTGCAAATGCAGGTATATATATATCTTCTTGAAAACATATTTCCACTGTAGAATTCGACATCTTCAACGGTTTGATACGCGAAATATATAAGTAATAATAGTATAAAATACGTTCATTTTTAACTAGGGTTTGAGGTTTCAGTCAGCCGGATAGACTCATATGTTTCCCGTTTTGAACCGTTTAAACTGTTTATTACATTGCCACTTACGTAAATTACACTTTTGTATTAATAATTTTAAGTACACCTGTTAAGGATTTATTATATTTTAAGGGTTTCTTCCAAA
This sequence comes from Leptosia nina, assembly GCA_963661955.1. Taxonomy (NCBI): domain Eukaryota; kingdom Metazoa; phylum Arthropoda; class Insecta; order Lepidoptera; family Pieridae; genus Leptosia; species Leptosia nina. The sequence goes on from CAVLEF010000008.1 coordinate 8,478,838, forward strand.
AACAATCCATGATGGACGCTGATGACTCACAAGAGAGGAAATTGCAGGCCAGTGGTAAGTACCATATTTATTTTATACTAAACTACTTATTCATATGAAACGTAACTATTTCAACAAACCATGTGGTAAAATCAACTGACTATTACATATTTCGTCAATACAACCCAAAAGGTAACCATTAGGTAAGTTTAAATATTTAGCATTTAAATAAAACCTTTTTAACGGTTTAAAACAACATATATTAATTAACTTACCTTTCAATTATATTACTACGGATCGTTTTAGAAGCTTTGCAGCAGCCGTGTTTACGGGAGACTGGTAAAAGCAATTTGTGACATTATCAGGACACAAACCGACGACTACAACATTCCATGGCATTACTAATTGTCTTTCATGCATAGTAATAAAATTTAAAATTAAGTTATTTTTATATATGCCATATTTTAAACCGTTAAAAGTGTTTTATTTAAGTGGTGTTAATACTAAAAATATAAACATACTTAAGGAGATGAAGCTCGAGATTATTATTGAATTTTCTCAATTTATACATACGCCGCTGGCACAATGTAATAAAGAGTTAAATATTTTTCACATGTTATTGCACATGATGGCACTATATTAATTCAAGTAGGGGTCGGTGGCTCAATTGGGTAGAGAAACAGCACGAAACACTGAGGATGCCAGTTCAGGTCCTGCTCGAGTCGTAATATTTTTCAATCTATTAACGATTTTTAATTTATAAAGAGTGTGTTTCCAAATTGTATATGTTATTTATAAATGAACTGAACAGTTTCAAAATAATAATTAGAAATATTTCTTATGTTCATGTAAATTTGTTTAACGGTGACACAGTTCTTAAGCTAATTGTCACAATTTACGATGTTTCGCTAATGTCTACGCTTGCAAATAACATGTTTGTGAAATCTCTACTATAGAACACTTACAATGGAGAAAATTCAATTTAATAATACTTTTTTTACTATAGATTTATATTTGATATTTAGATAGATTTATATTATTTAGATTTTTGTTTCAATGGTATAATAATGGCCATATCTATCTGATATGCGGTCCTAACTTTAATATTTCTTACATATTATGGTGTTCATGATGGACTATAAAAGATAGTAAATTGAAAGACAATTACGTTATTATTCCGGCCAGATTTTTTATTACGAGTCCAGTAAAGATTATCACAAGAATTACTCTTTCAATTATAAAATTACACAGATATTCTATACAGCAGTAAAGTTTGAAATATTCTTGCCGGTGTTTAAACAAAAAATGTAACTGTACCAATAATGAGATACAATACAAACAGGATTAATTCCGAAGCGCAGGCTAAATTATTTCTCCACAAAACAGTGGATTCTTTACACTTGTTCGTGAAAAGTGACGGGTCACTAATTTATTCCGTGATCGGTTTAGGATGCCCATAGTTCTATCGATTCTGTGCAAATGTTTAGTTTGGGCGTTGAACTTTGAAGAACCGCTTGTTTGTAATTTCCTCGAGTGCTTGGGAATTTTGAGTACTGATTTTCAATTGCGCCCACGACATGACTCATGTCTTCAACTATTTTGTATACACTTATAACATTAGTTCTACCTTGAAACAAAGTAATATCAAAATCAAGAAAAATTGTTAAATCAAGAAAAGATTAAATATGTAACGTAAGTATCGTCCGTAGTTTACGCGAGTAGTACAAGTTCAAATCAGCGAAGAGAACTCAGCGATTTCATTCGCGTAGAATGGGTGTTTTGTGCATTAAAATTTGTTTTTAAAACCTTTACCTCATCTTTATAATTAAAACTGATACCAACGACGTGTCGCGTCTTCATTGCAAATCTTAAAGACATATAGTGCCGTGGACATTTTTTAATTTGAAGAGAAATATTTTTTTCATACATATGATTCTAGTACCTTAAACCGTTTTTGCAGCGATCTCAACGGAAACCCACAGAGGTGAATAGTTTTCCGCGGAATTTCCGTTCTCCACATTTCCCGCTGTTTCTTCGCTCCTGTGAATAAGCACAGCGATGCTTTATATAGCGTTTCTCAATAAATGCTCTAACCAACACAAAAAAGGTCAATTCGTACCGATAGTTCTTGAGAATAAGACGCATTTAGACAAACAAACTCTTAAGCTATACATTAGTATAGATAAATTACTAAATGTTTAGATTAAACAAGTTTTACGACACGGGCAGGACTTAAAACTGGCACCCATAGCGTTCCGTTCCTCTACTTAATTGAGCTACCGTGTCCTACGCATCGTCGAATTATATATATCTTCTGTACTGAATTGTGGAATAATTACCGTATAAATTCGAGTACGTCTGCAGGCCAGATTGCCAACTGGGCGCCCATGCATCCTAGCCGGCCCCTCCATAATACGGTAATTGTGAAAACCTCGGTCGCCCTAATCTTCTCAATAGAGCGAATTCATTCAATTGCTCGCTCGCTGGGAGTGAACGAAGATTTCATAACCATGTCATCAATCTCTATTAGAGCCGTTTTTGGGTTATTATTTTGTTTTTGTTTTTCGTAAAGTTGACGTAACTTTTCATCTCCTCGGTCTTATAGTACGTATTGCGGAGTAGTTTTTTGTGAGATCTCTTTTGTGTTAGCTTCGCCTCTTGAGGGGCCACAGAAAATCAGTGTTAGGACATCAGTCCCAACGTAGCTAAGTGGCTTTTAGAGACATAATAGTGTTCTTAAACAAAATATAAATGAAATTGCATATATTATGTTTGTTAGAATAAGTTTTAATTGTATTCTATCATTTTGCAAATTAATCTTAAAAGATATACTTTCACGAACAAGTTTTAGATCGTTTAAAGAGGAATCATTCTATCGTACATATTTTTAGTTACTAGAACCGTTTTAGCCGCGCACGCGACGGAAGCCCGCAAGATTAACAATTTTCCTTATTTTCCACTGCGATCCTATTAGTCGCATCGCAACGTTTTACCTTCGATAACATCTGTAACCAACACAAAAAGAATTTTCATTTCGAACCAGTAGTTCCTGAGAATAAGACGTTCAAACAAAAAGTATTCTGCTTTCCAATACTAGTCTAAATTAGACCGCCACGTAATGGAATATTAGACCAGTCTGGAATAATCAGGGCCCGTATTAAGCGATATCACTGATTGCGTTTCCGAGGACGTTGGGGCACAAATAGGCAAATGGGTTTCCCATTTACCGTGTAATGGTCTGCTTTCAGTGAGGGCGTCCGGTCGCGGGCGTTCTGCTTCATTGTCGTGCGAACGAGGATTTTAACTATTTCCATATCCTTATTTGATTGCTGTGGTGCATTGCCCAACACTACGCGGAGTAACAGTCTTGTCTGTTATTTACGCGAGTAGTACATAATTAAACAGAACGCTTTACACGGTTTGAAACTCCAAACATATCAGTTGACTTATTTACAATTTATTTACTGAGGATGTCCCTAATGTCAAAGTCAAATGCTGCTTCACTAGCGCCATCTGTTTCATCGTATTTGGAATTTGGATGGGATATTTCATTTTCCTGATGGAAAAATTGACTCCATGCTTATCTGTTCCTTCTCTATTATAAGAACCCAATTTTCTACTATCGATATATCTAAGACCCAATTTAGAATTCACAAAATCCATGACATGGGCGACTTTGAACCGGAATTAGTAAGTGTTTGGTTGTAATAATTTTGCGCGAAAGTTCATGTTGCTGTCCTTAGCACGGATCGCCGGTTCGTATCCCAGACGTGCCTTATCAGGCTAAAATAATATATAATCGTATTTAAGAAAAACAAAAAGTAGAAAAAAAACGTATGAGATACGCCCCAAACCCCAAACGGGTACTTTGCACATGCGCATAATTATCTTACATTCCACACCAATTCCGGCTAGTTGAAACAACATCAGTGTTTCTAAGAAGAAGTGGCGATCTAAGAACTACATATATAAATAATAATTGCACTGTTATGTCTGCGACACTGTGGAGGGTGATAACATGATGTTTATACTTCTGAATTCTTCCAAGTATTTAGCTTTGAGCCGATTTGAATCTTGATAAGTGTAAGTCTGACGTGTAGCCTTGTCAGTGTCTGCTTGACAATTGTAAGGTCGGGAGTTCGGAGCCTAGTTGTGCACCAAAATATTTCTAGAATTTTACCCCTGAAGTTTTGTTTGTTCCTGTAAAATTAAAAAAACTATATACCTGTATACATTTTTACAGTAAGTTTTATTTAACCACGACTATAAAGATACTTTAATTTCTTAATAACCAAGCCACTAAAATGTTATTTTTAATAACATGAAAATCTCTGAAACAAAACAAAATAAAGCAATTCTACCACTATGTCTATTATATTACTTAATGCAGACAAACAACTTATTGTTGTTAGTATTGTTTTTGTTACAAAATTATTTAAACAAAACACTTTAACTGTTTAAAACGCGATATATATTAGCTAAAATCATGTTAAAATAAGTTTAACGAATATATTTTGCGTTTTAAACGGTTAAAGTGTTTTATTTAAATGTGTACCACTCGCGTAAACTAAAAGAGACAGTACATAAAATCTTACAATATAAGAAGAGAATTAACTAACATCGGAATCTTAAAGAACCACTGAATATTTAATGAAACTTCGCCGAGTCTAAGCTTACAAACTTAATACTACGACAAATAGTTATATAAATTAAATTCGAGTAGTTTACGACTTAATTAGACCGTAATTTAACATAACGACGCCCAAACTATTATGCTTGTTAATTTAAACTTTTTGCAAGATTTACAACACCGTAATCGCTTTGTGTTTTATTGCTCAAACGATAATCGATATCTAATCGCGATCAAGTAATTAATCGATTATAAGAGATCGATCCGTTTGCATTTCTATTACGCATTACTATTGTGAGCGTTTGTTGAGCTTTAAGTTCTTACTTAAGCTATTGTGCAAGGTGTATAATAAAAAAATTGATGATTACGCAACTACATACATAATCAACAATGCTTTAGTATAAAAATATTTTTGACTTCTGATATATCCCGGGGAAAACAAATTTTTTAACGAACAAACAGATGTGGATTACCTTTTAAAAAACTGTTAATAATGTTTGTTTGCAAATACGATCTGGTAGTAAAACAGACATAGAAATATGTCTTCTAGATTTCATGCAGGTATAGAAGATTACACTGGTGTGTTTGAGGTCTTGAAGTAAAACTTACGTTAAAAATGAAGATATGTAATTAAATAAATCAAAAATTTTCCCGTAATCCAATTAACAAGATTATATGTAAAAACGCCCTAACTCGATAATTAACGTAAATAATAACTTTGTAGCCGCAGGTTTACTTATTAGAAGGAGACACATATATTTATATACAAAGCGAGTAAAAAGGACGGACGACAGAATATTAATAAGTGGGAAGTTCGGAAAGATCGTAATCGGAAATCGTGAACAATTCGTGCGTCATTTGTTTCTTTATTTGGGCCCGATTTTAAATATCGAATTGGAAAATCGTTGAGTGTGTTATTTTACAATTATTTATGGCACCGACGGCTACGGGACTTTTTACAATTAAGGAAACAGACAGATACACCGCAAGAACAACAAAACGTTATGAAATTAAGTTTAAATTAGATTAAACTGAACATTTAACAATTTAAAAGAGAAATATATTGGTAAACTATTGTTGATAAAGTAAAATATTTTACGTTTTAAACCGTTTATATTGCCCTAAATTGAAGACTATACATAAATTAATTGTTTTAAAACTAGTTACATACAGCATTACAATTAAGAAATATTAGGACTACGGTGTGTAATATACATATCTTAATTTAACACAGTATAACGTTAATAAACGGTGTCTTTTAAAACCTTTTTTTATATATCTAAGAAATTAAAAAGAACTTACAGTCAAAGAGCATTTTATAAAATTACAAGAAATTCAGTGTGGATGACAAAGAAAAAAGCTTACCCAAACTAACACATGTAAAAGATATCCCCACCATTTAAAAATCCGAATAAACTGTAAATTCTCGCATTAAAAGGTCTCGTCTTCCCATATTCATATCAAAAGAACATTGAAAAAAAGAATTCCAATGACGAACGAAACCACACAAAAGGGGCGTTTCAAAGGATTTTTATGTTTACATTTCGAAAAAAGGAATTCCAACATTCGTTATTTTGTAATCCATTAAAGCTTTTTGGTTTTTAAATATAGTTTAGAATAATTTAATAACTGTCATCATGTAAAAAATCCGTGATTTGATGACTAATGTGTATAGAAGATAGACACAAAAATATGTCCACTTATACTGAAAATATAGTCTCTTTAAATTATTTTTAACCATATTTGTATTTATGTACCGAGGCCTATTTTTTTCGACGATATCGCAGTTCTAGGTAAAACTTCGAGAAATTCCCTTACAAAATAATCCTGGTTATCATCGTATAGTAGAGTAAAAAGGCAACACCTTCGGATTTAATGCGCGTATAATTTCTTTGTGGCACCGCAGAATGGGCAGACGTCATAAAATATGCATTTCTTTCTGTGCGTGTGTGTGAACTGTGCACTACGAGGCGTTTTCGCACTGACTGTATTATAGACAAATATTTTATAATTAAGAATAAGAGATAACTTTTATTCTTATTTATTAGAGCATCATTTGATTTTTACTAAGTTTTACTTCACTTAGAATAAATTATATTGATATGGCTTTCGTTTATTTGTTTTGTCCACAGTAAGCACTGTACTTGCGTTATCTAAATAAAAAAGATCTTTAAAACAGGCACAAAAACGTATCGCTTTATGGGGAATTGTAATTTCACTATTAGTTACTTTCGCATGAGTTTTTGTGAAGGAGCTTTTAAGCTCCCGTCAGTGTGAATCGCCCTCAAGCCAACAAAGCACACACATACAGAACACAATAACTCAATCGCAAACATGCGCATTTTGCATATTCATTGAGTTCGTATCTTTGTATAAAATTATAATGCATTATTCGTTCGGCCCTTATAATATGGAACGAGGTATTAGGGATATTGTAATAATGACTCTAGGTACACCAAGTATATAAGGCCGAGTAGCCTAGCTGCGATCTTGTTTGCTTACGTATAATTTTATAGTCTAAGCATGTTAGTCTATGAGAGCACAGCGACAGAAAATTGTTAACAAAATTCTTACACAAATAATTCATTTTCGCCTAGGTTAATTGCGCATTTTTATTTTCCTCCTTACTTAAAATCATGCTTCTGTTGTTAGGCCACTCTGCCTCTAGCAGCCTCATATATACGTGATATATATTGGGCTACACACACCATCTGTTACTTCGTTAGTTCTTCAGGCTTCAGCTTTGAGATGGCTTAACACGGTTCAAAACAAATATGTTATATATCAATAACAATGAAACAGATGGCTCCAGCGTAGCGGGTTTTACATTACGGATCCTCCAAGACTGGAATAAACCATAACGTCGGGAAGTTAAAGAAATCAAGTATAGGTACATAGTTTAGTTTAGTTTAACTAATATATTTCACGTGTTAATTAAAACTGTATTATTTCAATAAATATTATAATTTTGAATTTGGAAGGTTTATAACATGAAATTTTCACGTTTCAACTAAAACACAACAAGTGTCTACAAAACTAGAAATAATCGTATAAAACAACGAGAAATACAACTCGCATACATTTGTATATTTTAACGTATTCTTCGAACGAAAATAATTAAACATAGGTTTTGTTTACATTTTTATACGATATCATCACGGTTCCGAGAAATACTTGAAATATTTACGCGACAACTTTAGTTCTTATTCCGTTGGCCTAAGGGCTATTATTGAAGACGTCGTTTTGGAGTTTCTGAATATTGTTATTCTTATGAGCCAACTTGATATGGGTCCTGTGGCAAATTAAACACAATACTAGCGCAATAACATAACATCCGTAGGGACGTTTCTTCTTAGATGTAGTAAAATTCCACGTTAGGTTTAAATGAAATACTTTTAACGGTTTAAAACGCGAAATGGTTGGGTAAAAAAAAAAAAGAAGTTTTTTTTCCCCCGCCCCCGGGGGGGGGGGGGGGGGCGGGGCGGGGGGGGGGGGGGGGGTTTTTTGACAAAATCTCGGTTTTTAAAACCCTGAAATTTTTTTTTTTAAATTTGTACTACTCGCGTAAACTATAGACAGTATTTTTTGACTTGATTACAATTTATTAAGATTACTTTTGGAAATATTTTTTGTAACATACAGCAGGACTAATCATGGTTTACCTTATGTAAGAAGCGATGCTTAGAAAATTTGTTTTTCTTATCAAACACTTTTAATCAAACCCAAATTCATTCGAATGCAAACATTTCATTTGTTTTGCATACAGAAAATGTTTGATTTCATATTAAAGGTCAATGCAGTATGAAGTAATTCTCATGCCTTCGATCTAAAAGGTGTTGTTAGGAATCCTAATAACTGATTATGTAGTTTTAGATTCTAGACGTGGATAGGTTTCCTAACATAGCTAGTATGATTTCCATGCACTCATGATCTAAGGATATTTTATTAAAGTTATTATAATAGTATTCACAAAGCTGAAAGTTTCTTTATTTGTTTGTTTAATGAACGCGCTTATCTCAGAAATGGCTGTATCGAATGAAAAAGATATTTTAATAAACCATTTGTAGATGAAGGCGTTTGGCTATAAAGTATCAGGCTGTTACAAATATGCGGAAAAAATCGAGGAAAATCATTGATCTTTGAGAATTCTGTTACGTGCAAAGGGAAAACGGTTTAAAACTACATAAAATCGTATTCAAAAATTAAGATTAACTCGCGAGAACCAAAAAGAATCAAAAATTTTTCTTTGTAATAAAATGTGGTTCTATTTAATGCTTACTGCCAAATGTTTGTTAGAGTTGAATAGACATATTAACCCTGCAAATAACAACGTTTTCCGGAAGCACTCCTATGTTCACAGCTTCTAAAATAAATATAAGCCTAATATCGTCGGGTCGTTGTTTTTTTTTCTGCGAATAAAACCGCTTAAAAATGTATTATAGATAATATATTACCGCTTGAAAAGTGGGATTACATTTTTAAAAACTGCAAGTGGAGACGATAGACGTAGTGTTTTAGTCTAGTTATTAGCAAGACAACAAACTTTAGATACGTAAAACTAACTAATTTAGTTCTAATATCCGCTAATAAAAAATATCATTTAATACATCCTTACAGTGTTACAACTAAAACGTTAATTGCTTGACGAATCTTGAAACATTCCCCGCTCTATAAGGCGCACACGACCGCACGAACGGAGCAGCGACAAATTCAAACTTTGCAAACATCAACAAAATCGAGAGGAACACAATTTACGATTAATCGATTATCAGAATCGATAACTCGATACAATCGACTGTCCTTAGACCTTAGTATTTAATTGGTTGGATTTATTTAGCATTCGATACAAGCTTCTTTGTAATGGCTCGTGGGAGTTACGACTGACTTCTTATAAGTACGATCATCTCGATAAATAGAAATTTATTTATTTTTTGACTGGCTCATTGGTGTAATGGTAGCAATGTATAGCTAATCAACGTGTCGTGGGTTCGAATCAACGTATGTCGTATTAATTTATAATTTTTCTAAAACATTCAAAGATGGAAAATCCATCAAGATTGCTCCTTCTCCTGTGATGAAATGTGTGGAATCTCACGCTAATCTCAGAAACTACGGGTTGTAATTAAAAACTCTCTGTGTTGGTTAGAACATTTATCGAGAAAAGCTATAGGCAATAAAACACCGCCTTGTGACTTATACAAGCAAAGATAAAGTGAGAAATGTGAAAAGTTTTCGGAAAAATCATCATTGGATTTCCGAGGCGTACGCTGCAAAAACGATTCAAGACACCCAAAAAATAAGTATAAAAGAATGATTTATCTTTAAATGAAAAAAAAAGTCCGCGACGCTATATGTCTATCTATTAAGATTACTTTGCAATAACGACCGAAAGGGACGGGACCGTAATTACATAATTCGCTTTTAATACAAATATAGCAGATATATATAACGAATGACAGTCTGAAAGGGTTTAATTGTATAGGAAATAAGACCTAAACAAGAGCACGCGGAATCGCTTACAAGTGGCAAGGGGAGGGGGAGGACAACGCCAAGATTTACAGAACAGGCGCGGCGGGATTATGTATCGAGTTGAGTGGCTATTGTATAGGCACAGTTAAATATACTACGAAGTAGTTTATTAAGGAAAGAGAACTTTTCTTGAGAAATAGTATTGTTAAAACCCACATATTTTGGTCGAAAAATGGTATATTTAATCAATTTAGTATATAATCTTACATTTATAAATTTCAACAGTATCTATCTTATAAATAACTAGAAAGAACTTAGTCTTCCTTATTTAAAAAAGTAAATTTTGTCACTTCCAAAGATAAAACAACACATTTGTACCGGTTTCAAACGCGAAATATACTGGTTTTACTATAGAATTGCAGTTAAAATAAATTATCGAAAATATTTTGTGTTTTGAACCATTCAGGTAATAAGAAAATTTATCATTACTTGTTATAAACCAGTCACAAACGAAACTTGTATTAGGCCAGTGCCTATGGATATTGATATAAAATAAATAATCAAATTTATGTGTGTTTTAAACCGTTTAGGTAATAATGAAACTTATTGTTATATACTTGTGACACAAATATGTATTAGACCAGTGCCTATGGCTATCGATATACGTAATCGCGCTGTAGATCCTGCGATCGATCCCGATTTGATCTACGCGCATAATTACTCCTTTCATCTGCCGACGGTATGTAAACGTCGTCTTGTAATTAATGAACTTAATATACAAAGCCTTCTTGTATGACTAATGTTGCCTTTTTTGCTAACGGTACTTTTTGGAATGTAATTATGTTGGTAATTGTACTCGATTATTGCTTATTAGAAACTTGTTAGGATTTTCGGGTGGCACACGTTTTAAAACAATTTTAATGGGTTGAAATACGAAATATTTAAATACATCAATAATTACATGTTACTACATATGACGGCATGAAATATATTAAAAATCGTTTTGAGATTGAAAAATATAGTACACGGTAGCTTAATTTGTTAAAGCAACAGCACGAAAAGCTGTAAATGCAGATTCAAGCACCGCCCGAGTCCTATTTTTTTCAATTTACTATCTATTTTTTCGTCCTAAATATCCAGCCACAGGTTAAAAAAAATAAATTTTAAACCGTTAAAAAATAATATATTTAAGAGGCCATTTTAACCCGACGTTTCGGATACTTTAAAACTACCGTGGTCGGGAGTTAAGTTTACCTAATACATTTCACGTTTTCTCGATCTTAGTTAAGTTACAAACATTGTATGTCCATTAAAAGATAAGTAACTGATCGGAGCGTCGTCCCGGGTTTGATTCTTTGTCATTATTTTAATCACTGTTTGCGCTACTTTCATTTAAATAAATGCAACCTTTTATAACCGTAATGTTTTGAAAACGCATTCGAATTATATTTTAAGTGTTCCGACATCGTACAAGCGTACAGTAGTAAAATTCCATTGAACCATATTGTTTTATAAAGTATCCCACGATCGAACAATGATGAAATTGTTATCGATACAGGAAGTTGTAACAATTACAAAAAAATACAAGACAGTGGAGATAATAAGCAAATATTTTAAAAGTTTTACATTTAAAACTAATACTCACAAATTTTATTCTTAATTTTAAAGTAAAACAATATTTCTTACAATATTTTTATTACCCACTACGAGGAAACAGATGGCGCTAGCAAATCTGAATTTGACATCAAGAACATTCTATCTTCATTCTTCAGTCCCGCCGTGACCATGACTGCTGCACTGCCTCCGAAAGTCCGGACCGTAGTAGAAATAGTTTGTAAATAAGTTCACTAAAGTATTTCGCATACTCGCGTACGTTGCTTTGATTGGCTCGTTGGTTTTATGGAAGCAATGTATGGCTCATCAACGGGCCAGGAGTTCGATTCCTAACCAGGTCCAACATTTTTGTAATCAATGTATAATTTTTCTGAAACTTTTTGGACTTCATCGGAAATTTGGACATTAAATGGTTGGGAGGAATATCGAATTCCGCCTGGGTCACAAACCAACAGATGAAAAAACCGTAAAGTTTGTTCGCGTTTGGTGCATTTCCGAATATCCGAAGCGAAAGGGCCGACAGCGCATCTAGCGTAGATGGACTTGTTCACCATGTGAACTCAATGCTTATCTATCCTCTATCATAAATGCACATACTTTTTTGGATGAACAATAAAATTACATATTCAATACGTGGAGAAGGATGTAACGCGCCTTAATTCTTGACTTTCGTATGGTTCCATTCAATGAATTAGGAAATTACGGTCCCCATTGTCTTGCTTGAATGAGCCGCACAATATTTCCGAAAACCCCGCTTTTATATCTGATGCGGTCGGCCCATTGTCTAACTCATATTTGAAAATTAGATATTAAGATACAACGCGTTTTTGGGTTCCGTGGTGGAAGGTCACCGTCCGAAAACCTAAGTTTGCAGTGTTTTTTCTTGCATTACTTCAACTTGATGTTTTACCGTACAGTGTTCAGAAAATTCTTCGGTTTTTAACAATTTAAAACGCGAATTGTATTAGGAAACCTTTAATGAAACACTTTTTGGCGGTTCAAAACGCGCAATGTATTAATAAAGTTATGTATTGAAAATAAACACTTTTGACGATTATAAACGCGTTGGACGTTTCGGAGGCTTTGTGTCAGTTCCAGTTTTTATTCTTTCACTTATTCTTTGTTAGTCATAAAGGGTCCAGAAAAATATAAAGTTTAATTTAGTATTATATGAAACGTTCATGTGCAATAACATGTAAAAATAATAAACTTCGACGGAACAGATGGCGCTAGCGTAGCAATTTTTTACTTTGACGACAGAGACATCCTCCATCTTTAGTCTCCCCGTGACCACGGCTGCTGCAAAGCATCCGAAACGTCGGGCCGAAGTTAAAAATCATTTTCAAATAAGTTTAACTAAAATATATTGCGTTTTAAACCGTTAAAGTGTTTTATTTTCATAATAAAGTTTTCAAAATTATATGTAACGTCTAGATTTTGTGTTATTTTTAGTTAACCTACCGAGCATATCTATTTTTATTACCAACTTACGCTTGGCCATTTTTTCTATGGAATCCGAGTTTAGATTAAGGTAATCGTTGGTGTTTTTGTACTATTGTGGGAAGTTGATATTGAGAACGCGATATTATGGACTGTTGAAATCATTTCATACGTTTACCAATTTCAGACTATAAAATGATATTCGTTAAAGCAAAATACAATTATCTGTGGTGGAGACATATTTTGTATCTGTTTCCCAAGTCGATTCATTGATAAGTAGTTCATCCATTTATCCTGAAAGACGGACACTGTTTAAATATATTTTTACCGGGGATTCTAACATCTCTCGCGCTATCAAGACAATCAGACAAGATACAAAATGGATTAAAAATTAAGATTTTAACTAATATAAGTTTGAATAGATTAGTTTTTTAACGGTTTAAAAAGTGTTATATTCAAATTCAAATTAAGTTAAAATAAATAAACAATAACAAATATACTTCGCAATTTAAACCGTTTAAACTTTTTTATTTAAATGCGTACTACTCGTGTAAACTATAGACAATAAATATGTACATATTCATCGTAATATTCATAAATCAAAGTGATTTGACGGGTTAGTTTGTGTAATGGTAGCAATGTACGGATAATAATCATCGGGTCTTGGGTTCGAATCCCACCGGGTCCAGTATTATCAATACACTAATTTTCAATTCAATTTATAATTTTTACATGTCGGACTACATTTGGAAATCTGGTTATAAAATGCGTGGTTATAAAAAGGAATAACAAAAACGCCGTGAAGTCCAATCGCGTTTCGGTTTCATTCTGTGGATTTTCGAATATCCAAACCCAAAATAGATCGACAGCGCATCGTGTGTAGATGTTATACGGCTGGGGTATTTTACCTCCCCTCTGTCCACCTTTATGATTAAAACCAAATCCTGTAGTAGCGTGGTTCCAAAGAAATACAAAGAAGAAGAAACGAAGGTTGAAATCCTAAACAACAAAGCCTACAACACATTTATCTCAACATCTAGAATCTGATTATTACGGAGTTCAATAACTGCATCATCAATTCTTCGCATCCGTGCCTCGACGTCTTCCATCTCAATTGACATTTATTCCTTGCAAGTATCTCTGGAGTAAGGGGACCATGGTTTCTGGACTTTTTGGGACTTATTTCTGATAATTTTAAAGTTGTTTGCATTGACACATTTAGTTTGAATTCTAGGGAATAAGGAATCTTGATTTAAAAGTAACCGTTTAACGTTTGTTCACTCTACTTTTAAAATAATTAATAATCCAATATGTAAATATATTCCAAAAATATATAATGGATGGTCTAAATAAAACACTTTTAACTTTTTTCACTTATTTTTAACCACGACTGCTTCAAAGCATCAGAAAATGTCTGGCCGTATCTAAAATAAATCAATGAATACATTTTGCTCTTTCAACCGTTAGATATGTTTTTTTACCCGCGTACACAGTCAATAATAAATGATATTTAAAACCGTGGTAAGTCTCGGATACCGTGGTCACAGCCCCCCCGTTACCGCAACTGCTGCTAAGCATCCGAAATGTTAGGCCATAGTTAAAATTAATTGTAGTTAATTAACTAATACATTTCACGTTTTAAATCGTCAAAACTGTTTTTTTTTTTAATTCGTAAAGCAATATCGTGAAATGTCCCAAATTAACCTAAAACATTGTCACCGCATACTAAAATGTAAATGCACTAACACACACAAAACCACGAACCAAATTACCAACACAAATCCTTTAAACATCGATCTTATTACCATTGAAATAAAGCCCATGCGATCGCATACAACTTTTGTTTCAACAATATTAAGTTGATACATGGTATTGATTGGTTTATTAAGACTGTTTATTGAAAGCTGGGTTCTTCTTAAGCTGGTTAAGCTGTAGTAAATTTCAGCTATAAAATAGGCGGGGCGAATGTTGCTGGCGATGTTAACCATCCTCCTTTGCTTTATTCATGGCTTTCAAAGGTTTAATTCTTTGCAAGTATTTCTCGTTATGTACTGAAACTTAACTAGATAAAGCATTGTATACACAATAATATTTTCTTAGTAAATATAATAACTTTAGGATTGTTTTTAGCCACAAGCAAGTGTTAGACAAGTGCTTGAACACATTTTTTTATTTTCAAAGCTTAATGCTCGTAGTTTTATTACAGTCATACACAAAAAAACGGTTTAAAACTCGATACGAAACGACCCGACTCTTCTTTGTTTACCTTTTGTTAAAGACTATTATGATTAATCTGCAAAGCCAAGTTTTTTACGATTCGTCCAAGTATTATCTGTAGTTTACAATGCACATTTAAATATAACACTTTTAACGGTTCAAAACACAAAAAATACCAGTGCGGCGACCACGGCTTTAGAGCGTCGAGTTGTCACTAATATATTTCGCGTTTTTTTTAATATTTTATTCAGTTTCAGCCCTTACAAAGCCACATTTGTTGTAAAATAACTACTCTTTTCAACAGTCGGTAAACAATTCGTCGTCACAAAACCCCATTTCATTGTATTCGATATCCGTCAAGTTAAGAACCCGTGTTGTGAAACACGAATTTTTAAAGAACAGTTTTCTAAGACGGATTAATACCTATACTTATGTAGATAGTACACAATAGATGTTAACATACGGACAGATAATTCTAGGTTACATAAGACGACAGGGCCGGATTCGAACGACATATTTCAGTTTTAGTATTGCGAGAGTAACCGGTATTATAAATTCGAAAGAGTTTCATAAATTGATGGATCAAACGATGTTTGTTTCGCATTAGGAGACACTTAAAACTAACTTGAGTAGTCGGGAGTTATAAAACAGTTAGCTTTGTCGTAGTTCAATCGATATATTTAAGTAATACATTTTATTGGTTTTAAACGCGAAATATATTTAACTTAGTCCTCTTGTGATCGCGTCAGGCGTAGTTAAATTCGAGAAAAATTTAACTAATGTATTTCGTATTTTAAATCCGTTAAAATTGTTTCATTTAAATGTACTACTCGTGAACTCCGGACAATACTCGTTTTATGTAGCTAAGAATGAATTGTTGCTAAAACAGACATATATTTTATTTCAAACGTATGTTGTTTACCAGGGCCTCTAGCGCACTGTAAGGCCCGACACGTTGTGAATCCGGCCTTGTGCACAGTAATAATAGGCGAGATTTTAGAGAGCTTATTATTAATGAAGTAGAGAGATCACTTGTTCTTGTTTCCGCCTTAATGGCTCACGATTTTATAAGTGATTGTGCGAAAATTGTATAGAAAACTCAATAGCTACGTGGTCGGAGGATTTATTACAAGTAATGAGGAACATTTGATGTGTGAACACCGCTTAGCAATTATACGTCTTTATATTGAAGCATTATTTTTATATTCCATAATATTACAGTGACCGACTAAAGGTTATATTACTTTTTTGACGGGCTAGGGTCTTGGGTTCGATCCCCACTAGGTCTAAAATATATATTTTTAAAACATGTTGGACTTGTAGTGGGTAGGAATGTCGACATTCTGTCCGGGTCACGAACCACTACCTACAGATAAAAATGTGTGTAGATTTTCGAAGCCATAATAGGTCGACATCGTATCTAGTAAAGATTTATATGACCGAGGTATTTCTCCTTTCATCGGGTGAAACCCATGCTCGCCTATCCTCCTCTATTTAAATTGTTTGTATAAATCCTGTTGTGTTGGTCTCTTATATCTCCAGGGTGTGAATTCACGATCTCTTACTTTTGAAGTAACTGGCCATGAATTTAATTATTACGTAACGGTGTTGGACTATTTAGGATTTTTTTGTACATGCAAATTTTAAACGTATATACACATAAAGCATTGTAATTATAAGTTGAAACAAAAAAGCAATCCAACCGAATATTTATCAAAACGTACAATCGTAACAAAAAGGTTTTTCAACAAAAACACTCGTGTGATGTAATGTACGTAGCGATCGCTCAGACGTCGCAGTACCACGGCGAGTGACTAGGAGAAAACATTGATTAATTACCATAATAATTTATTTGATACTCAAAAACTTGATACGGGGAGGGGCCGGTTACGAACGAGTTGCCCCTTTTGAACTAGAACACGCCGCGTTAGGCTCCGCGCACACGAAGATGAAAACAGTGCGACTTCAAAATATTATAATTCAAAATATTTTAATCGGTTAAAATATTTTGATGCAATCTGATATTATTTAAATAAACAACTTTAACGGTTTCAAACGTGAAAAATATATTAGTTAAACTTATTTGAACATTATTTTAACTACAGCCCGACGTTTCGGATGCTTGCTGAAGCCGTGGTCACGGGACAGTATTTAATTTTATTGTATTATTGTTAAAATGTATGTTAAATCGGTTATCCAGCGGTACAAACGCTACAATACAATCGCCCTAAATAGACGTACTTGATAGTGACTCGGGTTATTAAATATTTCGTATGCGATGAAAACAGTACATTGTTCGTTTGAATATGATGCATGGACGTGATTTAGCTGTTTCAAACAAAAGAATGAGATTTGGAAAAGAATCGTTCGAGATGTTTTGTGTTTCGGAGTTGTTATTCTCGAAATAATTGTTATGACTGAGGAAGTTCTATTACAGATAATGAATCTCTTTTTTTAAGCGAAGTAGGTTCTTAGCTTTATATATCTATCCAAAGTCAAAAAAGGTTGAACCTATGCTTATCTGTTCACTATCATAAAAATCTATTAAATAATATACATAGTTAATCAATTTAAAACTAAGTTAAGTTAGGTTGCATTTAGAATTACAATATTTTGGAAAGTATTGTTCGTCAATTGAAAATTCTACTTTAATTAACCTTCTGACGGCCTATTTTTTATTTATTTATTTATTGTTTATTTATTTATTAATTTTACTTACAAAAATTCCTATGCATCCTTTATGCATCTTAAACACCGCTTAAATCAATTGTTGTTAGTACTCATAAATCAGATTGGCTTCATGAACAATATCGTCTGTTTCTTCTTGAATTATATTTCGTATAGTGTTTTTAATTTTAACTTAAAGATTTTTAATATAAACAAGTTTTTGATAATTTTTTACATTTTGTTCCTGAAACTACTTTCTTATTGATTAATTTTTTTTTCAGGTTTGCTGTCAGCTTTGAATCATTTGGATCAAGCAAGGAAGAACTCTCTACAATCCAACGTCGACTACTCTCGTTATGTAAAAAGGTATTATTATTATACGCTAACTCTATTGCTTGGCTACCAAAATTTATTAATGTATTACCTTGTTAAGACTACGCTCAGACTACAGACTTCTAGCAGTGGATAAATATGTGATTGCGCTGCTCGTGCGCAACTGGCGGACTTTTAAAACTCACTAAAAATAATGACTGAATGAAAGCGGCTGTCAATATTATATTTTTGTTGCTTAACGAGAATTCTTCGGTTGGTTGTCACTTTAAACTATGTCATTATTTCTTGGTGAACTTAGACCTCAAGATGAAAAATACAATATCTCAATTGTTAATTTCAAAGACACAATAATAAAGGTTTTCTTCAATTTCAGATATAGTTCAACACTAGAATGTGGATCGTCATACTGCAAGGATCTGGGCTACCGAGAGCATTTCCACTGCATGGACTGCACAGCCAGGGTCTTTTGCAAGAAGGAAGAGATGATTAGACATTTTAAGGTCCATATATTAATTTTTTATACAAGTAACAAACTTACCTACCCTAAAATAATTAAGTTTAGGAGCTTAGACGCAGTGTTGGTTAGCGGACCTTGACAACTACTGCCACCTATAGGCCAGTGTGGGGATGATGACTTTCAACTATCAAACATTGGGATTTTAATTTTTTAGAACAAACTACTATCTAAGCAAGATGTTGCCCTATCCAGGTTTCAAACCCGGGATCACGTGATCTGCTAGGTTACCACTAGGTCAACGATCCATTCACCCTTTAAATTATTATATCTAATTTAAGTATATTTTTATGTACAGTGGCACAAGAAACGCGACGAATCTCTTGCGCACGGCTTCATGAGGTATTCTCCTCTCGACGATTGTTCAGAGCGGTTCTCAGACTGTCCTCATAATCGTAGTCAAACCCACTACCACTGCATCCAAGATGGGTGTGATAAGGTATGTACTTTAGTATGATAGAAGAAAATGCTAAAATACGGTGTCGAACACTTTACTTTCAAACGCGATATACAGCCGTGGTATCCCCGTGATCACGGCTGTATATCGCGACTCTCGCAAAAGAGAGACAGCTCTCTCTGAGATGGTTTAGGGTAGGGGGGTTTTAATATCTACCACCACTTGAATTATAATAATTATAGTGATACTAAAAAAATAAATTATCTACCTTAGCTGTTACATACTTTAAACCCAGCATTGCATCAAGCGAAGAGGTCCAAAATCGATCGAAAAGGATACATAAATAATAGACCTTGAAGAAGTCCTTGCTACATGTCCTCTGTATCGCAATTTCACCTTTAACATTTTCCAGGTGTACATTTCGACTTCAGATGTACAAATGCACGCGAACTACCATCGAAAGGACTCGGCGATCCTCCAGGAGGGTTTCCAGAGGTTTCGTGCTACTGAAAGCTGTGCCGCGCCGCATTGTATCTTCGCTGGCCAGCGGACCACGCATTTCCATTGCAGACGGCCTGGATGCACCTATACCTTCAAGAACAAGGCAGATATGGGTATGTAACTTTTCTTTTTTAGAGTACAAGCTCTAAAAATATATATGCCCTTTTTTATTTAAGGTGATGGCATATAGAGCAAGTGTTCCTTTATATTCTAGAGTCGTTTTCAAATATTATTAAATAGGTTTCAATTTTGATTCTAAGTTTTCCTAAGCGATGGGTTTGATCTTCACCGTCTAGCGTGTTTGTTAATTTTCTGATATTATTGGTTTTCATATAGAAAATTGGATATTAAATAAGTGGAAGAATATTTAAAAATTCCGTCCGGAACACACACGTGCAAAAACAGTGAAGTAAAATCAAATTTCGATTAGTCTTTGGATTTCCGAATATCCAAAGCTAAAATTGAGTGTCGACTCAATGCCTAGCATCGTGTTGAAAACGAAGACGTCCTGAGTTTGAATCCTGGCGAAAGAACAACTGTTCCCATCGTGATGTTGTAAATAAAGCCAATGGATCGTACAATGAAATGTTTTCTCACCTCATTAAGGGAATTCAGGGGGAAAAGAAATTTCACTTATTTGTCCTCACAACTCTTTACTTATTCAATTTTGGTATACTCTTTACAGAAAAGCACAAGACCTACCACATCAAAGACGAAGCTCTCTCGAAGGATGGCTTCAAGAAGTACATGAAAAACGAGGCGTGTCCGTTCCGCGAATGTCGCTTCAGCAGGACCTGCAACCACATCCACTGCATCAGACCACACTGCAACTACGTGCTACACTCCAGCAGCCAAATCTTCACGCACAAACGGAAGCACGAGAGGAAGGAACAAGAAATGAACTTTGGGTAGGTTTGGATGAATAGTTGTTTTTGTTTATGACAGAAACACATAAACATGGGGTTTCATATTCCCTATTTTACCTCTGGACATTCGAAAATCTGTTAATGTACTATAATTATACTAAATTTACAGCAGTCATTGAAATTATATGAGAAAGAATTCGTACCGCATTATCTGTAATTTAAATAAAACACTTTTGACAGTTTCAAACGCGATATACATTAGTTTACTTATTCCTAACTACGACTGACGCTCCAAATACTTTGCAGCAACTTGTGCTTGCTTTGAAGTAACAACCGTGAGGATATTCAAAATAACGAAGTACTATATTTTGTATTTTAATCCGTTAAAAGTGTGGTATATATATATAAACTATATATACTATATATATATAAACTTACTATAATTTAATTGACTAGTGCGCGATCTCTTGTTTATCTGGTAAATCTAATTGACATGTGTTTCTTTTTATTTCTTATATTATAGTGTATATTAAAAAAGTAAAACTAGCTTACGTATTAATAATGATTATTTTTTTTTAGATTACCAACATCGGTTATTCAAAGCGCACTGATGCAGCAGGGAGCTGATTTGAGCATGTACTCCCCAACTGCTAATCTGCAGATTGAGGATGATTTGTCAGGAATGGATGGAGACTACCCTCATTCCTATGTGAGTGCATTTTATTAATTAGCTGATAATCTTAATATTTTCATTACATAACTTTTAGAGATGGTCCGAGTTTACTTTATCCGAAACCGAACTTCGGTTATAATGGAGTAAAAAAGTAACTGTGAGTTGACTACTAATTAACGGTTTCCGATTAAAGATCTTGAAACTATACTCGTAAGCAATCGTAATATATACTCGTAAGTAAATGTTGGCTCGACCGTAATTATTTTCCTTCGATTCTCCAGAATCCTGCAGTAATTGAGGAGTTGTGCCGAAAGTATATAGAAACCTTTACTGGTGGGAAAGAGGCAGAAGACAAATGTACCAAATGCAGCGCTCTTAACAAACATTATCACTGCTTAGCTGAAGGATGCAAGATGGCTCACAGGTAATTGTTGAATTTATAAATCAGGATTGCAGATTATATTTGTTTAAAACATTTTTAATTGGTTAAAAAGCAAAATATATTGCTTAAACTTATTTTCGCTTATTTTAATAGGTTCCTTTTCGACTGATTGAAGTTGAACGATATCCCTAATGTCGACGCAAAATCTGCGACACCAACTCCATCTCTTGAAGCAGATGTAACTTAGACTCCGCGCAAAGCTACAGACAATAATATAATACATTACCTTTTCCTGTATACCCATCTTATTATTAATTAGTTTTATATCTTGACTAACTGCTTATAAAGGTAATTGTTTTATTCCCAAGAATTTAACTCTCCCGTGCCTAGCCCGTTTGCGCTATGAGAGTTACTACGTGCAAAGTTAATTTTAGGTCACAGTAATGACCAATTAATAGATTTAGTGTTTTAAACTGTCAAAGGTTTATTATTATTATATTCCGATAAAATAATTTTATATTTTTTTTTGACATATTCCAGTTGCCACAACACAATGGTGAAGCATGTACTCGAACACGAACAGCAGAACCAAGTGACAGAGGCTTACTTTGTTACTTACACTCGAAACAACCCATGCTCAAACTCTGCTTGTCAACACATTCGAGACATTACCCACTATCACTGTACCTGGGTAAGTATTGTAAATATTAGTAGTAGTTAAATTTAAAATCAATTTAAATTTTATTAGGAAGTTGGAGTCCTCTGTGGTGGGAGTGAGGCAGACCCAATTATGAGTCTGTTTTACTTTAAATGTTGATGTATATATAACCTTTTCCTTTCCTATAAATCGGGAATCTAACAAGATACATCTTCTACCGCTATATATTGTTTTTCCTTTTTTAATATTAATTTTGCTTCTTTCAGGAAAATTGTGGAGCTGTCATTCTATCATCAGAAGAACAGCCCTTCAGACGTCTAGAGCATCACAGGCAGCATGCAATTTTGAGCCCCATGTCCCCGAATTTAGCGGCTAGGTTCGCTCCAAACTTTACACCTCAATTATCCGCCCAGTTACATCCAAATGTAGCTGCTCAACTTCAAGTGCCGAGTCTACCAAATCTGCCGCCAAACTTGGCGCAATTGGCTCAAATGGCACCAAATCTTGGCCCGCAGCTACCGAACTTACAAGCTCAATTGAATCTCGGAGCTAGCCCAGTACAACAACACGTGAACCCGTCAAGTTCTTTAGATGAAATGTTTAGCAGGAAACGAGGAAGACCACCAAAGAATCGTGTCGTTGAAGTTTGGACAGACAATGTAAGCATTCCTTTTGTGGTACTAGTGTTGTCCCAACGAGTCCGTTGAATCATTCCTAACTATTCTTCTATTGTTTTTCAGGTAACACCACAGGCTATATTCACGTCTTTCAAATTGCCAAAGAGCAACCAAATGCCACCAGCGATCCATTCACCAGTTATAACAACAGTCGAAGAGTTCCCTGTAAGTTCCTTTTTTAAATATATAACTACTAAAATACTTAAAAACTATGATGAAAAGTATGAAGCTAAAGAAAAATATTGTTGTTTAGGATATTACTAATCTCTAAATAAAATTAAAAATCAGAGAAACGGACACAGAAATGTGTTCACCAGCCCCACAGGGGCATCGAATCACTTAATTATTACTACAATGATTGTTTGTTACAGCGCATCCGCTTCCAGCATTTCGAAGTATTTACATCACCAGACATCTGTAGCCAATATTATGCGAATTGTCCCCTGCGTCATACCAGATTGCACCTACACTGCTTTAACTGCAGCTTTACTGGTGAAACCCACGTTACCATGGAAACCCATATGAGAGAATCACACTCCATATCGCCACTTCTAGAAGGCTTCGACTACTTTTCATCTTACGAACACTGCGGCGGGAAAAGCTGTTTCAAAAACCAGCTGCGCAATCATTTTCATTGTGCGCAAGGCAACAATTGCCCAGCAATTCTAACGCAATATTCAGCACTAGCCACTCACAAACACGGTAGAGGTACTCCCATTAAATGTGAAGAGGAGAAGCAGTTCGAAGAAGCCAAAGACTATTCGACTAAAGAGAGAGCGTCTGCGGATAGCGTTGGATCTATAAAGGAAGAATTTACACCAAACTTCGTTATCAAGAACGAATTTGAAAATCAGGATAATGTTTCAGGTACGTATTTTTCTATATTATAATTAAATGTCTGGCAAGGTAAAAATAGTGCTGAAGTTATTTTGTTGCTCGAATCCGAATCTTCAATCGAAATCACACCTAACAAAGAATTTTAAGCTAAGGTCATTCAATTGTTTTTTGTTTTGTTTTTTAATCATACTAGTCTATGTTGATTTCAGTAGTAAAAGCGGCAGGAACCTTCTATCCATCATCACACCTCCGCAGCAACACATCGTCTCCCAGAAGCATTTACGACGCATCTCCGTCCAAAGACAAACGCCTTGAAAAGGAAAAGCCAGGCCCGACTATTCCACCGTCCTGCCACGATCAGTCCTGTCCGCTGAATAAATCTGGTGGTATGAACCTTCACTACCACTGCCCGCATTGTGGACAAGCTTATGTGGACCTGAAGTTACTCTTTAGCCACATGGTGAAGAAACACAGTAATGTCATAGAAACTGGACCGATCGGACTTGCTGCCACTAAGGTAAACATATTTCAAATTTTAACTCCGTTTTTACGAACAGTATATTTAATTTTTATATATGATGCAAGTGTTATTTAAAAGTCTTAAGATTTTAACTTATTTCAGGAGACACTGGAACGAGAATACCCAGAAATATCTATCTTACCGTCAACAGCTACATCATCAACTGCGCCTCAGGTGCCTTCTCCCAGTCAGAGACCACCAAATCCCGCTGAACAGGTAACTGACAATAATCACATATCTATTTACATAAAAAAATAATAATTATACCTACGCCTAGCTTTGCCTTAAACAACAGTTTGATAATTTAATAAACTTGAATAATAATATAATTAAACAAGAATTCACTTTTAATAGGACAAGTTTTGCTAGAGTTAGTTTTCTTCCTTAATTTAAAATAACTTTTTATTTCTTCAGGTGCAGGCAGTTCAGAGTTTGTTATTACAGCAGTATCTCTCAGGGGGTCGCAAAGGAAGCTTGCAAGAACAGCTTAAGATGCAACAACAGTACACTGCATCATTGGGTCTGCCTGGGCTGGCTCTGTTCTCTCAAGGGTAAGTGAAATTCTTTAGAATATCTTGGTACAATTCTTTTAGCAAATATTTTAATCTTTGTTGTTTTCTTACAGTGGTTCTCCCTTCCCCATGTATCCTCCAATGATGTACCCTCCAGAATTGCTTCTCGAACAAAGTCTACTGCAGACGCATGGATTACCACCAGGTCTGGATAAAGAAGCTGAACTTATAGCTAAATCGTAAGTAAATTTTTATATTCGTTACATCCTTTCTTCTTCATCTTTTATTAATGACAAAAGAGGACAGACAGTCGGTTCACTTGTTGGTAGGTGATATATCGCAGCCTATAGCATCTAAGCAAGATGCGCTGCCGACCAACTTCCTCTTCTTGTATTCGAAAATCCACAGGCTGAAACTGAAAGCTGAAGCTTTACATATTTTTTGCCTGTACCTTACGTCACCCATTTAGTATCCAGATTTCTCAACGAAGTTTCCAACATGTTTCAGAAAAAACATGATAAACCCACGATCCGTTGATTATTCGCCAAGTGTCATTTTAAATTCTAATTAAGCTTTTCTTACCGTAGCAGACGCAGTACCGGCGCAAGAGGTCCGCACATGCGGGTCTTGAAGGATGAACCCATACCGGAAGGTTACTTGAGGTTCAGATTCAATGAAGATTGCGCTTATCAGCAATGTGGATACAGGTAATTCTTTTTACATAATATAGAAGTATATTGCATTAGTTATTCTTAGGGATAACCAATAAATGTTTGAAACTTACGAAAAGATAAATTTGCTTTAAGTTCCTTTCGCTTAGTCGAGGAACGAGAAAAATGTGATGATGTCGTCCACATTTAAAAATCACCAGTTTAATACCAGAAGAAGAAGTTCTCTATCAATAAGTTTAAAAATGTATTTCTTTAATAAGGAGAGTTGGAAACACAACATAGTCTTAATATAAAATTAATTTATTCTTTCAGAGAACATCAAACCCACTTCCACTGCACCCGAAAAGATTGTGGATACTCCTTCTGTGATAAGACCAGATTCGTTCAACACACAGCCCGACATGAGAGGTATATATATTTTTTTATGATAGAGAGACAGACAAGCAGTGGATTCGCTTGATGGAAGTTGAAATACCCCGGCCATATAATATTTAAACAGGATCTGCTGTCGCCCTATTTTGGCTTTGGATATGTGCTACATACAATCAGAATTACCATGTTTAACAATTGTTTTACGAAAATGAAGATGATTAATATTATACCGTTTTTTCAGATTGGATACTCTCATGGGCGGAGACTTCCAACAGTACCGCGCTAATGTCTACTGTCAGCGACCAGAATGTCCACATGCGTCCACATTTGGTAAACTATGTTTTTATAAATATCATTTCAACTATGAAATTATCATCTAAGCTATTCAGCATATTTTTGTACCTTCATTCTAAGTATATAAGGAAGACTAGTAGAACTGATCTAGAAGGAAAAGGAGAACTTCTCTTTTTTTCAGTCTAAACTAAACTAAACTCAACTATTGCTCTAAATGTAAATTATTTCAAATCAAATCAAAATATAATAAAGGGACTTAAAGGAGCATCGAGGAGTCAACATCTCCTGATGACGCCGTCCACACGTGATGGCAAAACGTCGAGAACCTCTTCTCGCTCACATCGGCCGAACAGCCCGAAAGACAATGATATGCTGAATAATGGCCGTGAAAGCCTTACACAATTTATTAGTGTTTCAAATTGTTCTTTATGTAGCTACTATCTCCAGCTTTATTTAACTAAGAGTGTCTCTCTCTTCCCCCTTTTTACTAGTCTTCCTTTGGACACCAATCTGTAATCCTGTGTTCCTTTTCTCTAAGAAAAGATGAATATAGTCTACCAATAAGTACATCATAGTAACCTACTTTGAACTATATTAAGTAGTGTCTTAAACACATAATACATCACTAAACACTCTTCCAGGAACAGGTCAAAACAAAGCCTCCCACTTCCATTGTCTCAAGTGCGACTTCACTTGTACGGACACAAATAAGGTGGTGGCGCATCGGCGACAACACCAGAAACTTGACTCCATCCAGGCAGCTGGGTTCGAGAAGTTCCCGCCAAGCAAAAGTGAGTAAAAGCCTTAAATGGTTGCGATAAGTGCCTAAAGTTCTTGAAAAAAGAGATGAAATATAACTATATACATTACCTTTTCTATACTGTCGTAGTACACATTTAAATAAGACGCTTTAACGGTTTAAAACGCGATATATTTTAGTTAAAGTCACAAGTTAGCCGTATCACCGTGACGACAGTAATTAAAAAAATTCTCAAAAGTAACTAATATATATCGCGTTTTAAACCATTAAGGTGTTGTATTTAAATATTACCAATTCTGTTTATTTTTTGAAGTGAATCTTATATTGTGTATTTTTGTATCAAATTTATACGACTGACACAATTACCGATCGCAAACGCATAAGGCGGTGGTTCATTAGACAATATTAATTGTATTTTTTACCAAATTAACGATACTACTTTTAAAGACATTTAATATTTCTCGCACATGATGACATTATAAAAGTTTAGAAATCAACTAGGACTCGGTAGCTCAGTTAGATCAGCACGGAACGCTGTGGACACCGGTTCAAGTCAAGAAATGTGACACAAGCAGGACTTGACTCGGCAACCGGTTGCTCTAACCGAGTTACTTTTGGTACCTAATTTATATAATGCCATCATGTTTTCTAAATAGATTTTTAATTGATACTTCTTTATTATAATTAAAGTACTTCATGCTATATATAGCATGAATCTAATTACTGTAACCGTTCCAAAATATTTAAAAATTACACAATGTTTTTATATCTACTGGCACTATTTGTATAAGTTGTCATTTGTCTTACATAATTTTCACTGTAATATTTTTCACAGGTTGCGGGTACGAACCACAGTGCATTCACAGCAAGAAGCAAACCCACTACCACTGTCTCCAATGCGGCTTTGCTGTTCTCGGCCTATCTCAAATGACGTCACACAAATACAAGCACCAGGAAGCGAACCTTGGCCCGTCTACCAGTGCCCTCAACTGACCCTTCATAACGGACGATGTCAAAGCGTTTATATTCGTGAGCTTTGACAAGTGTAAATCAATGTATGCTCTTGTGGCATTAAACGTCTAAGATCACTGACTCGTTGTGATGCATAAAATGAATTAGTTTAGAATTATTAACTGTAAATTGTCAAAGTGTCAAAGTAGTTCGACATTGTGCCTTAGTCGCAAAATAGTTTCTGAACTTTTAAACGGCTGAAACTGTGCCAAAATTAACTAAAAGACTTGGACTTCAAACAATAATTTATTTAGAATTTCACTTTACGAGAAGCATTTTATACGAAGTATGCGTGAGAACAGTGAGTGCTGCGTGATTCTCCTAAAACCCGACCAATTGTAGTTGATAGTTATAGAGTATATTTATTGTGAGCCCCGAAAAGACATTTTTACGGAAAGTATTATTAATTTAGGACTCGTAAAAATTCGTAACGATGGCAATAAATTGGGTTAAAAACGCCGTTTTGTGCCTCGCGTTAGTGACAATACTGTAGATGTGTACTGTGCATAGTTTCATGATTTCAAACTAGTAGACGCCTTTGATATGTACAAATAGTTCGTACGGTTTAAAATGCGAAATATATTTGGCAACTTATTATGTGGTCCTGTGACCGTTTGAATAAAGATAAGTTACTATTATATTTCACGTTTTAAACCGTTAAAAGTGTTCAATTTGAATGTGTACATTCGCGTAAATTACAGACAGCGATTTTAAGTCCAGTAGCTTCTGAAATACATGAAACTATCATAAGCCAGTAGTTATACAAAAGGGAAAAATTTATATAAAAAATCATATTTAGAAGAGAGAAAAAAAATACAATTTATAAACTGTAAATAAGAAATATATTATTACAAAAGTATGTTAGTATTTGTTATGACTATTATTGGTAAAAATCATATTGAAATTGTAAAGAGTGCTTATTTGTGATCCATGAGGTAGCCATATGATGCCATATCCGTTTAGTGTTTAAATTCGAAGCAGTATTAGACTCGCAGACCAGACCATAGCATTCCTTGCTCCCGGCCATTCCTTTAGACTTAGACTCTGGTTCCGACCGACTCCGACCAAACCTAACTTAGTGTAAATCAGTATTCTCTCGTAGGTTAAGTTCTTTTCTGTTCCTATTGCTCACTTCCTCAATCTTCTCTTTACTCTTACTAAGGCCGTGCCATATTTTTTAGTCATCGTCTCAAGTTACTATTAATAATTAATTAGTTGTTCACGCCGAATTTTTCAGTGATTTTTTATTAGTATTTTTATTATTTATGTTTTCGCAATTGCCACACGACAGAGAAAATATGTATTATATTTATTAAAAATCGAAAATTAAATGAAAAAATTTTCGACTCGGTCAGGTGACTTGAACCGGCATCGTCAGCGTTCCGGTGTCTAACCAATTGAGCTACCGAGTCCCTCACCTGATGCGTGGGACTCGGTAGCTCAATTATCAATAACTCATCGTCGAATTTTTTCAACTTATTGATATATGCACCTCTCGCGCAATTATATTTATAAAGTGTGATCGAAAATGTGTTTGTACTGTGCGGTATGATATCTAAGGGTCTATATACACCAAGCGGTTTACCGCTCAGTGTGTAAGGACCTTTATAATTGTAAATTGCATATATTTAATTTCCTCGGTCACAATTGATATCTAATATATTATAGTATTTATTGACAGACATCATATTATGTATTATTGGTTGTTATTTCGTTATGTTGTTTTACTGCGTTCTCCTTGTTTGTCTTTCACAATTCTTTATTGTAAGTGTATACTCATTTATTTAACTTAACGTTTAGTGTAAATTAATTTTAATTAGTGTCAAAGTATTCAAGTGGAGTTTAAACGTACAAAATTTTTGAATATTTTATATAATTGATTGAATTATAACTGTTTGAGATTAATACGATTGGTTAGTTTAGTATTGCTTACCTCATGAGTTCTAGGAATAAAATGAGAATATAAAAGTATAATTTGTTTTCATTTCGTCTCTACATACAAATTAATTCTTTCTTTTTATTTACATTTACAGGACAATCATTCAATAATACTTTAGAAAGATACTACGTAGCCTTGTTAAGTCTCTATTCTCTATTCTCTAACAAAGAAACATGAAGTGTCCTTTTTTACTTGAATAATATATTAATAAATACGTTTATAAACCCCCACGTCCCCCGGGCCAGTGTGACGTGGGATAGAGTAATCGGGCGAAAAAATAAATTGTTCACTCAAGGAACGAAAGTCTGGTCAACAACTCACGAAATACGCCTATGACCACAGCTGCAGAGCATAAATTAAAAATGAGTCAACTAATCTATCTAATATATAAAATTCTCGCAGTGTTCGAACTTGAACTCCTCCGAAACGGCTCGACCGATTTTCACCAAATTTGATATGTGTATTCAGTAGGTCTGAGAATAGGACAACATCTATTTTTCATCCCCCTAAGTGATAAGGGTCGTTCACCCTTATTTTTATTTGTTTTTAGGCAAAGTCCTCAATTTTCACCCTTCTACGATCAACCCTTATTTTTTAATAGACATTTTAGTAAAATTATTTATATGGCAAAACAACGTTAGCCGGCTCAGCTAGTACTAATATATAAAACTGAAGAGTTCGTTTGTTTGAACGCGCCAATCTCAAACCACGGGCTCGAATTGAAAAAATATTTTTTGTGATGGTTAGAGCATTTATCGAGGAACAACAACAACAACTCACTTAAGTTAATAACAGTAGGTCACAAGATTAATGTTTCAGAATAAATTTATATGAGATGCGAGTGTATGTACTACAGAATTGGAACTGTGCAAAGCTAACTCAAATCCAAACCTCATAAAATTATAAGATTTATATTCTGGGAGGCTAATGAGGAGAACCTTACCTTAGGGAAACGGTACAATAGTGTCGGTCTGACAAGACACAGTTCACATCTTGCCTATAAATTGATCAGGAAACGGACACAAAAATATAATCCATGCCTGGGGAAACGGGATTTCAAAAAATAGAGATAATACCTTAAGCTTAGCTACCCTCTGTATTTTACGCATTTTCGTTAGTAGTTTAAAAGTGTTTTATTTATATGTATACTACTCAATCAAATAAAACACACTTAACGGTTTAAAACGCGTAATCTATTTATTTGAACTTAAAATAAGTTTCGCTAACACATTTCAGGTTTTCCAATCAAGCTAACCCTTATGGCCTTCATGTACATTATGAATGTAAATAAAATACTCTCAACTGGTTAAGCCGTACTTAACTTATAGATTTCGCGCTTTAAACCGTTGAAAGTGTTTTATTTAAATTAGCTACCTTCAGTAGAATGTAATATGAAAAATGTAATGTGTAGGAAGGCCCTGGGTCAGTTTGATTGGATCCCCAAAAATATGTCATAGAATTGTAAGTGTACTCTACGGGTGGGATATTCTCCCCCCCTCGCACCCGCACTTGTAAGATGCCCCCTTCGGCCTCTTGCGCGCGCCGGATCGATAGCGCGCCTGCGCGCTGCGGCCGCGAGTATTGAATGAACCATTCATGGAGCAACTGGTGCCTTCAGAATGAATCGCACCAATGCAGTCTATAGAATGTATTCAGTGGGTAATTTTTAAGGCATACATTCTTGTAGCAGTTGCGTAATTTCTGGTTACTCATAAATATGCCGTAATGTACCCTGTATTTTATAAGAACACGGGGTGAAATAGTCCAGGCATATAACATCTAAATGAGGTGAGTCTGTCGGCTTATTTTGGCCTTGGATATTTTGATTTCTTTGTGTATTCTGTAATATTTCTTTAGAATCTCTCTTATATAAACAGCAGCAATAATTTAAGTGTTGGTATTTATTGACGCTTATTGATTTACTCGAAAATAGAGAAAAACAATGTCTTTCATCCATGTAGTTATATAATTTAAGTAATATAATAAACATTTTAATTGTAATTATCAATATATATGATAATTACCATAATGATAGTCAAGAGTATTGTTCTCGACACTATCAATAACAATATTTAGTTAATTATTAATGAAAAACTTACATGAAAAATTCAAATAACTCTTAACCCCTTTCCTCGTAACAATTTCGCTACTCTAAGAATCTATAAACTGTGGCACTTCTATAGTAAGATTCTATATAAACGTAGGCGGCAGACCCAAATTCTACGAATTATTATTGATATCAAACTTGTGCCCTCGATTCAACGAGAAATTCAATTTACAAACGTACCTATTTACAAGCCTTTTCAGCATTAATCTGTTTTACGTAATCTTTGCACAACGAAAGCCTAATCCTATGAATTTTTTAGACGTATTTATAATAGATAAGAACAGACAAGCATGGCCACTTGATGGTAAAATACCCTAGCCATATAGCATCTAAACAAATGCGCTGTCGTGTTTGTGTTACAACCCGAACAAAATTTAGATATATTTATTATCTAGATTTGGAAACATATTTTCATTAGAGCCATGTTGAACGAACTCACAACCAGATGATTAGTTGACACCAATGAGCCTTTAAAAAATGCGCCGTCGACCTATAATGCATTTGAACATTCGTCAAAAGCAAAATCCCGAACATGCACGGTTTTTTTTACTTTGTAGTTGATCCAACGTCTCTGCCCTGCCGAAACAACTTATTGTTTCCCCAAGACTCGAACCCAGGGCTTCTCGCGCTTAATGCAATGCTACGCTAACCATTTCACTACAGAGGCGTTCATGATATCATCAGTTTTAATTATCGTCTTTATGCTGTTAACCAGGGCACGGAGGTCCACAAATCGCCGATCATCGATCACTTATTGCCATTACCTGCTATAAAATTAAATGTTTACTTTGTTCTGTGAAAATATAGAGCTCAAATAAAATCAATTCTATCATTTTATTTTCTAGGTAAAGTTAAATACTACAGTAAACCCTCGGTCCAGCTACAGTAGTTTCCAAAAGTTCGTCGTATTGGAGAGTCTTCTTCCTAAAATGATCATCTGGAACGTATTAGAGTGTACGCGTCCCAATCGCGAGCCAGAGAATCTATCATCGAATGTTTACGTTCATCTTGCAGAACAAATAGAGCTAGGAATTCGCGAACGCGTGCACGGAACTCTATCACTGAACACTCGCAGCGGCTCCTGTCACAGCGAGATAGACCACGGTCGTTAACAGCGAGGACGCGCAATACAATTTTTTTCTTATTTAGTGATTCATGGTAGTTTTAATTACCATGCTTATAATTTTAATATCTGTACTTATTTATGTCTACCCGTGCGAAACCGGTACTTGGCCGCTAGTAGTCAATAAACGACGTATGAGGTGAGGTTCAAAGCGCGTCCGTGTCGTCAATTTTTTAAAATCCAAATACATTTTTAAAGCACTATATTGAAGATTACAAGTCCTAAAGTCAAATAAGTATTGTCTGTAGTTTATGCGAGTAGTACTAATGAAAATAAAACGCTCTCAACGGTTTAAAACGCAAAATATATGTAGCTGTAGTCACATGATAGCCGACGGTAGTTAAAATGTAATTACAGTCTCACTGGTCTAATAGTAGCATTGTATGTCATGGGTTTGATTTTTAGCTGTGGTTGACTTCGTCTGGAAAATCTGGATATACTGTCTATAGTTTACGTGAATATTACACCTTTAAATAAAATACTTTAACGGTTTAAAACGCTATATATTAGTTAAACTTATTTGAAAATGATTTTTAACTTCGGCCCGACGTTTCGGATGCTTTGCAGCAGCCGTGGTCACGGGGAGACTAAAGATGGAGGATGTCTCTGAAGTCAAAGTAAAAAACTGCTACGCTAGCGCTATCTGTTTCGTCGAAGTTGGTATTTGGCGAAACTGGCCGGGTCCTTACAGAATTGACTAACGGTGTCTTCGCGTTTGCCGTTATGTTGTTTATTTGCCGAAATTAAAAATCATTTTCAAATAAGTTTAACTAATATATCGCGTTTTAAACCGTCAAAGTGTTTTATTTAAATCTGCATATGAAATGGATAATAAAAATGTTGCAAACCCTGAAAGAACCCTGATGCTGAAAAATGTTATCGCGTTTTTATTTCAGTGAGATATCACACGGGTCTTGAACCCATTTTCACAGCGTTGGTAGGTCCCAATTGCACAGGACACGTTAGCTTATTAGAGAAGCTAAAGTCGTGGGTTCGGGTCCCGCTTTAAAACCGATTTCATTTAAACTATTTAACTGTAAATATACGCTTATTAGCTTTACATCAAAGAACAAACATAAGCGGGATATGGAAGTAGTTATTTGTGGAACACGATATCAACTTCTTACTTAGAACATAGCTTAGCAGCCCTCACTTTTTCTTTTATAAAATAAATTACAAATTAATTTTATTAACACCGTTACATAAACATTTAGATATTATATTAGTGGTCTGAAAAAACAATTCAGCTATTTACTACTTTATGTTGTAGCCTTATTATTATACGTAGAAAAAAATGCGCGGGCGCATGTAAGGCGAACAAGATTGAATAATTAAATTCTCATTCTTTTCGATCGAGCTTATTTCATTGTTTTGTTGTTTGAGACTTTTTTATTTCATCACTTCGAGTATTATTATTAAATAGTACGTACTGGAATGAGAATTATTATATTTTGTTGATTTAATTCTTTCTACGAGCTTTGCTTTATGTCGAGAAATAAGTTATGACACAACTTTTTTACGATTAACTTAATAATGTATTTTTAGAAATACTTCTCGTGTGAGTATGTAACATGTATTAGTAAAAAAAAGTGAAAACCTGTTTTCCCCTCGTGGGGCATGGGGCGAATACATTTCTGTGTCCGTTTTACTGATCTGTTCTTTTAATGGGCAAGTAGTTGATCAGACTTCTGTGCTCTGCCCGAACGAAACAATTGTTTTTTGTTTCCCTGGGATTCGAACCCAGGACCTCTCGCGCTCAACGCAATGCTAGGCAATACGTTTAACCATTTGGCTACAAGGGCGGTCATGTATGTTTGTATTTGAATGTATATGTATGTGTAAACTTATAAATAAACAAATATCCAATTCAATTGGAATTAATGAAGCAAATGCACGGAGCGCTGTGGATGCCGGTTTAACAATACAAAATCAATTTTTATTTTTGTTAGTTAACTTTAGAACTAGCTCTTAGTCTATACAACACAAACATTCATACTCGAAGCGTAATATCAATGCATTTTATTGCGACCCCCACTCCGCCCATTGACAGCGGTCTGACCTTTTAAAATAAAACTTTACAGAGTAAAGGGCGAAGTCTAGATGAGTACTAAGTTACACTCTGAAAGTTTTTAATGAAAATATGAAATGCTTTCTCCTTCTTGCGCATGATCTTCTCCCAAGGATCATTATTGGAAGAGAGGTCGTAATCTTCAAGTAGTAGTGTAGGTAGAGATAGGCAATTTGTGATCATCAGTAGGACGGTAGGAGACGGTGTTTGAGGTTTGAAACGTAAGGGTTAGTTATGCTTTGGTTTACGTACATAAACATCTGAAGGAGAGTATTATTGAGTATTTAAAGAAAAAAACCCCCCCCCCCCCCCCCCCCAACACCCCCAAAAAAAAAAAAAAAGCATAACTCTCACAGGGAGGGGTTTACGCTGTGAAAAGGAGGGGGAGAGTTTGTATGGGGCGCGATGGTGTAACGGTAGCAATGTATCTATGGCTAATAATCAACGGGTCGTGGCTTCGATCCCCACAGGGTCCAACATTTTTTTAATCAATATATAATTTTTCTGAAACATGTTGGATTTCGAATACTGTCTATAGTTTACGCGAGTAGTACACATTTCAATAAAACACTTTAACGGTTTAAAACGCTATATATTAGTTAAACTTATTTGAAAATGATATAAATCAAATAAGTTTAACTAATATAACGCGTTCTAAACCGTTAAAGTGTTTTATTTCAATGTTGGACTTCGTCTGGAAATCTAGATATAAAATGGGTGGTAGGATAAAGCGAAGTTTAATCGCGTTTCGGTTTTAGTCTGTGGATTTCCGAATATCCAAAGACAAAATAGGTCAACAGCACATCTTGTTTTGATGTTATGGCTGGGTTTCACCTAGCATCGAGTTCACTCTATGCTTCTCTGTCCTCCTCTGTCATAAGGAGACATTAGTTCGAATATCTCAAAACATTACCTATGTATTTTTTAAAGTTAATTCATCTCTGTTATTTGTGTACCTTATTTAGATGTTTGTCTGTCCTGCTCTGTCATAAAAAACAATTGAATAACACGTTAAAATAAAGTATATAGATTGATTATTGTGTTTGATTTGGCGTAAAATTGTTGCGTCAATCACAATTCTTACGGTCCAGTAAACGTGTTAAGGTTGAGCCGGGATAGAGAATTAATCCTATCGGATAAACTACTTCCCAAGTTTATAAGACCGGGATAATTTCTTTGAGGTAAAGGAGGGTACATCCAGGTTGAGATTCGATTTTTCTGTAACTCCATTAAATGTGTAAACAAAGAGCTGTGTTATTATTAGTATAAAAACAACCTTTTAACGGTTAAAAAGGGGAAATATATCAGTTAATTGATTTACAACTTCTTTGTGGTAAATTTATTACAGTAAATCTAGATTAAGATTCGATCTTTCATCGGCAAACTCAATTAAGCGAATAGAGAGCTCTGTTTATATTTAAAAAATACACTTTTAAACGTGAAATATATTTGTTAACTTACTTACTACATTTTGACGACGCTACTTATGAGCTATGTAATTATTATTTAAAAAATTAACGATTTTAAACGCGAAATATATTAATTAAATTATCTGCAATTTATTTTAACGACAATACCTTAGAGTTGTGTTATAGTAGTCGTACTTCGATTCTTTCATTGGTTCAAAATCGATAACCACTTTAATACTCGATGATTCTGGCCAGCGTACCCAATTCACAAAGGAAATTTACTTTGCAGCACTAAGCCGCGCTAAAATCCAATAAAGCTTGTAATAATGGTGCAACGGATAGAGAATTTAAATTGAACGTTATAACGAATTTCCCCAAAGCTTTGTCATTCGTGGTGCAAATATAAAGGTGCTCCTCTTTCGCTTCTATTGCTTGTTCATGTCATAGGAAATATTAGGGGAGCAAGTGGGAGACTCAGAAAACCCTTTCCGTCCCTAGTTTTTGGTAATTCATTTATCAAAATTTATTATAAACAACATAAAAGTCATATCATATAAATATTGAAAAAAAATCCCAAATTACTTTACAATTGGTAAAAAAAAGAGGGAACGTGAGTTAAATGAAAAATCTGCTGCAATAGAGGACCGTGTTCCTGTCAGTTTTATTAAAACTGCCTGATCCGACAAATGTATTGATTAAAAATCTAAAATAAATTAAAAAAAAAAATCTTTCGACTAGGGCAGGACTTGAACCGGCATCGTTAGCGTTACGTGCTGTTGCTCTACCAATTGAGCTACTGAGTCAGAGCAACAGCACGGAACGCTGACGATGACGCTGACGAAACCGGCATGGTTTAAGTCCTGCCTGAGTCGAAAAAAAAATGTTTTTCAATTTATTTTCGATTTTAAATTATATATATAGTGCCTTCATGTGCAATAACATGTAAAAGATATTAAAGTTTTCAAAATTATTGTTGTTTGCAATATTAATCTATTTAAATAAAACAGTTTAACGGTTTAAAACGCGATATATTAGTTAAACTTATTTGAAAATGATTTTTAACTTCGGCCCGACGTTTCGGATGCTTTGCAGCAGCCGTCTCCCCGTGACCACGGCTGCTGCAAAGCTTAACTAATATATCGCGTTTTAAACCGTTAAAGTGTTTTGTTTAAACGTGTACTACTCGCGTAAACCACAGACAGTATACACTTTTAACTCTATAAAACCCGGTCAATCTTATTACGTCTTCTAAAAATGGGATCCTTTATAAATTTAAGCAATCACTCGCGTTTAGAGCCGTTAAAATTTAAATGCAGCACATAGTAATTGGAAATCATAGAAAATTAATCTCTTTATCTATATACTAATATATAAAGCTAAAGAGTTTGTTTGTTTGAACGCGCTAATCACAGGAACCGAGCGTTCGAATTGTAAAATTCTTTTGTGATCGTTAGAGTATTTATTGGGGAAGGCTATAGGCAACATCGCCATGTGACTAATACAAGCGAAAATAAAGCGGGAAAAGTGAAATGTGAAATATTATTAGCTGACAAAGTCGCTGCAACAGACAAATCATCAAAAATTTTAATATGTATATTGGAAACATTTTTAAAGTGTCTTTTTTATTTTCTCATTATTATCTAGAAGCGAAAATAAGCGGATTACAGATTCTAAGAAACAAATTATGGTAAAGCTGTTGGAAAAAGTATTATGGCTTTCCGAGAACCACCAACGATTCTCTCTACTAATCTCCAGTTAATATAGAATGTGTAGGCAGTTGCTTCGGTTCAAGAAAACCTTTTGATAAACATATTTTAAAGATAATTAAATTATTAATATATGCAACTCGCTTCGTTGCTTCGAAGCAGCTGTGGACAAAAATAGTGAGCGGTATAATCGTAAGCCAAATTTGCACAAAATATCAAGCTTATAATGTTTTGCGACGTGTTCACAATTTTTGATGGACTGGTCTAATGGTAGGAATGTTCTAGCGACCGGCGTTCATGACAGCTACCCGGGACGTCGGGCCGTAGTTAAAATATTTTTTTAAAAGTTCAAATAATATATTGAACCGTTAAAGTCTTTTATTAAATCACCGTCCACTAATGGACAAGTGAGGTTTAATCGCGTTTCGGTTTCAGTATAAATGGATTTCCAATTATCCAAAGTCAAAATAGATGGCATTCTTTATATTGCTGGGCTGTTTCACCTTTCGTTAAACAAACCCCACACTTGTCTGTTCTCCTCTAACATAAAAAGCAGTAATTATATCTTCAATACGAGACTAATCAAAATTCCAAACATCTGTTGGAAAGTTTAAAAACTAATTAAGCATTGAAATATATTCGCATTAAGTACTTAGAGCGAAATGAATGTGTTTTCATCTGGAAACATTTTCTGCATATTCAAACAGCTAGTTTAAATTCAGTTCGGTTTGAAATTATTCGTCTACACATAAGTGGGAGGACTGTAGCAATTAAATATCGCCATGTTTCTTCCAGCGACGAAAAACTATATTTTTAAGAAATATCTGTAATTCACGCACGAAATGTATTAACTTCTTTGCTATTTTTTTCATCTACGGCCCGTCGGTCTGTTTATAACATGACAGACAGTTTCCCTGTGACCACAGCTGCAAAGCATTCGTCGGGGTAGTTAAAACAAATTGTAAAGAAGTTTACTAATAACATATCGCGTTTCAGCCGTTAAAAGTGTTTTATATAAATATCTATGAATGTTACAATTCCTTACAGTCGAATTTTGCGGTGAAGTGTTGGTCAACCCCTTATATGGGAAGATAGTTTAGACTATATTCAACACTTTCGTGTTAGAAATTTTAAATTGTGGAGACCGTTTGATGCTGTACTTACCTATAGATGTTATAAGTGTTTTTTTTTTTTTTTTTTTAATACTAAACCCTTACCAGGGTTCCGTCATGTTTCAGCATCTAGACAAACACACATCACAGGGATTTAATTAAATGAAAGATTATGCGCAATTCTACTTTTGTTTTTGTCCTCTCAAAGATTTCGCAAAACACCAAAAAATCCATTAAATTTACATCTCTTATTTATACTTATAACGTACAACTTCTTAAACAGTCACTGTTCTGTAAACACACGTAAATTTTAAATAACTTATTAACCGACAAAATGTTTGAACTGATATATTCTGTCATAATAGAACTTTAGTTTATAATCTGTTAAAGTGCAAAATAATATAATGTCTGGTAAAATTATACTAAAATTATCTTCTTCGATATAAGCAGAGCGTTTAACAAGAGCTAAATTGATATAACTTAGCACAGTCCAATGTCAAGATTAAATTATCTTTAAGTGCTGACATAATGACATAGATTCAATAATCTAAATATAGGTGCGCAGGTAATGGAGATTAATTCTTTTAATGGGAGTCCTTCATGTTTCCGAAATTAAATTTTCATCATCATCATCATTAGCTCTTCAACAGTGAGGAACGGTCTCGTAAAAGGGAACGACAGAAAACGATTCTAAGATATGCCAGGTCATCACACAACATCTATACGAATATATAAAGCTGCAGAGTTTGTTTTTTTTTGTTAATTTGAACGCACTAATCTCAGGAACTACTGCTTCGAATTGAAAAAATATTTTTATGTTAGTTAGAGCATTTATCGAAGAAGGCTATATATTAAAAGTGATTTATTTAAATGTTTATTATCTGCGTAAACAACAGAAAATACTTTAATTATGTTTTTTATATAAATATTAATGCATACTACAATCCTAAACACAGTCTGTTGTGTACACATTTAAATTAAATTGGACCTAGTTAAAATAAATTGTAAATTAGTTAACTAATAATATTTCGCGTTTTTAACCGTCTGAAGTATTTTATTTAAATGCTACTGCTATTTTGTAGTATTCTCATCTTCGCCCATAATGATAACTTTCAACATCAAACCAACCCACGATGTACTTACGAAAAATATAAATATTGTTAGTAAGAAATGCGGAGCTAGGCTAAGATGGTTTTAACCTGTGTTCATATTATAAGTTCTTAGAAAATGTTTAAGACTAATTATCTTTCTTTGGAAACCTTGGTGAAAATAATGTTAGCAATATTTTAGTACTAGAGAATATCTGGGAAAACGTACGAAGCAACTTGTAACCAAATTCTTTGATCAGAGCAAGCAGAGTTATCATGTTTTGGACTCTTTGAAAGTCTTCAATGACAGATGAGAACAGACAACCATAGAGTTGATGGAAGGTAAAATACCCCAGACATATAACATCTTAAAAAGGTGTGCCGTCGACCTATTTTGGCTTTGGATATTCGAAAATCCACAGGCTGAAACTGAAACGTTCCGTTTGTGGACGCTGAATTAATGTGAATTTCGATATTTCCCAAACGGACCGTTTAATATCCGGACTTTTTTACAGACTCACATGTTTCAGAAAAAAATATCTATTGATTTTAGAAACATGTTGGAATTTCTGGTAATCGAATCCACATACCGTTGATTATTAGTCATACATTACTCCCGTATTATGATTCGCGCTTAAAAAAAAAATAGACTGTTCCCGGGCATATCTTTTTCTCAATCACATACTTGCTTGATATAATCGTTCATTTAATACAGATACGAAGCAACCCGCGCAGATGTCTAATCCACCATGACCGTCATTTTGAACTCGTAACAATGAGTTAATTTTCAAATTAACTCATTGTTACGAGTTCAATTCATATCATTTATCATATTCAAATAAGAGTTTAAAACGTGAAACGTATTAGTTTACTTATTTACAATTTATTTTAACTTGAAGCCGACGTTTTAGATGCAACACCCGTAGATCCCTGTTAACTAATGCAATTTGCGTTAAACCATTATAATTGTTTTATTTAAATGTGTACTACCTGCGTA
Source organism: Leptosia nina (assembly GCA_963661955.1). Lineage (NCBI taxonomy): Eukaryota > Metazoa > Arthropoda > Insecta > Lepidoptera > Pieridae > Leptosia > Leptosia nina. Next base: position 8,520,381 of record CAVLEF010000008.1, read on the forward strand.
AACTAGAGACATGGCTTAGTACTTAACAGTGTTTTCAACTATTTCCACTATTTCTATATTTATATTTGCCGCTCACAGAATTTCTATAGCTCCACTGCTAGATTCCTAGATATCTAGGATGCCTAGAAAATCTACCGATTCACCTAGGTATACTTGTTTAGTAAATATCGTTATGAGGTATCGCATTGTCTGGTATTTACGAGTACTACGAATAAAGAAAATTACGGTTTAAAACGAAATGTTAGAGTCACACAGTCAACATTGAATTAATATTTAAGACGCTCAGATTTCTCGGATTTATAGGCTCGTAGTTAGAAACAATATTTTGCGATGTAAATCTTTTAAAATTGTTCGAAATAAAAAATATAAAAATTTGGGGGTAGTTTAGTTTTTTTTCGATACGTCGGCCGAACGTACTACCGCGCTTTTTGAGTGCCGCTAGTGCGAAGTGTTTCTGAACAGTTTTTAGTTACATATATTTGGGACTGCTAATTAAGTATAAAAGTTTGCTGCTACGCTTTGTTGAATAGTTCGGACCGTTTTTAAACAGTTTTATTGAGCTGGACCCGTACGAAATTTTTTTATTTGGCTCAAAAATAGAAATAGAAATTTAAGCACCTTCCCGTTGTCAGATTGATCTGAAATGTTACCATCATAATTAATAATAACATTATAAATCCAAGATGGCCGCCGATACAAAATGGCGGATTACAAATTTTTCCTTAACCCCCTCAATATGGGTAGGGTATCAAAACACGATGATTATTCAAAAATTTTTAATTAGAATTTTTTTTTTGTAGTTTTCAGTGCACAAATAATAAAACCGTAACTCACAATTTACAAGTTGATACTAGTTCAAAGTAATGCGTGGTGACGTTAGTCCAAATCCAAACCCCCTTTATTTTTTTTAAGAGGAAGTACCTCTAGCTGTGTCAGCGGCTTCGACCTTGTGGAATATTAGACATTATAATTTCTTTTGGCTAACCTCTTTAAATACTGTCTATAGTTTACGCGAGTAGTACACATTTAAACAAAACACTTTAGGTTTAAAACGCGATATATCAGTTAAACTTATTTCAAAATTATTTTTAACTTCGGCCCGACGTTTCGGATGCTTTGCAGCAGCCGTGGTCATGGGGAGACTCTCCGGAGAGACGGGCTCCGTGCCTGAGTGTTTTATTTAACCTCTTTAAATAAATTCAAGCTGATGCCCACACGACATGGGTCGCCTCCCGTCGTTATACAGTCGCGGATATCCTTTTAATATTATTTTAAAAGGAATCATTCTTTCGTATATATGTTTTGGGTATCTTGAACCGTTTTCTTAGCGTGCGTAATAGAAATCCACAAGAGTGAATATTATTTCCCGTTTTTTTTAATATTTCCTGCTATTTCTTCTATAAGTCGCATCGCGATGTTTTATAGCCTTCTTCGATAAATGCTTTAGCCAACACAAAAAAACAATTCGAACCATAGTCCTGAGATTAGCAAGTTCAAACAAACCAATAAAATATTTAGCTTTATGTATTAGTATTTTGACTGCCTCTGTAGCCAAATTCTTAAACGTATTGCCTAGCATTGCGTTAAGCGCGAGAGGTACTGGGTTCGAATCCCAGGGAAACATAAAGTTGTTTCGGTCGGCCAGGGCACAGAAATCTGATCAACTATTTTTCCGTTAGAAAGAACGGATCAGTGAAACGGACACAGAAATATGTTCGCCCCATGCGCCACGAGAGGGAAACGGGCTTTCACTTTATATATTAGTATTCATTATGTTTATGTGAAAGGGTGTGATTTTAGGAGTCTTGTGTCTTTGAGATACAAAACTATTATATCACAGCGAAAATTCTTAATTAATTAGATGAAGACTTGCCTATAAACAAAATCGATTAGCGAAATAAACGCAATCTATTTCCGTATTTAATATCATCGGAAACAAAGGTAACGTTACACTAAAGGGGAGATCTAAGGCTTCCTCATAGCTCAATCGGTATATCGCATATGAAAACTGACGTCATTGACAAGCCTTTTAAATTTGGAGAAGCTCCATTCAGCAGCGAAATTTCACCGCCTACAAATTCTTCATCGCTGTATGCCCTCTTACGTGATTCTCCACCTCGCTCGCACACACAGACGACGCCTCTATCCGTCCCCCTCTGACACCCACTCACAAGCTCCTACGTACCAGGGCCCAGCTTTCAAAATTTCAGTCTCACCCTCGCCGCGGGCCTGAACGCACGTAATGCAATCAAAAATAATCGCATACAATTTTTAATTCCAATGCGTTTAGACATGAAATTTTGACATTAACGTCGGCGGTTGTAGTTAAATTAAAACAGTACGGACAGAAAAAAAATTACACACAGGTCTTGCGTCGGTGTTCTCTCGCTGCGTACAACAGGTGAGTGAAAAGGATTTTCCATTTTTCGCAGCGACGCGGTTTCACTTTTTTCTATTGCTCTATCTCACGTATAAAATTTTCACTTATTTTCGTCTAAGTTTCAATTACTAATAGGAACTAAATATTATAATTTTGATTACTGAGAGTTGACGAATTGTTTGTGGGAATAGTTTTTCAATTCCACTTTGTTTATGGGGTAAATATAATTCCACGCCTTAAACAAAATGTCTGATACCTTAAAATCTTATTAAAGTTCTGTGAAGCATCAATACACCTTGGGAACAGTCGGATCAATAAAGTTTCTATAGCTTTGAGTTACATTAGTTTTGAGACATGTAAAAAGCCTTGCTTTCCTAATGGGTCTTTTAGCGGACAAAGAACTGCCTTTTCATTCATTGTTTTTTTTAACAAGTGTCTTAACTTCTACTAACTTTTATATCCAAGAAATTGAAGCCAAGACCATTTATGCAAATTTTAGCGATAACCACGTAGATATAAATCAGTATTCACCAACGGAAACTAATTAGTTAAAGACAGAAGAATTATAAAAGTTAAGCACCCATTAGACAAACCAAATGTAATTTTTTAAGAATACTCAAATGTAACACATTCCGCGTTTTATATAATGTCCAAACACTGGACTTTAAAGACACAGTAAGGAACAGGGTTTTTTTGTAAAGATTGATTGACAAAAATCATTAGTAAAAAGGTAGGAATATGTCTACAATAATGTATCAACTGCGTTGGTACACTTTCTTATAACATGAGGATAATATTAAAACTTAGATTAAAAAGTATTTTATTTAAAAGGACATGAATATTTGAAAACTCTAATATATTATCTAAAAAGCGAAAATAAATTGATAAAAATTTCGACTCGGGCAGGACTTGAACCGGCATCTTCAGCGTTCCGTGCTGTTCCGAGCACTGAGTGACTCGTAGCTCAATTGGTAGAGCAACAGCCAGTCGGTCGGTTCAAGACCTGCCCGAGTAGAAAGTTTTTCAATTTATTTTTGATTTATAAACGATATGAATGTTAATAAACAAGTCGATGTTTAAAACAAAAAAATCGTAATTGAACTGCCGAAACGTTTGAAATTAGAATGTCCGCACGAATAAAAGCGTTAATGCAAAGTTTACGGCGTATGCGCAACCGAATTGCGTCTGTTATCGTAACGATTTGCGTCAAACGTGATCCAAATTTCAATACAAACGTATTTTACTAGCTTTTTACCGCGACCTCTTACGCACGTAGGGAAACTCATGAAAAAGCATATTAATGATTATCTGAAGTTTGAAACACGATATATAATACCTATCAACTTATTTTTAACAAACCCGACGTTTCGGATGCCGTAATCATGAGGATGTCACCCACGTTTTAAACAGTTAAAAGCAATTGATTTAAAACATTAAGACAATTGTAAATATCATAAAATCATAAAACACAAAGAGATTTAATTTATTTAAAGTATATAACTTTTATAATAACAAATACATGTGAATTACATCTGGCATAGTGGAGATTTTTTGTGTCTGTTCGTATGATCGTGGTTAATTTACAGACGATTTATTTGCTCTACCTACTTTCCTAGGATTTAAACCGTCTCCCGCTTAACCATTTATCTGTGTAGATGATAAGTGGTTAAGCGTAATAATGATAGTATCCTTTTTATTATAATAAGACAAAAAATATTCCCAACATCACCATAATAACATTAAAATGAAACATTTTAACGGTTTAGTACGCGAAATATATTAAACTATTTAAACTACGGCCCGACGTTTCGGAGCTTGACCGCGGCTGCTGCCAAGCAAGTAACGTTAATTAATCTATATCGCGTTTTAAACCGTTAAAGTGTAATTGAAAAATCGGAAATAAATTATTATGAGGACTTGAACCGAGCAATTACAAGCGAGTCCACCTCACCGTTAAAGTGTTTTATCAAAGATAAGTTACAAATTTACAAAAAAAAAGATTTAATAAGTTTTTTCCCTGGTAAATAAATAGAGCTACAGAAGCAGTCTCCCATGAGCTAATTCTATTTTGAGCGGCTTTTGTTTTGCCGAAAACAAAAGCCGAGCGAAATATGATAAAAATATCTACCGTTTTTCCGACCGCTTTTCGCACAGTAATTTACATCTAATTGACAGGAATTTCGTTTAATTAACAACAGAGGGTGCTTAATGAAACGCCCTATACCTTTACACTTGAAATAAATTCGGTGAAGGAGAGAATTTACAAAGCCTTAGTTATTACTTTCTTTGTTTTTTCAATTTGGCCTTTTTATCGGAGAGAATAGATAAGCGTACCTTGAATGGAAGGTAAATTACCTCAGCCATATAACAGATGCGCTGTCGGCCTATTTTGGGTGTTATTTTAACCACACAAGTCATAATAATGTAAAATTCTAAAGTCATTTTGATAAATGGAATAAATTTATCTATAATACATATTATATAACTAGCTGTGTCTGGGACTTCATCTGCGAGAATCGTTATTTTGTATCTTTATAAAGCTGTTATCCACGACGTCAGTCGCGTCCCTTCCCGTCGTTCTTGCACGTTACTCATAAGAGAAATAGACATATAACGTTGCTCTTTTTGGATCATTTAAGAAATCATCCTTTGATTTATATTTTTTTGATAACTTAAACCGTTTTTTCACATTTCTCGCTGTATCTTCGCTTGTTATAGTCACAGGGCAATGTTTTATAGCCTTCCGCGAAAAATATTCTAAGCAACACAAAATAATTTTTCAATTCGAAATTATCGCGTTCAAACATACAAACAAACTCTTCAACTTTATATATTAGTATAGATATAAATGTTTACCTAAATAAACGACATACTATTGTTTTTATTAGAATAAATTTATATCAATCAATTGTACCTTATTTATTATGATTCCACGAGACTCGAATCCTGGACTTATCGCTCTTCATGTACCGCTTTTTTAGCTACTTATCGAGGCCAGTAAATTATATAATTTTCGAAGTTCGTTGTTTTTAAATTAAAATTGGCTCTTTGGAACAATTGCTAATAATCAACGGGCCGTAGGTTCACATGTTGACCATGTTGATCAAAAACTAGCAGGTAAACATAAATTTGCTGTCTCGGTTTCAAAGACCTGATTTGAAAGATTTCGGTCAGTTATAATGTTCTGGGACATAATAACGCCAAGTCATTTTATCGCCCACCGTTAACCACTATATTATAATCAAAGTCCTATTATAGAAATCGCCTATTCACGCAAGATTGTCTTTAAAAGCGTTGAGTATTCCTGTTTCAACTTATTTACGTCCTAGTGTTGGGATCAGTTCTCCCTTTGCATACGTGTTTAAGAGCTATGATCTACCATATCGCAACCGTCTTAGTCGAATTTTACAACCCTCCTCACTAAATTAGTTGTATTAACGGGTACCGATAGCTTAACGTGCTCCCTGAAAGATTTTTCTCTAGAATTATTTAGACCAGTTTAAAACAGTTCAAAAAGAATGCTTAAAAACGGTAATTCTAGAATTAATTCGTGTAAAAAAATACTAGAAAGCGTTCAAAACGTCGAGCGTAGTGAAAAATAAGTTTGCTAATATATTTTGCATTTTAAACCGTTAAAACATTTATATTTAATCGTATACTACTCTTATAAATTACATTACATCCCAGGGATAGTAGCTATCGCTGTATTTTTATTCTTAATTGAAAAGACCTGAAAATATATGAAAGATTTGTCTTGTACATGTAAGTGCTTTAGAGAGAGGGTATTTTTACAAAGAAATAATATTAAGATAAAAATTAATTTAGCCGACGCGTCACAGGTTCTTAAAGATTAAGTTTGTTCAGTGTTTCGTATGAAACGGTAAAAATAGCTATATCTTTAAGTTCAGTGGAGAACCACAATAATTAGGGGATGATTTTTTTAACAAATTATGGTTGTGTGTTGCCGCTCTATAAACATATTGAGAACAGGAAAAAATAGGGAAAACCGTTACAAAAAAACGCTATATTAAACAGATAGTAAATCAATTAGGGATCCACATTTATATAAAACCGTTCGATATATAACAATTAGTAAAAATCAAACAACAACGTGACAAGGCCAATGTTTGCAGTTTAGTTTGGCGTATTTTTGAATCGAATTAAGTAAAACGCGAAAAATATCAGTTGCCTATTTTTAAGGTAGTTTATATATTTTGCATTTTAAACCGTTAAAAGCTGTTTTATATAAGCTCGAATAAAGTAAAAATTTTTTGTGTCAAAAATAAAAAATCCTTCGCTCCCGACTCAGACTGGACCGTTTTAATAATATTTCATGTCTTTATTGTCTAGAAATAGGAAATAACTACGTCTTGAAAACTATTTCAACCTAAAAAAACACAATAACAGCAAAAACACAAACTTTTTAGCCTTTATCTAAGAAAGTGAATTTTATCTATGCTTTGCCATAAAAAAATATGACAGACGAAATCATTGTGGAATTCACGATATGGACGGTGAAATACTTTAAGCCCTTTATCCTAATTAAGATGTGCTGTCGAGTTATTTTTTCTTTGGATATTCGGAAATACACAGATAAAGCTTTACCGCTTTTTCATCTATCTCCAGTGACATCTATCGCTGGTTTTTGACCAGGACGGAATTATGATATTCCTACGATTTAATATGCAGAATTCCAGACGACGTCCAACATATAAAAAAAAATACAAATCGAATGAGAAACATGTTAGCCCCGGCGGGGATCGTAGCCACGACCCGTTGACCCGTTGCTACCATTAAACCAACGAGCTCGTCTAAAGTTCACGGCTTTTTCATCTGTGGGCGGTTGTGGGTGTGTTTTATATAAGGTGTGGGCGATACGTGACCTGGGCAGAATATCGATTTATCTATTTGCACTGTCTATGATTTTAGGAAAAATATAAAAGTTTAACGTGCCGGACCTCGTGAGAATCAAACCTACGCATTGAAGGTCATTAACCTGGCTACCCGACGTATATAATAAGAAGAATACGCATAAAATGAAAATGGAGTGAAACTAAATTAATTATTTACATTTTTTTCGAGAGAAGAGTAAAGGTTAACAAGAATGAGAGAAAACACGAGAAAACCATAATTACAACAATAATAAATACTCAACTCAACAAATATCGTAAAAATATTTAATCATTAAAATAACTGTTGAATTGTAGACAAAATAAGAATCTCGCCGTACGATTCATCAATATTATAAAGCTGAATACTTTGTTTGTTTGTTTAAACGCGCTAATCTCAGGAACTACTGATTCGTATTGAACATTTATTGTACTAGTTAGAGCATTAATCAAAGAAGGCTATTAAACAACACGCTGCCTATAACGGGAAAAATATTTATTTTCCACGGTTTCCGTTGAGTGCGCTCCGAAAACCGAAAGATGACCAAAAAATGTGTACGTAATAATGATGTCTGTTTAAATGATCTATATATCTGCCACACTATATGTTAACGGCGGGAATCTATAAAGTTGAAGAAGTGTTTTGCAAAGATATATTTTGATGCCGAACTATTCTTCGCGGACAAAGTCGCTGGCACAGTTAGGTATTAGAAAAAATCTCTTACTGGTTACATTCAGACTGTGGTTTTCTTTAATGAAATGTGAATATGTCGCGAGTTATCAAGAGGTTTTAAAATTTTCTCTGAACTAAGTGTATTAATAGCACATCCTACAGTAATCCGATAATCCGGAGTAAGCTATGACGCAGTCAGGCCTCATGAAATTTTAGCTTCATGCTTTAACATGTTAAAATCGATTCGATCTACAACGATTTGATCATTTTTAGGAGTAGTATATTTTTATACTAGCTGTGTCAGCGTCTTTGTCCGCGATAATCTTTATTTTGGGCATACAAATGCATTTTTGCAAACCTCTTAACATTTATAAACTTAAGCTGTTAGCCACGACGTCGCGTCCTTTGTCGTCTTTCTTGCAAGCTCATCTTAAAATATAGACATATATACTTGTTTTAGACCATTTAAAGAAAAATCATTATTTTGTATCTATTTTTTGGGTATCTTGAACCGTTTTACGCTTTGAAAACCCGTAATGTTGAATAATTTTATCATTTTTTTTTCACATTTCTCGCTATATCTTCGATCGTATTAGTCACAGGGCGATGTTTTATAGACTTTAATAGCCTTCCTCGGTAAATGGTCTAACCAACAGAAAAATAATTTTTCAATTTAAACCCGTAGTTCTTGAGATGAGCGCGTTCAAACATTCAAACAAACAAACTCTTCAGCTTTATATATTAGTAAAGATAAACATTGTCAGTCATAAGACTGAAGTTTCACGGGCTGGTCGATGCAATGGTAGCTATGTAAGGCTAACAATCGACGGGTCTAACGTTTTTTCTACTCAATTTATAATTTGTCTAAAACATGTTAGACTTCGTCTGGAAATCTGGATATGAATATAGGATTATCGAAATTCCGTCCCGGGTCACGAACCAACGTCCACAGATGAAAATTCAAGTTTAATCACATATCGGTGTAGTCTGTTGATTTCCGAACATACAAAGCCGATATTTTGGCTTGACAGTGCATATTGCTTTAATGTTATATGACTGTCTGTCAAAAGTTTTCTGAATATCCCAAGCTAAAACAGAAATTTAACCACCGATCAAGTTAGATGAGAAAGGGCAAAAATATAGTTACAAAAATTACAATTTCTTTTTTTTACTATTCGTTCGCATGTCATATATAGTTTTGTCTATAGTTTACGCGAGTCAACGAAATAAAGTCAAAAGTGAATTTAAACATTTTTGTCACATTCGAATCTGTAAGTTCCTCTGTCAATTGTTTGTACCAGATTTCTATTATTGGAACCGACTAAACCGTTAGTAAATGTGAACCCCTTTCAGGAGTTTCCAACACAAATCGAACCCATTAGGACCTTTCAATGAAGAACAGGGGGGGGGAGGATGTAGAAGGTCATGGACAATGCTCTGACGCAATTAGAGAGTTGTAGCTAATGTATTAAACTACTCCGGGGATGTTCGAAGGACAATAATCTTAGGGTCGCTTGACAACTGTTACTGTGTGATATTAAACAATTCTTAATTGGCCAAACATATTTATATTATTTAAATAAAGCACTATAACGGTTTAAAACGCAATATATATTAATTTTTTTTGAAAATTATTTACAATTCAAATTCAAATTCAGTTTTGACAATTAAGGTCCGACGTTTCGGCAGCTGCTAAAAATAATTTCAAAATAAGTTTAACTAATGTATATCGTTTTTTTTAAACCGTTAGTGTTTTAGCTAGACAGTATATAATTATATTAAATAAAAATTGGTTTTATATTGTATTTTCCTACACGGGCAGTATTCGAATCGGCATCCATAGTGTTCGAAATATTAACGGTTTGAGGCATATTAAGAAAATGTTTATGCTAGAAGAAAATATTTAAAGGATACGTATGCCTTATTAAAAGTAATTATTGTTTTCTTTACAGGCGGGGGATTAAACTGTCTATAGTTTACGCGAATAAAACTATTATAACGGTCTAAAAGGGGCCTTTTTAGTAATATCTATTTAAATACTGTGTATAGTTTACGCGAGTAGTACACATTTAAATAAAACACTTTAACGGTTTAAAACGCGATATATTAGTTAAACTTATTTGATAATGATTTTTAACTTCGGCCCGACGTTTGGGATGCTTTGCAGCACCCGTGGTTAACTAATATATCGCGTTTCAAACCGTTAAAGCGTTTTATTTAAAAATATCTAATTAATCAAACAAACCTAATATTATTCGCATTTTAAAACGTTAAAAGTGTTTTATTTAGATATGTTGCAAGCAAAATAGATTCGTTCAGGATTCTTGGTCTTTTTGCGTTAATAGTTATTTCATAAGAAAATAAATATATCTAATGATTATGGCAACCCTACATTTCCATAAACTAGATTAGGTCCTGCGTCTTAGAGATAGCTGGATTTAATTGCTGTTGAGCTATATTCGCACTGGACCTGCCACAATTTAACTCTATATTACCAAGCTGTAAGTAAACATAAGTCCTTTCTTCTCTGAAAACCTTGAACATTGAAAAGTGGTTGCGAAAATTTATAAATTGTTTTGTTGCAAACAAGACTTTGACTTTTGGTTTTGACTTTGACTTTGGCTCTGACTTTGACTTTGACATGGAACTGCCACGAACCGAAATCGGCACCTGTTGATTGTTGCACTCAAATCCATGTCCCCCACTCGATCGAAACAATTTATTATTTTACCCTGATTCGACCTATTAACGCAGTGCTAAGCAAAAATGACGCGTTTACTTACAAATGTCTAATGTTTTTTCTAATGATAGAGCACTTGATGGTTGCGCTGTCGACCTGTTTTGGCTTTGAATATTCGGTAATCCGTAGACTGAAACCTTCACTTTGTCATCTGTAGACGGTGATTCGTGACCCAAACGATATTTTAATATTCATACCACCTATTTAATATCCAGATTTTCAGGCAAAGTCCGACACGTTTCAGAAAATTTGTAAATTGAAAAATTAGAAACATAACAATAATAGAAATAATTGGACCCCGTGAAGGATCGAAGCCACGATCCGTAGATTGCTACACATAACGTACATTAGATACTGTCTATAGCTTACGCGAGTAGTACACATTTAAATAAAACACTTTAACGGTTTAAAACGCGATATATTAGTTAAACTTATTTGAAAATGATTTTTTACGGTGGTCACGGGGAGACGGTCTCCCGGACCATGCTTTGCAAAGCATCCGAAACTCGGCAAGTTAAAACATTTCAAAAAGTTTAACTAATATATCGCGTTTTAAACCGTTAAAGTGTTTTATTTAAATAATGTACATTTCTAGTTTTGACCAACGAATCCCGTGTTTATATAAAACAGTTGTACATCCTGTAATTTCATTCAAGCATCGATAAATATATGTTATATATCCCGCCCACTCAACGCTAAGAGTTCTCAGGAAAAACGCTGAGTTTCCTCGACAAGTAAGCTTTTCAGTATATTTGCATCCGATTTATGCAAAAGTTAAGTTTTTTTTATTAATAACGGCTTTCAGTCAAAGGAGGTTTTTCATTGCTCTCGATTTTATCAAACGAATTAGGCGGAAAAAATTTTTACTAAATTGCTTAAGTTATTTTTCATTGTATGTTTAAGAAGTGTTTGGATAAATTGTATGTAATAAACCACCCTTTGCAAGGAGCTGATCTTAAGTATGACATAGTATTTCGAGTGAAGGACATTTACATAAAACTCTATTAACGGTTTGAAACGCGAATTATATTTGTTAGCATATCGTCAGAATCGTCGAGCCGTAATAATAATAAATTAAAAATAATTTAACTAATATAGATAAAAGTGTGTTTTATTGAAATTTTATATTATAACGATTAATTAAGATTTACTAACAATTAATTATGTATTTCATCTCCGCTTATAAATTAACAGAGAATTTAAATTAACGATGAAATTTTCCCAAATGTCCAGAGACCAAATAAGATGACAGCACATCGTAATTAGTTTTTATATGCCTTAATCGTGTCATCAAGTGGACCCCAAGCGGGTTATTCCAATTAAAAGAAAAATGCCTAAAAATACAATTATTACAATTTTAAACTTAGTAAAACACGAAATATTATTTTTAAGTTGCCATAAAGCTTAAAGCGCAAGAAGTCCCGGGTTCTACTCCCGCCTTAAATCAATATATAGTGAAGTGTAATAGTTTATGATATAGAACATACAGACGAACTTCATTATCCTATAAGTTCACGTTGATTAAGAATGATATCAAACGCCTCTGTACTTCTATCAAGCGATAAGTCAATAACGTTTCAATTTCGCTTTAATAAAACCAGTAATTGAGTGTGATGGTATCGCGAAGCAATTACAGTCTCCGCGGATGATTGCCACTTTGGCCCCAAAGCGGTGGATTTTAAACTTTCGGGTCCCGTACAGAACTCAGTCTTCTGTCTGTCTATCCGGATTGTACATCAGGGACTATAGCTAGAGTGTTGAAGCAAAATAAAGAACTAATCAGAACAATTTATGTTATTAATATATTAGTTTAAATTAAAACACTTAAACGGTTTAAAACGCGATATATATACTTTAACGGTTTAAAACCGCGATATATTACTTTAACGGATTTAAAACATAAAAAAAAAATAAAAAAGGGCGGAAAAAAAACCAAAAAAACCGGGCCAAAAAAAAAAATTTTTTCCAAAAAAAATCGCTTTTTTGCCCGAAAAATGTTTTATTTAAATGTGTACTACTCGCGTAAACTATAGACAGTATTATAGCGATATATTAGTTAAACTTATTTGCAAAAATATTTTAGCTTTCGGGCCGACGTGGTCACGGGGAGACTATTCATATCGTTAAAAGCATGTACCCAAAAGAAGCAAAGGTAAAGCAGTCCAATGGTTGTTGATACAAACTTGTCTCAATCAATTGGTAGGGATATCGAAAATTCCGTCCGAACCATCTTCCACAGTTAAGCCGTTAAGTTTCTGACTGTAAACTTCCAAATATCGGAAACCGAAATAAATCAACAGCGCATCTTGTCAAGATGTTATGTTGTCGACGTATTTTATCTTCCATCCATCAAGTCCGACATAAAACCTTGTCGAAAGAATTACGCAAAACATTTCACCCTTTGTTTAACGCAATTTGTCATTTAAACGAATCACGTTCACGAGTCACCCGGGACGTTAATTAACTTTAAATTAAGGCTTTGTTTAATCTGGGCCTGGAGTCGGAAGCGATTTCAGATCCCATCGCTTCTTTGTCTAGGCTGTAGTTTTTATCTTGCATCTGCAGGCCGGCCATAATAATTCAATTCAAACTTTTACAAGTCTTCATATAAATTGAAAACTTAAACTTATAATTTAAAAATCGAAAATAAATTGAACAAATTTTCGACTCGGCATCGTCAGCGTTCTGTGCTGTTGCTGAGGCCCGTCAAGTCCGCCAGAAAGAAATTTTTTTTCAATTTGTTTTCGATTTTTAAATTATATAGTGTCTTTATGTGCAATAACATGTAAACAATATTAATGTTTTCAAACTTAAACTTATATTATAGTCGTGTCAGCGACTTCGTCCGCAATAGTTTGGGCATCTAAATTTGGTTTTCGTAAACCTCGTCTTCACGTTTATAAATTTATGCTTTTACCCACACGTCGCGGACATTTTTTCGATCACTACAGACATTTTAAAGAATATTTTCTTGGATATCTTTAACTGTTTTCGTAGCGTACGTAACGGAAACCCACAAGAATTAATAATTTTCGCTGTTATTTTCACATTTCCCGCTGTTTCTTCACTCTTATAAGTCAAATGTGATGTCTTATAGCCTTCCTCGATAAATCAGCTTAGCAACACACAAATAATTTTTAATTTGGTAAATTCATCAAACAAACAAATTCCTGAGCTTTATTTATTATATTACGATAAAAAAGTTTTATGATAAAGAAGAATGCTCGTTTGTCAAGCATGAGGTCGACAGCACATCTTGTTTAGATGTAATATGAGTAATTCACCTTTCACGAAGTGGAATGATGTATAAAAAAAATACCCAATCGTTGTGAACTGCGAAACCCAACTCGCGGTCGCCGACCCAAAATCCAGTAAAACCACAGAGTACTTATCGAAAATATTGAAATAATAAAATGCGATCAATTCTATTCATAAATTTTATTTGTACTTATACTAAAAGGTTTATGTTTTCTATACCATACTTTATTTGAAGTAAGATCCTTAAAGCACCTTATAAAAGAAGATAAAAATAACGCAAAGACTTACACTCCGATTGAAACTCATGTTCATTTTCAAAGGTAAGCGGTTTATACTAGATAATAATGTTCCATCATGCTGACTTCACTATATTCGTCTTATAGGCTAGAAATATTTAACTGACATAAAATAGGAGTTTTTAAACTTATTTATGACTAAATACCGTCTATAGTTTAAACAAACAAACAAAATGTTGTAATGCATGGCTTATAAACGTCGTTGGTTCGATTCTCGCCGGATCCAACTTTTTCCTGATAAATTTATAATTTTTCTGAAACATCCGCTGAAAAACTGTGTAAATGGGTGGTAGGGAAATTGAATTTCTGTCCGGGTCACAATTCGCTGTCCGCAGATGAAAAGCCGGTCAAGTTTGATTGCATTTCAGTTTCAATCTGTGGAATTCCAAGTATGTTAAGTCAAAAAAGGACGGCAACGCATCTTTTTTTGGATGTCATATGGCATTGGTATTTGACCTTCCATCAAGTAAACCGCGTGCTTGTCTGTCTTACTACTATTTACAACACATTCTTTTATTTATCAATGCTATAATAATTATCGTATGTGCAAATAAAAGCTTAAACGACTTTAAGGAACATAGTTATTTACTAGAGCAACAGAGGGGTCGTGGGTACGAGACCGGCGCACGTCATTTATTTTTAATGTAAAATTCAATTTGACTAATCTTTATTTCCTTACACGTAGAGTAGATAACTTGTCCTAAATAAATCATAAAAGTTGGTAACTGCTAAAATTTATACGCTTTGCATAATAATGTGTACATAACGAAACGGGTAGACCAACATTGCCCAGACTGGATGGGTCATTTGCATAATTTCAGCTTAGTATTATCTAACAACGAGTAGAAATATTATAACTTAATCTGAAAGTTTCATGAAACATTTCTCGTTTATTCAGTAACTTATACGTTTTACAAATAAAACACTTTCAACAGTTTAAAACGCGAAAGTTATTATTAACTTAATAAGTATGGCCCAACATTTGGATCTTAGGTGCTAGAATAAATTATAAATTACTTAACTATAACACTTTGCGTTTTTAATTCAAATATGTAATACGTTAGCTTCTGTCCTAAATACAACCAAGATATTTCCTCCCCCTTATTCCGTTGTGGGCGGTAGTCAACAGACCATGAAACTACCCTCAGCTCTTCAGCACTCAGCTTAACAAGTCTCACTCCCGTATTATGGAATCGAATTCGCTTCAATGCTCGTTCGATGCTGTCCGTTTAGGGAACTAACGGGTTAAAAAAATTTGGTTGGGTAAAGTAATCTGTAAAAACGCTGAACTTATAATGAAGGGAAGAGACAAACTAACTAATGAATGTAATTATTTATCGGTAACATAATTATAGTGACTTTCGTAATGGCACTTTTTTTATACTTAAGTATACATTTTACCGCCATCTGTTTCCTCGTATCAAAATAATCAATTTGGCATTTTAAACCCTTAAAACTGTTGATTTTGAAGTTGTACCAGAAACAACTACAACTTTGTGTAATCAGAACTAAAATAAGTCGACAGTGCATCTTCATAGGTTGCACGGGAGAGGTTTAACTATGCTTGTCCGTCCACCTCTGTTTCAAAAGAATTTCTACTGTCGGTAGATCAAACAAACACTTTAACTTATTTGAATTTATTTTGTGTAATGCCTGACATTTCGGATACTTTGGATCAGCCGTGGTCACAGGGGGACTGAAGATGGAGCGTATCCCTAATGTCAGAATTAAAAGCTACGCAAGCGCCATCTATTTAGTATTCTTATAGTTGGTATTTGGAGAAACGGTATGTTAATAGGGATATAGTGTTTTTAGTACATATATAGGTTTGATATAATCAGGCCGTCCTCCGTTAAAAAATTTGATCATACTATAGGTTATATTAGACGAAGCCTATCATAATACATGGAATCTAAATAAAACGCGGCTTAAAACGCGATATACATGAGTTAAACTTATTTGAAAATTATTTTAACTACGGACCGACGTTTCGTCTGCTTTGCAGCAGCCGTGGTCATGCGAGACGAACACCGTTCCTGTTTTATCTAAATGTGTACTACTGGCGTAAACTACAGACAGTATTTAAAACATGGAATGTCATTGATGCGACTTACAAAACAATTCCTGAAAGCTATTGTTTTCTTCAGTTGCATGGAATGCAGATCTTTTTTAAAAATAGCTCTTGCGCCTCGAACCTTCTTTAGAATTTCGCATTTAAATTGTAAAGTTGTGAGCGAGACAAGTTTTATTAATTCAAGTTTTCAAAGTGTTTGCTGTAGCAGTTAAACTTTAGGCGACAATTGTGATCTGAAAGAGCTACGAAACTCTGAAAATCCTTATAAATGATATTAAACATTTTAACGGCTTAAAACGCGAAATATAATATATGTTAAACTTATTAGTAAAAAATATTTAACTACAGCCCAATGTTTCGGATTCTTTGCTACTGTAAACGAATAATTTTCAAATAAGTTAAACTGTTATATTTCGCGTTTTAACCCGTTATTTCTTTAATTTTAAATATGTAGTACTCAGTACAATAGACAGTATCTATATAAATTGTATAATGATAGAGGGGGGCAGACAAGCTTAGTTCTCATGGTGGAAGGTGGTATGCCCCAGCCAACCTTTAATCAATTTATCGACCTATTTTGGCATTGGCCCCTTTAATTTTCGGCTTTTTCATTTATTGATTGTGATCCGTGTTCGAGACGAAATTTGACTATTCCTATAACATATTTAATATCGAGTTTTTAACTTAAAAAAATAAACCGATAAGTAACAATAACGTAAAAAGGTATTTGTAGTACATATTTTTTCTATCCCAATTTTTAGAAGTAAAAAGAAAATTAAATTTATAGAAAATGAAATAACAATAATTACATTTAGGCGCATAGCGCACGCTACGGAAGCCCACATAGAGGAATACTTTTTTCACATCACCTACGCTCATATTAATCGCAGCGTGACTAGTTATAGCCTTAAGTCTTCGAATAAATGCTCTACTCTAAAACAATTTTTCAATTCGAACCAATAGTTCCTGAGATTAGCTCGTTCAAACAAACTCTTCAGCTCTACAATATTACGGCAAGCAATGACGGGTCTGTTCTAATCGTTAAGTAGCGACCAAAGCATTAATTTAACTCGAACACAAGAAAACACAAACAATAAGTTTTCTCGCCAGATGGCGCTAACGTGCGGCCCCTAATTACTTCTTCAATTAGGTAGACTTCAAGTTTCGTGCAACCATAGACTATAAAGACTTAAATATCACAACATAGTATTAAACAAAGTCGTTTTTCCTTCCCTATGTGCGCTTAAGTCTTTAAAACTAGGCAACGGATTTTGATGCGTTTTTTTCAATAGAAAGTGTGATTACAGAGGAAGGTTTTCGTGTACAAATCTCGCAATTTTGTTTGTTGTGTATTTAATATCAGCATTGTATCCGAGCGAAGCCGGAGCGGGTGGCTAATATAGTATAAAAGGTATTATAGTATTAAATCTAAGATTAAACTAATTGAAACAAGATTTTTTGATATCAGGTTATTTTATATTGGAATTATTATGGTGGAAAGATGAGTCATTGGTTTTTAATAAATAAATTTCGCAATTCAGTTTGTGTTTCCAGTGTTTTCAGGAAACAATGAATTGTTTTGAGATTCGAATCCAGGACCTCGCACTTGACACAATGGTAGGCAGCACGTCCATCCATTTCGCTACAGAGGCGGTCAAATACGCCCTAGCTTCTCCATTTTTAAAGGGCTCATATGAAATTGTATATTATTAATTGGAACCTTCAAGAAAAAAAGCTAACTCCTTTTTAATACACCGGCATCTCCAAGTTCTCTAGTATCGCAAATATCTATAAGCAGTGGAATTCCATCAGAGGAGCTGTTCCCTCCTTTGACCCGTATTACATAAAAAAGTTAGTCTTTGATATTATATTCCCAAAAAGTTGCAAATTGAATTATCCCCGTTATAAATTTATATGCGGGCGTATATTTGATGTGAGGTAGCAAACAGGCGAGTTTTGTGTTCCACATTTACTGAAATTTAGGTATAGGGGGAGAGCGGGGCATGACACGGTAGGGAGATAAACAATTAGTATATAATATCTTAATAAAGGATCACAAAATGTGTAAATGACATGGGAATTTCGTATTTCGCTTTATATATACTTAACTAGCTGTTACCCACGATGTCGTCCGCGTTCTTTCGTTTTTGCAAGTTAATCTTAAAAAATAGACTTATAGTGTCGCGGACCTTTTTAGATCTTGTAAAGAGTCATTCTTACATACATATTCTTTTGGTTACTTTAACCGTTTTCGCAGCGCACGCAACTTGGTCGCAGCGTGATGTTTTATAGCTTAAAGCCTTCCTCGCTAAATGTTCTGCCAACACACAAGAGGAAAAGATTTTTTTAATTCAAACTAGTTCTTCCCAAAATTAACGCATTCAAACAAACAAACTCTTCAGCTTTATAATAACAGTATTCATATATAACGCCTTTAAAACAGTTAAATGTTTCATGTTAATCTCCCAATTTATTATTCTCTTTCGTTTTGTACTTCTTAACTCGTCTTTTACGTTACTTGACTCCATAAGGCAGTTGTCATAATATCAAGTGAAATTTCTTATATAGCGACAGAGAGAGAGTATTTCTGTCTCAATGCCACGTAAGATATCAAACTACATTATGCAAATCACTCTGTATATAACAATGCGATTATAGGACGTAAGACACTGGTGGCGAGAGCTCGGGTAAACTAATAAAGTGCGAAGGCGTCAGACACTATTTGTCTTGTAGACGTTGATACTATTTGTCTTGCAGCACAGGACCGTACTCTATATTATACATACATATGCCAAATCTGCATATGCATTCATGGAAGGTAAAATGTCCCAGCTCTAATTTTATAGAGCACAGGAATTTGGATAACTATCACCAAAGATTTCCATACAAGTCCGTCATGTTAAAAAACATACATTTAATTTTTTTATGTTATACTCAATAGGTACTATGTCGAAATTCACATTAAAACGGGAATGATTGCTCGTTGTTTGTAAATTTCATCGCACCGCCATAGTTGTTACATAAGGTGTTGAGTCTTATAATTTTTAAATATTTCTTTAACGGTTTAAAATGCGAAATATATTAGTTAAACTACTTACTATTTCTTATGGTCACGGCCTGATATTTGTATGCTTTGCAGGAAACATAGTCTAAAACCCCTTAGTTTTATAGGGAATCCATATTAATGTATAAAAATTATGCTACCAGCTCGAAGCAGAGTACTTGGACAGCAATTATACATAAGCCATTTTATGAAAATGCGTTGAGGTAGACTTAGATTTAAACGACGCAATTGAAATGTTTTATACAATACTGTTAGAACATTAAACTGGCTTTTATTAAATTAGAAAGTGATACCCCATTTTTTAATTTATAAAACTTGTTATGTGAAATTCTCGATCGTCATAAAACCAGAATCCGGCCCTGTAGACCAGATTCAGCGAAATAAGACCTCCATCCCTCGTTCGCCCACAAAGCTGGATGATGCAACTCCACTGGAAATATATAATTATTCATGTAACATTCGGTTATACAAGTTAGAGAAATAAAATAATGACAAATTATATTTTATACTAGCTGTGCCAGTGGTTTTGTCAGCGTAGAATAGTTGATAAATGATCTAACCAACACAAATTTTTCAATGGAACCTGTAGCGCGTTCAACAAACAGACATACGCTTCAGCTTTATATAGTATAGATTATTTTTATGTCTTTTGTATGTTTGAAGAGGTCTTTTACTAGTTATCAGTATTATATATTTAAATAAATAATTAAATGTGTGTAGACAGAACAACAGGAAGGAATTTATTTAGTATCAGTAATGTTAATTGAAAATTGAAGTAGAAGAGAATTATTTTAAGATAAAACAACAAAATTAATTTAAAATAATTTTTATGTCTTCCCCGGGACCAACATGTTTCTAATAAATTTATATTATTAAAATAAAACACGTTAACGGTTTAAAACGCGATATATTTTATTTAAACTTTTTAAAAAATATTTTTAACTAGGCCCGAGGTTGGGTGTTTGAGGGAGGGAACTAAAAGTGGAGGATGTCTCTGACGTCAAAGTAAAAATTGCTATGTTAGCGCCATCTGTTCCGAGGAAGTTGGTTGAAAATAATTTTTAAACAAGTTTAACTAAAATATGTCGCGTTTTAAACCGTTCGTGTTTTATTTAAATGCGTACTACTCGCGTAAACTACAGACAGTATTAAATTTATATTTTTTCTGAAACAGATTGGATTTCATCTAAAAAACTAGATATTACACAGGTACAGGGCATGTCCAAATCCCGTGAACTCTAATCGCGTTTCGGCATCTGTAAATTTCCGAACAGCCAAATAGCCGCGTTGAAATCTATGGCTGGTTTGTATAACCTTCCATTAAGGGACACACGTTTGTCCATCCTCCTTTATTAAAAAATATATAAAATATGTACAAAAGAATTGTTCATCCAGAAATATGTTAAGCTCTTAAAACCAACTTAGCGTTTTGAAAGTTAAATATAATACAAATCCCTCGGTATAATTTTATCGTAAATTTCTCGTCTTGAGCGACCATTAACCACTTGTTGCTGTATTTTATCAAGTTTTCTACTTTTAAACGATTAAATATAGCACGTCATCAGCTTAGTTGTTATAATTCTCTATCATCACAGACATAGAAACGATAGAACAATAAATATATATTTAATAAAATCTTTGGAGAAAAATTACGGTAATGTATTCTTAAAAAAATAAGCTATGTTAGCCACTTTGTACGCGTTCACCTTCACATTTCACGCAACGTACGCCACGGATAACCTTAAAAACAAATTATCTCAATTTTTTCCACCTTTCTTAATGCTTCTTCGCTTCTATTGGTCATTGAAATGATTTATAATACTAGCCTCTCAATAAATGCTCTAATCAACACAAACATATTTTTTCAATTCAAAACTGAATCCTGAGATTAGCGACAAACAAACAAACTCTTCAGCTTTATATATTAGAATAGATATAGAAGTGTAGGTCGATTTGCATATCAAAGACACGCAATTCTAGATAATATAATGTTGAACGGCTAATAATAGACAACGCAGGCACAATAAATGGCCTATAATTGCATAGTCGTAAAGGTTACAGGTGATATCGGCATTCTCTGCCCCAAATATGAATGGACACGGAATACTGGAACTATACCACAAACAACAGAGGCACCATTTTGTTTGTCTAGATACAAGTATAGTGCAAGATCATTTGTATAGCTGGGTACTCACTTAGCAGTATAGCACGTAACGTATCAGATACGGTATCAACCTGGAATCGGTACGGCTCAGCCACGGTCCTCCGCGCATCCCAGCTACGAGCTGCCGGGTCCGCAGTGCCCGCAACGATGTCACGCCGACAACATCTCAATCTCAAATGGTGGCTAGCTCTGCGTTTATATTCATGTAAAATATTTCAGATAATAAAGCATAAAACTATTTCGTACAGAATGAAAAAAATACATTTGAAAGCACTATTACCTTATTTTTAATTTGTTTTTATTACGACCCGACGTTTAAAATACTTTAGTGATATAGATTAACTACTTGCGCATTTTCAAAACCCTTAAGCGTGTCTGTATATTTGTAAAGTGTGATTTTTATAAATTAATTACTAATATAAAAGTACTATCTCATTTATGTGGTAAATTGCAATATTTATTTTTTGCGTTATCAGGTATTGCGTCCTAACACCTTTCGACTGTATAAAACAAGTTCTATATCAGTTACCGTATACCTTTTTAAGTACCTTGCCAATACCTTGTAAAAACTACACATATTGAAATAAACATTCGGTTTAAAACGCGAAATAATTAGTTAAACATATTCGAAAATATTCAAAACGTCGGGCCGTAGTAAATAATGTTTATATAAATTTACCTAATATTTCACGTTTGAAACCGTTCGAGTGTATTATTGAAATGTGTACTACTCGCGTAAACTACAGACAGTGTTTACCTACACATATAATTTTAATAGGCTAGCCAACATAATTTATACGGGCGGCAAGTAGTGTACTACGCAATCTGAATACAAAGGGAGCAATAATAAATCAATAAGTTGGGTCCGAACTAAAAATAGAACCTTTTTGTCCGTTTTGTTACAAACACTTTATTTTAGGATTCGGTCGTGTTTTCAGAGGTCAATGATGTACGCTTTCTAGACACGGTCTGGCTACTTATTAAAACATTTGAGTTGTGTTTGCGTTTTCGAGTATTTAAAATGAGAAATATTGATGTAATTCAATACTAAAGAACGAAAACAGGCAATGATCGATAACCTTACTGTAGAAAGTAGATAGATAATTTGAATGTCTCTATAGGATTTTTACAGCAGATAGACAGGCATAGGGTACGTATAGAAGGACTCGAATTTCCCAGCGCTTGGTTTATTAGATAGATCGCTTTAGTTAAAAGCACTTTAACGGATTAAAACGCGGTATATTAGTAAACTTAGTTGAAAATGGTTTTTAACTTCGGCCCACGTTTCAAATGCTTTTCAGTCTCCAAGGACATGACTAACTAATTTATCGACGTTTTAAACCGCTCAAGTGTTTTATTTTATGTGTAATACTCGCGTAAACTATAGACAGTATTTAAGATTCGATTTTTCGGTCCTGGAAATTATCCCACGGTGAAAAATATGTTTTTTGTGCTTAGCCTTATAATGTTTGACACTCAATTAACTTTGTTGTACGATATTTATATCAAAAGGTTTTGATTAGATAAGCGTAGGTTCGAGGTTTAAATAAAAATTAATCACTTCAACTGGTAAACCTTTTTATCTTTTAAGTTTCACCTACCCTCAAACAAGACAAATCGCTCAAAGCTATCTTATTAAAGAATTTTGAATTTAGTTTTAAAATAACAGGTTTCAGATTACTTTTTAAGTATTTGAAGATAATAATTGGCAGGTTTTAAATTAATTAAATATTTAGGTTGGTTAAGCAATTTAGTTACAAGTACTTACATTTCGTCTTAGTATATTACTATTTTTTTGTATTTGCTGTGGTATTTGAAGCAGTCTCTTATATGGAATATTTATAATATACAATATAGTTTTCATTTCGATTGTTTATTTCATCGTAATTAATTATTTAACTAGCTGAGCCAGTGACTTCGTCGTCGAGAATGGTTATTTTGGCCATCTAAATTCGTTTTTGTATACCCCATCTTTATAAACTTAACCTGTTACCCACAACATCGATCGCGCCCCTTCGATAGACATATAGCGTAGCGGACTATTGTTTTAGATCAATTAAAGGGGAATCATTCTTTATTACTATTTTTTCACAGGCAGTCACAGGGCGATGTTTTATAGCCAATAGCCTTCTTCGATAAATGCTGCGTCTGGCCAACTAAGAAAAAACTTACCGATATTTGAAACTAGTACCTCTCCCGCTTAATGCAATGCCAGTGTAACCTTTAAGATATGGAGGCGGCGATTTAATTTGTGCTTTGTGATAAGATTCTTGATCGACATAACTTAGGTATTGAAGAAGCCGTAAAACCCCAGTTTACCTACCTTCAGGTATTCACTAACCTCTGTCAGAGCCCTAAATTTCAGCTAACCGTAGACAAAATTATGCTTCCAATATTCGCATAGATTAAATTCCGTAATTCCATCCCTTGTCCAATCCAGTGATATATATCTGTGTAGTTACATAAATGACCTATGCTCGCCCACGTAACGTGATAGTCTGTGGAACAATTTCTTGTTTCAAATATGGTTTGATAAGGATAAGACTACATGGTGCTATATATGTTTTCTTTATATTTAAAATTTATACATACTTCTAATAATTAATCTTGGTAACTAAAATTCATATTCAACTATTGTAAGGCGCCAAACGGTAGTTTATACAATTGTGGCGTCCTAAGCCTATATTATAATTTCGACTATCTATCAGCAACGTGAAGGTAGCAGGTTCGATTTCAAATAGTTTTGTATTGAAGTTCTTGTATTACTTTTTTTTTCAATTTTCTAACCATGTTCTAGACATAGATATTTGGATATTAAATAAATGGTAACACCGGCAATCTAAAGGTCTCGCACACATATGGGATCGGAAAGGGATCGTAACCGTAACGCCTCGAGCCGTTCAGAATGGTTTGTATTAAACTCCCTACTGCAACGCACACTAATCGGAATCATAACGTAATCGCCTGCCTCGGAACAGGCTCCGAACTTGCAATTCCCGCGCTTACGGCTCATCGTCCCCGCCTTAGGCTCATCGTCCCCGCGCTTGCGTCCTCCTTGCTTTATTCATATTGCGTACCCAATATCTTTCGGGCGAGAGGCGTAAGCGGGTGTCGCCTAGCGTAGCTGAGTTGACGTACAGACGCTGCTGATACGCTTTCGTTACGTTGTACGGTAGGTTGACGCCTGGTTGACAGCAAGGCGAAAGGCGTTAGGTTACGATCCCTTTCCGATCCCATATGTGTGTGAGACCCTAGAGTGTAAAACCGAGGGTTCTGTCTATGAATTTTTAAAGTAAATAGCCCGACAGCGCATCTGATTTGGATGTCAATAATAATAATACGACAGTTGCATTAAAAATAATAATAATATAGCTGACAATTTTATTTCGGAGCTGCTGTTGAGCTGTTGTAACATTTAATAACTTATTAATTGTATGACTATCGTGGCTTACAATCCATTCCCGATCAACAAGAAAGCCCAAGTAGTATTACTTTTACACACGGCGAACATACCTTTGTGTCCGTTTCACTGATTGGTTATTTTACGGGCAAGTTGTTGATGTACTGTGAAACAATCTATTGTTTCCTGGGATTCGAAGCCAAGACCTCTCGCGCTTAACGCAACAATTAACCAATACACTACAGAGGTAGTCATTATTCGTACAAGCTAATCTTTGAAATAAAACAATAACAGTTTATTTTTACGAGCGATTAAACCTGGCTTGGCTGACCAAGCGGAGCATTCGTCGTAGACAGTTTAGTTATATGTGATGCCATTAAGAAACGAAAATACATTTTTATAAACCTTTTCTATTAATTTACTTGTCAGAAGCAGGAATTATTTTAAGTAACGTAATCTACGAAATGTATACATTTATATTGTCTTACAATGCAAAATATATTGATTAACTTATTTCTAATTTACTTTAACTACGGCCGAACGTTTCCGTCTGTGGTCTACCACAACTGCTGTGCATCTGAAACGTGGGGAGTTGTTGATTGAAATTTTGTGAATTAAACAAAAAATAAGTAAATTTATAATTCGCGTTTTAAACCGTTAAAACATTTTCATCTAAATATCTACTACTCAACCGCCTCTGTAGGCAAATGGTTAAACGTATCACCTAGCATTGCGTTAAGCGCGAGGGGTCCTGGGTTCGAATCCCAGGGAAACATAAAATTGTTTCGGTCGGGCAGGGAACAAAAGTCTGATCAACTACTTGCCCGTTAAAAGAACGGATCAATGAAACGGACACAGAAATGTGTTTCCCCCATGCCCCACGACGGGAAAGCGGGCTTTCATATCTACTACTCTCGTAACTACAGACTATACCAGATATATAATTGTAGATATTGAATAAAAAGCTAATAATAGCCGACCGGAAGTAACAAACATAAGCGGATATTGCATCGGGAATCGACTTTAAGTTGACTCAACAAGGCTTTGTTAAGAATACATACATTGTGCAACACAGTATTAACTTTAAATGTACTTTTCAATACAGTTGTAAGCTTCCTGTTTATTTATACTGCATTCATAGTTGAAATGGTTTTATTTATTCCCATACCAAAGTTAAGCGAAATGTGTTTGGTATGTATCAACACTTTACCGGCTTAAAACGTCAAATATATTAGCTAAGCAGTAGTCATCAAAGTCAAATCTGCGACTCTAGCGTCATCACTTTCGTCGTTTACAGTACACGTGTACACGGTAGCTCAATTAGTTAGAGATCGGTACGATGTGGGTACCCGTTCAAGTTCCGCCCTTGTCATATATATTATTCAACGAACTGTGGCTGAGACTTCGTCCGCGGTTATTTTGGGAATGAAAATTTGTTTTTGCAAACCTTCTCACATTTTTTAATTATAGCTCTTACCCATGACGCATGATGCTTTGCAGCAGACGTGGTCAAGAGGAGACGGCTGCTGCAAAGCACCCGAAACTTTGGGCCGAAGTTAAAAATCATTTTCAAATAAGTTTCACTAATATATCGCATTGTAAACCGTCAAAGTGATTTATTTAAATGCTAACTACTCGCGTAAACTATAGACAGTATTATACTCTTCAGCTTTATATATTAGTATAGATGTAGATCGAAATAAGTTTGATCATATGTCATTTTATATGTGTGAAATTGTAATTTTGAAACCTAATGCTTGTTAAAATCGATTTTAATAACCTGTAACTTTGCTATAACTCACAAATTGACAGTTCAATAATGGTAATTTAATTTAACTGAATTAAAGCAGAAATATTAGTCGCAATAATTAAATATCGATTGTATTTTCAGACTCTGCATTTCCGAATAATGTACAGTCAAAGGCTAAATGGATATTTGTACGAACAAAGCTTTTATGCTTTAACGCCTACGTTCGTAGCTTTCGCGTAGCCGTGCTACGAACCGCTACGAGACACGTTTTATGTAGCAATGTTTGTGGTATTTTTAATTTAATTTAAGTTGTTTCTCTATTCGATACGCATTTATGTTCTTGTATGTGTTATATTGGTAATTTTTAGAAATGAGATATTTCCAAGTTAGTTCCAGTATAAGAAATTCAAGGTGTGATGACAAAATCAAGGGATCTCTTGAAAATGGGGGTTGTTCGTTTGGTTTTTTTTATTCAATAATATATAAATTGAATAACAGTTTTAAATAGATCTAATAATAAGGCCGAGAAACAACCTTAAATGATTTGAATATTTGAATTATGAACTTTACACCTAGATGCGTTGTGAATATCAATATGTCTGATGATTAAGACCAGATAAATTTTACAAAACTCCTTAATGATTTACAGATGCGATGAGTCTACTCGTCACGTAAAACAGTTTTTTTTTCCAATAAATAACCGATTTTAAATCATCATACTGAAAGGAGAAAAAATTATAAAAAAACTTCTAACAATGAAATAGTTTAATAAATATTTTCATAAAATATTGAAATCTTAATTTCTATTTTGATAAAAATGATCCTAGGAATCAAACTATTGCCCACCGTGTACCAATATTTGAAATCATAAAGCAAAATAAGTGATGTCGAATTGTAAAAATGATTTAACAAACAATAAACTAAAGTAGAAACAATCACTCTCAAGGAAAATATTATTATAAAGATTTTAATTATAATATCTGTCTCTACCTTTCAAAGAAATCTTGAGATAGAAATATTATAATTTCAGTTATTTTCACATCACAAAGATATTAATAGTGTTTAAGGTAAGTCTACGAAAATAATTACATTTCGCCTCAAAAGGAAATTCGTTGACTACGCTAGAGTTTCCCAATAACGTTATTACAAGCCCTCGCTTTACCTTAATAATTATGTACATGTACATTAAGACTGTTTTTGCATTATATAAACAATTTGTTGAGGATGTAATATTTAGTCAAATATTGTTTGAAACATTTATCAACTGTTGTTGGATATGTAATCTATTCAACATTCATTATTAAAATTTTAAAATGTATTCGCCATTATTTTTAAGTAAATGTTATATAAAACAAAACTTCTGTCTATTTACCTAACTTAAGATAAATGCAAGTACGTCTATGATTAAATGAATGGATTAGGAGTCACATTTTAAAAGACATATTAGAAGGCCTATTTTACAGTGATAACCGCCTCTGTAAATTAAAAAAACGATTTTAGATTGAAAGCATTTTTCGATATGGGAGAGTCAATGTAGCTCAATTGGTTAGAGCAACAGCACGGAAGGTTGTTGCTGCCGGCTCAAGTATCGTCCGTGTCGTATTTATTTTTTATTTAAAATTGATTTAACAATTGATAGAATGGCATCATGTGCAACCATGTGAGGAAAGCTTTCAAACGGAAGTCTGCTCAGCTACTTGCCTGCAATTGAAATCGACCAGTACAGACACAGAAATGGGGTCACCAAATGCCCCACAGGGGAAAACGGGACTCCATGCTAATATGAGGCTGATGGAGGCAGAGTGGCCTAATAACAAAAAACTTGATTTTCATTGCGGAGGAAAAAAAAACACGCGATCAACTTAGGCGAAAATGAATTTGTACTATCATTTGTGGAAAAATTGTCATGTAAATAATTTTCAGTCACTGTGTTCTTGTAGATTAACATTTTTAGACTATGAAAATATAAATAACTCAAGTCATTAAATTGCAGTTAGGCTACTCTGCCTCTGGCGGCGTCATATTTGAAACTACAAAATACAGACGTCACAGCAAGCCAACTAATGATAGTTCGTGGAAATAGTTTGGAAGTCAATTTCACTGCAGAACTGCTCCGTAGTTGCGTCAACCTGTTTACGTTGCACTCTGATGGCAGTTTAATTAAAACGACGCAATTAAAACGAGAATTATCGCGAATTGAGAGGCAAATTGGATTATTGGCGGTTTGTTGGGGTTTAACTCATTTTTTATGAGCAAGAAGGTCAGATAAGCAAATAGTTCATTTGAAAAGTGAAATATATAAATAACATCTCAACAAGATGTTATTTATATATTGCGCTGTTCTACCTACATTTTTTTGACAGATTACCAGTTTTAGAAAAATTGAAAATTTATTAAAAAATGTTAACCCGGTGGGAATTGAACCTACGGCCCCTTGATAGTTAGCCATACATTGCATTATAACGACGAGCCCGTCAAAGGGAAATCATTCTCGTTTTCCAATCGCAGGCCAAAACTGATATTTAATTTTTATTTTTATTATTTATTATACTTTGTTAGTATGGAATAGGCAAAATCCATACAATTAATGTTTGTTATTATATGATATAAAAGAGACATAATAGGGGCATAATCTATTCTAGACTTACATTCATACGTCATGTTACACAAGTTTATGACAGAAGTAGTTCAGCACTTTCCTTCCTTTATGACGGAAAGTTTTGATCTTATTAATAATAACGTAATGATGTATGGCACCGCTGTCCACGCTCCAAGGACTTACTGAAAATCAGTTCAGGTCAATAAGGGATCTGATAAGCTGAATAGGATTCCATTCTACCAAGTAGCGACACAAAACATTATTTTATACTGTTAAAATTGATTTGTGTTTGATTTCTGTATTTAGTAATGAGTCATCAAAGCAGTCAAACATAAAATGTTTTCTGTGGCATATGGTGGTAAATCAATTTATTTTCTATTTCAAATTTTTATATTATTTTCAATACTAACTAATTTTGAATGATACAGATTTTTGAATAATAAGAATTCTTTTTTTGTTCTAGAATGTGGTCTACATTGCCTGCGTGGTTAGTTGCGGTCTGCGTATGCGCTTGCGCAGCGCAGCGCATTGACCAGGAGCCCGTTTTATCGCCACGCCAGTCTCGAATCCGGGACCGTGACGCGAAGCCTGATGAACCTACTTGCGATCAGCTTAAAGCTATGTGGAGGTAAAGATATATTTACTTTACGTAATACATTATGCTATTAATAAAAAACGGGTTTAAACGCGAAATATGTTAACTTTAAATGTAAAATTATTTACAATTTTTTACTATGAGCCAACGTTTAGTATGCATTGTAGCTGGCGTGGACTCGGGGGAAGTGAAAGTGGAGGATGTCCAAATCTGCTAGCGCGTTTTGCGTTTAAAACCGTTAAAACTGTTTTATTTAAACGTATACTAAGCTAGTGAGCATAAGTACTAACCTAACCTATGTATGTTATGTAATACACAAAAAAGTATACAAATCCATACAAGGGACCTTATACTTTGTTTAATATCTAAAAGTTTATGATATATATATAGAGTACAGTACGGTACAGTATGTTTAGTACAAATTATACCCATATGAAACTGAGACAAGTTTCGCGTGAAACTGAAATTTGTTTAGACAGGTAATCCACCTTTATATCCAAAGTGAGAGTTGAAATGCCTCATTTCGCGTTAAATCAAATAACACAATCCGCCCAACATTCCCGGCATTCGAGGAACGTACTACGAAAATGTTCAACTACGAGGCTGCGACGCGAAAACCACATTTTCCACCCGCTATTATAGCTTGCGGGTTCGGTATATTGTACTAGCTGTGTCAGCGACTTCGTCCGCGTAGAATAGTTATTTTGGCATTCAAATTTGTTTTTGCAAACCTCTACATCTTTATAAATTTAAGCTGCTCACGACATCGGCCGCGTCCCGTCGTTCTTCCAAGTTAATCTTAAAGAATAGATATATAGCGGCGCGTACACTTTTTTAGATCATTTCAAGAGGAATAATTCTTTCATATATATTTTTTGGATGTCTTGAACTGTTTTCGCAGCGTACGCGTCTGAAACCCACAGAGATAAAAAAGTTGCCCCCGTTTTGTTCACATTTCCCGCTGTATATTCGTTTCATTAGTCACATTGCGCTTTTTTTATAGCCTTCAGCAAAAATAATTTTTCAATTCGAACCCCTAGTTCCTGAGATTAGCGCGTTCTAACGAACAAACAAATTCTTCAGCATTATATATAAGTATAGTTATGGATGACTCTGTTGGATTAAGTTTGGAATGTCATTTATAGGAGTAAAATTTTGAAAACTTTAATATTTTTTATATGTTATTGCACATGATGGCACTACTATAAATTAAAAATCGATAATAAATTGAAGAAAAAACTCGACTTGGGCACTTGAACTGGCATTCTCGGCACTCGATGCTGTTGCTCTAACCACTTGACTACTGACAACTACAACTTAACTTGATAACAATTTGTTAGAGCAACAGCAAGAAACGCTGACTATGCGTTTCTCACGCTGACTCGGGCAGGACTCAAACGCATACGCAGCGTTTGAGTCCTGCCCGAGTCTAAAATTTTTTCAACTTATTTTCGATTTTTATATAGTGCCTTCATGTGCAACAATAACATGTAAATAACAATAAAGTTTTCTAAGGTTAAAATTACGCGAAGACTATAAAATTAAACTTGGCGATAAAAGGAGTGACGGCGAGTTTCTTGCCAGTTCTTCTCGTTCGTTCTCCTTGATTTGAGAATCTGGTATGGTAGGCGGGAATGGTAATGAATGTCAATTTAGAGTCTCTAGTTTTTAAATGGTGTTACGTTTATAAGTGTGCCGAGTTATCTGCGTGAATTAATGATTTTTTACTTTGACTTTGAAACATTTTTTTAATTACATTAAAATCGATTGAGCTACCGAGTTGGTTAAAGAAACAGCACGAAACACCGAGGATGCCGGTTCAAGCCTTGCCAGAGTTGCAATGTGTTACTTTTTTTAAATCGATTTTTATCTATATATAAAAATCATCATGTGCAAGTAAAAAATATTAAAGTTTTAAAATTTTCTTTATAACCATCAATTCCCAGGACCTCATATATATTGATATAAACCAGTTAAAACAATCTTTCAACAAGAATAAGGATCGTCCTTCACTTTATTATATCGTACATAAATTAATTTTCTAACTTTTAAATTCAATTCACAATGTAATATAAAACTTTCCTCTCTCGTCTTCCCTAAACAAATCAACATTGAGGCAAAAACAATTTTCCATTTAAGCTACCCAAAATTTCAATGGATGTTAAATTTCGGTTTTATTGTTATACTTCAGTTAAAGTTTACGGTGTAAATGACAATTCTGTAATGGAAGTTATATTCATCAAGGTTTATTTGAAATCTCTAAGTTAGGTTGTCATTGAAGCCAAGCCGCACCCGAATCGAGTGGTGGATCTTTTGAAATCCTCTCGTATACCAGAGCTCAACTCTGGGAAATTTAGAAATTGAAAAAAAAAGGTATTTTATGTTTTAATATTAATAAGTCGGCCCAGTGAGCTTAGTTCTAACGTAGAGACAATACATAAGACTTTGGTTTTTCTTAAGTTTTGAAGCTTCTCTAACTTATCATGGTTCTTGAAAAACCATCGCACGTCGTTCAAATACGTCCCGACGTTTCCCCGTGACCACGGCTGCTGCGAAGCATCCGAAACGTAGCCGGGCCGTAGTTAAAATAATTTTTAAATAAGTTCAACTGATATATATCGCGTTTAAAACTGTTAAGGTGTATTATTCAAACATGGAATATCTTAGTCATATAGGACATTTTGGATGTTAAAAATACAAAACACTTGTCTAGTTATAAGATATACAAATAATTTTAAATACTATATATTAACTGATTACATTGTATAGACTTAATAATAAACGGACACGATAACCAATGTGTAAAGGCGATTTTGTTAAAACCATTGATCTGAAATAATCTGGGGACAGCGTCCACAGTGTGAACAACATTCAGTTAGAAAAGATTTTCACTAATTTTAAAATAAAACTTTTATACCAAAATATACATAAATATAATAGGAATTAAACAATCAAACACTACAAAAAAGCTTTAATGACAGTAGTTTAATTGATAGAACAATTTAAGATGAAAGAATGTATCAAAATGCTTATCAGTACCCCAGGCAAATTGGTGACCCCGACGTGATATTTCAAATGTTTTGCTGAGGTTAAAAGTAGCTCTATTGAGTCAGCTTCACTTGCAACTCTCAAAGCAATTGTATGAAACAAAGCATAGCCACAAGAACAAGGCTAACGACAGCCACTAAGTGAAATTCGTATTGTAATATGTACAAATGAAGTGATTAAATGTTAAAAAAAAAAAAAAAAAAAAAAAAACACCCCCCCAAAACACAAAAAAAAAAAAAAAAAACACCAAACAGGGGGGCAGGGAAAGGGGGAGGGAGGAAGAAAGGGGGGCCCCCCCCCCCGGAGGGGGGGGGGGGGCCCCCCCCCCCCCCACCCCGCCCGAGGGCGCCAGAAGAGCCCCCCCCCACCCCGAAAAAAACAACCCCCAAAACCAAAAATAAGGGGGGGGCGACGAGGGAAGAGAGAGGAAACCCCCAAACGGGGGGGGGGAAAGGGGGGGGGGGGGGGGGGGGGAGGGTTGAAACCCAGGGGGGGGATATTCGGCCCCGGGAGGGGGGGGGGGGGGGAGGGGGAAAAACACCGGGCAGCGACAAAACCACCGCAAGGGGAACAGGCGGGGAAGGGGGACGGAAGAACAAAAAAAAAAAAAAAAACGGGGGACGGTTGAAAGGGAAGGGAAAAAAAAAAGGAGGGGGGGGGAATCGGGTCAAAAGATATCTTTTCCCCCCCCCCCCAACATGGGGGAGGCGGGCCCCCCGGGGGGGGGGGGGGGGCGGTTGGTGGGGGGGGGGGGGGGGGGGGGGGGGCCCGGGGGGGCGCGGGGGGGGGGCCCGGGATGTTCTGCCCCCCCCCTGCGGGGGGGCCCGCCCAAAGAGGGAGGGGGGGCGCCCAGAAAAAAAGAAACAGGGAAAAAGAGAAACCCAAAGGGGGCCCCCAAAGGGGAAAACCAAACAAAAAAAAAAAAAAGAAAAAGGGGGACCACACCCCCCCCCCCCCCCCCCCCCCCTCCTCGGGGGGTGTTTTTTTTGCCCGCCCCCCCCCCCCCCCCCCCCCCGGGGCGGGGCCCCCCCCCCGGGAGTGTTTTTAACAAGAGGGCTTCATCAACATAAGTAACACTGAATATTTGCAACATAATCCTATCATATCATCCATAATCATAATAAATGGATTATTTTTTTATTGATAGAGGATAAAAGACGAAATCCATAGACGTTTCCCCGTGACCACGGCTGCTGCAAAGCATCCGAAACGTCGGGCCGAAGTTAAAAATCATTTTCAAATAAGTGTAACTAATATATCGCGTTTTAAACCGTTAAAGTGTTTTATTTGAATGTGTACTACTCGCGTAAACTGTAGATAACATACAATAACATTCATTCCATCTTAATATTGTCTGTTTCTAAATATATTTTTTTGTATTACTAACAAGGTTCGATAGACTGTGGCGATGTGGTCTCGCTAGGATTATAGCTATAAAGATGAAATCAAGCGTGAAATTGAATAAGCAAGAAGAGTATATTACAAGCCAAACTTATTTTTAGACCAATCAAATTCAATACGTTGACTTTTAAAATAATTATTTAGTATGGGGCGAACACACGCTTACCTATCGAAGAAGTCGATCAGACTTCTGTGCCTTGTCCGGCCGAAGCAATTTATTTTTCGTCCGGAACTCGATCGAGCAGAAGCGGTCAAATATTTATATTATATAATAATTTGATTAAAAAAACAAGAAAAAGTATCAAAAAAGGGAATTATATATTAAGTTACTTGTGTTACTTAGATTTTCTAGATTTAGATTTAGAGAACCTATATTTATTTATTGCAATATATACACAAAATTTCACTTTGCTTATAATAATAACAGAAAAAAACATTATATGAAACTTTTAACTTCGTCATCAAGGCCTTAGAGATGCACCAGAGCAACAGGATCTTAGAACAATTAAAACATTTTTTTTTCATTCCAGTAAGTCTTCCTCTATATAATACACATATTATTTTTGCAGGTTCTCCAAGAGACAAGCACGTGCTCCCGAGATCATGAATGAAGTGAATTCGTACCGCGACCCCCTTCTCTACAACGAGTGGCCTGTCTACACGGCTGTGCCCCGGGCCGCTCCAAGGTAGGATAATAAATAGTTAAATAAAAGACTTTAACGGTTTAAAACGCGATATATTAGTTAAACTTATTCGAAAATGATTTTTAACTTCGGCCCGACGTTTCGCGTTTTAAACCGATAAAGTGTTTTATTTAAATGCGTACTACTCGCGTAAACTATAGACAGTATTTAATAAATAGTTAGTTAGTTAATTAGTTAGACTAGTTTTAAGGTCAGAAGTTCTAGATCTAAGGCACTTTAGTCCTGGTATGGTTAGATTAATGTACTAAATATTATATAAAAAAATAAATAAAAAGGTGAAATACCCCAGCTATATAACATCTTAACAAGATGCGCGGTCAGCCTATTTTGACTTTAGTATCAGACTGCAACTGAACCGCTTTTAATCTTCAAGGCTTTTTCTTATGTAGACGATAGTTCGTGAACCGGACGGAATAACGATATTCCTATCACCCATTTAATATCCAGGTTGCCAGACGATGTCCAATACGTTTCTGACGGGTCATTGGTCTGAAAGTAGCAATGTATTATGTATTGATTACTAGCATCAACGAGTCGTAAGCTCTCTAATCGATTTACAAATTTGTAGTAATTTAAAATTATTCTTGTATACCTTAAGGGGGAAAGGTAAAAAAAAAGAAAATTAATAAGAATAACTAGACAAGTGTTTTGTATATATAATTATATAAACTATTTTCCATGTTAGAATAAAACATCTTAACCGTTTTAAACGCGATATAAATCAGTATCGGTTTCTTTCTGTGGATTTTGTATATCCAAAGCCAAAACAGCGAATATTGTATTGATGCTATACGGCTTGTCTCTCCTGCTCATTAAAAGGTCCCATGAGATTTATTTGGTTAACTCAGTAGAATATGAAGTGAACGTAATACGCTTAACCTCCCGTACATTGAACATAAAGCCTTCAGAACTATACAATAAATACGCACAGAGTAACAACTGGTTAATTTTACAAAGGAAAACGTAACATCAGGGGCTCCATTCATAAGTCTGAGGCGTTGTGGAATGAACAGTGAAATATGTAGAGACTGCTTTAAAATTGTAAAATAGAATTATTATACATCGTTACAAATAAATATTTACTTAATAACCAAAAAGATATGCTAAATACTTTATTATAAGAAAATGAATAGGAGATAAGTATAATTTAAGTTTTGTGCAAAAAAATGTGACTAACTAAGCGCTGATTGTCAGTTAATACCTTATATAAATTAAAACTCTAAAATTATTACAATGTAAAGTAACTGGTGAATTGAAAAAAATTGACGACACACACGGTACTTGAACCGACAGCGTTCCGTCCTGTATTAACCAATAGATCTACGTACACCTCTTGCGCAATTTTTTTTTGTCATACAGGAATTCGGACATGCATGGGTCTCACAGCCATTTAACATCTCGGCATCTTGCGTTGTTAACCTGAAATCCACAGACGAAACCTAAATGCGAACTTCAGGACTTTTTCATCATTGAGCCTGGACGGAATTTACATATTCGCAACGCCCGTTTAATACTTCCAGATGAAATGACAAACATGTGTGATCCGTTAGGAATCTAACCCCGTTGATTATTACCTTCCATTACTCCCATTAGACTAACGTGCCCGTTGGAAGCAAAGCAATGCTTTCAAATTTCAAACTTAACATTCACGTATTAAGGTTCAATGTCTAATGCTTTGCAGTTTTAGAAATCATTTCATAAGTTCTTGCACATGGTGGCATAATATAAACCTATATAGTCTATAGCCTACCAGATGATAATTAATACTGTTGGATTAGAAACATTTTGGAAATATCAACCTAATTTGAATCTCGGAAAATATATAGATGAATTCATTTGCATTAAAGTTCGTTTTTTGTTATTCCTCCTGTAATTGCTACCTCATAATTGGTTTTATTTTAAAATAATTATAAACTATAGCCAAAATATTAACTTAAACAGTCGATAGTTAGTTAGTATATATCACGGCAATATTTCAGAAGACAACGCGTTATTTGTATTATCCTCATGCATAACTCCCATTGAAACAATGCTCCACACCTTTCCCTGTGCTTTGAATACAAATTGTGCTGTATTCATCACATATAATGCACCTGACTGAGCTCCAACGTGGGCGTTCACTACTATTTTTAGATAATTAATTTCGCCGTTGAATATTATGACATTTCACTTACATTTCCTGAAACGTTGCTACAATACGTAATCAACGGCTCGTGTCATCTCACATTCCAAGCCAAAATAGGGCGACAACGCATCGTGTTAAAATGGCTGATATATGATGAATAAACTTTTAACGGTTTAAATCGCGAAATGTATTAGTTAAAGGGACATTAGATAATTACTACGTGGTGACGGGAAGACACGTCTGCTGCAAAGCATCCGAAACGTGGGACCGTAGTTAAAATAACATTTAAATAATTTTAAGTAATATATAGCGCGATTTAAACCGTTGAAGTGTTTAATTTAAATACTACAAGATATTTATTAATGAGTAAGTTAAAATAGAAGACAAGTTGATCCGATATCTCCGAGGCTTTTTACCGCGGCACTGGAAGAAGTTTTCAGGAACATTGAGTGGGATAACTTCGGATTAAACATAAACGGAAAAAATTTTCATCGTCTACGCTTTACAGACGACATTGTCCTTTTTTCTGAAGATGAAAAAGAACTGAAAAATGTTGCAACAGCTTGCAGATCAAGTCTTCTAAGACCAAAATAATAACATATATATCGGAAATAAAATGTTTTAATAAAGTCAAAAATGAAGCGGTAGAATACGTGACAGAGTATGTTTATTTAGGACAATTAATATCCCCTAATAACTTAATGAAAAAATAAATAGATAGACGTATTTCTAATACTTGGTAAAAAAACTGGTCCCTCTGCGAGAATTATGAAAAATCCTGATATGTCCATAAAAGTAAAGCTTAGAAGCCTTTAGGGGAGGCCTATGCCGCAATTTAAAAAAAAAATAAATTGTAGTTATTAAGGAAACTTGTATAGTTAATAACAATAAAGGCTTATTTTATTTTTTATAAGTTAAAATAAAAACTATTTACTACACTAATTATTTGTTTGCAGATTCCGATATCAATACCCAGCTATGCCTCGTGAAGCCTACGGACGCGTTATCACAAAGGCGCCGCCCAACGTTGTACGCACACCTGATTACGGAGAGGTAAGTACTTATATCGTACGAAACCCCAATACGAGATATGAGAGTTTAGGGCATAGGGCAAAATCATTGAAATTAGTATAATATAAATTATTTGAAATTGTAATTTGCTTATCAAATATTTTATTTAAAAGAGAAGAAGTGAGGAAGACTAAGAAGTGAGTTTGATGTAGTAGCTAGTTATAATAAGAAAGAATTATATTTCAATATTAACTACCATATATAATATACGACTAACGACCCGCCCCGGCTGCGCTCGGGTGGAATGCTAATACAGTACAGAGAAAATTAACGTTATATATAAAACCTTCATCTTGTACCACTCTATCTATAAAATAAAAGACATCAAAATCCGTTGTAGTTTGAAAGTTTTAAAGCCTACAGGGGACAGAAAGTGACTTTGTTTTTTACATATATGTAGTGATATAAGAAACGTTTAACGTTTATTATGCAAAATATATTTGTTTACGTATTTATTTAGCTGTTTATTAGCAAAACATTACTACCACTAGACCCAGGAGCTTGTCATATTTACATTCGTGTCTAGCTAAGATATAATATTGAAAAGGTTCCCTGAAATTAAATTGAATAAAAGTTTTATCGCCCAAGTTAGCACTGTTAGGGTTTCAATTGTGTAATGTCAACTTACAGGGTCAAGTGCAAAAGTTACGTAACAACTTTGTACACTTCTTAATAAGTTGGAAAAAAAAATTCAACTTTGATATGACAAAATACCTGTTTGGATAATGATTTAATTTTTCGTTCCGAGACATAATTGATTCACATTGTTACTTACTTCTGAGTTAAGTATTTCTTTTATCGCTGTTATTTTGTAATTTTTACATGGATCGTGAATTTCACCTGCGATCCGAAGTAGTGGAAATTCACTTAATCTATACATATAGCTGAAGAGCTTGTTTATTTATTAGTTCGAACGCGCTAATCTCATGAACTACTGGTTCGAATTGAAAGGTTTTTGTGTTGGTTAGAGAATTTATCGGGGAAGGCTCTAAAACATTGCGACGCGCCTAGAATAGTTTCCGCCTCTATTAAAGCGGAAACTATTCTAGGCGGACGAAGTCGCTGACACAGCTAGCTATATATTAAAAATCGATTTTATATAAAAAAAAATTACGACACAAGATTTGAACCGGCACACACAATTTTTGTACTGTTGAATTAAATAATTTATTTGAACATGTACTATATACTAACTTCGGAACCTTTAAACTATATTTTGAAGATAAATATATTGGTTTTAAATACAACATAATATAGTTATTTTTAAAACATTTACAGAATACCGCAACGAAAAATTCAACATTGTCTTTTATGAAAATGCATCTCGTTTAATGAGACTAAGTACGTAGGTACTTGATCTCATTAACTTTTTCGACTTACAGTATTGTTTGAATTTATTTTTAGATATTCAATCCTATTGAACAAACTACAAAGTTCGTCCCACGCAATTTCAATATTGTTCCGTGAATATTGAAATCTACATTTCCCGCAAAATTTATTCAATACTTAAAATATAGAATGAGAATATGTAACGGAACGCTGAAAAAAATGATTGGTACAGCAACAGCACGGAAGGCTGACGATGCCGGTTCAAGTCCTGTCCGAGTCGGAATTTATTTTAGATTTTTAAATTACTCAAACTAGTAAAGCGCATCTTACAAAGGAAGCAAAAGTTAAAGTGTAAAGTTCATCGCTAAGAAGAAATGTCGTTTAGTTAAGAACAGGTTCTGTAGATATTCGTAGTAGTACTAAAATTAAACATGGGCGGGACTTAAACCTACGATCGAAGCATATCGTGCTACTTTACTACCAATTATGTTGCATGATGTGGAAGTATAAATCTATGAAGCTTATTTGAGTGAATATGAGCAAGGGCGTCATTGAATTATTTTCAAACTAAAATGTGCTTTTTTTAACCTATATGAAGCTAAATACTGTCTATAATTTACGCGAGTAGTACACATTTAAATAAAACACTCTAACGGTCTAAAACGCGATATATTAGTTAAACTTATGTCTCCCCGTGACCACGGCTGCTGCAAAGCATCCGAAACGTAGGGCCGAAGTTAAAAATCATTTTCAAATAGTTTAACTAATATATCGCGTTTTAAACCGTTAAAGTGTTTTATTTAATTTATATGAAGCTTCCAAGGTTCAGATTAATTTTGAAAATTTTTACGACTCGAACAGGACTTGAACCGGCATCCACAGCGTTCTGTGCTGTTGCCACGGTTATAATCGATTTTTTATTTATATAATGGCATCATGTGCAAAATATTAAAGTTTTTAAAATAACTATTTTGTTATATATTATAACAAAAAGTGAAGACATGCACAGTTTTCTTAAGTTTTATTTACTATGTTAAATAATTTAACAACTCCATTGTTAGTATTTTTTATAATGGGGGGGGCCTCCCCTTAATGGGGGGTTTTAAACCCCCTTTTTCGGCCTGGGTTTTTGAAGGAAAACAGCCCGGAAACGAAGCATGATAAAATGTTCATTTGCGGACGGTAATTAGATGTTTCACCACCGATTTAATATTCAAAATTTCCAGACGAAGTAAGATGGGCTCGTTGGTTTAATGGAGTAATCTGGCTACTAATAAGGTCGTAGTGTCGATACCTAGCGGACTTAAACTTTTTCTGATCAGTTTATTATTCTAGACATTGTAATCTGGATATTAATGATACTATCCAAACCATCAACTTTAATCGCATTTCGGTTTCAGTCTACGGATTTCCGAATATCCAAAGCCAAAATAGGTCGACAGCATATCGTTTGTTATACACTGTTGTAATGAAAAAAATTAAAAAAATAAGACTAAAACAAAAAATTTTCGGAAAAATATAAATTGATTAGAAACATGTTTGTCCCTGTGGGAATCGAACCCAGGGCCCCTTGATAATCAGCCGCACATTGCTACGGTTAGATGAAGCCCGTCAACAGTTTAAAAATTCTTCCACATGATTAGCCTTTTTCACTTTACAACGGAACCCTAAAGCCTGCTCCTCCCTCTATACAAATTTGTTGAGCTAACAGCTTTGATGTTAACGAATTAATTTATTCTCCGTCCATTATCCGGCCAAATTGACCTCTAGCTCTTTTGAACTTACACGCCGTTTACAAAGCCAACGTTTACGCTTTTTTATCCCTTTTACAGAGGGCACTAGTTGTTAAGCGATTAAAACTCTAAAAGATATAGAAATAGAGAATATACTTATTTAACTTCAATATTTAAATTATTATTTTTAAAGTAACTATTTGATTAATGAATTAAGTTAAAAATCGGTTCTATTATATCCGTTGACCGCCTCTGTAGCTAAATGGTTAAACGCGTCGCCTTGCGTTGTCTGAATCACGAAGGGTCCTAGGTTCGAATCCTAGGAAAACAATAGATTATTTCGGTCGGGCAGGGCACAGAAGTCCGATCAACTACTCGCCTGTAAATAAGACCGATCAGTGAAACGAATAAAGAAATGTGTTCGCCCCATGCCCCTCGGGGGGAAACGGGATTTAATTTTCTTAATAATAAATACATTTAAAAAAAATTAAAAAGTTATAAAATTTAGATTGTGTCTTGGGTGTTCTTCTCAGTATTGTATTCGTTATTGCACTTACGTTGAAACTAGGGTTGCGAACCAAATATATACTGTACTGCATAAGCAACAGTAAAGATTATATAAAATTAAAATTAAGCAAGCAACAAATCCTTTTTTTTATGTTAACTTTTGAGTGTTGTTTAAACTTTTTTTAAGTTTCATTTTAAAAATAATTGTAAATATTAATATTCTACATTCGTTCGTCGAACAGGTGTTTCGTGTGCTTCCATGTTTCATGAGTTTACAATTCGAATTTCAAATTAAATAGTGTCCATGTAAACACAGGTAAATGTGAGTAATAGGCTAAATGTCAATGTTGTACAGAATTTTATGCCCATTAAAGTATGTTAAATTACTGCAATGAAACGGTTACTATACGGTATATCGACCGATAGTCAATATTTTATTCGTAAACCGAATATCTACAAGTATGGTAAAAAACAATACATTAATATATTTTGTGCGGCATAGAGAAATAATTGGTAAATGCCAAATTAATCACTCATTTTATATTGCCTCCTTTTATTTCTCCGTAATAATCTATAAGTAGTCATTGGTCCAGAATTCTAAACCTAGTAGTATTCGAAACATAAGCTAACTATTTAAAATCGAAAATAGCTTGAAAAATACGTCTGTACAAGTTTTCGGAGCAAAAATCAGCCGACTCGGTTGCCTAATATTCGACATTTTTATTGCACCCTCATTGAAAGCTCATGATTTCGGTATTAGGTCCATGCCCTAGTCATTTTTTTATACTTTATCTGTCTACAGACTTTTAGTTAATTAGACCCTATCGGATACCTACCGATGTGCAATAACACTGTTACCCCAGATTAAAAGTGTAGCTCAACACAATGCTAACATTTATAAAACGTATCTCGCAAAATACTTAATTTGATTTTAGTTTGTATTCATTGGGTTTCAATTCATCAACAAAATCTTGGAATATCCCGAACTTTGTAAGCTTAAGCTTTTAATCTGTTTGACGGAAATAGCAAAGTAAGTCGATTGAAATACACGAACTAGAATCTATTTCAATTCAACGGAAAACAAATCGATAATAGGATAACATCATCCGATCTCTGCTAATACATACAACTGAAGAGTTTGTTTGTTGTTTGTGAAAAGAAATGGGAAAATTATTGATCATTATGGGTTTCCGAAGCGTAAGCTGCAAAAACGGTTTAAGATAACAAAAAAATGTCTACGAAAGAATGATTCCTCTTTAAATGATCTAAATAATGTCCGTGACACTAAATCACCTAGCTGCAAGAACGACGGGACGTGGCCGACATCGTGGCACTTAAATTTATAAACATGGGGGAGAAGGTTTGAAAAAACAATTTGTCCAACATCACAATTTTACGCAAAGGAAGTCGCTGACACGCTGAAAATATATTTGTCTAAATAAAACCCCTGTAACGGTTAGTGTAACAACAGTAAATCTCAAAAAACGGCACATCGATATTTAAATAAAAGACTTTAACGGTTTAAAACGTGATATATTGTAGCAGCCGTGGTCACGGGGAGACCGTCTCCCCGTGACCACGACTGCTGCAAAGCATCCGAAACGTCGGGCCGAAGTAAAAAATCATTTCCAAATAATTTTAACTAATATATCGCGTTTTAAACCGTTAAAGTGTTTTATTTAAATGTGTACTACTCGCGTAAACTATAGACGGCACATCGATACATGAGAAAGTAACGTGAGTCAATCCAGTAAGGCTCCAACTATTTTCTCTAAATACATATAAGACGAAACAGATGGTTACTTAGCAGATTTGACATTGACATTTGAAACACGCTCCATCTTCAGCCCCTCGTGACCGCAACTACTACTAAGTATCCGAAACATCGGGCTGCAGTTAAAATAAATGAAACACACTAACTAATATGTTTCGCGATTTTGTACCGTTAAAAGTGACTTTTTACTACCAGCCATAAGCACAAACTATACATACATAAACTACACTACCCAAATCTGTTCGCAAAATATCAAATCTATCATCGCATATTGTTGCCCATACATTGATTTTGTGTTGAAAATGCAATTTAGCAACAACGCAGAGGAGCGTAAGTGATTCCGACAGAACTTCCAAACCAATGGGCGGAAATTGAACGAACCGCACTCAGATAGCTGAAGCGATAAAAGTAAAATGTATAAAACATTCCTAAACGTTGCAAAAAATATCGACCTAAGTACGGAGTAGAATACCATTATACAAATTAATGCTACGATACTCGACTACAGATGTCGTTGTCTATAGTTCGATGTGTTTCTTCGTTATATGCTTTGCTTGTTAGAAATACTAAGTTCAAGTACAAAGTAGTTATATTCTCTTAATGGGGCATACTTGACTGGTCGGTTATATTACAGACAAGAATAGGTGATCAGATTTCTTATAGGTACTTTTTTATATAAAATTATTGTAATTTTAAATTGTTATAAAAAATATAAAAATCGCGTAAGATAAAAGCTACAACAAGTGGTT
Organism: Leptosia nina; assembly: GCA_963661955.1. Taxonomy (NCBI): domain Eukaryota; kingdom Metazoa; phylum Arthropoda; class Insecta; order Lepidoptera; family Pieridae; genus Leptosia; species Leptosia nina. Next base: position 8,564,704 of record CAVLEF010000008.1, read on the forward strand.
TGATTTGGCAAGCACAAATTTTATACGAAACTCCCTTATATTTCTATAAAAAACTTAACGGTTTAAAAGGCTGTATTTCTAAGCTAATTATTTTTTAACTACCTCTCCCTCACTACCAACCTAACAACTAAATCTATTTCTTAACAAGTACACTTAAGAAATACATTATTAAGGGTTTTTTCGATATATACATATAAATCACAAATCCTTTTTACACATAAGCGACCAACATGTATCAAGATTTGAGTTTTGTTTTAGATGTTCGGTATGCTGAACGTACCCCATACCTCTGGTAAGATTCTCCGGTACCCTGGACCTTCCAGACCTCGCGGAGGATCTACTTTCATGGTACCCCCGCAGAGGGATAGGTAAGTTACAATCTTGAAATACCATTATTAATTTATTTTTAGTTTTGAAATAAGTATTATCAAAAAAGTTTAAACTTATCTGACTTTGTATTGTCTATATTTTATAACATTGTTCGTTGAGGAGTTGAACAGATGGACATTTATAAATTATAATTTGTTCTTTTAAAGATTCGAAGCTCTAAAGAAATTGATAAGGCAGGAGCACATCCGCGAATTACAGAGGAAATACGAAACGGAACAAAAGCAGGAGTTGAAGGAAATTGCTGCTGGCAGGGGGTGAGTGATACTATTTGACAAAAGTAACGTGAAGAAACTACATTTTTATGGTAGAGGAAGAGTGACAAAACAACATAGACGTGCTGTCAACCGATTTTTGGCTTTAGACATTCGAAGAGTTACCATAGACTAAAAAACGAATTAACTTTTTCTTAATCAATAATAATAATCTATTTAATCTCCAAATTAGATTATGAAAACGACTCAGTTAGGCGTAGAAAACCCAAAAATTGATTAACGTATATTTTTTGGAAACACTCAGTGGGAATCAAACCTGCGACTCTTTGGTTACAAGCTTAAAGTGAGCGTCTAAATTTATTAAGAATATATTAAAAACGCGAAATTTACACGTTTTAAATGAAAAATATTTAAAAAGCCTATAACAATAATACAAGTAAAAAACAAAATGATTACAGTACCTAAATTTTGTAGGCAAGATCTCACCTACGAGTCGAGGTCACCTACGAGTAGAATGCTTTGAAGAGAATTTCCGAGAGCCGTTTGAAAAGAATTCCTTATGTTAGTTAATTCTTTCTCTTTAGTAATCTCGGGTGCGAATTAAAATCAGCCGACGTCAAACCTTACCCACACAGCTGCTCATAATTACAGTTGGGCATAGAGTTTTTCACAATTTTTATAGCAATTTACATTCTTTCCATTTCAATAACTTAAAAATATTATGTTCAACATTTTTAACGGTTTAAAATGCGAATTATACTAAACAAGTTTTTTTTTGTAGTTTAGTAGTACACATTTAAATATAACGAATTAAAACCCGTGCGACCGCGACTGTTGCAAAGCGTTCGAATGTCGGGCTAACATATTTATGACATATTCGGGCATACATATAACATATTTTACGTCTTAAGCCGTAATAAAAGTATTTTATTCAAATATATTCGATTCTTCGCTTACGCACGACAAACGCTGCTGCAAAGCATTAAAAACGTCAAATCACAGTTTAAAAAAAACTAAACCGATATATGTCGCGTTTTAAACCGGTAGTATACGATTTATTTTGTAATACTAGCAGACGCTACATACTTCTTAAATTTTTCTTATTTGTTATTTTAGTATCTTTTACATTAACTTAATAAAAAATGCAATTAAACATTGGTCCAATGTTCAATGCACGTGTACTCTTCTGTCTGTGGAATGAAAGAGAAAATGGGTCGACAGCGCATCGTAATAAAATGTTAGTCTAAAGAAATTTAATTTCATCTGACCGTTCATTAAAAGCGAATTTCATACTAAATATTTGAAACAGCCAACAAACAAAACTTCCCATACACTCTCTTGTTAAACAAATTTAAAAGTGAAAATGTTTCTCATAAATTCACTTCAAGCATATTTACCGCAAAAGCTGTGTTATTAAATTTTAAAACTTGCCGCCTCGGCGCTTTATGGACTAACTTGAATCCGCTAAAGCCCGTACGGTTATAGATAAGCCCCACCTAATTCTATTTTATTCGCTGTGTAACTTGCTTCTATACATTCTGGGAACATCAAGAAAATATGGGACCGGTATTTTTATTCATGCCTCTTGGGAAAATAAGATAATCCTAATAGAAAAGATAAAGGTTAAGCGCGAGTTGCAGCCTTGCCCGAAAAAATCCGTATTATTGTTACTAGTTACACAGATTCTATGTTCGTTAGTGTTCCATGAGTCTGTAGTAAGTATTCATTAATATCTGCCAAAAATAGGCAACAAATTGTGTTTATGATACTATATTTATTACGAATATTATTTAGTCCTACTGATATTATAAACGTAAAAGTTTGTGTGTGTGGATGGATGTTTGTTACTCTTTCACGCAAAAACTACTCAATGGATTTCAATTAAACGTTCCAATAATATAGCTTATAATGAGGATAACACATAGGTTACAATTTATAAAGATATTGTGTGAGCTGTCAAAAATATGACATTAAGTGACGAGTAACAAGGAAAAACCTACCTTTCTGCGACCCCACCCCACCCCTTCTTACCTACCGGACGCAAGAGTCGATCAGAACCACCTCGTGACAGAAAGACAGACAACTAGCCTTTCTGTTTTCGAAATACCAAGATTGAGACAACTCCAATTTTAAATTGTCAAAGATGAGAAAATATATTTCCTAAATATCAATTGAAATGTTACAGAAATGAAGATTATCCGTACGGCGCATATGGTGAACAGGAACCACGCGGGCTTCAGGCAATTGAGTACGCCTCGGATGACCCAACTGCTAGGCACAATAAGTAGGTGTCATGGTCTTTAGTGTTGAAATTGACCAAATACCTTTACTAAAAAGGGCAAAGGAACTTAGATCCGTTATTTCAATGACTCAATCTTGACACAGGTTCACCTTTTACCAACTACATCCATACTAATATATTTCTTTGTTAGAACGAACCAATGTCAGGAACGACTGGTTCGAATTAAAAATATTTTTTTGTGATTCATCTTTGAGGCTTTCCGTTAGGTTGTCATAAACATAATATGTATATAATGATAATTTGTCTTCTTTAAATAACCTGAAAGAATGTTTTCGACATTATATGTCCATCTTTTAATATTTACGAGACACTTTTTAGAGTAATCAAATTTGGTCAAAATCCTTGGTATGGCAAAATAACTGTTAATAAATAAAATATATTAGGTCGCCTTTATCAGGATTTCTCAAAAAGCGTACATCGAACTCAAGGAACTTTATTCTCCTAGGAAACCGCCAGCCGGCAGCCGTCAGGTGTCCCAGTTCTCTCGTTACTCCGACGTGATGCTGCCCCCGGTGCGACGTACCGTCTACCCGTACATGGAGTACGCTGTCCCCGACTTCATCCCCTACTACTGAGCTCTCCCCTCGCCCAGAGGATCCAGACATTCCCGGGGGAACCCTCGTACAACTTCACAGGCTTTAAACCATTTATATCAGTATTATTATGGTCATATCTCGTACCATATCGCTTTCGCTTCTCGACGCGAGCTTCGCATTATTTTTTTATAAACTGAATTTTTACGTAGATTCGTATTTTATCTTTAATATTTTTATAGAGTAAGATTAGACGTTTTAGGACTTCCAAATGACAATAATTCATTTTCGATTGATTATTATTATACAAATATCAATTACCTTCCCGTCAATTTCTTGGCGTTTGACAATAAATGCATAAAGTGTTTAGTGTTATACAATCGATGTTTATTAGTATATAAATAAGATAACAATGTTTGTTAGATATAATCGAAATTACACGACCTTGAATAAGCTCGCTTGGAAAAAAACTTCAGCGGAATTCCTTTTTCCACGAAGTTCAGTCTGAGCCCGACGGTTTCGTGGAATAAAAGTTCCATTCCTCGTCACATCTTTATCTGTGTGTTATTTACAACATTTACGGCGGTCTGTACCTGACGATATCGATCAAGTCAACCACGACAGTATTTCTTGAAAACACGACTGGAAACGACAAAAGCGTATTGCATTTATTTGAATTAATCAATTATGAGAATAATCCTGTAGCTTGTTTGAATATCTATACTATATTATAAATAATTATTGTTGTGATTAGATGCTAAGTGTACTTTACTAAATATTGTATTTTTCAAAAGCCTTCGAGACGGCTACGGTGGATGCGCGGCCGAGCACACAATGCTTTAACTACGTTTAACTGTTTCACGTTTAATAAAATTATTTGTATTCAGCAGAATACACGTTAGGTTTAGATTTAGGCAGCCTTATGCAAGTCCATAAACAATAGATTAAAGAAACAAATGGGGTCGCCGTAGCGCGGATCGATATTTTTTATTTTCAACAAACACAGGCTTGACACCATGTTAACTATTGTACTAATGACTTATGTATTTATCGTGTCAAATCTTTCGACTTATATGTATAACGGCGAGAACCGTCGGCATAAACTTACAGACTATAAAATTTGGCTTTAAAATATTGTATTACTTACATATTTCAGCTTTAAGCTAGTCAATATTCGTTATCCTTTTATTATTAACGGACGGACGTCCTTCCTACATTACTAATGTATACAATATCGTTTATTTATATATAATGTTTTAACAATATTCTGTAGACGTTTACAAAGTTATTTTATTATCTATGGATGGATTTAATGTTAGTAATTTTAGCATGTCATACGTACTTATCCGGAATCAATAATTATTAGGTGTTAAATCGGTGTACTTAGAGTGTGCGAACATATCGACAGTATAACATATTAATAGTCATATCGAAATTTTAAAACGATTTTGAATATTTTTTGTAAGCTATCGCTCGATGGTTCCCATTGTATAGGCGCGGTAGCTTAAAAATACACGACAATAATAAATGCTAATACGTGGCATTATTGTAAATTATGACAATAATATAAAATTCTTTGACAATAAAATGTTTAGCGAAAAAGTGTAATTGTACTTAAGGTATTATCCATAGAGTTTAAATGTTTTAATATTTTAATTGGTGTTTGGTTTTTCGAAATAAAGATAGTTACATACTCCTGAGCATAATGTTTTTTTTATTTAAACCCACCATTTGATCCTGTCGTTTTCTTGCGCCAATGAAGGCGCCATCCAACTTAAGCAACGATACTGTCGCAGCCATCTTGAATGCAACTTAGGCGCGCAAAAATCGGGAATGTCATATAAGTCAGAATAAGTAGGATCAAAATAAGCTGTAAGGTTGAAAATGATAAATTAAATAAGTAAAAACCATATTTGTTATGCCTAAAACCCTTCAAAACCATAAAACTATACTCAAAGAAAAGCCACTAAACAAAATATTGCGTATATATTTCCAGCTAAAAATATACCAGACTCGAGAACAATATATAGTTATCGGAACAAAGTTGCCTCAATCCGGTCAGTTTTCCAGAAATTCGGGAATAAGTTTAAAAGTTTTGCCAAACTTCAAGCAACTTATAATTAAATAGGGATCTGCGTGTAGATTTTGTTAAGGAAAATCGAGACTTTCAACATCTTTGACCTTATCATGAAATTCCTTCTATAGCTATATAACAAAGGCTTACGTTTATGACGGAGCAAAGACAAACCTGTGGCTTACCTGATGGAAGGTAGAAAACATCTATTCAAGACACGCTGTCGAGCTATTTTGGCTTTCACACGAAATGACTTCACAGCTTTTCCATGTTTTTGTAGTTTACGAATATCGATATTCCTGCCACGAATACCACTTAACGTCCAGATTCTGAGGATACTCGGTAACAAGGCATGAAAAATCAGACATTCATTTATAAGCATGTTGGGCCCGACAGTAATGGATCCAACCCGTTGTTTATAAGCAAAGTAAGCTATCACTGAACATAAGAGCTGCTTATTCATGATTTACTAAAAAAACAGCCTTGCATGCATGTTTGAATGCTTTTGACGGTATATGGTAGTCGGGCCAGGTTTTCTTTTGACCAGATTAGGTTACTAATAAAAACGCCACGTGTTACTACTATAGACGACTCCAACGACATTAAGACGCCTAGATTAGACAGGGCTTGTTCCCGAGGTAAAAATTAAACATTATTTACTCCATATAACATTCGTTTGTGAATAGTGGTTAAGTTGTTTAATTTATGTAAAAGTAAGCTTACCCCCAGCCCCCCCCCAGCTTCAAAGTGATCTACAAATCTATACTAATATATAAAGCTGAAGAGTTCGTTTGATTATTCGAGCCCGCTTATTTTACAGATTCGAATTGAACAATTATTTTTTCGTCGGTTAGAGCATTTATCGAGGAAGACCAGAAATAAAAAACACTGTACATATACAATTTCTTATATATCTTTACATTTCAAATAATACAGGCGGTTATATAAATAAATAGGTTTTCACACGATTAAAATAGTCGAATGTGATGTACAAAATTTTAAGATAAACGTTTCTAGGAGGTATATAATACTAAACTGTACATGAAGGTATACAAATAAAACATTATCACTACGTATTCATGGAGGCGCCTCCGTATATCCCTTCAGGGTACATTTCTCAAGCATTTTAGGCGCGAACTTAGTAAAGAAGTTCTGAATATACACTTCGGGCGGGAATTTCCTATAAACGATAATCAAAAGTGATCATTATTTATTGGTGTAAGGACCAAACATACAAACAGACGTTCCTAATTTATATAATATATTTAAACGTTCTTGTAGAGTTCTCATCTATACCACAACGAAGGGCAACGAGAGAAGATTTCAAATTCATAAACATTGTACGTGGAAATTGATTTATTTAGTCAACCTTGAATAAAGGAATAAAAGGGACAACAGCGTAATGTCTTTACGGCCCCAAAAAGGGACCTTATTATTGCACTATTAGAGTAACGAGTCAGCCTTTTCAATATTCAATTCAATATAATGGGGAAACGAAATTCTCTATATTAAAAAAGGAGTCACTAATCGTATACTGGCGATCGTAGAATAAAAAAATATGTTATTGCTAATTCAAGGGCGCACCAGGAGAAAGAGGCGGAGAGAGCAATTAGTGCCCCCCCCCCCCCTCCCAGTAAAAACTATTTGACCAGATAACGCCCATGCTGGTTATTTTTCCTTTTAGTGTCGCCTAACATAAGGTTTTACTTAGGACTATAATAGTACATTATGATATAAGTGCGGTAAGTTGAAAATTACAGCCAATTATCGGCGATATCGCGATCGGCGAGGGCTATAAGAAAGCAGAGGCTGTAATTTTCAAAGCGCACGTATGTCATACGACGTTTTATAACATATTTACGAGAAAATGACGACATTTTCAAATAAAAACAATACAGCGAAAAGAAAAAGCACGCGGAATTATTTTTACTCGTCCACAAATAAGCGATGCGCGCGCGATCAACGGTTTTTTTTGGCAAAGGTAAAAAAAACAGCCATTATTACTAATAAAGTAAATTAATATTTTTATGTTTTTGTTATAGATAAATGGTTGTAATTTATTGTCAAAATTAATTAAATTAAATAATTAAATGTTTATTTGTTATATTTTATTTCCCAATGTTAATTTTATTCATAAAATATTGACCACTTTCTTGACATAAAACCTTTTTGCTACGAATAAGAACACGTGCCTTTTACATTACATTATCGCACAAGTACGTAATGAGATACATTACGATATTGAAATTGGTGTAATTAAACCCACTTTACGAGCAAATATGTTATAAAATATTAAAAAAGTAACTACAAAACCTAGCATAATAAAAATTCGGAAACTTAATTATTCGTTGGTATACAAGAAATGCAGTTAGTAGACGTAATAAATAAAACTAAAATTGTGCTTCAAGTATTAATAAGAAATTAATGTTAAATTTGCCTCTCACGGAAATCATCAGCTACAAGTAGGCTAATTAATTAAATAACCTTATTTGAACTCCACTATAAGAAATGGGCTTCCGAGAAGAAAAAATAAGCAAAACAATGTTATAATAACCAAATTTCATTTTATAAGGAAAACTATTTATTACGGTATACGCCTATGATGATAAAGATTTTGATATTAGAACTATAGACTAATATTTTTATGAGACAGACAGGATACAAACACTGATACGATTACTGTCTGTTTGCTCTACCAACTGAATTAGCTTCTTTTTTAATTTTAAGAATTGAAACTTTAATTCCACCTTTAATAAATGAGTGTAAAGGCTGTACTTACCCCTTCATTGCGCGAGAGGTGAAATTCGATCAAGTGGACCGAGACAGTAGCCTAGCCAGTAGAACAGCACGGACCGCCGCGGAATCGAATCATTGAATTTTGCCCATAAATACATTTATCAATAATAAGGAATGTTGATATCGGGACATCTAATCATTGGCACTGCACGACGAAACGGTTAAACAATCTAAAATGTCTATAAAACAAAAAAAAACTTTAAATAAGACACTTAACGGTTTAAAACGCGATTTTAACCACGGCCCGGCATCGCCGTGCTCACAGCTGCTGCAAAGCATCCGACACCGATAGGGCTGTTAGTAAAATAAATTGTAAATAAGTTAATTAATACATTGCACAATTTAAACCGCCAAGTGTTTTATTTAAATGTGCACTACTCGCGTAAACGTAGACAATACTTATAACAAGGCTGACGATAAAGGATCTATAAAATTGCTATCCAGATACTAAAAATGCACTGAATTACCTCGCCCGTGCAAAATGTATATAATTATTTAATAGTATAAAAAAATTTTGCTAAGCGAAGACTATTTGAAATCTTGTAAAGGGTATACAATTCATACTATCTAAGTAGGTACATACTAAGCCTAAAATGGCACATACGAGAGCATCCGACTGTCATCGCCATTACTTACACCTGTTCGAAACTGTCAAAACAATACGTCACAAGTCAAGGGGAGACAGGGCTTAGACGAAATGTGTTACATTTCGTGACGTCACAATTTAGGGAGGGGACACACAACCGTAATTTACGTACGTCCTGAATCATCGATATTCGACAATTTCGAACAAAAGTGTCACAACTACCCTCCGCCGCAAAAAAATCGTGATATGAATCAATGTTCTTAAAAATAAGTTTGTGCTTTCCTATCTTATGTACATTATCGAAATCACTTTGAATAAATATCTCGGGATAATTGTTATAAAACTTTACTATACTGAGCATTAGGGATACTATATTGGCTGGCATCTACAAGCTGCATTAAAAAGATCTATTCTAGGTCTAGGAATGAGAAAAGAATCTTCAAAGTATTCTACTCAATAGAAACTATGTCAAAGAAATACAAAGTATGTAAAGGAATTCAAAAACCAACTCAAAAATTCTTTGTTTTACCATAAAATTCCGAAAGCTATAGTTATAGAAAATATATAGTTGTTCAATATACAAATAAAGCACTTTCTATATCCATTTTTTTTTACAATATCGACACTTAATGCTACGATTATAAAATACATTTGCAAACTAACGCTAATAGAACTATTGAAAGTGTCTATGTACATTCTATGTTTTGTATTTATTCAAAGTGACCAAAGAGCTGCCTGTATCAAAATTGTCGTTAAATGCTGCGAAAAGTACAATATTTATTGTATATACTGTTAATGTCGGTATTATATAGCGAACAAAGGCTGTCTTGTAATTTATGAAACAAATTTTCATATTTAGAAATAAACTCAAGAACATAATCTATACTACATTTCATGGTTAAACAAACTAAAAAAAACTAGGCAGTATATTTTAGTCCGGGACTAGTCCATTTGTATTCTGACTACGGAATCGTATGGCGGAATCGACAAAACATTACCACAATATCCAATTATAATTGACAAAAAATAACCCCACTTGTGCGGTCGGTTAAAGTAAGCAGTCTTCCTAAAATACTGGACTAACGCGACACTATAATAACAAATACTGGACCATACATTTAATAGGAATTTTTATTACGCCACCGAATTTATGAACTGGTATATCGTTTCTGCACGAAATTTGAAACTGTGAAATACTTTTTTGGTACATGATTCAGCAGGGGATGGTGAGCGATCCTCGACTAAGCAAAGACTATACTCAACTTTTGATGACGTCATCCATTCGTGACGAGGTAACGTCGAAAACTACTTCTCAATCACGACCACTGAACAGCGCCAAAAACTATCACATGCCTCCACATTATTTTAACGGAAGAAACTCTATACCAGAAATCTTATCTAATCCATCGAAAATACGCGAAAGCAGACAATTCTTAGTCCTATATTAAATACAGACCGACGAGTATTATTACGATTTACTTTTAAATATTCTAGATCAGCCTGTAAACACGAGTGATTATTATAGAAAAATACTAAAACAAGTCTATTTGAAGTCAAATCTAATGGTACAATTCTATTCTGCTATTGGCGGAAAATCAGTGCAACGCCCAATTGCTCGCCTCTGATTGGTCGAGAATTACGCGTAACTTTTTCGACCAATCAGAATCAAGCATTCTTTGTCACGTGACATATTTAGTGCAATACCATAGACTAATACAGGTTACATAAAGGCACTTAACCTCGTCATAGTAATGTAAGAAAAACGATAGTTTAATGTATAAAAAAATACTCGGTATTGCTTTTTGACCTGCACGTAAGCTTAGTCGTTTAATGACTTTTTATTTAGTTTTTGGTTAGCTTCAATTTAATCATTGTTTTCAATTTAACTATTATCCCAACATAGCAATCTAGACACTTATCCTTAGGGAATACATTTGAATATAAGTAGTTATACGTCTATACAATTAGGAATTTAAAAATCCAATTACATCGAAACAGATCTTGAAGTGATTTTTTCAAAGATGGTTTTACACCACTATCAGAATTATTATCTCATACACTCTCTCTATAGCCTTTAATACACGGAACAAATTAAACCCTTAAAACGGGTCAAGACACGAACTATATTAGATTATATTAATAATAGATATAATTCGCATTTTAAACTTGTTCAAATATCTGTATAATAAGATCTCTTATTCTGGCCATCTTTTAACATTTCCACTTATACAACAACTATGTTTATTCCACTTAACACCTTCCATTAATAGATTTCATCATACATTGTGATGAGCCAATGTTGGTGATTCCCAAAATTGTGATAAACGTAAAATGCCTAATGTCCTACACGATACCAATACTTTGGTCAATACAATCGCTACAGACCGCACAACGCACTGAGTATTTATAATACACTATCAGACTCCTTCATTGTAATGACCTGAAAGAAAGAAAGACTGATAAATCAATTTGTCTCTAGTTGAATCATCACAAAATACAGGAAAAATTAATATCGTTTAATTATAATTAACATAAAACATTTTTGTCTATTTTTATTTTATTCAAGGACTAATCATGAGAAAAAGGGGTTATGATATTATTTTCAAGGCAGAGGGGTAAATAACTTGGCTTTGGACAAAAGAAATTAAGTATACTGACTGACATCGCCAAACGCGATTAATCTTCACGGCTTATTTATCTGCTGATGGTGGTTCGTCCGTCGGACGGTAACCAGATTTCCAGATGAAATCCAACATGTTTGAGAAAAACAAAACCCGCGCCCGGTGATTATTAGCAATACATTGCTACCCATCCCGCGAAGTTTATTTATTCTCACTCTTAATGTATTAAAAAAAAAATTGCTATTAAAGTACGTGAAGACTGTAAAATTAAATGGGCGATAAAAGGAGTGGCGAGTTTCTTGCCAGGTCTTCTCGTTCGTTCTACGCCCTTGATTTGAGTACTGGTAGTAAATATAAATTTAGAGTATTTCGTTTTTAACTGACGTTCATAAGCGTACCTAGTCACCTACGTGAATAAATGATTTTTGACTGTGACTTTAGAGCTATCGTCAATCTTTACTTCTGAACATTTACCTGGTTCAGCTGGTACGCTCGTGCAACCGAGGCGTATATGCAGCCAATGCGCAGTAACAAGCTAGCACCGCACTCGGCGGTAATGGTGCAGCTGGCGGGGCCGGCGATGGCACTGGTGAGGGTTGTTGTGCGCACCTCGCGTGCGCCTGTAATGCGCATGCGCAGTATAAATCCGCTGACGTACAGGGCGTGGCGTGCTCCGCCCCTGGCTCTTGGATGTCGGGATTCCTCGCGCCTCCACAGGCTGCACTTAGAGCGCAGAAACTCAACGCCCGCCAACCACCATACCTACATTTTAAAGTATTTTAGATTACAACAACATATTGATGACATTTAAAAATACGAATATACTATATAATATACGAAATAATAATTTTTACCAAAATATAACAGACAAACAATAAATAAAAAGAAAAAAGCTTTGCACGATGTAATAAGTATGTATGTATTTTGAATAATTTCTATTTTAGTAACATATCTATATAATATATAATTTTGAAGTCACTACACGACAAGACAAGACACTACATTAATAGGACCATCTTGAAAATACTACTAAATATACTGCTACTTTCCAACAAAATAAATAAAACACTTTGAGCGGTTTGAAACGCGAGATATCTTAGTTAACTTATTAACTTGACATATATACGAATCGAAGCATGTATATTTTGAAATATGTGAAAAAGAGTAAACATCAATGTATGCCTGAAAAAACAAGAACTGAAAACTAAACTAACTAATGAATTAAAGGGATCTATATACTCACTTATCAACAACAACGACAGGCCCATTCTTATACTCCATCTGGCAGCCCGCAACGAACTCGATCAAGGCAAATGAGTCCCGGTATGGCGCTATTAGCCTGTCCAAAGCCTCCTCCCGTTCAGCGCCCGACCCTTGCCTCACCCCACGCACGTACACGTTATCGTCCGGGGAATTAACACTGTACTCTGCGGTGTCACCCGTCAACCACCCACAGCACTTAATAAACTTAACACTGAGCTGATAATCGTCTTGCAACGAATGCACACTAACATTTGTTACTTCAATCACTCTGTCTGACGGTAGATCACTAGTGTTTTCTGTTCTTTCAAAGTAGTATAACGGCCTGTGGAGCTCCATCTCTTCTTCAACTGTCAGGGAAGGTTGTATTGGAGGCGGAGGCGGCGCTTCTTCGGGTGGAGACCCAGCTCTGGCCCCCCATTCGGGAAATTTGAACTTCGTGGGCGAGCTTAACTTGAAGTTCTTTAGGGACATCTTTGAAGGGCTTCGCGGAGATTTGGGGCCGTTTTTCTTCTCTGATAATGACGAGAAGAGATCTCCGTTGGCTATCGACTTTCGGGCTGATAGATCTCTGCTGCCGTTGAGCGAGTCTAAGCGGAGTTCGGTTCTGTCGAAGCGGACTTCTGGATTTTGGATTGGTGAATTTTCTGGTATTAAACGTTCGTCATCTGCGCATTCGGAACCTTCCTGCCGTCGGTAGCCGTTGACTTCTGGTTCTTGGGGCGTTTCTACTGGCTTCTTATCTGAGCGGCGATGCGCCACATAGGTCTCTTTTGACACAAAACTAGCCCTAAAGTTTGCTATGAATAGCTCCCGACCATCTTCAGTAGGCCAAAATACATCGTAATCCTGTAAAAAAATAAAAGTAAAGTAAAATCATAATAGTATTATAACTAATAAACTACTACTAAACAAAGCAGGTGATTAATTTTGATGGGAGGTGAAATATTCCAGCTATATAACATCTACACAAGATGCGCTGTCGGCCGACCTATTTTGGCTTTGGATATTCGGAAATCCACAGACTGAAACCGTAACGCGATTAAACCTCACGGCTTTTAAATCTGTGGACGGTGGTTCGTGGCCCGGGCGGAAATTCGATATTCCTACCACCCATTTAATGTCCAGATTTCCAGACAAGGTCCAACATGTTTATAAATTAAAAAAATAGTAGCATGTTGGACTCAGGGGGGATCAAACCCATACATTGCTACCTTTCGATCAACGAACCCGTCAAATTTTTTTAAAGATTTTAGCACTGCTACATAGTTACCGGCTCTGAGTCTGACAGGAACAGCACCAGTTGTCCGGTGTGGTCCCACAACAATCGCCAGAGTTCCCCGCCTTCGCCCGGATGCTGTGCAACAGCATATTCGCGCATGCGCCGTCTTCCGCACACCCAGGACGCGTTTACGTAATCACTGCCTACATTTTTGAAGGAAGAAAATTAGCTTCTTTAAAGAAACAAACATAGTCATTCTAAAACTAGATTCAATCCATAGCTTAAACATAAATAAGATGTATAACTATAATAACGTAAAAAAAATATTAAAACTTTAACATTTTTCACATTCGTTAACATCACATTTGTTATTTCACATTATGGCACTATGAATTAAACCTATTACAAATTAAAAAAAATTACGCCTCGGGCAGGCTTGAACTGGCATCATCAGTTTTTTTGTGGCCTAGCAATTGAGCTACCGAATTTTACACCTCATCATCGAATTTTTCAAGTTCTCGATACATGCACTTCTCGCGCAATGTAATTTCAACCTTTACACTTAAATTTAAAATTGCTATTACAAATACGTAGTTTGAGAACAAAGCGTTCTAATTATATTGCCTAAGCTCATATTTATAGAATATTTATTTTTTAATAATTATCCTATTTACTTATCTTTGTTATTTTGATTTTGAATACTAAAGGTGTTTACTTAAATCTGTATATTTTGCAAATGAAAGAACAAACCTTCCACCCCAGGTTTAGGAACAAGCATCACTCTAGCAGAATCTGACGGTAAGAAACCGCCCGGTCGATTCTTCTCCGAATTGTGTGCTGCTCGTGCGCATATACTTGGTTCAACGCACGATCGAGTTATAAGCTGAAATATACAAATAATATATAATATAAATGTAATAACTATAAAAACGAAATCCTAATATATTTTAGTTGACTTTTAGTTGACCTAATACCTCACTGGAGTTAGCTTAATCAGCCCAGCCATGATTAGCCAAACAAACGAACAAATACTAGTTATTATACAAATATTAAATAATATAATCCACCTGATATTGTTTTTCCAGCAAATTGACAGGAGGCGGCCCTTGATATGTCGGCTGTCGATTAGATAGCGAACGCATACGTTCTAATAAAGCGTAGTTTTCTGCTCGATTTGCTCTGTAGGAACAAAAAATACCTTGTTATAATCACTCAATACATATATAATTTTCTTGGTACCCATATCCGTCTCGAAGGACCAATTCCTGATAACACAGGCGATGTAAATTTGAAATATAAAATGATTACTAACCGTCTTATTTCCTCTTTCTCCTCCTCACTCATGCTATTATAAGCCGCCATTTTCTTACTGTAGGTGTCAGTTGATCTAGGTGCCAAATCATATACGCCTTCGCTCTCATCTCCGTTAACCAACACCTCCTTTTCTTGGCCATCGGATGACTTGCTCGGCTCGCTCATTTCATCTGTTTTCAATGACATTTCGCTTCCATTTTCCAAGATTTCCGTCTTGTTATCGCTGTTAGATTTAATACTCGTGACGTCATTTCCTACAGTTGTCAAATCGTTGATGCTTTTTGTTTTTGACGAGTTTACATCCATTACGGCTAGATCTTCCTCTGATATGGGTTCTAATAGTTTGATCAGGTATTCCCGAGCTTTGGAGAACTCTACTTCAGTATTGCCAGATCTAACGTACTCAAGTAAGGCATCGTGGACGAATACGTATTGTTCTTCTGTTTGTACGAGGTGGTTTCTTTGTGTGCGTGCACGGCAGAGGAACCCGAGTGGGGATAGGGTTCCCGTTAATTTTAACTGGTTTAATTGTGCGTCTATAACTATATATGTGCCTGTTCTACCTACACCGGCGCTGTAAAATTTCATTACACATTAACACTATAACGTATAGCATTTCATAAAATCTCTTTAAATAAGAATTTTAGCTAATGGACTATACCTGCAATGTACCAGTACGGTGTGCGGATCAGCAGCGGCCTTTACGAAGGGTAGCACAGCCAGAGGATGCCTGGGCGTGCCATGATCTGGCCAAACAGTGTAGTGGTATTGGACTATATGCCTATATCTATCCGGGCTATCTTCTGTACCTGGTTCCGTGATCTGCTTTCGAACATGAGAATTGATATAACAGTTTTTTTTTCTATGATAGGGAAGGACAGAGAAGCATGGTGTTCACTCGATGGTTGGTTAAATACCCCAGCCACATAACATCTACACAAAATCCGCTGTCGACCTATATTGGCTTTGGATATTCAGAAATCCAAAAAAAAGTAAGTAATAAGGTTTAAAGGATCACAAAGTGGGGATATATTGAAGAGTATGCAGAAATAAAACTGTTTTAACAAATGTTACACCCGTATACCAAAGTATACAAAATTTAATGAAATAGTTAGGTGTGAAGGTGGTATATAGTCACTTACGACAGGAGTGGCTTTTAGGTGTCGTATTGTGTACGCAGCACGAACATCTTCATACAACAAGGTGACGTGAACTCCGCCAAATTCAGCGGAACTCCCACGCCCACCAGACGGCCAGTACATGTCGCATTTCCGCTGTAAAAAACGGCGAAAATTATATTTAAATTATGTCATAGTTTAAGGAATTCTGATGTAATAGATATTCCGCCCAGCAATTGATAAAAAATAAACTTTATCACAATTTTATTAGATTATGTGTACTTATGTGTGTGTACGTGTCATTCGTGTGTGTGTGGTGGGGTGTGGGATGGGATGCATATTCATCATATTTATTACGATTATTTGTAAACTTCATGGTGGTACATAAATTAATACAAAATATATACACTTACCCGTCCTCTTTCAACCAGATTTGTGATCATGACTAGTGTCCTGACTTTGTGTTGCCAGATCATTCTCCAAAACGCGTCCAGTGTGGCAGGTGTAGGCCCCTGTGTTGCTATATATCGCCGCTTCCATACGACCCACTCCAACTTTATTTGTCGCACTACACCATCTGAATATAAAAATATGTTAGGACGATAGTATATTTGAAAATAAATACGAAAAAAAAAATGTCACAATGTTGAAGAAGTTTAGTAGGTAATCTATGTATCTAAGCTTATAATTTACAACAATCAACTCTGATACGTTGAAACACTAAAATATTCATTGATGCTGTAATGAATACGATTATATCCAAAGTATGTACTAAAAGTAAAATGTAAGGTACAATAAGGCAATCCCTCAGGGTATATTTTTAATTAATGAATCCTGCTTCCCCCCGCGACGCCTGGGAGGAACGCAGCTCTTTTCATTGATCTATTTTATTTACAGGCAAGTAATTAATCAGGCTACTGTGCCTAACCCGCGGGGAACTATTTTTTTTTTGGGTTTTGTACCCAGAACCACGGCAGGTCTTATTACAATACTAGTCAACACATTTTAGTCGTTGAACTAGAATAATTGTATTAATAATACTTTTCAAAACTACTATTTAACTAACTTACTGTTACTTTTTTCACATTTTATTATTAAATAATTTTCATGATGCCATTATATAAATTAAAAATCGATTTAAGATTATATTATAAAACTCGACGATCAAGTGCTTGGAGCAATGGCACAAAACGGTGGTTGCCGGTTCGAGTCCTGCTCGAATCGTGAAATGTTTTCAATATAAATAATTTAAAATTACTTACTAATATTAACAAACACATCATCTAGCTGCTCGTCATCGTCGCTTGTCTCCGAGTCGGAGTCCCTCTGATCGTCAGATTCTACGATACCAGAAAACTCGATATTGAGGAAGGCCGATTCGATTCCTTCAGCGAGGTTCGGCGGTGGTTTGATAGCTTTCACTGATGGTTGTCTAAAAATAAATACAAATTAATAATGATTACAGTTCATGGTCCGTGTCACTGGCATTTTTAATAAGTTAACGTATATTATTCTTAATAATTAAAAGCACATTCTTAAAAAAAAAACTAATTTCAATATTGCTAGACGTTGCTCGTTCCTCTAAAAAGAACGAGAAGATAATTCGAAGACTTATGATGTCATCACTACAGCCAAAAACCTCGCAAGTGTCTTAGGTAAAAGGCTGCGAAAGCTCTACACTGTTTATAGATTATTAATACTTTGTGTCAGTTCAATTTATTTTTATTTAAAATCCAATACAACATTATTTTCTTTTAATCAAATATAGTTTACCTATTAGGTCTATTTCTTCTTTCCAGTCTTCTCTCGATACGCCGAACGGTGTCTTCATCCAAGGCGGGAAGAATGCCATCTATGAAGTTTGCGTTGACGTAATCGCACGCGGCACCGCGACCTGCGCCCACGCAGCCAGCCGCGCCGCACCGACCTCCGGACGAGACACAGACGCGCGAATGGTCATCTGCAAACATCATATAGTCTGTATTGACGCAAGGTTCATAACAAAAAATATATATTATAGTATCCAGTATGTTCACCAACATGAGATAGAAATAAGGTGATATACGATTTTTATACCACACATACACTTGATCTTTTTTTTGACAATTTTTTTCTGGTGGGGACACCTTAGAAGGTCGGGTGATCGGTCCACACCATCAGCTGACTATTTAACGCATTACCCCATTTCCTACTTGAAGAGGAACATAACATAAGATGTTTAAAGGTGTACCACTACAACGAGTAACTGAGTATAAGTACTTAGGTCTTGTGTAGAGACCATAGGGGGGGGGGGGGGGGGGGGGGGGGGGGGGGGGGGGGGGGGGGGGGGGGGGGGGGGGGGGAGGAAACCCCCCCCCCCCCCAGCCCCACCGGGGGCAAACGCCCCCCCCCCCCCCCCCCCCCCCCCCCCCCCCCCCCCCCCCCCCCCCCCCCCCCCCCCCCCCCCCCCCCCAACCCAACCCGGGGGGGGGGGGGGGGGGGGGGGGGGGCGGCCCGCCCCGGCCCCCCCGGGGGGGGGGCGGGGGCGCCCGGCCCCCCCCCCCCCCCCCCCCCCCCCCCCCCCCCCCCCCCCCCCCCCCCCCCCGGCCCCCCCCCCCCCCCCCCCCCCGCGGGGGGGGGGGGGGGGGGGGGGGGGCGCGGCGCCGGGGGGGGGGGGGGCCCCCCCCCCCCCCCCCCCCCCCCCCCCCCCCCCCTTTTTTTTTTTTTTTTAAATTTTAAAGAACCCCCCCCCCCAAAAAAAAAAAAAAAAAAAAAAAAAAAAACCCCCCCCCCCCCCCCCCAAAAAAAAAAAAAAAAAAAAAAAAATAAAAAAAAAAAGGGGGGGAACAGGGGCCCAAAAAAAAAAAAAAAAAAAAAAAAAAAAAAATTATTAAAAAATTTTTTTAAATATCTGATAAGACAATGTTAATATTCAAATTTTCAGTCCACCACTTTCGTTATCTGAGTGCCCTAGGTGAGGCAAGTGGCGGCAAATCTATGTTAATTTCACAGTCATGTCCGACCGAAACTGTATACAATCTTTATTTCTCTAAAATATAAACCAGAATCACTCGCTCTAAAAACATTTCTATGCAATAGAAATCGCCTATAACAATGATGATTGGAAATAACACAAGATACTCACAGGCTGTGATGTTTAAATATCTATTTTTCAGTCTATTTTCCGGTCTGTAGCTGTGATGACTCGTGTGACCCAACGCTGCTGACTTGGCCACCACTACTTCGTACTCCTTGCTGTAAACATAATGTGATAAGGTTTATTTTTTAGTTCTATCTATTAATACACTTCGACTGCTTAAACTGAATGTAAAAATAAATTACATTTAAGGTTAAATACTGTCTATAGTTTACGCGAGTAGTACACATTTAAATAAAACACTTTAACGGTTCAAACGCGTAATTTTTTTTTCTGAAACATTTTCATACGAAGTCTTAAATCTGGATATTAAATGATAGATAGGAATATTTGTAATTCCGTCCAGGTCACGAAACATCGTTCACAGATGAAAATGCCTGAAAGTTTAATGGCGTTTCGGTTTCAGTCTGAGGATTACTATATTACTAAAATTCGAAATAGGTCGATAGCGCATCTTGTTTTGATGCTATATGGCTTTGGTATTTGATGACCTCAATACTTGTCTGTCTCTATCATAAAAAAAATTACCAACTACTTATTAATTGTTATTAAATACACGCTTTGTTTTTCTTGAGGCATGGGCCTGGGATAGGAATGTATTACCTGAATCCGATATCTCCATCCGCATGCAACCTAGCGACATGCGCTGGGAAATACTGCGCACGCACAAGTGGACAATGCGAGCCGGCCATACGAGGTGGACGCCCGCACGTGGTCTCGCCCGCACCAACGCCTGTGCCGCACGACACCATTGGGGACGAACGGGACACTATAAATGTTTACTTTCATACATATTGCTGAATTTTCGTAATTAACTTTAGCTCCTTTGTTCAAAGGTAGCAATGTATGGCTACTAATAAAGAATTTATGTATTTGATTCCTACCATTTTTTTTAACTTATCTTACTCTTTAAAAAAAAAAAAAAAAAAAAAGAAAGGGGGGGGGGGGGGGCCCCAAAAAACCCCCCAAATTCTACTCCAACCTGGATATCAAAAATAGGTAAACCATTGTCTACAGATGGAAAATTTAAATTGCGTTTCGGTTTCAGACAGTAGTTTTTTTTAATATCCAAATATCCAAAATAGGTCTAATCTTGTTTAAAAGCTAGCTTGAGGATTTTATACCAATTAAAACTCATGCTTGTCGACTCTCTTGTGCAGTCTGTCTATAATCATCGAATTCCCCCAATCCTTTTACAAAACTCTCGCGCATTGTAATTTCAATCATAATATGTAGTTAATTATTTTAAAATTAAGTGCTTTTAAATACTGCATGTTTGAGTGATATTGTTGTAAAAAATATAACGTCGAATTTAAACAATTATTTTATGTATTTATTTTATACATACTCTTTCTTTTATTTGGATAAATAATTCTATTCACCTGGTTTCTTATAAGTGTTAAGAGGTGCCCTGGCTGCCCTCTCACCCCCTTCTTCCAAATAGTTGTACGCAGCACTGATACACTTGCTGAGGCGAGATCTGCATCTAATATAGGTAAACAAAATCAACATCGCATTTGCCACAAAGTACCTAACTATGCGAGAAAAACTAATTTATAATTGGTTAGAGATTTCAATTTCATATAATCAGATAGGTAGAAAGTACATAAATTAAAAATATTAGACAAATATGTACATGTAAAATGCACTAATCTATATATATATTATAAAGCTGAAAGGACGTCTTAAATAAGAAAGTTTGTTTGTTCATTCAAAGTACTAATCTCAGTCGGTTGCACCATCTTTTGCGTAAGTCTTTAATCAAAAAAAAAATTAGGCTGTCACCAACAGGAACGAAGAAACAGAGGGAAAAGTGGAAAAAAGGGGAAAATTATTAATATTTGAAAGCTTCCGTTGCGTGCGCGGCGACAACTGTTCAAGTTCGATTTTTAATTAAATCTTTTATCATTATGACCTGAACAGTCTTAAAAGTAAATCTCACCTCCAGTACAACAATCCAGCAGTAGCGGCTGCTAACACGATCATCAAAGCAGCTGCCAGGAGGGCGACAGAAGCGTCCGCTCCACGCATCGCTTTTCCCACTTCAGCCGGAGACATGGCTTCGGAATGGGCCGTACACCACTCACTGGATACAAGCTGAAAGCAACAACATATTAGATTATATTGTAATTTGGATAAATACTAAAAGTTTTTTGTGTCCGTTTCTGGAAAATCCTACTAAGTAGTTAAATTTTAGATACGACTTTCTTTAGTAGTTTAATATTGAACTTTTGTGAGAAATTCTACATATACATACGTGATTATATGACTATGTGTATATATTTATATGCATTGAAATAAATAACACAGACCACAATGGCATGTATTGTTGGATCATTAATGGACATGCAAAATTATGCTTAAACTTGAGATTTACGAACCGACAGAAAACCAAAAATAGCGACTATCAAAAGCCCTTTGTTATGGAAAATCTCCTATACAATGAACGTCGTACGGGTTTTACGAGCATTTTAGAAGTGTTATAGCACCTAAAAGTTATGGCTTTGAGCCATTAGATGTCTCTGAATGCAAATTTATTTTAGTACAGATTCGTCATCTTCAAGAGCCAAATTTGATACCGATATAAGAAATTCAAACACCTGTTTAATAGCTTCGAATCAATATTGTTCGAATGACTCCTATATTAATCATAACTACTGTCTGTAGTTTACGCGGGCAGTACAAATTTAAATAAATACTTTTAACTGGTTCAAACATGAATTGTATGTAAATTAGTACCCAGCTTTTTGTATTCTTTACAGCACCCGTGGTCACGGGGAGACTAAAGGTAGATGGCCTTCCTAATGTAAAAAAAAAACTGCTACGGTAGCGCCATCTGTTCCGTTAAGTTGGTGTTTGGCGAAATTGGCTGAGTCCATGCAAAATTGACTACTATTACTGAACTAGTGTAATATGGGATCCAGGTGTTTGATAACTTGAGGCCGTCCTCCCTATTGAAGTTTTTGTGTTTCTCGACCGCGTACTACTTGCGTAAATTACATACAATACTTAATTATTATGTTTCCAGGACTAAGCGATATTGGTAATCATAAAACTTAGATTTGAAAAAAGTACTTAAAAACAGATTACCAACCTCTGGCGGAGATTCAGTACCATTGATTAGAGCGTTTGGCCTCGCTACGGACACCGTTACAGCGTAAATCTTCACCTCGTAACGAGTTTCGTTCCATAATTCTACCTTCTGTAATAAAAAAAACTTTATATTAACAAAATTCCCTTTTCTGCAGAAAACGCAGTCTGGAATTCAACTTTTGGAAGTGTGAGTAACAGAAAGTTACAAAACCGTTGGCATCGATTATTATCTATACTAATATTATAAAGTTAAAGAGTTCGTTCGGAGGAATCTCAGTAACTACTGGTTCGAATTAAAAAAAAAAATGTTGGTTAGCCTATTTATTGAGAAAAGCTGCGACCAATAGGAGAGAAGAAAGAGCAGGAAATGAGAAAAAATTGTCGCAGCGCACGCTACGAAATCTTAAGGGCGGCAATGGGACAATGGTTCAAGAACCAAATAAATATGTATGAAAGAATATCTGTATTTTAAGATATACTGATAAGAACTACTTTTATTGTAATCAGATTTAGTCGAAATACCTCATATGGCAAAATAATACTTGCCAGGTCAGATAGATATCAATATATTGCCACCCAAGCCCAGCGCGCCACATTGGAGCATCGTAGTAAGTCTAAGTTTCTACGAGAGAAGAGGCATGTACTTAGCAGGGGGACATAATAATCGCAAACTTAACGCTTCGCAAAGACACGCAAAGTTCGTGTCCCCAAGGATTAAAAGAATATCACATTACTTAGCACTTTATAGGATTTCAGTCTATTCAGAATGAATGAATGGAAGCGTAAAATGTCTCGTTCAGGGATGGAAATGGGTTCCGATGGACACCTTGCCCCAATGCATGATTAATAAGGAACGCGTCGTGGGTTCAATAGCCTGGTCCAACAAGTTACAAAAGTAACAAAAAACTAGACAGTCTTCCAACTAACTATTTAATGTCTTAAAGCAAAATTCCACGTCCAGGTTCGACCAGGTCACGAACCAAGATCCACGGATAAAAAGTGTGAATGCGTGTTTCAATGTCAGAGATTTGTATTAATATAGACCCCTAGAATAGGACGACAACGCATGCTTAACTGAAGATGTTATAGAGTCGGGCTATGCCACCTTCGATCAAGTGAACTCCTCGAATACTGCTACTCTCTCCCAAAGCATTCTCCTCGCTACTGCATTAAGCATTTTTTTAAGGATAAGAAAAGACTGACAGACAAAGAAAGCGAAGGTGACAAATGTATCTTTCAACATCACTTACAACACTGATCGTCGTCTCAATTTCGTCCTTGTTCGTGGACAGGGTAAGCGTAGTCCTCGGCTGTTGCTCTGGTATCTTCCTCAACGTGACCACGTACTGATCTAGCGAGTTGTTGTACTCCAAGGGTTGACGCCATTGTAGATAGAGTATCCCTGGGATATTGCTTTATTTATAGGATAGTCGAATCAAATAATATATTAGAAAGCCAATTAAAAGTTTTCGCTCTTAGCTTCAATAATATAAAATTTACAAAAATGCAAGGTTAGATTAATTATAAATTAGAAGAAACATTTTTTTTAGTTATTACGTTCATATACAGAACTGGTCAAGTGCGAGTCGGATTCTAGCACGAAGGTTCCGTACTATTGAGTAATTTCATTTTGTAACCTTTTCTTAATTCCTGATAGCCTAGTGACAGACAGATACTGAAGTTGTCTTTGGCTACCATAAATAAGATTATCGTAAACATGTCTTTTGAGGTATGACAGTTGAATATTCTTCTTACTGTTTGGTAAATCACACGTCAGATTCAACACAATCGGAGCAGACGGCGGGTTAACGTCAGAAAGGACGTATAACGGAGCTGATTGGGGTCCCAGTCGCTGCAGCAGATCTTGTGACTTCACACCAGTTAGCTGGAAGTTGTAGAACGCTCGAACCCAGATTTTATACGGCGTGAATGCCTCTGCAAATAGTTATAAAATAAGATAATTTTAAAGTGAAATCACTTAAATAGTCAATAACATTAATTTACTATATAGTTTTCGTTTAGAAGTGTTTGAATTTTAGTTTTGTCTGTTGCCGAAATAATAAAAAAACACTTTTTAAACGGTTTTAAAACGTGACGTATTACGTGATAGTCTAGTACGTTATACCGCTTAATTCAAAAAACTACACTACGTATCTTCCTAACTTCTTTGTTTTGTATCTTATTTTTGTATTAAGTATTTTTTTGATGGTTGTTAGTCTGTCTATATCATAAAATCTCTTCAAAAAATTTTAAAAAATAATTATGAGTTATAAAGTCTACTCACTCAAATTCTTCAGCCGAAACCCGACAACCTTCGTAGGAACACCGGACGTATTCAACAGCGTGAGGTTCTTCGTCGCGTTCAAGTAATCCTCCATGCCCAGGTCGCTCCTGAACACGTTCCTCCTCTTGATCTCGTCCGAAGTGGGCACCCCGGTCACGATTATGGAATCGCTGGACCCCTTTCTGATAGCTACACCTTCTTCATAGTACAACACGTACGCTATTTGAGTGATATCAATTTTGGCCGGCGAAGACTTCTTCACCACCTCAATCGGCAACTCGAAGGCCTGGTGCGTCTCCACGTCGCTCTTCTCGTGAGTCGAGTTATCCTGCCTCCGTTTCCTATGTCTGTGGGACCTGACGTCCCTCCTACTTCTATAATCATCCGTCAATATATCGGAAGATGAGAAATCATCGTTGTATTTGAGTCTGTCGTTCCTGTATAAATTGTACGTATAGTCCTTCAGTTTCTCCGGCTGCGGCTCTTGGACTGGGGCGTCCGCCTGTGTGTTCTTGGGTATGACTTGTAGGTCTGGTTGTGTTGGGGTTTGTTCGTTGCGGTGGGTCGGGTCGAGGATGTGCACGGTGTACGTGGCTGGCGGGGCCCACGAGAGATGGATTTCGTCTGATATAACTCTATTCGCCGTGAGGTTCTGCGGAGAGGACGGAACTGGAACAAACAAACAAAAAAAAATTTAATGTTCGTTCTTATTATAGGTCTTGCTATCATAAAATCTATGTAGCCTATCAGAGTTGTAAGCGCCATTGGGTCAACGAATCGTGGGTTCGCTTCCCTCTTAACAAGTTTATAAATCTGCAATATTTTTACATGTTATTACATAATATAGATTAAAAATGGTGGGACTCGGTAGCTCAATTGGTAAGAGTATCAGCACGGAACGCTGACGATGCTGGTTCAAGTCCTGCCCGAGTCGAATTTTTTTAAAAATATACATATTTTAGATTTTTAAGTTTCTAAAAAGCAATTATTATTTTAACTATGACTGTACTGTAATATAATATGTATGAATCTTAAATCCATTCAGGTCACCGTCCACAGATAAAAAAGCCGTTAAGTAGGTACACTTACCACCTAGTCTGTGAAAAAATAAATTCGTCTGTTAAACAATAAACCCTTAATATAAAATAATAATAATACTAAATATTGTAATAATACATTCTGTTGAGTGGTATTGAACTCGACAAACACCGTTACATTAGTGAATGAACAGACCTTGTCGCGATGACCGGATATAGTAAAAAAACTAAGATAGTTCGAAATTATCATAAGCCAATGTACGAATACGGCTATACCGGTTCCATATGACGAAAATATGGCTGCCAACCGCTCTATAACATTATATATTTGACGGACGCGTCGGTCTAGTGGTAGCATTGTAGATTTGTCTAATCGACGGGTCGCAGGTTCGATTCTCACCGGATCCAACATGTTTCAAATTAATGTGTGTATATATCGCATTTCTTAAACCTGTCGGGCGTCGTCAGACATCTGGATATTAAATGAGTGGTAGTAATATCGAATATTCCGTCCGCGATATGAAGCACCGTCCATAAAGGAAAAAGGCGTAAGTTTAACCACGTTCAGGTTTCAGCTTGTGAATTTTCACATATTCAAATCGAAAATAAGTCGACAGCGCACTTATTGATATGTTATATGGCTGAGATGTTTCACATTCCAAAATATGCACATAGGGTTGTCTATTCTCGTCTACCATATAAAAAATACGATATTTTCACGATTAAATCCAAAAAAATAAAAATATTTTATAGCATTTCAACAACAGATACAATATTTTTAAAACACACTAGCTATTCCATCGCTTAAATGTCGGCAGGCCTAATCAAAAGCATGCTTTTATACTGGGGAGTACACGGCGCAACTTCTATCTCGTGGAAAAACGTCTGTATTTTTCCGAGATTAAAGTATCGTACGTTTCAAGCTATCGCAGTAAGCTCAGGCTATCCTTTTAGCGAAATGCCTTCGAGCCGTCGTTACTCTATGAACCGTGAAAGAAAACACGCTATCGTACCTACTTATAATTAATATTACTAGTCTGTGATAACGATTCCTTTTTTTTTCGGGGGGTTTTTTTTTTTTTTTTCCCCCCTTTCCCCCTTTTTAAACCCTTACCGCACACTGCATCTGAAATGGGTGCTACTTAAAAATAAGTTAGCTAATATATTTCCGGTTTGAACCGCGCAATATCCGAAGCGTGAGGTCCTAGTGAGAAACGAGTTATCTTTGATTTAAACCGTTAAGTGTTTTAACGTAACGTCTCGATAAATATAATTTATACAATACGCACTGTATTGCCATCGCTCTATAATTCTATTTTCTTGTTAGTATTTAGTTGAAAGATAAATAATGCAAATATTTTTGTAATCTTACCCCCATCATTAAAAATCGATTTTTTTTTAAATACGACTCGGGCAGAACTTTTACCGGCATCTTCAGCGTTCCGTGTTGTTGCTCTACCAATTGAAGTAGTAGTCCTACACGTCATCGTCAAATTTTTTCAACTATTTTAATTTATATAATATTATACCAGTGCCACCATGTGCAATAAAATGTAAAAATTTTAAAGTATTCAAAAATAAATTAATAAAGCAGTGATTTCTAATAAAATTATTATTATTTTATTGCGCTATCAAAATTGTCATCCTATACGCGACAATTATAGGTAATATAGTATAATGAGTTATTATTGAAACCGTTTATCAACATCGACGTTAGGAAGTCATATGGCACATGGGCAATGTCGGTCTGTCAACATAGTAATAGTAAGGAATTTATCAATGAACACTGCGCCATTATACCAACATATTGGTTTCATATTATTTAATCATTTCCTGCGCTGTACGAATTCATTGCATTAGCCAACGTATCGACAATCGATGTATTTTTTGTTAGTTTCGTTAACGATGATTACTAATGAACGATAATTAATGATTAACGATAGCTGAAATTTTGTAACTGTGTGAAAACAAAATACAATTACGACGCTGGAACATATAGGACTACAACAGATCTGAAAGTATCATAGTATTATGTGTCCTTGCTTTTATGCACTGCCGAAGCAAGTTTGTATTTTATTCTCTCTAAACTTGTTGAAAGAAGAAAAACGTCGACATAGGCGCGAATAAAATAAGTTTTTAGAATTGCCCCTTTCATTGAATTTAGTGTCAACAACCCATAAAACCATACCCAAAATGTAGATTCAATAGCGACACACCGAAAGATATCATCAGTGATTAATTTTGCAAACCTTGTTGTCAACTCTCAAAAAATGAATTATATAAGTTGCATCGACGTGTTTGTTATAGAAATGTAACAATCGACTACCTATGCCCGCATATATATTTTATACTGATGACATTCTCGGCTCTCCTACCGCGTACAGATAACATTGTTGCGATATAAACATGCGTTTGACTTTACTTGTGTTATACTTATTGTTTGAAAAGGCACATGTTGGTATTATATAAATTAAAAAATCACTTAGATTGAAAAAGATGGACACGGTAGCCAATTGGTTAGAGCAGCAGCGTGGATACCGGTTCCCGTCAATCTAATTGACTTTTAACTAAGTATTATATTTATTTCAAGTATTTTTTTATATATGATATTGTTTTAATTTAATTGTCAACTGTCTATGAATGTGTGTTCTTAGATACATATACCTTTACGTCATAAACTGGTTCTTATCAATTTTATACTCTTGGTGTTTCTGTTAAATAAAGTTTTTTTACAGAACTACCCCCTATGTCTTCTAGGGCGTATTAGACGTACGTAGACATAGGTTACAATGGACACTCAAAAACTCCAACGAGAAACCGTGCATATTCATGTCATTTATTCCCAGCCGAGTTCTATACAATGGAATAACAATGTGCCTCGTCAATCGACACTTGCATCGGATTGTCGTTAAAATCCCGCTTCCAGTTACGCGGACGTCACTTCCGAACCGAGCGTACTAAAAGTGAAACAATAAATTGCGCAAGAGTTGCTCACTCGATGCTTTTTGTTTTACTTTCATTATCAAGACTGCTTCCTTCGATTGTTATTAATTATATAAATAATTCTGCTAATTGTACATAAAACTAGCTGTGTCAGAGAAGCTGGAGAGGTCTGCAAAAACTTCTCTTTATGTTTATAGATTGGAAATGTTGCCCGCGACGTCGGTCGAGTCCCATAGTTTTTGCAAGTTTATCTTAAAAGACAGTGTCGCATATTTTTTTTTTCGATCATTTTAAGAGGAAACATTCTTTGATACATATTTTATCTGGAACTGTTTTCGCAGCATTCGTAACGGAAATTCACAATGATGAATATACTTCCCCGTTTTCTTTACTAGATTTATTTATACTTATATTATAAAGCTGAAGAGTTTGTTTGCTTATAACGCGCTTCTCATGAATCAGGTTCGAATAGAAAAAATCTGAAACGTTTATCGAGGAAGGCTTTAGGCCATAAAACATCTGGCTACGATTAATAGGAGCAACGAAACAGTAGGAAATGTGAAAAATCTATAAGGATTTCCGTTTCGTGAGTTGCAAAAACGGTTCAAGATACCAAAATATGTATGAAAGAATTATTTTTTTTTTTATAATCTACAGAAATGCCCATGACATATACTTATGTCTAAGATTAACGCTCAGCCGTTCTCAGAGGAATCAAACTTTGTCAAGTCAGCTAGTAATATAAAGAAAAGAAATAAAAAAATCGAATTAAACAATCATTTATTCACGTAGGGACCTACACTTGTGCATGTCACATCAGTAAAAACTAAACACTCAAAATTTGCATTTACTACCAGCTCTCGAATCAAAGGCGTAGAACGAAGGAGAACTGGCAAGAAACTTTATAAAAATGCGATCTAATAAGATACAGATTACATTTATATCGTAGTCATCGAAATAAACAGGTTAATTGCTAATCAGACTTGTAGGTGCCGTATAGGTCATCGCTGCAACACACTCGAGCACGTTACTATAAGCGCGAACGCTGAAAGATCTCAAACGAAATATAAATAAAATCTCACTTAATCTAGATAAAACCAGACAATATGTCGCGGGCGTGTCCCTGAATCTCGAGATACACTCAACATTTTCTTTCAAGCGAAAACCTCAACCCGTTTATGTCGTTGACCTATTATTTCTTCTTTTATATGTAGCTTGTTTTATATTATATTGTTAGTACATGTACATGTGTACATGGCGTACAAACACGCTATATACGTACAATGTACTAAAAATGTACAATTCTTGGGTACAGGTATCCTCCAGGCTTCTGATAGCTTAGACCCACTAACTTAGACCACTTAGTGACTAACGCCACAAAATCCGCGAACGTTGTTTTGTTGTTCGCAAGATTAATGGACGATGATGAACATCTAACAAGTAATTGATGATAATTCGTTGATTTTGACCAAATTTGACTACCATAAAAACGATTGCTTGCGAGTTAATCTTAAAAGATAGACACATACTGTCGCTTTAGTTATTTTTTTTTTTATTTATAGAGGAATCATTCTTACGAACATGTGAAACATAAAAACATGTATGTAAGAATGATTTATTGTGCAGCAACGGACGCTACGGAAGCCCGAAAGATCACTTTCGATATTTTGGTTTTGCTCCTGTTGGTCGCAGGGAGAGATTAAATAGCCTAAAAAGCCCTCCTCAATGATCTATCCAAGGCAAAGATTTTTTTAAATTCGAACTAGTAGTTGCAGTGCAATTAGCGCGTTCAAACAAACAAATGTCTTCAGCTTCATAATATAGTAGCGATAAAGGTGACATGCTCCCCAAGACGCGGGGATGACACGTCTTGCTTCCTAACTTCGGGCTGGTCAAGGCATTTAACACAAAAAAATACCGAAGCAAATTTCTTGTGACCCGGGCACCGATACCGGAAAGTCGTCTGCAGTCGAGTGCACTAGCCACTAGAACGAAACAGTTAAGTGTTGTTGTCGAGTTATTTTAGCATCGTAAAATTTATTCTGTTTAACCCATCCGTTTAACCATAAAAAACATCTTACCCTTTTAAATAAAATACTTTAACGGGTTATAACTCGATATATATTAGTTAAACTTATTCGATAATCATTTTAACTACAGCCAGACGTTTCGGATGCTTTGCAGCAGCCGTGGTCAAGGGGAGACTAAAGATGGATGGTGTCTCTGAAATCAAGGTAAAAAAACTGCTACTCTAGCGCCATCTGTTCCGTTGAAGTTGTTATTTAGCGAAACTGACCGTAGTTAAAATAATTATCAAATAAGTTCACCTCATATAAATAGCGGTTTAAACCGTTGTTTTATTTATATGTGTACTACTCGCGTAAACTACGCACAGTATTTAGCATTGACCCATCAATACAACGGATTACAAACGCATCCCCATTTTCCAATTTTCCGTTGTAAATGAAAAATAGAACTGGAGCGAGAACGTGCAGCGAAAAAACAGTAACAAAGGTGAAAAACGAAAATCCATTACGCCCATATTGATGCGCTATCGCATATTATACAAGGAGAGATCCTTCTTAATACCAAAAACAGAGAGTTGCTATTCCTTTGGCGCGCCATATATGGTCATAATATGTAGCACCACTATAGTTCACAGTCGGCGGTGAGACGCGACATCTATGTCAGTTATGGAAAAATCAATGGTACTGAACGACATGCCTACTAAGTACTTACTTCTCTACTGCTTGCGTTTTACAAGTAGACCCTCATAAAGCTTTCATAACAGAACTACAATGATTGTGAATGTTTGTTACTTTTTTTACACCAAAACTACTGAACAGATAAAAATGAACATATGCCGATATATTACGTAGCAAAGGCTTAACACGAGGCCGTATTAAAAATACGATACGAGAAAAACTAGTTAGTGACTCAAGTATCAATAAGTTATAAGTATATTTCCCAACTGCGCGTGATATGCACTGTGGCGGTACATATAGTGACTCACTGATGGATCTGACCTTACCGAGTGCACCCTCATAGTCTTGACACTTTTATGTCTATTTAAATTGTATTATTCTGGACTCGCTCCCACGTTTTTCTAAATATGCATTTTACGTCACTAATATCCTAACATACATGAGGCGAAAGCTGTTCAATGAGCTATTTGACAGATAATTATATCAAAAATAATAATTTGTAATGTTTGGTAGACACTGTCTATAGTTTACGCGAGTAGTACATTAATTACATTTAAATATAACCGTTTTAAACCGTCAAAGTGTTTTATTAAAATGTTTGGTAGAGGTAAAAGAACTCTAAGTCTATTCAAATTTTGCTACTTATTTACTGAAATATATCAAATTAAAAACCCAACTCTTACATTGCGCGCCTAAACACTAGGAAGCACGTTGGTTTATAAGCAAGTGACGTCATAAACCAGATCAATCAAGAGCGTTTTGTGTCACGTGACAAATTTTTGTTTAAATCAATCAAACAAACAACCAAAAAATACTTTATTCTCACCACAATGTTACAAAATAAAACACAATCAATATTTTTAACACATGTTTCACTGTTTTACTATTTCTTACTTATAGTTAGTGCCGATAACAGTTAATGACGTTTTATTTTTCGCATTTTCAAATAGCCCGTTGCGACTAAGATTCTATACGGCGAACCTAGGACCAGTCGCGGTTAAAATGGCCCATCATCTCGAATTAGTAGTGACGTAATAGCACATTTAACATACTTAAACATATGTATATTATTATAAACGTACGTTAGTTATAGTGAACTTCACTGACACTCGTAGTGAAACTTTTAACGAGGCCTCTTAACTTTTACTAGTACGCGATGTCAATTTTTCACGCTTTCAATATTTATTAACGGCAAAAATTATATATTTTTGCACTCAATATGAGAAGATTAGTACTAATTCACTGTATTAAAAGTAATTAAGGAGCTGAAGAACATATTTGTTTGTTTAAACGCGCTAATTATTTTAGGCTTTAGACTATAAAACACTGCGACAAATAGGAGCGGAAAAACAGTGGTAACTGTGGAAAAATGGGTGAAAATTATTCATCTTTAAAGGCTTAAAACGGTTCAAGACACCCAAAAAATATATGTCTATCTTTTTAGATTAAGATAAATGGGACGCGGACGACGTTGTGGGAAACAGACTAAAACAGGCTATAATGAGGCTATTAAGAGATGAGGAGGTTTGGAAAAGCTAATTTTGGTGCTCAAAATTAGTTTCTGCAAACCTCAAAAGAAATTGAACAGTTTATGGGCGAAGTCGCTGGCACAGCTAGTTTAAACAGAAATATGAAATATAATACACTTAAACTTTCTATTGAAATTACGATTTAATACGACTTATACTTAATACATACCTAGTACGTTACTGTTTGAAAACTATAATGATAACATTTTTTAAATTTACTAATAAACATAAAATAATAGAGGTTGAGTATAATTTTAGTTAAATATCACAGTTCTACTCCATGACATTTGTGTTCTAAGCTGCAGAAAAAGCTATAAATATTCTAAACGACACGGACAGGAACAGCGAAGGGCCGACCTCACAATTGATGGTGACAGCTCCAACTACGAAAGTAATCGCGTACCGAACAATTATGTTAATAATATAGGAATAGATGAAGTACACTTACATTTTATCTATACTTTGCGAATAGCGTAAATTCATAACTGACCCAAACTTTTGTGAATATAGGTACCATAAGACTGATTTCAGAAAACAATACTAGCTTTTGTATCCATTAAGACTTTAATTTTATTCGATATCTCTTTATTTGTCTTTATAGTAAAAAAAAATAAAAATAAATGACGCATTAACATAAACATTACTAAGATAGATTACTTTGCAGTATTTTCAAAAAATTAATCAACTAACTGAATGTTCTACTGAGAGGTAGGCAATTAGTAGTTAGGCAAAGTATTAACCAATAATATAAATTATGCGAAACAAATCTTATCATGTACTTTTTAAATATAATACATTTAACAAGTGGGCTAGAGATGTTTTTTTATTTATCTGTTGTAGTAACATATGATATTAAAATTGGATCAAACTCTACGTATGAAAATCGTCCCATCTACTTTTATCCAACACGTAATTAACATACCATTGTGCGCAAACAACCTAACGTCTTTAGACACGTAAGTGCTCAAGCAAAGTAATAATTTTTTGGCCCAGTAATTTCACTAACTACTGCTCTACTCGAAGCAAATTGGATCAGGTTTGATTGGGACCGAGTGTAAATCTTTACCGACTTGGCACAACGGCACATTCACTGTTAAACCAGGCCGCGGCTTATATTGCCAATGAAAATATGAGCCAGTTAATATGGCTTCTATAATCAGCCATACAAATATGTCTGTAATACGATTAATAGTTTACAGAGTACGCGGCGGCCCGTTTATCTTTTATTCTCTAAAATTGTTTCGAGCCGGGCTTTTGAGCGGCGTAATTAAAAAATATTTCTGAATCTACAAGTGTTTCATATTTTATTTCCTTTAGGCATGACGCACACTGGCCAATTCGAATTAGTCATTTAAAGATTACATTATGCCCTCTAAATAATATATTAGCAAAGTCTGTCATCTTACCATACTAAGATAGATTAAAAAATCGAAAAATTTCGACTCGGCCAGGTTTTGAACCGGCATTGTTACCGTTCCGTGCTTCAAAATCATTTTCAAATAAGTTTAACTAATATATCGCGTTTTAAACCGTTAAAGTGTTTTATTTAATATAAAATTATCTTTTCGCCAAAAAATTTACTCTTTCAAATTGTCTAAAGGTCTAATGTCTTAAAACTAATAAACAATTGTAGTTAGCAAAGAAGGCAATATAAACAGCCTTGTGTGCGATACGCCTTAATATTTTTTTCCATTAAAAGGTTGAAGAGATGCAATTGCAACTATAATGGGGTTTCTAGGTTATAATTGTGCAATCTTAATTCGCTGGCCTATATTTTCTATTCAAGCGACTCTCAAAGAAATAAAAATGTTTGCGAATAAAAGCATCCTGTTAACAATGAAAACATTTGGTTCTCCATCTAATTAGCCTTTTCACTGCACACAAACAGAGAGTAAAATAAAAGTTCTCTTCATTTTTAAAGTACTCAAAGGATATGTCCCTGTGAACAAGTCAAGTTAATATGATCTGTGGCCGAATTACAAACTGGGAATTCATTTATTAGTACATACGATGTGCAACTGATGAATTCAAACCCATGACAAACAACATTCCGACAGCAGTTGCTATATATATAGCATTGAAGATACTGTATGTGTATCTGTGGTCATCAAAATCCTCTATGCTTCTATAGATGACGATGATATTGAACGAACATATTGATTGTAGGACTCGATTTATTGTTAAATATTTTACATTAATAAATTAAATGGTACCTGTTCAAAATTATTAATGAAAACAGAGAATATATTAAGGCAACATGCGTTGTTAAAAAAATATCTATAAATCATAGTAATAAATAATTAAACCAAAATGTTAGTTTAATTACTATCTGATGTTTATTACCAAGATATGAAAAAAAATACATATATTAAATTTTCAAACATATATTTTGGTATATACTGACATATTATATTTAATGAATGAATTTTCCTTCAGTCAAACATCTGATTTAATGCTGCACCTAAGAGCTTAAAAAGGCATGTTATGCATAAGGTACATCTAATTAATGATTCACAAGGAAGACAGGTTTTACAAAGGTTCATATGAAATAATTTACAGAACAAGGCCAAGGAATTGAAATTATTGAACGGATTAAATTAATTAGATTCTGCAATTAACAGTATGTAGAAATGGAAGCGATCTGTTTTTAAATAAAAAGGAATTAGAGTGCTATAAATTTAAAGACTTTAATTTCTTATAAATGTGGTGGTATATTAAGGATAATAGGAAATTAAGCTAATAAGGGTGATTTTAAAATTCCAATAAGATGTAATCAATTATAGCAATAGAAAAGGCTGAAATATTCAGTAGAAAGAAATACGAAGTGCCTTTTGCCGCTCATAATAGGATATAGGTGGTGGTGGAAACAAAAATATGAGATTCAAATGCTTGTGGTGCGTCCGTATCCAATAAAAATGATAAAATAACAATCACGCGTAGTACTCATTGTTACTCACCATAAATCTCCAAGATTTCGTTGTTAACACCAGCATTATCACAATGAACGCACAAAATAAATACAATAAAAATGGCTCCTAACGTGTACTGAAAATACATCTTAATATCACAATAATCACGGAAGCCGCCCCTTAAAATGTCTAATTATTGTTCGTACACCACATTTTTACTACTTTACATTAAACGCAGTGGGATTAATATCGTCAACAAGTCATTTATTCTCAATAAATTGTTACAATTTTAGTCGAAGTGCCATCGAGCTAGGACCCCGCCGACTGTCATTTGTCTTGTCAATAAACAATTAATGTTGCCATTTCACCACAAATACTCCCGAATGTCGAAAGGTTAAAACTTTTTTTTTCAGCAACACTTGAATCTATACCAACAAAAGAAAAACTTAATATTTTATATTTAAGTAAGATCCATTTGTACGTGTAATATTTTATTTAATAAAAAGTTACGAAATAGAAGGTATAGCTTCGTAAATAAACTAGTTCAGTCCAAGAGTGTCACAAATATATATATTTTTAATTAGTATATTTATTTTAATGTATTAATATTATATGTTTATTATCTTTTAAAAAATCTTCTTTATAATTTGTTTGGTTTAAACTATACACCAATGACAATAAAATAGCAACTTAAAATACCAACTGAAATATAAAAAATTGGCAACACTGTTCAGAGAATTGTTTGTTCGGCTTTGGGTGTCAGCCGCTTTGTAAATTTTTTACTGTGATAAATATAGCATTAATTGGTGATATTGGCGTGTAACTGAATCGAACATGAATTAACTAACATGTGATAGTCTTATTATTGTGGTGACTTGGTTATTGTATGTGATAGACAGCATCTTCCGCCATGATAATGGTTCACTTGGTGAGGAAGTGCCCCGTAGCATTTGCGCTGTATTTCGGGTGTATTGCACTCTGTTATCCGGTTTTAGGTAAGTTATAATAAACAAATTGTTCAATAACACTAACTGTAAACTATGCATGTGGTTTTTAATTCAATTTTGCATGCTTATATATATTAAAATAAAATGCGAAGGGTCCGAAACAAAAGCTTACATTGAGCTTATAACATCGTAGTTTTTGGTTGACAACCGTTTAGTTTATGTATCGTTTACATTAATATAACGTTACAAGTAAAAAACAAACCGTTATCATATAAGTATTGAATCTACTATAGTAAAAAAATAACAATAAAAGCTAAGATCACATTAAATGTGAAGTATAACGAACAAATACTGAGTTACATACATACTATGTAAAAATAGCATATATTTCTAAGTTTATATGAAAACAAGACCTATGTTAAAAGTAAACTTAGTTGCTTTTAATATTATTCCTGTATGAATCAAAGACTTTCTATGTCAACATATAGACTGCATTGCTACTAGTGTGTTATATTTGTTACAAAATAGTGAAACAATAAGTAAAAGCCCTTTCCATGGGACATGGACATATACATTTCTATGGAATAAGATATTTACAGCTGCAATGTTTATGAGACTACTTGAACTAAGACTATTAAAAACTAATCACGATCTCTACATTTTTAAATCAGGACTCTCAGTCTATTTATAATAAAAACTATAGTTTAAAAATAATTAGGAAAAACTATTTTGTTTTGATGAAAAATAATTTTGCATTTATTCATAAATTTAATGTGAGGTTCTGTATAATTCAATTAGTACTAAATTTGAAGATGCATTTAATAATTTAATATTAATATTTTTACCAATACATCTTGTTGGCTGGTGAAAGATAAGAAATAGAAATTATATTTCAAATAAATGCCTCTAATTGACCTGACTAGTAATATTGATGTTTCTACTATTTCTTATTATGGGGGGGGGGCCGGGAAATAAATAACGCCTTTTTTGAATAAATATACTTTTTTTGCTTTGTTAAGAGAATGGTATTATACAAACCTTAAATACTATAAATTTAGATTATCTAAGAGATTAATTAATTGATGATGAATATAGTTGAACCTCATTTTCTTTGGTTTTAGATTTTTTATATATCGATATATCATTTGCAGTGATGTGAAAATGTAAATATTTAAAAATATATTTCTTCAACTTATTGTTTACTTTAGTAATTAAGGACAACTAAATACAAATTATAAACCTACTTTTATTTGAGTAATTTAAAAAGTTATTTTTGATACCTTTACTTGAACTTTTTTTTTACAATAGCATAGTTAGAAACATTTTAAAAACACACAAATTTGTAAAGCGAGAGATGACACATTGAACCAAAGCACGATAACCCAACATCCACAAAAGGGAGTGGAGAGTTGGATGCACACTTATTGGCTTTTTAGTAGTGTCCGCAAGAGAAAATATTAAAACAATTTATATAGATTCACATATATAACCTATTATACATTATTTGTTTTGGCTAAGCTATTGTTTTAAGTAGAGTTGTTTTCAACCCTACATGAGGGGAGTTTGTAAGGGGCCTCTCATAGGTGTTAAGTGTTTGACTTTCAGCTTTCAATACACATGTGTGTGGGTGTGTCAAAAAGTACAGACACTACTTATATATGCATATATTTATTATATAGGGTTCAGGCCAGATACACACATGAATATTCTACCAAAATATAAGTCTAACTAAAATAAAAATCTAATAAAATTTTAACAATAAAAAAAGAAATATATCCTTTAAATCTACCTTAATTAGGCTTCTATAATTCCATAATTGGGATCCATAGCTGAAGGGTAATAGCCCTGTTGCTGTTACAACAAACACAAAAAAACATAAGTAATAAATTTAATATTTATGTGTGTTTCTATATAACAAACAAAATTTTTACCCCTTTTTTGTCCTGTATATATCAATCATGGCAACAGGTATTAAATTAAAAATATTCACTAACTACTTGTTGATTATTTAATTAAATAAACTAAACTAAAGTACTTAAGTACTTAATTCACCAGATAAACATTCAAAAAGCAGTAGTTGTTCTGTTTTGTTTGATATTAAAATTTGTAGTATTTAGTTTGTAGTAGGTTTTTATAAATAAAAAGAGGTACAATACAAAATCTGTGTTCCTAGTAAATGTACAGTACCCTTTGTGCATGAATCAAACTCGAACTTGGTTAGATTCTATTTTTGTTTAATTTATCATCTTGTGTATTTAAGTACATTACATAAATTCATGTACATATATTGTTATTAAACATGAATACTCTTTCAGCACAAGATGTGGCAGAGATCTTAGATGTATCATCAGCGGGCAACCTCGGCGGTGAGTCAAATGTCAGTTGCAGTGTATCACCCAGTGAAGTGGATGTGCAATGGCAGTTTAATGGGGAATCACTCAAGATTGGTGAAAGGTGAGTGCTAGGAAACATGACATCAGGGATGAGCGCTGAGAACCTGTTTATACTGTTTGAAAATAAACAATTTCAAATACTATACTGTCTGTGGTTTTTCACTAATAAAACGCGATATACCTACATTATTTCCAGCAGCCGATAGTTAAAATGAATTTCCAAATAAGTTTAAAAATATCACGTTCTAAAGCATTGTTAAATTCAGAAAATTTCATCTGCATATGATGAGAACTAGTTTGTAGTATCTTCGTTTCTACATAAGTTTTGCACCAGGAGTTTTAAGAGCTGAGACCCACCATGCTGTTTTTAATAATTTACGAACGACTATCGCCACTAAATTATTCGTTTTAACTGCAACCGATGGCTTAACGTGCTCTGCAAAAGAAAAAGAAGTAACTATTGCTCGAGGCAAGATTCAAACCACTAGGTCACAGAGGCAGATGGGGGGACTTAAATTTGAAGCCCGATTTCAGGTTTATCAGATTCAAATTAAGACTCCATTGACGAACAAAGTTTTTTTTGTAATAATTACTTTAATAAAGTACTGTTAAGAATTAATTAACATGTCGATTTAATAAATTAAAATGCAGTGTACTTTTTTCTGTACAAATGGACAGTGTAGCGAGTAGTTACATGAATAGGCCTTAGTTATTAACACCTATTTCTAAAGAACAGCGTTGAATGTAATTGGAACTGGTCTCACTTTACGTAATTAGCAAAAATGTATAACAAAGCACAGGGAATGATAGACAAGTATAATGTTACGTTTAAGCTTATCAATCTCTTTTTACATAACCACAACTTTTTATGAACAGTAGGTATCTATACTAATATATAAAGCTGAAGAGTTTGTTTGTTTCAACGCGCTAATCTCAGGAACTACTGGTTCGAATTGAAAAATTATTTTTGTGTAGCTCTACAACATCGCAATGTCACTAATACGATCGAAGAAGTAGCGAGAAATGGGGAAGAAAATTCGAGGAAATTATTCATCTTTGTGGGTTTTCGATGCGTACGCTGCAAGAACAATTCAGGATACTTAAAAAATATGTCTGTGTATGTGGAAAAAGAACTATGCCTCTTTAAGTCTCCTTTATATTTTTGATCATTTTTGTTGTGCAAAAAATTGTAAATAAATAAATAAAATAAGTAAATGATCTAAAAAAGTCCGCGACACTATACCTATATCTATGTTTTAAGAATAACTTGCAAGAACGACGGGACGCGTCCGACGACGTGGGTAAAAGCTTTAATTTATAAAGATGAAAAGGAGGTTTGCAAAAACGAATCTGACTGTCCAAAATTACTATTCTACGCGGAAGAAGTCGCCGACACAGCTAGTTTTAAATGCGAAATATTGGTTAATTCACTTTTACACACATTTTAACTACATACAACCAGGTGTTTAGGATGCTTTGTAGTAGGTGTCCATAATGGCAAGTCTAATCTGCTATACTAGCGCCATCTTTTATTATTATATTCTTTTGGGAGGGATCCAAGTTCCGGTGATCAGACCACATACAATTTTAACTGCTTCACTTATTTACCTATTCTCCCTAGGTTATACAACACTTATTATGTCCCTTAAAATCTTCCTGTTTCTAAAATATTATCAAATTCAAGATACATTTTGAAGAAAACCTAAAAATTTCAAGATACTTAAGTTTAGGAACCAACTAAAAAAATTCTCAATGGACCCTCACTCAATGAAGAGGTTTGATCGCCAACAAGTGTCACGTCCCTTAACAAAGGCTGAGTAAAATTTAAAAAATAAAACAGATTGCAATCACACCAATTTAGGGGTTCCGTATTCAAAGGGTAAAAGGAGAAATGCATCTGTCACCAGATGGTATTTCATGGAAGTCGACTATGAAAACACGTACTATCGACGTTTTTACATCGAAGGGACTTTATGGAACAAAATTGTGTACGTTGGTTCAGTACTTAGAGTTTCGGCACTCTTCGAATGTATGTTGAAGGTGATTCGCCTTTCGAAAGGTGAGGTGGAACTAGCTGTGTCAGCGACTTAAAAAAGCGAGTAAAAAAGTAATTTTGTTCATCCAAATTTGTTTTTGCAAACCTTCTCTTCATCTTTATAAATTTAAGCTTTTACCCACGATATCAGTCGAGTCTTGGCGCTCGCGGCCCGTCGTTCTTGCGAGTTTACCTTAAAAGATTCTGAAATCTGATATTTGTTTAGATCATTTAAAGAGGAATCATTCTTTTATACATATTTTTTGAAACCTACAATGATAAAATTCCCTTTTTTCCACGTTTTCCGCTGTTCCTTCGCTCCAGTCGTAGCGAGATTTTTTTATAGTAGTTCCAGAGATTAGCGTGTTCAAACAAATAAACTCTTCAGCTTTATACATTAGTCCTATTATTTCACATACAACAATAATTACTATATAAGGGGCATTCGACGACCGTGACTTTGTTTTTACATAGAATTGTGCGGAACCCATTCGCCCGAACGATAGATCGTGTTTGTTCGAATTCGTCCGTCTGTTCGTAAGGGATACGGGCATTTGATTGAGTCAACCATGTTGATGAAGAATTTAATTGAATAGAGCTCGGAAAACTAGGTTGAAGTTATCGGAGCCTTTTGATAAATTTCCTTTATGTAAATAAAAGGATAAAGTTTAAATTGCTGTTATGCGTTTTCATTTGTCGTTCCATCTTCGTTGTTCAACTTAAATGACAAAGTTTGCTATTAAGTATTAATAATAGTTATAGTTTTACAATATCTATCAATACTAATATATAAAGGAGAGTTAGTTTATTGGTTTGCGCTAATCTCGGGAATTACTGGTTCGAATTGATAAATTATTTTTATGTTGGTTTAGAACATTTATCGATAAAGCCATAGGGTATAAAACTTTGTAACAGCAACTAATAGGAGCGAAGAAACAGCGGGAAATGTGGAAAATACGGGGAAAATTTTTCATCTCTACGGGATTCAGATGCATAGGTACGCTGCGAAAACGATTCAAGACACTCAAAAAATATGTATGATAGAATGATACCTCTTTAAATGATCTAAAAAAATAACTGCGACATCGCGTCAAGTTAATCTTAAAAGATAGACTATATTATGTCTATCTCTTAAGATTAACTTGACGCGGCCGATGTCGTGGGCAGCTTGAATTTATAAAAATAGAAGTTTGCAAAAACAAATTTGAATGCCCAAAATAACTATTCTACGCGGACGAAGTCGCTGACACAGCTAGGTCATTATAACTACTTAGATATTCCATTTAGCTTTGTTCATACTGCGTCCAGGGCTGGATTGTTAATCTTAAAATATAGGCAAAAACTGTCGCGGGCTTTTTTCAAGAAAATTTAAAGACGAAATTTTAATTCATACACATTTTTTGGTTTCTTAAGCCGTTTTCATATTATGTATTTTAATATCTTTTTCACAGTTTCCGCTCTTGCCTTATTATAGGCCCTAAGCCTTTCTCTTCTACTGAACTTTTCAATAACACCCATAGTTCCTGATATTGCGTTCAAACAAACTCTTCAATTTCATAATATAAATATAGATATAAAAATGGCCTTACTAAGTCGTCCTATTGTTGTTCTTTCATCTTAAAATCATATACAAGTACTAACATATTTATGTATTAAAGAAATAACAAATGTATTGTAATTGATCCCAAGACGGATCCTTGGGCTGTGACCCCGTTTAGGTTTTCATTGTTAATCTAAATATGAATACGCCGAGAAAATACTGGGCTGTGTCGGCGCCTATATCCTTTTTATAGAAGTAATTTACCAGCTAAGAGAAATATAGGTAATCATAATATAGGATACACATATCTAATGTCAGACCACGACGTTGGTCTAGTCTAGTGGTAAGTACACTATACTCGGATCTAGGGTTTGAGTTTTGAGTTGGGTTAAATGTGAACTGAACTAGTGTTTGAATATTTTAAGAAATTTCTTGGAGATGCCTCGAGGAGCGTATTATGCCATCGGTCACGTTTATTATAACTTATTTCGTGGCGGTTTTTAAAACTTACGTGATTGAACCTAGATACCTAAGTTTGACAGGCTCGTTAGGCTAATAATCAACGCATCGTAGGTTGTTGTATTTGTAGCGTTATAAACTAAGACGCAGTTAAAATAATATATCTATGCAGTACGGTTCATAATTTATTTATCTACGTAAAAATAAAAGCAACGTTGTAACCTTGACATTAATTAAAAACTGCGGAGCGAAACTAATAACTTTTAATTGGGTCTTTACCCTACTAATAATAATTACGTGTAGGGAAAAATATAGTAATTTTCTACACGTTTTCAGGTTTTATGAGGCTGCTAGAGTCAGAGTGACCTAATAACTAAATAAATCATTATTTTCAATAAGAGGGAAAATAAAAATGCGCAATTGACTTAGACGAAAATGAATTTGTACTATTATTTGTGTAATTATGTTAACAATTTCCGGTCACTGTGATCTTCTAGATAGAAAAAAATTGACTTTAAAGATATAATTAAGTCAAGACATAAAAATTGCAGTTAGGCTACTCTGGATCTATTCTCAATGGGCCATTTGTTGCACTAGGTACATACAATTCATATTACAACTTTTATAAGTCAAGTTACTAGATATCGTGGTTCTTGATATAAAGACTCATTACAGACAATGGCAGAGAGATAGCGAGTCTTAGTAGTAGAGTTTTTATCTCTGCTTTGTGTGCAGAATCCTAAATTAAGAGATTTTAAATTAAAAATCGATTATTAATAGAAAAAATTACGACACTATCAAGAACCGGCTTCCATAGTGTTCGGCGCTGTTGCTCTAACCAATTGAGCTACAGTGTCAACCGTACCGTGTCAGCACCAAACTCTGTGGATATCGGTTCACGCCCTGCCCGTATCCCAATTTTTTAATGTATACTCGATTTTGAATTTATATAGTGCCATCATGTGCAATAACTTGTGAAAAATATTAAAGTTTTTAAAGAGATTTTATCAGAAACCATAAACTGTATACCGAATTATAAAAAATCATATAGAATCACACTATGCTGTAACAAATGTTTAGACGTAATAGTAAATGTTTTTTTTTTTAGGATAAAACAGTACTCGGAGGAACGGCTCCTTCACAAAAAGGATCTAGATGGCAATCAA
This sequence comes from Leptosia nina, assembly GCA_963661955.1. Classification (NCBI taxonomy): domain Eukaryota; kingdom Metazoa; phylum Arthropoda; class Insecta; order Lepidoptera; family Pieridae; genus Leptosia; species Leptosia nina. The sequence goes on from CAVLEF010000008.1 coordinate 8,609,308, forward strand.
AAGAAATACAAAGTCGTAAACGTGACGATTACAAACTCGACATCCGATGACGATGGCAACTACACGTGTATCGCGACGTCGGGGGACAAGAAGTCTGAAAAGGTGGTTCGCCTAGACCTCAGTTTCCCCGGAAAACTGGTCCGCAACACGCCCGGTCCGATCAAGCAAAATGTGTCCAGTCAAGCTAACGTTACCTTGGAGTGTGTTTTTGAAGGTAATTAGTAAAAATTCTCCGTATACTAAATTTAACTACGGCCAGACGTTAATTATTTTCATTATAAAATAGATATTGTTGGTAATTCACACGAGTATTACCTACACATTTAAGTTTTACTACACACTTAACGGTTTAAAACGCGATAGCTCGGACGCTTTGCAGCCATTTTAGTCACCGGGGCCTGAGGATGTTAGATGTCCGTAATGTGAAAGTCAAAAATGTTTCATTGTTAAAATTTACTGCAACGGGTAGGACTCGAACCGGCTTCCACCACGGACACAGTAGCTCAATTGTCTAGAGCGACAGCTCGGAACGCTGCAGAAGCTTGTTCGAGTCGTAATTTTTTTCAGTGCAATTTGAATTTTAATTTATATGTCTGTAATTCCCTACGCGTTAGCTACATGCATTTATAGTATGAGAAAAGCCGATATCATTAGCGCTTTGAAGCCTCCACTTTAATATCCTGACTAATATAGCCTATTTTATGAAATCCCGTTCAAATATCCTGCCGTATATAGGTCACTTTGCTAAGAATGACTATCATTACATAGTTTATATTCTCGCTCTTGTCTGCGCTTAGCACTGCAATTTTAATGTACGTATTTGTCGTGTAGACGCTTTGAGAATATAACATTCTTCCGTCCATTCTTTTCTTTGAATTGTGATGGTTTTATTTTTCACGTACCTGACTTTCATTAACATAATAAATAATGTCTGTAGCTTATGCAAGCAGTTCGCATTTAAATAAAAAAAAAACTAAACGGTTTTAAATTCGAAATATTGTAGTTAACTTATTTTTAATTAATTTTAACTTCTTATTACTTTAGTATCCGAAATGTCAGGCCCTAGTTAGAATAATAAATGTAAACCGTTAAAAGTTAATAGTTTTTTTATTTAATTTTATTATTATGTTCTTCGTGACCGAAATTTCGGTTTGTAGTTTAAAAATATGCAATATCTTGTCTCTATACTCAAGACTTCCTTCTTACTTCGATCTAGTTTCCCTTTTTCTTTGAAGTCAAAATAGGTCGACATCGCATCTTCTTTAGATGTTGTATAGCTGGAGTGTTTCACATACCATGAAGTGAACCATTTTGTCTGTCCTCCTTTATCATAAAAAAACCTTATACTTAATATTGTACGGTGATATTAACTGATTCGGTTATTCGACGTCATTTTGTTTTTACTATAATAAATCTCTGTCAGATCTGGCTAACCTCTTTCTCATTCCTTATTTTCAGTGTACAAAACCACAGAAGTGAAATGGTGGAAGCAGGGTAAAGACGACGAGATTACAGACCTCACAGTGAAGCCGCCAACTAAATTAAGTCTCAAGGAAATCCAGAGTACATATAACCTGCACATTCATAACCCAGAAGACAACGGCACCTACATCTGCCAGATTTTTGATCCTGTGACGTCATTAAATATCTCCGGACACGTTGACATCATAGTCTTTGCCCCGCCTCAAGTGGTGATAGACACGGTGATCCCAATAAGCGCCTCGCAACTGTTTCTGAACTGGACAGTCAGGTCTTATAATTCGCCAATCAGATTTTACAATTTAATGTACCGGAAGCTACCTTCTACAGACTTCAGTCTCTACACCAGGGAGAAAATAGGTGTGAAAAACATATCATTCGTCATGGAAGGCTTGGAGAAGTCCACGAAATACCAGCTGAAGCTGGAAGTGACCACGATGCACGGGCAAAGCAAGCCACACATCTACGAATCGACTGTCCGGACCTTGGATAAAGATCCCATTTTCGTCCCCAACATTTCGATAAATGGATTCTCTGCTACCTCCGTCACTATTGGCTGGGCCCCACCGCCGGAGGATATAGCTGAATTAATTCATTATTACTTGTTGGAGGCGAGGAAGATGGATGAAGTGGCTCCCAGGAGGGCCTACCACTCCAGGGACAGTCGCAATTTACCATATATGTTTGATAACTTGGAGCCGCACAGTACTTATGTTTTTCGGGTGCGTATATAACAAGAATAAAATTAATGACACTAACCTTGTCTGTAGTTTACACGCGTAGTTCAAATAAAATACTTTGAACGGTGTAAAACTCCAAATTTATGGATAAGTTAACTTATTAACAAATTAATTTTTACTACGAACCGACGTGGCCCGTGGATATTTCGCACACGTTAAAAGTATCACTACAACCTAGTTAAAAAACTTAAGAAGTGTACTATGTAAACTACAGATAACTTTAGGTGACCGCGCATTTGTGTGCAACGTACGCGCAAAACAATGCGGTGCGTACGCTGACAATGTACGTTTACTTTGTATAGTACCGAAATCTAGAACTAATACTTGGTAAAATCGGCGCATACGTCTCTTACAATGTTCGATTTCTTTTATAGGTGAAATCTGAATATACGTTGAGTATATATTATTGATTTTTTTCCTTAGGTATGCGCTTGCTCGGACTTTACGAAGCGCTGCGGCAACTGGTCTGGAGAAATGCAGGCCGCGACCCTAGACGGTATCCCCGGGCGACCCAGTAATGTGTCGGTGCACTGTGCGAGTAGCTGGATAAACCTCACTTGGCAGCCACCCCTCAAACCCAACGCTGAGATTAAAGGATATACCGTGAGTACTGTAGGATCTCATTGATTTGCCACCTTCATACAGTGTGCCGGATTTTTGGAATGGAAAAAATCTATTAATAACTATAATGTTCTTCATATGATAGCACTATACAAGTTACTGATGATGACGGTTCATCCTGCCTGTGACGTAATCTTTTTCAATTTATAATCGATTTTTAATTCATGGACAATATCGTAACATAAAAAAATGCAGCATTTGATAGAGATAATTTTGGTCCGCCGGATTATGGAATATGCTGATTTTGTGAGATTCTTCTTTATTTGTAACTAAATCTTGCGATCTCTTTCTTATTAGACATGATATAGGCCAATTTGAAATATATTATTTTCTTGTTCACCTTCTTCAGTGAACCCCGTGTTTATATGACCTCCCCTATCATAAAAAAAGTGTTGGAACATAATATTATATACAAAGTAATATTCTTTCAGATGGAGCTAACTGGTAACGCCACGTACAGAGACAGATATGGCACGGACAAAGTATCTATGTGGGGTCCACTTACAAAATTTAAAACCAATGATTCTAGGAGTGTAAGGTAAGCCTGGATTTCATATTCTTTTGAATAACATTTTAATCGTTTTTAAACGCGAAAATTAAATGGTACTTTATGGTACTTCTTGGCAATGATCTACGTTTCGCATAATAATAATATTTCGTTTTTAAACACGAAATTTAACATAGTTAAATTGCTTTATACTACTTGTACACTTCTACAGATTTGAAGATCTCCAACCGAACACTAACTATACCGTACGTTTGAGTGCAATGACGAGAACTCGAAGAAGGGGTGAAGAAGAAACACGATATTGCTACACTGAACCGACATCACCTGATTCGCCTCCGAGGCCTAAATGGCGGAAGGTAGCCTTTATTCTTTGACTAGCTGTGTCAGCGCCCTCGTCCGCGAGAATCGTAATTTGAGCATCCAATTTCGTTTTTGCAAACGCCTTCACTTAACGTCTTTCTTGCAAGCTAATCCTAAAAGATAGACATATAGCGTCGCGGACTTTTTTTTAGATCATTTAAAGAGGAATCCCATTTCTCGCTGTATCCTCGATAAATGTTCTAACTAACACAAAAATAATTTTTCAATTCGGACCCGTAGTTCCTGATATTAGTGCGTTCAAACAAATAAACTCTTCAGTTTATATATTAGTACAGATGCCTCCTATCCAAGAATACAATTACGTGTTTACGTTAAGTAAGTGTAAGTTTTTTGTTGCAGATTCTAGAAAACGACAGATATATGTTCACTATGTATCTGCCGCGGATATCAGAAAGAAATGGACCGATTTGTTGTTACAGGTAAATAAACAATATATTTTCCATTGAAAATATTTGGTCCTTCGAGCCGGATTCACGACTTTCATCATAATTGTAATAAAAATATAAATTGTATTTTTAGGGTATATATGGTCAGATTATTACCACATTCCGATTGGTCGAATTTGCCCCCCTGCGAGGGATATCAGTGTACTACAGTATGAAGAGGCACATGCCGTACAACCCACCCTCGGCGCCTACATCACTGATGTATTTTCTAAGTAAGTTTAAAGAGACTTTTTCTTATATGTAAATTTTAATATTTATTTGGATATATTCAAAGTCATCTTATATATTCTATAATTTTAGATTTATTGGAAGAGATCACTTGTTAGCGATAGGCCGACCATTGCACACTATTTTCACATATAAATTCTGGGTTAGCTTAATTAAGTAAAACATATATAGTGCGCACGTAGCGTAATATAGATCTGTATTTTCCAGTGATAGGTTCCCACCCGACTCGGAAGTAATCCTCGGAGACGGAAAATCGATTTTTGACAAAGAAGACCCTGGGATCACCCGTCCATCTTGTAAACGCTGTTTACGCAAACCGCGCCGACCATATGACTTTCCAGTACCACCACAAAAACCGACCACGACGACCGCTATACCCACTACAAGGGATGATCTGTTTGAAGAGGAAATTGACACGACTGCTGATCCGGAGATTGAAGTTGAGGAGAAGAGGGAGAGACGGTCTTATGTCGATGTTGATAGGTAAAACTTACAGCATAAAACAACCATGGAAATTGTTGAGAAGCACTATGTGTAAACTATATTTAGTTCCATCTATTTGTATTACAAACAATCCATGATATGCCAGACCGGCATACTCCAGGTTCGCTTATATTTTTCCATCTTAATTGATTTTTGACTTATATAATGCCATCGTGTGCATTATTATGTAAAAACAATAAATTTTTAATATGAGTTGATTTTGACATATCAAGAATTTATTTCGGAATTAAACCCACCGGGTCTCCATGCTAGTAATGCTTAGCAACATTTTCAGCATTGACAAAGACCTTTGTAGTTTTAAATCATTGATAAATACCTATTACAGGGACTATATGAAAAACCCGATGATGATGGATAAGTTAGTTGATGAAGAGCAAGACTGGGAGGAAGTAATCGTGAAGGACGGTCTTCTAGATCCCGCTGCCAATTATACGCTATTCGTAGAGTTGATACGTAAGTTTATTAGTCTCTTTGTTAAGTTTGGTTAATTAAGGTGACAATATTATATAATATTTGTTATTAAGTCTGGTTCTTAGACATATAGAGTCAAATATTTCTCAGACATGAGTGGATTGCTAGAACACTTTTGGCGTATACGTATAAGGTTATTGTATTTATTATATCTATGCAACTGTCACTTTATTGTTTCAGTTTTGCATAAATCTCTTCTAAAATTGAGAAATTACGGGGAAGAGTTATTTTGGGTAATAATTTCTTCATGAAAAACAGCAGATGATGTTTTTAAACGGATGTTTCGTTTCAGCTGGCAACGACCAAGATGAGCCCATATACAGCGAATATGTTAATGTTTTAATGCCGGCCGCTACCCCACGACCCTCGACCCACAATGCTACACTCGAAATTGCACTACTGGTAAAAACATACTAATGTACAAGTCACTAGTTAGGAAAGAAACAACAAAGGTTGTTTCAATTGTCAATTTGAATTGGAAATCAAATTAACATCTGAAAATTAAAAAAAAAATAAACCGGGTTTTTTTTCTTCAATTATGTTTCTACTGCTTAGAAGTCTAGGACATTGAACTTAATACATATGTTAAGGTCGAAATTACAGTGCGCGTAAAAGGCATAATTATTGATCGCTTTGTGCCACACCTGTTTCATAATACTTTTTTAAGCAGTTCTTTCAACAGTTGACGTCTCTTTTAAGATAATATGCGCTATAGCCGGTCTGGTGGTAGCAGTGATGGTAGGTGTGTGCGTGGTGCAAAGGCGTTCGTCTCGCAAACTACCACCGCATCCCCACCAGCACGCTCATCTTGAGATGAATCCCATTCAGGCTGCATTAAGGTAAAATAACATTCTTATGTGTAACGCGTAAACTTGCAATTGTTAAATTGAACACTATGTCGGAAACAAATGTTCCTTAAATTACATATATAAATCTATTATTCAAGCGGTTTACTTACAACTAATCGTTTTCATGTCAAAAATGTTTAATTACCCAGATCGTAATCTGTATTTAGATCTTTAATATAATTGTTGTATGGGTTCTTATATTATTTTTAAAATAAGTTCCGTTTCATTTTAGGTATGTTGTCGGTCACATCGGTCGTCAGACAACCGGCAGCGCCACGCCCCCCGACTTGCCACCAATACCGCGCGAGCAGCTTCCAGCCGCATACGCTGAAAGGCAAGCTGATTCGGACTATGGCTTCCAAAAGGAATTCGAGGTAGATAAGCCTTAAAAGCCATATATATAACAAAATTATTACAGCTCTTTCGGTAGTACTTTTGTATCGTCAGTTGTGTGTTCTCGTGGGTAGATGGCGCTGTGCGCAAAAGTACTTTTTAAAATAAAGTTTATTAAAAAATAGAAGCCTATTTCGTTTAAAGATAGCTCTTAAATTATATAATATTTATATATTAAACATTAAACTTGTAGACTTTCTTTATAGTTTAATTTAGAAAGTACAGTACATATTTTAGAGTATTTCTTTGTGTGACGTTATGATTGGATATTAATCGTAAAATTGCCTAAAGGAGTCTTACAGATTCTGATATGTCTATTATTTTATATATCAATTTAAAGTTTGTCGGTTTTTCGCAACATACATATAACAGAATAACTATAAAAACTTATAATGTTTTCATTAACATGCCATCACATCAATGCACGTTCTCATCTCTTTTAAACATAGACCTTACTTTACATTTTCGCGTAATATTACACAACGAATAACAAATTTTCTGTTGTAAATCTTAACAAAGGTTTTGGTATGACATGCTTTATCTTAAAAGCCAGTCTTAGCTACACCATTTTCTAACATTTTCATACTCTCGTCTAACGCTTGTAGCTTTGAGTGTAATCCTTAATCAGAACAAAACCGGGTCAAGTTGTTGCAGATGTTACCCGAGTGTTTCCCGGATAGAACGAGCCACGCGTCCGAGGCTCGCGAGAATCAACCGAAAAACAGATACCCGGATATAAAGGCGTACGACCAAACCCGGGTGAAGCTCAGTCAAGTTGACGGAATCAGCGGGAGTGATTATATCAACGCCAACTACGTTATGGGATACAAAGTTAGTATAATTTAGTACAGTCTTGTGCTTTGTCTAATATAGATTGGTAATTTTCATATTATGATTAAAGATGAGTTAGTATTTAATCTTAAGAGCAGTTTAATACTCGGTAACTATTTTACCATCACACTAGCTGTGCTCGCGACTTTGTCCGCGTAGAATTATTATTTTGACCATCAAAATGTATTTGTCAAACCTCCTTCTCGTCTTTATAAGTTATAACTGTTACCCACGACGTCGTGACGTCGTTCGTGCTGTCTTAACAGATGGACATACTGTCCTAGACTTTATTTAGACAATTTGAAGAGCAATCACTCTTACAAACATATTTTTTGGGTATCTTAAACCTATTCCGCAACGTAGATAACGGAAACCAACACTGGTTCTTCGTACCTATTGGTTGCAGCGTGATATTTATAGCCTACATCCTTACTCGATAAATGCTCTAACCAACCGAAAATAATTTTTAAATACTAACCATTTGTTTCTCAGATTAGCGCTTTCAAACAAACAAACAAACAAACAAACAAAAACAACATCTTTATAACAAGTATAGATTGTCCTTGAAAGTAATAAAAAGAAAGAAAATCATTATACATTATGTTTGTACATTAAAATCTGCTCCATTGATTTTCTACATAACTGCACTATAATAAAAAGATGCGATATTATTTGATGTGTCTTTAACAAACATTAAAATGCTTTTAAGTCTTAAACTATTAAAAGTATCACCCTATATAAGACAAAGAATACTGTGAACTTGAAAGTTGTTTTTCCTCTTCCCCACTTGTAACAATTAATGGATAAAAATATGCGTTTTATCTTTAGCTAATCTATAGTGGGTTAGATGAAATATTATAATTCATTAGTAGGTGGGATCTAAACTAAATAAGGACAACAGTAGTGCACGTCGCATGACCACTTGACAACTAATTTGCTCTCCCTACACATTAGCACTATATCTCTAACATTTGGGTTTGTCTCTGTGCTTACTAAGGACCCTGCGGACCATAACCAGGTACTGCATGAAACGCTTCTTCTCTTTGGTTCATTTCCTTTAATAATGTAGTACTACCCTCGAAATAATGATTCGTGTTTGCATTTCATGTTTTTACTTTATGCTAGAAGAGGACAGACAGAGTGTCATATGACGTTCCATCAAGCTAACCTGGTATACGCCAGCCTTATTTAAACAAGATGACCGGCGACCCTTTTGGCCTTAAGAAATCTAATTTTGTCCAGGTCCAGATAAAGGAATTAAGGAAATTTATTCCAACCTCCCATAAATTGTAAATCCCGTTTCACCGCATGTGATATGGGTCGAACATATTTCTGTGTCCGTTTCACTGATCGCTTTTTCTACAGGCTATCAGATTTCTGTGCACTGCCCGTCCGAAACAATCTATTGTTTCCCGGTATTCAAACCCACGACCTTCGTGCTCAACGCGATGCTACGCACTTCCATTTAACGAACAACCAATCAGAAATATAATATCTATTCTACCATTTGACTAACGAGCCTGCCAAAAAATGTGTGTATGTTTGCATGAGTTAAGAAGTAGCCACCGAACTTTTGTTTATTAATTTCTTTCTAAACTACGCTTTGAGTTACTACTACTATTTTTTTCAAACACTGTACAATAATTAAACGTATAATATTCGTCGTTTATAAAATACAGTATTTTTTTCTTATATTTTTATAGGAGCGCAAGAAATTCATCTGCGCCCAAGGTCCAACCGAAACCACAGTTAATGACTTCTGGCGCATGATCTGGGAGCACGGGTTAGAGCTGATCGTGATGCTGACGAACCTCGAAGAGTACTCCAAAGTGAAGTGCAGCAAATACTGGCCCGACGAAGTGCGAGGGACACGCGCCTTTGGGAACATCACAGTGCATCATGTGTCTGAGAAGCGGTATGTTTTTGTAATCAAGTCAAATGCTGTCTACTAGTTTACGAGAGTAGTACTCAATTAAATAAAACACTGTAGGTGTTTAAGAAGCTATATTTATTAGTTTAACTTATTTGGTAACTATTTTTACTACGGCCCGACATTTCGGATGCTTTGCAGCAGCCGTGGTCACGGGGAGACTACAGGGATGGGGGGGGGTGTCTCTAATGCCAAAGTAAAAAGTGCTACGCTAACGCCATGTATTCCGTCGTAGTTAATATTTTTCGTTGGTAACAAATAAGTGTTGCCAGCTGTAGACCACTTTATTTGTGGTAGAGGAGATAGACAAACAGGGGGGAAACTCGTTCACTTCATGTATTCATATTTAGCAATGCATTTATCGAGACATTCTTTCAGGTATTCCGATTACATCGTAAGGGAACTAAGGATATCGAAACAGCCGCTGAATTCTGATGGACAACCAATTGTCGAGAATAATGGTGTCGCCAAACGCAATGGAGGTAATTTAATATACACATTAAATAAGTAAGTTTTACATAACAAGTCAAAGAAAATCACATATATATGAGACATTATACAAACATTTTTTGGGAAATCCACAGTGTAGCATAGGGTGAACATAATTATGTGTCCCATTCAATGATCTGTTTTATTTAGAGGCATTGATCAAATTGCTGTGCCCTATCCGATTGATACAATTTATTGCTTTCCCGGGATTCAACGCAGAAGTTCTCGCGCTTAACGCAATGCTAGGCAACATATTTCACTATTTAGCGATATCATAGGATAGATAAATTTTTATTGTATTCCCAAAGTTATTTAATGTACTGACAAAATCGGACCTATACCCTACGCAATCGGAAGTATTTCTTGTTCTCTCGAAATTGAATCTTAGGACCTAAATGTTTAATACTCACCGCACCTACCTAATATATGAATTCAACGATATATCGTTGGATACAGATACTAGTTTGAAAAGTAATAAACATTTTGTCTTTCATAGACTGTGGCATGGGTGAGCTGAGTGCCCCAACGTCACCGCAAACGAAGGGCGAGAGTCGTCTCGTGCGCCAGTACCACTTCCTGATGTGGAAAGACTTTGCTGCGCCCGAGCATCCACACTCAATACTCAAATTTATCAAGGTAAATAAACCAATTATAAATATTATACCAAATTTAACAACAAGCAATTATATGCTCGCAGTCGACTCGGATTCGATTCCCACCGGGTCTAACATATCTCTAAAAAGCTACTCATATTTTTCCTGAAAGGTGTTAGAGATCGTCTGGAAGATTTGGACTTTTAATGGGTTTTAGAAATATCTAAGTGTTATCCTAACAATAATCAACGGCCAGATATGAAAAAGCCGTTAAGTGAGCTTTTGGTTTTAGTCTATAGATTTCCAAACTAAAGCATTTGAAAAAAAAGTTCGACAACTTAATTTCTAATCAATTTCATTAATGCTTTGCTGTGCATTGTGGTGACAATGGGACAACATTTAGCATTTCAAACCGTTTAATCTGTTTTAGTAAAATGTGTACTACAAGCATAAATGACCTAAGCCAATTTGGTAATTCGAACTATAATTTTTTTAACAAAGAAATGTTTCCCTTACAGCGCGTGAATGAGGCGTGGTCGGTCGCGGTATCCAGAGAGGTCGTAGTTCACTGCTCGGCCGGTGTCGGACGAACCGGGACACTAGTTGCTTTAGACTGCCTGCTTGAGCAATTGCGCGACACCAACTCGGTGTCTGTTTTCAACTGTGTCGCCGAATTACGCTCGCAGAGAAATTTCCTCGTACAATCATTGGTAAGATCTGTTCTAGAACGCTCTACGACTAAGTTCTTAGTCTCTGTGCTGTCTAAATTACTCTGATAAGAACTTAGATTGAAAAACAAAACTACACGGGCGGGACTTTTTTTTCGAGAATTTGTATCCACGGCGTTCCGCTGCTCAACGTTTTTTTTACAATCTATATAGATTTTTAATTTATATAATGCTATTATGTGCAAAAAATAAATAGTTTTCAATAATTTAAAATGATGAAACAAAAATTCTCATAATTTAGGAAATAAATTACTGATGTAAATTTCGTTGTATTGTGTATAAGTTTGTTAAAAAATACAAAACTAGTCTTTTAAATAAAACACTTTAACGGTTTAAAACGCGATATGGTTTTAAACCGTTAAAGTGTTTTATTTAAATGTGTACTACTCGCGTAAACTATAGACAGTATTTAAAACTAGTCTTTAATAATATTTTAATAAAACGGGTTAAGGTTTAAAGGGGAAATATATTAATCTTCCGTACGTTCGGACCCTTTGCAGTAACTGTTGTTACGGGGAGAAATGTCGTAAAAAAATATAAGTTACTCACAGTTACATATTTCGCCTTTTAAACCGTTATCATCATATTGGAGCCCCTTTGTTCCAAGTCGCTTTCGATGTCGACCATCCTGTGCTTTCTATTTCAAGTTCTGGACGCCCCAGATGTCCAGGTCCTAAGCAACTCCCTCCAACGGTTTAAACCGTTCTAATTAAACAAGCACTACTTATGTAAACTACAAACATGAATAAACTTTACAGAAACAATACGTGTTCGTCTACCGAGCGCTAGTGGAGTACGCGCATTTCGGCGACACGGAAATCCCAGCTTCGAGGCTGAAGAGCGCCATCGACAGACTGCGGAATACTCCCGAAGGAAGCGACAAGAGCTTGATGGAAATGGAATTTGAGGTATTTTCATTTTGTTCTTGTTATCTTTTCCCAAATTCTAATCTTCAGCAATTAAGAATTATTATTAGTTGCCCATTATAAAAGCTATGATATATTAAAATCTATTATTTAACTACGTAACATGTTAAGGAGTTTTAAACGCTGTTTAACTTAAATATATCGCGTTTTAAACCGTTAATTTTGTTTTATTTAAATGAGTACTACTCGCGTAAACTACAGGCAGTATTTACTCATCCCGAGTCAAAGTCTACATGGGGCTTAAAATTAGACGTTACCAATTGCTGAAACAGAAGCCATTCAACACGGATTTTCAGTGGCACCCGACGAAACCCCTTCTAGAGAAACGATTTGCTTCCAAAACAACAACACATATACACCAAACATAACTTAATAAATAATTAAATTGACAAAAAAATAACATTGATAGACGAAAAATTTCTACATCTTTCCTTTCTTTTGTTTGTTATTAGAAATTGATCCGTGCGCCCGTGATCGAGAGTGCAAAATCGTGCGCGGCCGGCGGCGGGGAGGAGGTGAGATCGAGGAATAGGTCTGTGGAGTGTCTCCCGTATGACAGGAACCGCGTAATTCTGGCACCACTGCCCGGACGGGACTACTCGACTTACATAAACGCGTCGTTCATTGAAGGTAAGTGAGAAATAAAAGATGGGTTCCACAACACAATACTATACATCCACATTATAGATTTTATTGATTAGACTTATTTATTATTCCCTAAAAATAAAGCAAGTTTAATGTCTAGCTATCCTTTAAGAAAACAGAAAAATTGACAATTATTTTTAGATAAAACACTTTAACGGTTTAAAACGCAACGAAGTTAAAAATCATTTTCAAATAAGTTTGACTAATATATCGCGTTTACACCGTAAAATAGATATTTAAATGTGTACTACTCGCGTAAACTTAGACAGTTTTAAGTTTTTTTATGTTTATTGTTCAACTGTAAATGTTCCCGTCATTAAGTCATATTTCATTTTAGAAGAATTTAATATTTTCCACATGACATTATATTAAATACAAATCTATTTGGATTAAAAAAAAGGATTACAAAACAGGGGGGACTTAAAATGTTAAGGTTAAAATTAAATTGTGCGAGAGATGCATATAAACAATGGATTGTGAGTAATTCAACGATGACGTGTGGATGTCGTCAAGTCCCACCCGTCTCGTTACATGTTTAAATCTATATTTAGTGATACGTTGTGTCCCAGGTCAAAGATGGATATCTTTTTATTATATTAATTATTCAAATTACGTGACATCTACCAACATCAATGACATCATGCAACTCTAATAACAAAGTAATTATATTTTTGTAGGTTACGACAATTCTGAAGGTTTCATAATCACGCAAGACCCGCTGCCCAATACCATCATGGACTTCTGGCGAATGGTCTCCGAGCACAATGTCTCCACCATTGTCATGCTCAGTGAGGTGAGTTATCCAGAAGACACTGAATGTTTATCATCATAATCAGCTCCAAAACTTCTAATGCTGGACATGGGCGTCAATCAGGTCGAACGGCCCATACCTTTATTCTTCTTCTTGCTGCTGGTTAGCCTGAATAGTGTGTGTGTTTGTGCTGTTTGTAGGTCCAGTCCATATTTCTTATGAAAGAGGAGGATAGATGGCTTTCACACATTTTTACAGCCATATATCTTTATATAGTCTCTTTTATCTTTTATACGGCTTGAAATCATGTTTAGAATACTAATTCTATTGTATAATATTTTATGCCATTTCCAGTTGGGTGAAGGCAAGTGTCCCCGGTACTGGGACGACGGCACGGTACAATACGAACACATTTCCGTCGAGTACGAAGAGAGCGAATCGTGTCCGTACTACACGCGCAGACATTTTACTGTTACGAATAATAAGGTAATTGTAAAGTTTAAATAACACCCTTTTTACTTTTAATCGATGTATATATTAGCTAACTTATTTACAATTTATTTTATTATCGAGGTCCCCTCGTGTAAAGCATCCGAATCTGTGACAACTCGGACAGAAAAAAGTAACACACAAGGACAAACAAAACACTAACGTAAACATTTACTACTATTTTTCAAATAAAGAGCCAGAAAACGAACGAGAAGAACTGGCAAGAAACTCGCCGCTAAAATATATATATATATGGATAAAGCTTCACGCACTTTAATTATACTACTTTTCTTTTAAGGGATTACTACCTTTCTTAAAGTGAAGGGTTATAACTAATGTCTAGCACTGTTATAATGTTAAGCCTTAACCTTTGTTTATACCGAAATACATGTGTATTTGTGTCCGTAGAGTGGCGACTGGTGTGCGGTGCGGCAACTGCAGTATCACGGCTGGCCGACGGCCGCCGGCCACGTACCCGAAGTGACCCGGGGGCTCTGCGAGCTGGCTGAACGCGCCGCGCCCTGCGACCCCGCGGACAACAACACGAGGCCTGTACTCGTCCATTGCCAGTGAGTATTCAAAGTTATTGAAATATGATAGCATATAATACCGTTTTTCATGTGGAGCACGCGGCAGACATACATCAGGCATACTTCTGTGTCTCTTTCACTGTACACAATAAATGTAGGTTGATGATTTCCCACGATTTTACAGCAAAATATTTCGCGCTTAGTTATTCGTCTTTATAGTGAAATTTTAATTCAATGTAAATATGTTAACTAATATAATTTGCGTTTTAAACTGTTAAAAGCGTTTCATTCTAATGTGTACTAATTTAAATAACAGATAAATCCTTCTAAAATGTTTCTACAAATCTAATAGTTTTTCCAAAACTAAATCTATACATTTTGTGCCTCTTTGAGATTTCAATATACCGTAGTTTTTTTTATAACATGTACAAAACGAAACAATCCATTTAGGTACGGCACTGAACGGTCAGCACTATTCGTCGCGCTGTGCATCCTAACGTGGCAACTCCGCGTGGAACGACGCGTCGACGTAAGCGCAGTCGCCAGGAAGTTACGCTCGCAGCGCACAAACACCATTGACACCGTGGTGAGTATATATTATTTAGGATATAGGATGACAGGGTAGGGTAAAAAGTCACATATGTTAAAAATGATAAATAATTTAAATAAAAAACGCTCAAATAAAAAATTACTATTTTCACTATGGTCACATGACACAAAACGCTCCTGTTTGGTCGGATTTATGAAGGTGTCACTTGCTTTTAAACAGTGTTAGAACTGTTCTATTCTCTGCATTAATAAATACATAAATTTATTAATGCAGAGTGATTGATTAATCATAAATTCACCAATGTAAATGTTTAGTGCTAAATGTATTATTAGTTCTATTTCGTAGAATTATATGTTGGTTTTTCATTTGATATATTTCAGCAAATATGTACAGGAATTCAGAAAACCTACTTTTCTAGGGTCCAGTCAAATAATAAAGAAAACATAAAAATCACTCCAATAGCCCATTATGTATTTTTGATATCAGAGGATAACGCCAAACAAGATAGGGTATTTCTTGTAAAATTCTAAGATTAAAATATATATATATTATATATATATATAACAATATAAAAAACGTAAACCTTATACTTAAAAATAAAACTGTGGCACCTCGGGTTCCATACTCAGCTGAATGCTGCAGTTTATCACTTTGTTTAGTTTGTTTGCTTTACAAAAAATCTTAATTGTTCACAGCTCCAATATGAATTCCTCCACCGTGCCATACTGAACTACGCGGAGCTTCATAATCTACTGGACGACAGCTAAACAAGACCAGATCTCACACTATGAAGGAAGACGTCGCCTCGAATTTTAAATCTGACCATTTTATACTGACTGTAAACAAATTTTGACTTTTAGAATGGGATGTACTTTTTTCTCATTGGCAAAAACGTATTTCCATGATTTCAAATTTCAAGCAATTTTTTATAAGGATATCGCGGCCATTTTGGAAAGATCCTCGAATTGTCGAGGCTGTCGTCGAAACGTCGAGACAGCCCCAACAATTCGAGAATTTCTCAATTACGACGGTCGAACAGCTCGAAACATTATGAACATGAATGAACTTATTTTAACAATCTCAGTAAAGAATATTATTTAAAGCCAGTGAGAAAAAAATAATCTAAACACGAAGGGGGGAGGACTAGTGCGTTATACAAGCGTTTTTATATTGTCTATATGACGTCTGTAAACGGCCTTTTTTGTACTTTTTGTATTGTGTATACAGGATTAATTTAGGTGCTAAATCAACAAATTCGCAATTTATGATTTGAAAATGATATTACCCCAGCAGCTTCTCGAAATATTGTGATCTGAGACTTCGTTTGAATACATTTGTATTTTGTTATGTTTTGTTTTTCGTAAGTTTTACAGAGATTAAGATAATTCCTAGTTGTAAGTGGCATGACCGCCTATAGACGCTTGAGACCTGCTTTGCGAGCGTATTAAAAATTATTTTATGTCGGTATTTTTCAACTGCGAGTAATCAAATCGTAGAATAACTATTTTAGATGAAAATTATACGGTAATCTAACCAATAGACAGTTAGTCTACGATTTTATTAATCCCAGTTAACTACCAATCGAAACTATGTCCAAAGAGAATATTGTATTTATTTTTGGTAAAGTAGCGGCCATACTGTGCATTTTGTGTTCGTTTTTTGGATCCTAACGAAGAACGTACAGGTTTATAAAACCTTTTTGGCCAAACGCGACTACCCTAAGCACAAAAGGGCGTGCATATTGAATATCATTGTAAATAAAAACACTAGTTTTTGTATTTAAAACAAATTTAAGTAGTATTTTAGTAAACATCGTTATGTGTTTAAATAAAACACTTTTAACGGTTAGAAATTCAAAATACATTAGTTAAAGTAGTTTAACTATTTATTTCGTATTTTAAACCGATAAAATTGTTTTATTTAATACATCGGTAGGTATTTTAAAAATCCATATAATAGTTATTGGCCAGAGTTCAAGATAATAGTTAAAATTCATATCCAATTGTGTAGCTCAATCGAACAAGTTATTTAGAAGGAAATCTCTATCAAACGCTGTAAATAACCATATTTGATAAAATAATTCAGTATGCACGACTCCTTACAAATTTTCGATGTATTTTTACCAATTTATTTTTGTCGGCGGGTAGGGTACCGCTAGTATGACTGTTCACATTTTAAGTAGGTTTAAGGATTTTTGTATGAGCTAATATGTTATAAGTGTAACTGTGATGGCGATTGAATGCACTTAATTCTACGCAGAAACTAGCTGTTTCAGCGACTTCGTCCGCACATATTTTTTGGGTATCTTGACCCGTCTTTGCAGCGTACGCCTCTGAAACCCATGATGATGAATGACTTTCCCAATTTTTTTCACATTTCCCGCTATATCTTCGTATTAATCACAGGGCGATGTTTTATAGCCTATAGCTTTTTAACGAACCCGTGGTGTCTGAGATTAGCGCGTTCAAACAAACTCTTCAGCTTTATATATTAGTATAGATTATAACGAACAAATAAACCAAATTATTCTAGATTGGTACAGTTTTTAATAAAAAATAGTATAGAATATATTTTTTGGAAGAAACTAATATAAATTATAAATACATTATTCCCATAGATCCTACTTACAATTTTAACATTTTCCAATTCAATAGCTATGTAAGAATTACCACACCTACCCAATTACCTACAATCACCCTGAATCTATGTACAGTTTTAATGTAAAATTCGATCTTTGCTCGTCGCGGTAAAATTAATATTATTTCTGGACATATCTCAATGACGTCACAGTTACACGCCATTGTAAAGACTAGGTTAGGCTTAGATGTAGGGAGGATTTTTATAAAACGTGCTAAGTAACGGAAACTGGCACAAACATTTGTCATGTAAATTATTTTATACGAAAAAGGAGGACATTATTTTGTAAGACCCCAGCCATAACATACAAACAAGATGCGATGTCGCACTGGAAAAATTTTCACGGTTTAAAACTCGAAATGTTATTAGTTATCTTCTTTTTTTTAGTTTAAATTCGGCTCAACGTTTCGGATGCTTTGCAGCAGCTGTGGACACGGCGGGCCGTAGTTGAATAAGTAAACTAATATTTCGCGTTTTAAGCCGTTAAAATTTATTTAAATGTATATTCCTCGCGTAATCTATAGAAACCAACGATTTATCGTGAAGAAGAAGAAGATTGAAATTGATTGTTAGTTTATTTTAGTATCTTCTTACACTATCATCGTTTTACTATTTTAAACTACACAATGTTTCCGAAGATTTCATTGCTGCATGTTTTATAAATATCTAGCAGGATAGATCGGCGTGTATCTTACCAATGAGGCTCTGTAATTCTAATACTCAAAATAACATTGGCAATATAAGCTTCGCACAAATTTTTAACTCGACCGCTTTAGTTTCTCCTCAAATTGAATTAGCTCAGAATTACCAAGTAACTTATTTTATTCATTTTTCAAGGCGGCCGTTTTGTAACGCTCGGGTTCAAGCTGTTCGACCTTCGTAATCGAGAAGAACATAAAACCGAACAGCTCTGAAACCAAAATAGCTTACTTTTATATTTTTCTCAAGAATTTGTATTGCCATAATTTCAAATCGATCTCAGTTGTGTTCAAAGTCGATACACGCCGGTGAGAGCGACTGACGTTCGAGGTTAGCGTATAAAGGAACGGCGTAGATATGACTTTTTTATGAAACGTTAACCGTTAGTTAGATTTCGTACAGTGGCGTGGTTACGTAAAATGTTGTACTCGCAGGCCTAAGTTGAAAGGCGCCTTTTAATTCCTCTCCAGCCCACCTGTCAAATGAACGTTACCTTACTACGATATTCCATTTTACGTATCACCACGCTGTAGGAGTTCAAATTAAAAAAATGTTAATGACTTTTTTATATGAATTTCAAAAATACATCATCACCGTAGGTCTTCAGTTGATTAGTCTATCTATATCTTCTCTTTCTCCTACATATTACTTCTAGTCTTATTCTGCTGCCAATTCTAATCCGCAATTCCTTACTGCCCCCGGGTTTCATTGGGTTTCAATGTTGAATTGCTTATTACATTTCAATGTGTAGCTATGCTTATCTATATTTTTATTTCTGTTCTATCAGAACTTAGGCGCTAGCTTTTTGTAAATATACAATGTAACGTGTAGTTTCCCGCGCAAACGATCTACTTTTTTGTGTATTGTAGGTGTTTTATTTTGTATTGATTATATTCGACGCAGTTCTTTCGATGTAAGTTATGTTTTTATTTTTGTAAATAGGTAATGCCGGTCATGTAATATGATATTTTTGAAAATATACCAATATTTAGAAATTTGGTGTCTATCAGTTAAAATCTTTAGTCGAACGCCTAATATTTACTGTTATGCCTAAATAAAAAAAACTTATAGAAGTTATTTTTTTTATGACAATGAAGAGCAAAAAATAATAGGATTTTATTGCATGGTAAGTAAAATACAAAGCCGTCTTTAGTACTCAAACCAAGATGAGATTCGTCGCGGATTTCTCAACTAAGACGGTGGTTCGTAACGAAGACGAAATTTCGATGATCCTACCGCCCAATAAATACATTTTTTCAGGCAATAGTGAGTTGCTTCAGAAAATGTATAGATAGATTACAGAAATATTTTGGACTTGGAGGTAGTCAAAAGAACGATCATCTACATTCTGTACCAAATATATACAAATAATGTTATAATTGCATCTTATCATTTCAGGCACCAGGCTCAATTTGCTCTATGTATTTGGATATCAATTGGAAACAAAAAAAAAACTACCAACATTATCTATTTCGTTCAAAATTTAACCTATATAATATTTAATAATTCAAAATTTGTTTATGATTGTTTCTTTTCATACAAATAAATTGTTTTATTCGTTTAATAGTACAAGAACTAAGTGGAAAGTATGAATTACTTATTTGACAAAAATAGTATGTACGTTGAACCTACCTACGTAGTACTTTTCAATTATGTCCAAATAAAACACAGTTATTGATTTGGCAAACTGAAATATATTTATCTTGCGGTGGTTTCACATACACTCATATAAGAAGGGAAATAAAGCTTTGGAATAAATAGTCTAAAGCAAATCAGTCTTGAAAACAACTACATATCGCGGATTCACTTCTCCCCGTTGGCACTAGCCTGCGACGTCTGATCCTTGATCTCCTTCCTCACTGGTCCCGTCTGTGCGATGGGAACCGATCTCTCGTTCTTCAACGCAGGTGCACTTTTCGGGGCGAATACTGTGAGCACGCCATCGGAAGAGAGCCGCGATTCCACTGCTTCTGGGTTGCACCCATCAGGGAGAGCATATCGTCTGGTGAACTGACGCGAAATAAAACCGTGTTCGTCCTTCTTCTCCTCGTGCTTACCCTCGACCACAATGTAACCGTCAGCCGTTTTAACCGTGATGTCTTCCGGCGCGAAGTGCTGTACGTCTAAGTTGACTTGGAACTTATCTTTGTCAGATTTGATGGTGGAGCCCACATCACGTGCAGCAGCTGCAAGTTGGCGCCAGGGTCTGTAGTAGTCGCGGGACAGCATCGGAGCCACAGCGGCAGTAAGTAGATCGTCCGGTGTTAAAGCCAAGCCGAAATCCTGGTCCAAGATACGGTGAGGGTGTTCGTAACCAAGGATGAATGGTAGTAGAGACATTTTAGCTGATTGAGACTGTTTTTACTCAAAATTACTTGTTTGATCACTGTGCGTTTGCACTGAGTTGTGTTCGCTATCGCTCTCGAAATAAAACTTGTCGAAGCGCCGGCCGGTGCCGCTCATATATGTAAGAATAGCGCCATCTAGTAACGGGTAGAAATATCTAGAAATTCGTTGAGAAGAACGCTCGCGAGAATGTTCCTGGGCGGTCTAGACTTTTCGAGATCTGATGTCATTGTTTGACATTGTATCGTTAATTCGGTACACGTCAATAAACATACTTAAGCATAGATTATAATATGATTATCTCAACCCAATTATTATTGTGTATTTTTAATTTGTTAGTGCTTTAGTGTTTTCTGGTGGAAACTTGTTATGCCTGTAGACTTTACGTTAAACTTCAGAATCATGAGGAAACTTAAAATATTATTTTTTACTAAACTATTTCGACTTGATGACTAGTGGCATTAAAAATACCTACAATATCAGGAATAGGCGATACTCATTTTAAAAACTTAAATATTTTTATATGTTTAATAATTTAAATAAAAATTATAATATAATTAAAAATAACATTAAGGCCCTTGGATTAATTGCAAACAGCACGGACCGCTGTGGATGCCGGTTCACCCGTGTCGTGGAAATTTTGCCCATTTATAATCTATTTTTATTTTATACTGATTTTATTCAATAACTTACTAGAAAGTCTTTAGTTTCCATAAAAAATATATGGTTTGAAACGTAACATATATAATATGAAAACGTTTTATAAATAATGTCTGAATTATCAAAATTAGTGTCATTTATTCTTTTTATAAGGGGTCATCCATAAAGTACGTCACACAGATTTCATGACTTTTAGAGCCGCCCGTGAGGTGAAGTGACGTGAAATGGTCACATTTCTGAGACCCTCTCCCTGGTGTGACGTCACATGTTTTGCAATTTCACATCGAAAAATTATTAAATTAAAACAGCAGTTCTGACATTAGTTTTATTTCCATTTAAGTGAAGTACTTTTTTTATGAAATCAATATTATATGTCAAATATTTGAAACAAAGCAATAAACTATTAAATATAAAGAAAAAGAAGAAGAAAGAAACTCAATCATCTTCAGTCCATGGACTTTGAACCCACTCCTTTAAATTATTTATAACTGGCATGGCAGTCACTACGAATTTTTTTGTTCTTAATATTTCAAATCACGCGATTAGTACCTCTAGATACATTAGATTTTAAAACGAGATGACACGAAGCTTAGGAGTTAGGACCCCTCCCACCTCTTGTCACACCATGTCACACTTTGTTGACCCCTAATGTGTAATATCTTTTGATGGAAAAATGTAAAAGTTGCTTTACCTTGCAGGTTATTGGCGTATTTTATAAAACCTGTAAGACATAAGAATAACAATGATAATACATTTATATAATTTCATAAATCTTATATTATCCATTTTGTTATTATAAATTTAATTTTACAATACTTAAAAACTCTCGACGTATATGAGTAAACATAAACAATAAAAACAAACAGTTTTTAACGCGTACATAAAATTATTTATTTATAACATAGCTATTGAAACTCCTTTAAGGTATACAATAAGGAGATGGTGAACTTTGTAGAACTTTCTCGGAACCTTACTCTAGAATCGACGAGAAATTATATTGATCGTCCATGAACTTGTTTTACCTTACACAATTATACAAAGATGATTGTAGGTCAGTGACAAAAATTCGTCTATCCACCGCTAGATGACACTAAGCTCAATAGATCTATTGAGCTGCAGTGTCAAACAATAAAACTAAAAAAAATACATTTCCACTAACATACATTATCGAATTATTTATAAAATTAACCTAAAAATATTTAACAAAAACATTGATGTGCTGTAATTAACGTTAATGATAATGCAACGATAACACGATACCGATTGATAAAACGAAAAGGACACGTCAATTTTCGAGAAAAGTCTACTGTACGCTAGATGGCAAAACGGGTATATAAAAGATAACCGCGCGGTTCTTGCAGTATTTGAAATCTAAAGCAATACATCAATACACGAATGATTGATTGCGGTTTGGATATCCTGCGATTTGTAAGTTTCATTTTAACTTTGATAAAATTACAAAATGAAGGCGTTGGCTTACATTTGTCTCTTAGCCATCATATTTACCACCGCTCACAGTGAGGAAAAATGTGAAAACAAGAACCATCGGCTCTTTGATCAAGAATTTGGTATGGCTTTAACTCCAGACGATTTAATAACCAGCATGATGTCTCCGTGGATGTTTAGAGACTATTTCCGACCCTGGAGATTCCTTGACGCTCTAGCTCGCGATGTAGGATCCACAATCGTTAGTGAAAAAGACAAATTCCATATAAACCTGGACGTGCAGCATTTTTCACCGGATGAAATAAATGTCAAAACAGCAGACGGATACGTCGTAGTCGAAGCTAAGCACGAAGAGAAGAAAGATGAGCATGGCTCAATTTCGAGACAGTTTGTAAGAAAGTATTCTTTACCGGAAGGTGTAGAATCAGAAGATATTGTCTCCCAACTGTCAAGTGATGGAATTTTAACTATCACAGCGCCCAGGAGAGAGATTGATTCAAAAGGCGAAAGAGTCATTCCTATTACACAAACTGGCCCAGTTAGGAAGGAGGCAAAGGAAGCTAAGGCACCTGAGGGTTCTTGCCAAGCTAAAGACGAGAAGTGTGGTGCCTAATCTCAATAGTAATTTTAGTTGTGTGGCATTTAATATTAAGACTGATTTATTTAATAAACCATCTTGTTAAATGCTGTGTTTCATTAGAAAAACCATTCAAATAATAATTTACTAATTTGCAAAATGCATTAAAATAATAATAAAATTAATCTGTGGTTTATAATAATCTATCTTTATTTCGGCTTTACGACGTGTCACTGTCAAGTTTTATCTCTAATTCTGTCATGCCTGTCAATACCTGCCTTTTGTTTACATTGTTGGTTTATTTTAGAATATTATAAGAAAAAAGTACCTAATTTTTGTTTTTATAAAATGGTAAATTATTGTTGTGTTGTTGGCTGCGGACGCAACAGTAAAAATAATAAACAATTAAACTTCTATAGCTTGCCAAAACAGCGGCGACGGTAAGTTGAATACTAAAAAGAGTTGTATTTAAAACGTGAAATAAAAAGTGTTTATTTGTTTAACAGTCAGAAACAATGGCTTAAAGCAGCCGGTAAAGAAGATCTATTAGATCAAGATATGGAAAATTTAAGAAAAAAGTTAAGATTTTGTTCGAGGCACTTCACTGTTTCTAGTATTAAGAATAAACATCTCAACGTCTATGCAGTTCCAACTCTTAGGTTGCCAGGTTCTGCACCAGGTATTGTGAATGGTTTCTGTGGTTATGTAAACAGTAAACATATTTACTATTAATAAATTAATTATATCTTTTATAGAACAAGATGCTCTGCCATCAGTACATGAGGGTATATTTTGTAATGTGTGTACGGAACGAATCATTGGATTTCGCTATAAGTGTGTCACATGTGATAATTTTGATATTTGCCAAAAATGTGAAATGCTGGAAATACATGAAGAACACTATATGTTGCGAATACCAAAGCCCTTGAAATTTGTAAGTATGTAAAAACTCAGTTACTTAAATAGCATATCATCATAATTATCTATTATCAATAATCATTAAATTACATATGAGGCCCCTAGAGCCAGAGTAGCCTAATTGCATTTTTATGACTTGACTTATTTATATTGATTATTATAGTCAAAAAATATTAATCTAAAAGCGCACAGTGACCGAAAATTGTTAAAATAATCATTACACAAATAATAATACAAATTCATTTTTGCCTAAGTTAAATGTGGATTTTAATTTTACTCCTTATTGCAAGTCATGTTTTTCAAGGAGGCCCCACAAATTTGTTTTTCAATATTTATTTTCAAATATGTGTATTTCTGTTATAGAAATTAGCTGAAGACCTAATAAGCCGATGGCGTGAGATATTCCCAGAAGATCATCAAACAAAGCAAGGCTTTGAAGACAGTAATTCAAGTGACGATGAACCCATAACTAAATATCTCAAAAATGAAAACTTTATAAATCTATCTCAAGATGTCAAATATGAAATCAAAGATGAAATTCAACGGGCTATGAAGTCATTACGAACAAAACGAGATAAAGAAAAAATGAAGACGAAGGAAACTGACAATGTTACAAATTTCATTGATATTACTAAATCTCTTACGCCTATAATCTCCACAGGAGATAACATAACGTTAACTGCAACTCAAGAGAGAGATTTTAAGAATGAACATGTTCAAAATACTGTAATAGCTGAAATACCGCCACAATTGATCTTTGCCGATACTAGTGAAATGAAATATGAAGATGTTAAAAGTGAAACTATGGCATCTTTATCTGTTGTTAATACAAGCACAGTTGCAGGTATCAACTTTTGTATATTATTTATAATTGGGTGTCTAAACGTTGACGTTGAGTAAATGAAACACTTGAATGTTTGAAATGTGAAATATACTAGTTAGCTTAATTTTTACTTACAACCTCCCATTTCATTTGCTTTGTTGTAGCTGTGGTCATGGAAGGACTAGCAGGCATCTATAATTTAAAATCTACTATGCTTATAGATATTGTGTTTAAATTGGTTTTAAATGTTTTTTAAAGTTATTACTACTTTTTTAGAACTATTTTTAATGTATATAATTTAAGTTTAACTTATACTTAAAGCTTTTTATTGTTTTAGGTCAAATACAGCCCGTCATTTATTTGAAGCTAAATGATGTCCTCACAGAACTGATGATTACTCCTAGTGATCAGAATACTACTTCCAGTGATATCTTTCACAGCAATTGAAGAGTGTAAAATAAAACAATGGCACAGAATGCGAACCTATCAGTTTCAAAACCTTTTCAGCAGGTGTCGCCACTCTTAAACTATAAAGGGTTTTATTTTGTTTGTCAACTAAACTACAGAGAATACTTAATTAAAGTATGTTTTATTATATGTTTTATTTTTATAAAAGTAGAAGGAATCCACATAACACAACAAATGTTTTAATTTAGGCTAGAATTATTTTTGATAGAAAAGGCATTATTTGCACGCTTTGCTGCGGTTTTACGTTGACGTGATTTAGTACGTAAATACGGCTTTCTAAAATCATGTACAGTAACAATGAAGAGAAAGACTATACTTGCTTTTAATTTTATAAAAGAGATCTTAATTCTTTATTTATTAGTATTTTAAAGACTGTCTCTAGTCTTACAAGTCTAGTCAATTTCTATGACGAAGTATAGAATGTTTGGTGCAATACAATTCAGTCGTTTATTACACCTAACAAAAATATATTCAATAATACTTCACATTTTCTAACGTTTTAAAAGTAGCGACGCGGATCTTGGCCAAACGAATCCTGTGCAGAAAACAGACATAAGGTATCGAAGGGACGAAACCGGGCGCGGGGCGAGTTGTGTCCTATTGTCTCTCTCGGACCAATACGACGCTCTGCTTACTTCTCGATCTCGAGTACAGTCACGTCTTCCAATTAATTATGTGCGCGATTGTACAGATGTGCAACTATACCTTCTACATTTTGGTCCCCGCGACATATATTAGCTTAATAAAATATAAATAAAATGAAATTTTAACATCAAGTTAATTGCAGAGGAATAAGCAAGGTAATTGACAGTGCAAAGTCTATAGTTTTATTCCCTTTGAGCTCCTCTGACTCTGTTGAACTTATTTGGAATTTTACAGACTTGACATTGACGTTTAACGTTATACCGGTACAATACACTAGTAAAGTGTAAAATGTACTTTAAAGTTTTGATTTGGTGTTCTCGTTTTGGTTTGAGTTGAAAGTGAATCAAAAAGTAGTCTTATTTTAAAATACTATTAAAAGTTGCACAAACTAGTAATTATAAATTGAATTGGAATAATATTATCTACATGTGGCTTTGTTGACTTGGTAATTGTGTTGACTACTTAGCAATGGAGTATGATACTAGTCAACCTGCGCCTCCAGGCGTGATAAGCCCTTCGGTAAGGCAAAGCATTTTTAATTCACTCCTCATTTCTAAATGTAATGCTGAACGCTTTTTGCCAGAGTTAGACTTATTACTCTAACCGACCAAATGTAAATTACTGTAAAGCTTCTTAAATTTAGTTTTAACTTATAAGTTAATTATTATTATTTTTTAAATATATCAGTATAATTTTGTTGTTCAACCATAATATTTTAAGATCTATGGAGGGCTATAGTGAGGGTCTGACCTATTTAATAATCTCTTTGCAGCCTCTTAATAAAGAAAGTTCTACTCCCAAAACCACCTCATCTTTTGTGCCCACAATTCTACCTACGACTAAAGGTGTGGAAAATGCAAAAAAGAGGCTTCGGGCTTTCTCGATTCAGAAAAAGGCTCCTCTTACTCCTGTTATGGCTCCAAAGCCCACTGGATCGGGTAGTAAGTGTTTTTACTTGTGTTTTGTTATATATGTCTATATGGTTTGATGTCAACACCTGTTGTGCTAAAAATGTGTCTCTTAGTATATTCAAAGATATGTTGATAGAGCATTTAGTCTAGTGAAATGTCGAATGTTCAGACACTTTACTTTTTATGAAAAGTTAATTCACCTACTTTTTCCTAGACCTTTCAGAAAATATGCATTTCATTCTAAAAAAATACTTATGTTGATATAAATCATTTTCAGATACCATGGTTTTAATTGGTAAACTTAGCGGAGTGAAGGTGACCCCTAAAAGGGAAGAAGAACAGGATGCTAAGATTCCAAAATTACCTAAACCACCTAAGCCTGGAGCTGTCAGGAAAGCATTGCAAGGTAGACAAAATAATACTATTATTATTACAATATTCAATTAAGAAAGGATAGACGATCAGTCCCTGGTCAACTGCTGACTATTTCACCACCTCCCCTAATTTTACCATTTTTAATATATACATACCTGTTTCATTGTAAAAATTTAAATAGAATTTTGTTGTAATATATCCATTTGTTGATCTATGAGGTTCTTACAATGAGCTGCAAAAACAAACACTGGCAGAAATTGAAGACATGAAGAGGAAAATGGAGTTGGTGGACCTTGGCATCCCATTAGGACTGATTTGTCCAAGTTCTACGAGTGACAAAGCAATGCCTACAAAATCCATGCCACCTATCAAATCTTTTATAGGTTTGTACTAAATATTCTCTGTAGTTCACGCAACAAGTAGTTATATAAATACACTACTAAGAACTAAATAGTTTGTTCAATTAATGAAAATATTAATGTCTGAAACATTGTTATTTTAAAAATCGAAAATAAATTGAAAAAATTTTTTCGACTCGGGCAGGACTTGAACCGGCATCGTCAGCTTTCCGTGCTGTTGCTCTACCAATTGAGCTACCGAGTCCTACACCTCATCGTCGAATTTTTTCAACTTATTGATACATGCACCTCTCGCGCAATGTAATTTCTACCTTAACACTTGCGTATTAAGGCTCAATGTCTTATGCTTTGCAGCTTAAGAAATCATTGAAGATGAAATTACAAAGTTATAACGTTTGAAAACATTAATATTTTTCACATGTTATTGCACATGAAGGCACTATATAATTTAAAAATCGAAAATAAATTGAAAAATATTTTTTTACATTTTTTTACATTGCGCGAGAGGTGCATGTATCAATAAGTTGAAAAAATTCGACGATGAGGTGTAGGACTCGGTAGCTCAATTGGTAGAGCAACAGCACGGAAAGCTGACGATGCCGGTTCAAGTCCTGCCCGAGTCGAAAATTTTTTCAATTTATTTTCGATTTTTAAATTATATAGTGCCTTCATGTGCAATAACATGTGAAAAATATTAATGTTTTGAAACATTGTTACTTTTTTTTAATATACCAATCATTATTTAAGATTTAGAGGTTTTAAAAATATTTAATACAATATGCAATTAGGTCAATATCATGTTTGCTCTGGACTGTTTCAACACCCTCGTCATGCACAAAAGTATAAAACCAATTGTGAGTCTGAGCAAAGTTGTAGTTAGAAAGGATCTAAGAGTTCTTGTGGTATATGGATTAGTTTCATTATTTGTGTAGAAATATTGAGTATGTAGAATTTTGAAGGGCTGAATGATGATAAATATTGATATAAACTAATTAATATTATTCTAATATTTAGAGTAGAGATATCTTGTAATCCCTTACTCTTTACTAGTTTATTTACTTATAAATAGTAGGAATTTTGCCTACTTAACGAAATTTACTTAAACTTTTCAGATCCAGCAAAAGTGGACGAAATAATTCGTGAAGCAAAGAAAGCCAAATTGGAAGGGAAAGAATTCAAATTTGATTATCACAAATTGCTGCCAGGTTATGACAATCCCTTTCAAAGGAAGAAAGATGATAAAGATAAAGAAGAGAAACATAGAGATAAAAAATATAATCGTAGAAGAGGTGATTTTAGAGATAAACGGGATAAACATAGTAAGAGGTATTCAGATCACAAAAAGCATGATAAGAACAGGGATCATGACAAAGAAAAGTCTAGAGATAAAGGAGGAGAACACAAAGTAGAATTGACACATACCGAAAAACCCGAAGGTGATGTTAAGGAAACTGATGTTGCTTTTGGTGACTATTTAGTTTG
Organism: Leptosia nina; assembly: GCA_963661955.1. Classification (NCBI taxonomy): domain Eukaryota; kingdom Metazoa; phylum Arthropoda; class Insecta; order Lepidoptera; family Pieridae; genus Leptosia; species Leptosia nina. The sequence goes on from CAVLEF010000008.1 coordinate 8,638,735, forward strand.
TGATAGCTGGTCATTAGACAATGATGAAAAAACTAGTACTTCAAGTCCTAAATATGATGATAAAACTGATTCACAATGTTCCGTAGTTCCAGAAGTTAGGGCTAGCAAGGAACCCTCTGAATTACTAAAAGATAGTATGAATAAAAAGAATGAAATTATTAAATCAATTACAACAGAGAAACCTAAACCAATAAAGCTACAACCAGTAATAGATTCATTCAAATATGAAATCGACGACAACGATGAAGAAGTTTTGGACATCTTCGATGCTAAAACGGATTTAAATAAATTCGCTACAGTAAAAGCAAAAAAGCTGACATTGTACGACTCACCAGACCATAAATCAATCGACCTAGATGATAGTTCTAAAGATTTATCTCTAGATGGCATAAACGATGATACCTTTTTGGAGTCGGTTATAAACGAAATTAAAGTTGGTGAAATAAGCGATGAGGAAAGTCAAGATAAGGGTTTAGTGGAGTACGAGATGTCACCGAGTAAAGGTCCTGCGAATGAGTCGATCAGTCAATCTGTGACGCCTGAATTAGCACACCAGACTGCGAGGAAAAATATTGATTATTCTGATGGATATAGATCAAATGAAAGTGGTTATAAAACGAGCGACACAGTTGAAAGTGGATACAAATCGGGCGCAGAATTTCGCTTATCAATAGAAAAAGATCTTGACGACGCGCTGAATGCAAGTAAAATGCCGCAAGCTACAATGGACTCACTAGAAACATGGACTTTTGTTCTTAAAATTTGTCAACCGCTATTGTTTAGACATGATAAAAACAAATGCTATAAGTAAGTTATACTTTTAAAAGTATCGCATTGATTTTACTCTCTTCCTACTAATGTTAAGATTAATGTTTTAGGGAGACAAGGGCCTCTCCGAAACTGTGGTATACAACAAACCCAAAATGTTGCCCATGTGTTAAGGATAGAAGTGTTGTCTATGAAGAGTTGGAGATGTGTAAAATGAATCTGGTGGATCGTGTCTATGGGTGTGATCAGTAAGTATTTAAAATATGTATGTTGTATTTTAATTTCGATAATATGGAATATAGGTTATAAATAGGATATTACACATTATAAAAAGGAAATGTTTTATGTGTTTTGATCCTTATTATAAAAACTAAAGTTCGATGGTTTAATTATTACTGTATTTAAACTACCACATTACACTTTTTAGATTTTAAAAAATACAAAGGATAGCGACAATGTAAGAGGATAACCTGTTCATCATTTATAACTTTTTAGAGAACATGTCTTTCTGACATTTGAATAAAACACCTTTTATTTAGTGTCAGTGTCAAAAAGTTCGTGTTGGTGTTTCTTTTATAAATATTGTTATTGTTGTGATCGTTTTTTTTTTCAATGAAATATAGTTAAATTATATAGGTGAGTATTATTTTATTTAGTTGAAGTTACCGGATAAACTATTACATTGCGCGAGCGGTGCATATATCAATGGGTTGCAAAAATTCGACGATGACGTGTAGGACACGGTAGCTCAACTGGTTAGAGAAACAGCACGGAACGTCGTGGATGTTGGTTCAAATCCTACGCGTCTTAAATTTTTATATTCATCAAAAGATAAATTACCAAAAAAAATTTTCTTGGCTTAGTTAATTGTAATTTGATTAAACATCCAAGTTCTAAGACACGTACAGCCTGCAAAAACCGTAATATGAAAATTTCAGAATATCGGATGAATCATTCCCGAAATGTCGCGACTGGTACCCGCAGAGTTCCGCTTGTTTGGTGGAGACCGGTAAGGTGCAGCTGTCGAGCGAGTGGGAAGCGGATGACAGCCAGCAATCGATAAGGGAAGAAAGCAGACGCGCTGAAACCCCGAAAAGAGAGGAACTTGCTTTGGATAGAGAGTATCAAAGGTTTTCCTATTTTATTTTTACCTTTCTATTTTGTACTTTATTCTCTAAGGAATTTTATATAGTAATGAACAATTGTTTTAAAAAAATAAATATTTTCATACATATAATATCAATATGATAAGAACTTAAAATTTAAATACCTTAAAATTACCTAGTAATATTGTGAACTTCCCCCAAATGACTTAACTTTAAAATACCACTCTTAAGGTTAATAATTGACTAATTCACAGCACAAAAACTTTCCTGTCAAAAGCTTGTAACAATAATAATTAGTCCATATAATTAAAAAGGTAGTATGTATGATAATATAACATTTGTACTGTTGCATACATTAAAAGCAGTATATCCTACACTCAAATTTTCATTAAGGAAGTATTTGGCATGTAGTGTAATCGAAACCTTGACAATATACTATCTATATATATCTATACAATTTATAATTAATTATGTTGACCGCAATCCAGGTTCATGGAAGCGGTTTGGCCCGAGGTTAATGAAACTCAAAAGGAATCGCCTAGAAGTACGACGCCCGTGCAAGAGAATAGAAAGAAGAGGAAGGAAAATTCAATACAAAGAGAAGAGGAGAAGCGGGCAAAGAAAATGAAACTCAGCAGTGAGGGCTGGAGCCAAGAATCTGAGGTAGAAGAAGATGATCGGAGGTAATTTATTATTATTATTATACTGTTAGGGACACATATGGCTGTGTACTTAATTTGTGATAAAAGGGGGGAAAGTTAAACGTAAATGGTAATATGTAGTGAATGTTACTTACGTTAATTAAGTATAGTCTGTAGTTTACGCGAGTAGTATACATTTAAATAAAATACTTTTACTGTTTAAAACGGAAATATAAATATTAGTTACCTTATTTTTTATTAATTATTCCGTAACCACGGAAACGTGGAGTCTCTGTTAAATTAGAAATAAGTAGAATAATATATTGCGCGTTTTAAACGGTTAAAAGTTTTTTTTAAATACGCTTTTGGTAAAATTCAGTGACGAGAGTCAGTTAAACAAGAAACTTAAACGAAGAAATTCGCTTATACGCCATGTTATTTGTATTACCAGCAAAAAGGTGAAAAGTGACAAGGGGAAGGCTAGAAAAAGAAAACACTCTACATCTGCTTCATCTTCACACTCTGACAGTGAAGAGGATTCCAAAAGGAAGAAGAGAGCGCTTAAAAAGAAGGTTGCATTTTCACTATTCTTAAAACCAAAAATTCTGTATACCATATGTTTATAAGTGAATTCATATTTTACAGGCAATGAAAAAAGTCAAATCAAAATCAGCTAAACGTCGGCGTATGGGCAAAAAACTTCTGAAAAAATTAAAAGAAAAGCAGAAGAAGAATAAGAAATTGAAGAAGGATTTATCAGATGACGACACTGAGAGTGGTAATCCTCTTATTACTTCTAATCACTTAAATGATAATAATTCTGTATTCAATGATATAATTTAGATTTGTGTACCTCGCTTTATTTATAATTAGATTCCTATCCACCTCTATTGCAGACAAAAGCAAGAAATCAAAGAAAAAGAAAGTGGAGAAAGCAAAAAAGAGAGATAAAAAAAAGAAAAAGGCAAAGAAAGCAAGTAGCACAGACACATCCAGTTCCAGTTCAAGCGACAGTGAGATCGAACGGAAGAGGTCGAAGAAGAAGAAAGACAAGAGTAAGAAAAGAACGAAGTCTTCATCAGAATCGCAAAACGAGGAGTTGTTCGACGTGACCATATTGAACAATATAAAAACAGAAAAGACGACGGATGATGAGGGACAGAAATTAATGGATTTTTCGCCTAGACGTCAAAAGCCTCGAGAGATTATCAACGTGAAGGAATTACAGAATGACTTCGTAGGAAACACTCACATTAAAGAGGAGATAAATGAGACACGGGAAGAGAGTAATAAAGTGGAGACGGCACCGGAAATTGTGGAAGAGTCACTGAGTCCAGAACCCGAACATTCCAAGAAAGAGGTTGCTTTAAAAGTAAAATTTCAAAGTATCTTAAATTGTTATATAACTAAAAAACTATTCAAGAAAGTTAAATCATCATTAAAACATTGAACGGTTTAAAACGCGAAATGCAATAGTTAACTTATTTTCAATTTATTTGAATCCGCGACTACGGCTGCTGCGAAGATCCAAAACGTTTTCTACGTGCTTACAATAAATTGTAAATAAGTTTACTATTACATTTCGCGTTTTAAACCGTTCAAAGTTATTTCCTTAAATGTGTACTAACTACCCGTGTTCTACCACACTTCTAACTACGGACACTATTGTTTGCCCTTTTTTAAATCAATGCGTTTTTACATATAATAAATTCCCATATTTTTATTATTTATATCGTATTAAAGTTTGTCAATAGCTAATAAAATTATATCCAATTTCAGAAATCAGCTGAAGATACTCGAAAACCAGTGGAAGCAGTTAAGCCGCCGCTCGATGATAATTCGCAATGTTCCTCGCAAGAATCCATTTATAGTGCTAAGGTATTTATATTTGTCGTCACTGGTCGTGAGTTCGAACCCTACCTAGAATGTTAAAGTGTGCTAAATTGCATTTCACTTTTCCAAGTGAGTCTCTAAATTCTTCTTTTCTTCTTTGTCTTCGTTTTCTATATATTGAAAACACGTTAATCTTGATTTTGCAAAAATACCTACTTTAAAACCAAGAAAAATGTTAGTTAAATACTGTCTATAGTTTACGCGAGTAGTACACATTTAAATAAAACACTTTAACGGTTTAAAACGCGATATATTGGTTAAACTTATTTGAAAATGACTTTTAACTTCGGCCCGTCGTTTCGTATGCTTTGCAGCAGCCGTGGTCTCCCCGTGACCACGGCTGCTGCAAAGTAAAAATCATTTTCAAATAAGTTTAACCAATATATCGCGTTTTAAACCGTTAAAGTGTTTTATTGAAAAAAATGTTAGTGTTAACGTAACAAAGATTGATAAAATTTAAAATCTATTTAAAAAGATTTTTTGACACGAATTGAACTAGCACTCCCAGCGTTCCGCGCTGCTTTAACCAATTGAGCTACCGAGATCTAAATTTAAAATATAGTTATATTTTTGTAATGAAATATGCGCCTTATATCTATAGCATGAAGATCTACAATCAAACGACGCTCTGGGGCCATCGTACGAAAAGGACGAAAGCCACCTCCGACCCTCGTCGCAGAACTCCAACTACAGTTTCAAAGACGTGATGAGCGCTAACCAGAGTCTGTACAAGGAACCGGGTTCGAGTGCCGATTGCGACAAATTCGAGAACTATGAGCCGGCTGAGTACGAGGTGTACGAACATTTGGCTATGGCTTATCAGAGCGACGTGGCTAAACAGGTATGAATAGATATTTTTATATACGTTAAATCTATATTGTCTGTAATAAATAAGTCTAGATCTAAGATAAAGTGACCTAGTTCACCTGAATGTGACCTAGCTGTAGATGTCTACAATATTGAAGTTGTCGACTTCTGCAACTATACCTTGATGTATACCTCAGTAACAGTAAAAGTAGCCATTAAGGTTTGTTAAAACCATTGGATTTTTAATATAATTTAAATACTTTTTTTTATTAATCAAGTACACTAGCAAAATGCATATAATGCATGGCAATTGAATGTTTGTTGGCTTTTTCATTTTTTTTTTGTAATATTATTCTGTGTAGTCAGTCAGTCAGCTTCAATGTATAGATTTGAAGAGGAGGTTTGAAAGACAAATTTTGATGACAAAATTCTAGGCGGACGAAGTCGCTGACACAGCTAGTATGATATTTTTCTAATGAAACACTTAACATCAGAGACGTCTTCCACCTAAAGTCTCCCCGTGACCGCAGCTGCTGCAAAGCATCCGAAACATCGAGCCAAACTTAAAAATAATTTTCAATTAGTTTAACATAAAGTGTTTAAACTACGAAATGTATTTGTTTATTTATATGTATACAATTTATTATTCAGCCAACATCGCCCAGTCCCGGTGCGGTGTCGCGTATAGAGACGGTCGTTCGAGCTCGTAGTTGCGGAGAGATCAAGTGCGATTGGAGGGCCGGCCACTCGCCCACCGAGACCACTCCTCACAGACCTTCGAGATGGGGTAAGGGCTTGGCTAGATGATTGCGATTCCACCAGAAGTATTGACGGGCTCGCTATCAACGCGTCGTGGGTTCGACCCAACCGGGCTCAACATCTTTCTAAGTGTTCAATTTATAAACTTGTTCGACTTCGTCTGGAAAGCTGGTTATTAAATGCGTGGAATATCGAAATTCCGTCCAGGTCACGAACCACCGTCCACAGATGAAAAAGCCGTCGAGCTTAATCGCGTTTCGGTTTCACTCTGTGGATTTCCAAATATCCGAGGCTAAAATCAGCGCATCATGTGAGATGTTATATGGCTGGGGTATTCCACCTCCCTTCCAGTGACCCCATGCGTGTCTGCCTCCTCTATCATTAAAAATAGTGGTGATGCGGTCTACATGAGGATAATCTCGCTTAAAAGAAGCTTTTAACATTCTTCAAATGGATTTTCAGGTTTGAAACCCGGCGAAGTGAACATAGTACTCACGGGAGGCGAAGTTTATCGTCAAAGTCCTCAACCCGTTTACAGAATACAAAATCTCGCTAACAGGAACGACACTAGTACGCCTATTAGGTAAAATAATATTTATGTATGTTATCCTTATCCCAACTCGCTTGAACATAACGATTGCAAGTAGATAATAGCTATTTTATTGAAGGTATTTCTAAAACCAAATTGTTAAATACATTTATAATAATGTAAACTATTTTATCAAATGGAAACTAATACCGCAAAAGTCGTTACTTGTTAAACTTACTTTTCAGTAATAGATTTTTTTTACTTCCATGAACACTACCTACGTCTTAATTAGGCCAATTTTTATGAAATTTTGTTAATGTTCTCAGAATCGGCTAGAAGTATATAGGGCACCCTATATATAGGCAACAAAATTTCATTCTTAGTTTCTCACATTAATAGGATACAAATTTTGCTCCATTATAGCTATGACGAAGCGTACTTGGACACTTACGGGGCGTCTGACCGACTGCAGTATGGGGACTGTTTTGCAGCGGAATTCAAACCCACACCCTCGGAGCCCGCCCCCACAACCGCTGCGCCAAAGGAGGATAGAGTCAGCTCCCTTGATGATCGAATCAATCAAGCTTTGAGGGGTTCAGGTAAATGATAAAATAAATCAAATTTTAGTAGTATTACACATGTAGCACACACACAGGCTTGATTATTGGTTACAAGTTTTGAAGGTAAAAAAGGAAGTTATGCCTACGAGACAGTCTCGTTAAAATAGGCCAATCTGGCACGAAAGGCGCCAAGGAAGTATGTGGTCTCCGATAGTGCTTTTTCCGTTTCTTCAAGGCACGTGACGTCACAGTGACGTGCAAATGATCCCCACCTCACTATTTGGATATATCTCATACAGTAATAAATAAACTATGAAAGACATTTTATCGTAGATATTTGATTTTAAAGTTAAAAGACATTTTATCATTTTTCCAGTGTTGGGTGATGTCACTAAAGAGTTGGAAGGTGATAATGATCAGGATGCTGTTGATCGAGGGCATTTACCCAGGTGATTTATTTACTATTACGTCTTTATATAGCTAATAACAACGCCAGTTGGATTAACACCAATTTATTTCCTAAAACATGCAGCTCCCCGTAGGTAGCAGGGTACATGTAAATACACTCACCACAAAAGGCATTTTAATATTCTAGTAAAAATGTATTAGAATGTATCTAAGAAAATTATAAGAATTTTTCATCCGAACCTTTCTCTGTTTCCAGGGAGGCCCGAGCTGCTGCGAAGCGTGTTCGGTTCGCAGATGGTTACACTCCTGGGCAGGACTCCGATACAGAGCCGCCACCGAATAAAAAGGTATGAACCCAACTAAAACAACCCAACGAATGGCCTAGCAGATCAACATTTTGATTACATACTTCCGGTACAGTGTTTAACTCGAGCATTACGTACGTACGTTACGTAATCGTAATTTCGGGTCGGAAAAGAGGGAATCTGGATGTTAAGTGGGTGGTAGGAGTATCGATATTCCGTACGGGTCACGAACCACTGGTGATGAGCCGTGAACTTTATATTTTTATATCCGAAAAAGCCAAAGTAGGATGTATGTAAAAATAATTGTAATTAAATCTAAATTATGACAATACTTTGGTATTTTAACTGAATATGCTTTTAATACGTTCCAGCGTTTCCGTGTTCGACGATTGGGATGCGCGTGGCCGTGTCCCGCTTCGCATCCGGACCACGTGTCGTTGTGGGACGCTTTGCCCCCTCCCCCGCCGCCACCCGGCTCTCCACCGCCCCGTAGGAAACTCATAAGCCGAATACACACGGGTGAGCTTTAGTAGCATACACACGAATAAGCAGCATTAACAGAAACATAACTGTTATTTTGAAGCTATATACTGTAATTATTATATAATGCCTGCAGTTTGGGTGAGTAGTACACATTTAAGTAATACTTTTAACGGTTTAAAACGCGATATATATTAGTTAAACTTATTTGGAAATTATATTTACTACGGCGTGACGTTTCCGATGCTTTGCATGTGAAACGTTGTGTTCCATGTTCTCCCCGTGACCACGCCTGCATTGTTTAACTAATATATATCACGTTTTAAACCGTTAGAGCTTTATTTGAATGTAATTATTATTAAATGTAGTTTCAGATCCGCTGGTAGGCTTGGCTCCGACGGCATTTATGCCCCCAGAACCGCCACCCGGCCTCATAGCGCTACATTGAAGTAAGTTTTAGACCTTTATTAAAATTAAAAACTTTAAATGAACTTATAATGTATATGTAATTAGTACATGTTCAATTCCATAACTTCCTTAAACTCAGGTTAAAATTTTATTCGTTACAAAATCTAAGTTTAATATTATTTTATATATAATTATTATTAGTTTTTAAATATTTGTCTTTATTCTTCACATATGTTGTTGTGTTTTTATGTTTATACTGTTTTTATCATTTAAGTACTTATTGTAAATCTTATTGTAATGCTGCCTATATTTTTTTATTGTATCCTCTGTTTTTTTTAGCCGAAAGTTATAAAAATTGTAACTAATTAAATCAAATCACAAACAGCGCAAAATAATAACCACTCAGAGCTAGTATCTTTATATAACACGTTTAAAACAAGTTTTTTTTAGTAACGATTTTCTAACGTTACATATTACTTCAAGAGCGTACTTTAAAAAAATTATGTCCTGTTATTTTTCAGATTTTGTAACAGTGCATAGCTGCAACGCTGTGATATTGGCTGCAATCGGATTCAAAGTTCGCTGACGTTTTTCATTTCCCTGAAGATCTCTTATGTAACATTAATGAAGCCTCAGCGATGTATACACATGTTAAGATAGATACTTGTAAGTTTTAAAATGTGTAAAAATGTTGTAAATAAATAAGGATCTACTTAAGAAACTTGCAGGTTATTTTGGTCACAAATGACATTGACACAGTAAACAAATCTGTATTTGAGTGTGTCTTACAATTTATAAGATAGACTCACAGTATTACAACGGAATTCTGAGGTTCCAAGAAGTTAAGAGTTTATACTGCAGAGGGCGGGTAGATCACATTCCTAGGCCCCGCCCCACGTAATGCGCTGGCTGGTATGTTTTCACACTTATTTTTTAATGGCACTTTATTAGTTTAACGTAATGTATCAGATTTAACGAAATGTCTACTTTAAAACCTGTTACTGAAATGGCAAAACGCACAAAATGAAACTACAGCTTTAAAAACAATAAAATAGATTTTCATTTATTGTGAGACGAAAAATACAACAATGGTACTTATTATCTAAAATGATTAGTGGCAGATTGTCATGTTCGGTAGGTGGCGGTCCGGCCTACTTACAGTACACTCCTAACATAATACAATATGTCTTTCATCGGAAACCACGCGGTAACGAATGTCAACGAAACAGCAATATACACGAAACGATACCATAGCGCTGTAACCGTAACTAGTAATACCATTTAACATATGAACTTTCAATAGATTCACTTTAGCTAACTTCACTCGGAAAGGCTTTACGAAGCGAATACTCGTACTTACAAGATCGATAGCTCAGTGGTCGCGTCTCCGTGCAACGGAACAACTCTCAGTACCTCTACTATGTTCTATACAAAATTGAACTTGCCGATCGCTACATCGTTTCTCTTTATTATATTTATACTAAAACAAGTGGGCAGCGAGCGGTTCGACTCCCGCTGACTCCAGCTCTTACTTATAACTCGAAAATGCCACTGCGACGCTACGACGCCTATGCGCGCGCGCAGCCGGGGCGCCGCCCTAGAGAAGGGCGCCGGACGAGGCGGCGGCGCGCCGGCCGCGGTCGCCGCTCTAGCTATTGCTCATAGAGAAAAAATTCCAAAATCAATTCGTTACATCGTAGACTATACTCGGTTTAATAATCTTGAAGTATTTATCAATAATCAATAAGTACATTATAATAATTGAATAGTTAGTACGTTTCATAAGAGACTAGCATTACAAATAAATACCTTCAGCTATACAATTTTATCTATTTAAACATTTGAAGATGTTTAAAGTGGACTACGACGGTTTGTAGACGAGAAGGCGACGCGGCGCGCGGTTCTCGTGTACAAACCCTTTTGCGCCTACGATCGAGATATGACTTAATGTATACTTAGACTTAGGGGAAAAGGTCGTCAAAACGAAAAGAAAAGTTATTGAAATTTATAACAAACACCTTAACTAATTCTTCAATAATTTAGTGTTAAGTATATATATGTATATATATAAGGCGCGCGCGTCGGGGCGAGGGGCGGCGTCGCTCGAACGCGTACAGACGAGGACGCGGTTACAAATGAAACAACTTTATACAAAAGGGCGAGTCGGACTTCGCCCCGCGCCCCGGCCGCTCCACAACATGTCTTTGACAAAAGCAATATAAAACATTTCATTCCGTGCGATGACACGACGCTACGCGAAATTTTTTTTATTTATTTTTTTTCAAAAAACACACGCCCATTCGCTCTTTCTTGCGCTTAAGTCTAAAATTAATTATTACAATATTTTTATTTGTTCAACAGACGCGCGCTCGCGCACGCGTATAATAATAAAATATTTTCAAAACAATCGAATTAAACACACTAGTTAACAATAAGTTACGTTCGGTGCTCGGTGTCGAGGCCGGGACTGAGGAGGGGGTGTCGCGGTCTGCGCGGGGGGGGGCGGGGGGCCGGTTAGACGGCGGTCTCGGTGTGGCTGTGGCTGGAGAGGCGCTCCACGTCGAGGTCGGCCGGCGCCAGGTGGTGCGGCTCGGCGTATTCCACGCTGGAGGAGTGCGAGTAGCGCTTGGAGAGCGCCGTCTGCTTGCGCAGCGCCTCGGCCAGCGCCGCGTCCGCCAGCGAGCCGCGCGAGTCCAGCCCCTGCCGGAACGCGTTCACCACGCGGATCTGCCGGAGCCGCCCAAAAACCTTCTTACTCACGGGTCTCGCCCCGGCCGAGCCACGCGCGCCCTCTGGCTACACTCCCCCCCCGAACTGTACATCTAGTTATTTACACCTGTGCGAGTGTAACCAAATCCTTCTCTCCTCGGCGGCTTTTACTTCTACGGCTTTAGCAGATGTATACACACAGTTTGGTTACATTCGCACGACGAAACTATTCAGCAGGGTATATAGAACACTCGGTCTGAGAGAACTTTACAGTGCCAACAGTGTGCTTTGGGAAAGTTCGACTCGATGAAATAAAAGATATCGAGGAATCGACATTAAACAACGAAGAAAGTGTGAGCCAGAGATCGCGTGTGTCTGTATATTGCAACTTCTGATTTACCGCCGTTTGAGAATGAAGCTTTTGAGTTACTTTTGGGGAAAATCAGAAGCTGGTAGGTTAAAGAAACAAATATAAGCACATTGAGCCATAAAAAGAGGCGAAAGCGTAATTGAAAACTTCAGTCACAAATCGGTCCACGACATCGAAGGAAGGGGCACGAGACCGAACTCCAAACTCGACGCGGTCTCGCGGAACACCTCATGCTCCCTTCCCCGAGACTCGGGCGAAGGTCCTGTGACGTCACTCGCGCGCATGCAGTGTCTCTACCCCTCTGAATACAGACAGTTGCGTCGCCACTCGCCGTTCGCCGAGGGCGAGCCCACCTGCTCCAAAGCAATCTTCTTCCCGTCAAAGCTACCCCTAGTATGAGCTTTTTTGTCAACCGTGCCGTCCGGACCGCAGACAGTATTCGTATCAACGAAATAACTCATGCTAGAGGCTCAAGCTGGACCTAACCACCTAAGCGTTCGATTCACTAAAAGCTAACTGATGAAGAGTCCGTGAAGAACCTCTGGCGCGATGGTACTGTTTCAGTGCAAAATGTGGCAACAAAATATATACAACTACCTCTAGTTCTAAATGATACGCAGTATTTTTTTCCTAAATCAGCTTGCTTTACGAATTTACGTGCCTAATAATTCACGTCGGAATGAGCCTAACTATTCTAGCGCTACATAGATGGTTCAATTCTGATAATATAATCGTTACAGCGAATATTCAAACTTTGATTACTTAATATTCTTTAAGATCAAAGGCGTATTATTACGTATTGCACGTTGAATGGAAACTAACTGAAACAGTGAGCGTCATTGAGGTGAAGCATGTGTGCATGCACGTGCACGGCGGACGCATGCAAGCCACACTGACCGATGAACAGCGGGACACGGCACGTGGTCGGTCGCGCGCATGTTAAAAGGCCAGCGCACAGACGAGAAGGAAAAACAGTTACAACGGAAACACTGGAGTTTAGAGTACAGTCGAACAGAACATTGATGGGGAAGTTAGAAACGAAAAAAAAACCAACGAGGTGAGTGAAAGAGAGCAGGCTTTTATCAAATCTTACAGCTTGATCGGTAGAAGTCTTGCTGTAGGGCACAGGAATCAAGCGCTCTTGTAACTCGCCACCTATGACCTTCCGTGTGCAATGGGGATTCATGGAAAAGAAAATAAAAACAAGAATATGAAAGATCACGACTCTGGCAGAGTCTCGACGGAGCCGTGCGGACGGACGGCCTTCGTCGAACGCTCTTCTAAATAAGCTATGTACACGGTGGGCGTCCGCTGCGGTCGCTCCGGTTCGGTCCGGGCTCGACCTTTAGGAGAGCGTTCGATGGTACAGCGGTGAATTTCTACAGAGTGTAGAAGATAGACTCGGAGGGACTGACGGAAGCAGTGCACCTCGAAGCGTCAAGATTTCAGGAAAGACTAAATAATAGACAAAATAAAATAACGCAGGGTCTTCCTAAACCGTAAGAAGCACATTCATGGGGTGTGCACTTAAAACTATTTTACAATTTCCATCCAGGGCTCCGTTTAGATTTCGTTTTAAAATAAAACAAAACAAAACCAATGATAGGAACGTTCCTCGTTTGAGCTCGATAAACCGAAAACACTGTTAATGCGTGTGTCGTGACTGTGTCCGTGTCCACACGGGTCGTGTGATGTCCATGCGGTCTAGAAGCACACATCGATTCGCTCACATACCAGATCAATACCGTTCGTCTAACAGAAGCGCGCGTGATCGACCTACAGGCTACAGAACTTACGACTAGGGCAAGCTGAGTTCTAGGCTCCGGACTAAGGAGTCATGCGCTACAGTGACACGAAGCAAGCGTCTCACGACAAACATTCGCACGTCTGACGATACCCACACAACGGCAACAGTCCCATCCTTCAATTACCTTATGAATGCGGCTCTCCCAGACGAAGCAAACGGTTGAAATAAAAGTTAATTTCTCGAGTATATATACTTTATTACTAGATCATGAAGCTTCCACGTGGGTAGCTGTTAGCAGATCGTGCTCCACTATGGTCCATCTTAGTGTATACGACTATTTTGCGTGAAATATCAAGCGTTAATAAGACGTTTTTTTTTTCAAAAAGTTATCTCTAAGTTTTGGTGTACACCAAGACACGTAGTTCCCTTAGTTTTCATAATCTAAACCGTATCATAAGCAGGCATTGATTAATTATCACTACACGAAGTGCGGAAGTTGAAACGCTAAGTTAATATAAATATTTAAATTGTTAATATCTAAGAGTTAAGTGGATAGTTAAATTTGCTTGAAACCTGTAGAAAGAGAAACCAAAGTATAAGAAAAACGAAATAAGACATTTATCATGTAGTGTGTATGTAGGTAAGTTATACAAATCAGTGTAGTTCAAGTTTGAGTCATCTAGAACTAGTCTAAATGCATGCATTGCTACCTCGACGGAGAGCGGTAGTAGTCATCGTGCATAAAAATAACTTCTTAAATACAGGACATCAAACACTAAGCACATTTCAACCAACACAAAGTACACGACTACGGACATCCAAAAGAAACAAAACATCAAGCAAATTCAAATATCCTATCGTTAAAAAGCACTCGTCAGCGGAATCGATGAATCGTCTCTATATAAAATGGCACATTATATCTTTCATATAAAATTTTAACTTTCAAACACACAACAACATCACATCGAGAGATAATCGTTCAAAGGATACTTATTTACAGAAAATTAATATTAAATTATCACGATTATATACTTCTCTTAGAAAAATAAACGCATTCTGACACGTAAAAGGGAATCGCGAAAAATTCAATTTAAAAATCGGTGCACCATTATTTACTACGCTATTGTTTTGCAACTTACTCTAATAACTTTAGTAACATATTAATTCTACTCATTTAAAGATTTCAGAAAAAGTTACACTCGAGATTATAGAATCGGTTAGAAGGCGTATCTCTGATCGGCAGTCGTTGACTCGCCGTAAAGCAGTTTTGCGCGGTAGTTTGCGAAAACGCGAGTCGTATATGATTTGTGTACAATTTGGTTTATTCATCGCTTTGATGCGAAACGGGGCTGAGCGCTGGTATGGAACTGCCCCCGGATTGCACGCTGATTCTCCGGTGCTCCGCCAAATAATTATTGACAAAAATCCTGCGGCCGGCCAATATGTCCGCCTTTTGCTGGAAAACAATGACGGGCGAGTGAGTCTCGCTCGGCTCGTGCGGCCGGGACGCGACTAGGACAGGCGGCCTTCTAAAACCAACCACTTTCACATGCGCCGACCCGACTAGTCGCTTCCGACTGGGAACAAGTTTGGTTTTAGAACTCCGAAAGATCTAGAAGTGAGCTCGCTCGTCACTCGACAAATGTTGAGCGGTTTCCATCTACCTAAAGTGCCTAATCTAAGTCAGGGTTCATTCACTAGCTGGGTAAGGGGTTCGAGGGCATCCAGTAGCAATTACAGAAAATGATAAAAAGTTACCGTGAAAGATCTACAACTACGAAAGAAACTAATGAAAAAATCCGGTATGTGAGCAACGCGGTACGTGCCGTCACCCGAGGTCGAAAATAAAATATCGTTAATGTTCAAATAAATATTTATTAAAATGAGTTTTACTGGTCGCTTATATGCCGGTTAAGTTTTATTAATTATTTGTTACAATTAAATCAAAAAGAAAAACTTATTGAATAAGTACTTACACAACCGAGTCAACGTTAAAACATAAAAATAAACAAAAAATGTAAAAGCATATTAAAATGGTAAATTAGGTTCTTATTTTTCTAGATTTGGTGTAGTGGAGACATACATACAGTTATTTATTCATTTTAGCTGCTTAAACTAAATTTAGAGGTTTGGTAGCTACAGATCGCATATAAATATACAATTTTGTTTACTCATTTTTACTTCTGTATTTTTGAGACAAAGTCGCCTGTCCACAGTAGCCGTGTGAGACTCGCAAAGAGTTTAAAAGTGCTGTTGGAAATATGTTGTAAATAAGCCTCGCAAGATTGTCTACGCATGGATGGAAGTAGTCTCTAATACGGGGTCACCGTGGACAGTCCTCTTACGTAAATTAAAATGCTAAGCGCACAATTAATATGAAACTCTACCAAACATCTAATAATAATACAATTGTGCATACTCACATTCATCGGTCTACATGCAAAACGCTGTAACATAAGCATGGTCACACTGTAAATGCGAAGCGAATTAAAAAAAATACAAATGGAAATTAAAAAACAACTTTTTGTACCACAATAACAATTTTCGAGATATACTCTGTACTTACAAGCTAAGATTTGACCCACACGTTCAGAGAGCCTTCGCACATGTGTCGCGTCGAAATCGTGTCGGAGTCGTGAAGGCTAAAAATCTTTTTTGAATTGTGCTTTACGAAATTCTAAGGCTCACTTGCAATAAGGAAATTAGACGATCATTATAGCGTTGTCCTTATTTAGCATTGTCTATTATCTCACAGAAGCAACATCACACTCGGTAAACTGTACTGATTGAACACTCCGCGTTCGAGGATACGCGAGCGACTCATGTGCGAAGAGCCAACCGGATCTGACCTAGGTTCTGAGCGGTTGAACTTACGTATCGCAGTGTCGTTAGAGCATGTACCGAAGGCAAACAACGTGCAAGACGACATGCTGTCTGTACGGTCAGCAATTAATACATTTTCAAACAGGCTTCGGAGCGACTTATTCTAAGTAAGGAAGACTTACAGTTAGAAATAAAACGTAGATAAGTCTAATTGCGAATTTAATTCCTTCTCTATTTTGGGGTTTTCTATTCAATTAACAGAGCTCGTTTGAAAAGAACGAAATGCAATTTTTAATGCAATTAACCGATTTCCGCAACTACCCCCGCACGTACAGACGAACTATTAGCACAAACCATTACCGCTCGGTAAGTTAACAATTAAAATCTGAAATAGAGCTCGCTCTAAACAACATCTACTCTCAGTTTCTTTTTTATCTCACTTTAAATATTGTAAAGTTATACCATTAGTCAGCGGCGCGTTTATAGCGCCGTAAAAAGATTGTACAAGGTAGATCTAAGTAGCTATTTCAGAATAGTAGATATGGGTAAAAGTGGTCCCAAAAATTACTATGAAAGATAACGGATAAACGATTCAATGTATTAAGTTATTTTAATCTCAGGGCTGTACAAAACCGCTCCAATATACAAATAACAAGAGGTTGCTAACCTATTTACAAATAAGTCACATCTAAAACAGCAGTGTCCGTTAGCCGCGGACGCGGTCGAAGTTTCGACGACGAAACGTCGTGGTAAAAGGGGGGTTTCCGAGACGGGCTCGTTCGAGGCACGATCGGTCGAAAGCCTCAGCCTACAGTATCGCTATGCACTATATATTCACTTAAATAAGACGCTATTCGCAGGGTTGCCGGCTCGAGACCTTAACGAGGTCGAACGTCCATTAAATTAAATCGTTACATCTAATAAGGTAAGATTCGCGACTGCGAAAGGAGTTTGTGCTCGAAGTAACCGCCGCGTGACGAGCGAGCGGCAACCCTCGTTCGGTACGCGTTAAGTACGTGGCGCGAGGCGGTGTGGTCTAGAAAATGGTGGTCTCGGTGCGGTCGGGCGCGGAGGGGACGTCGTCCGCATCGATGTAGGCGATGTCCTGCGGCGGGGCGCGCAGGCGCGAGCGCAGCCCCGCGGCCGAGTGCGCCGACAACCGCTCCTCGAGGTCCTCGAGCGTCGACTTGAACGCGCGCACCACGCGCAGCTGCAACCGAAACCGTGCTCACGTCCGACCCGACACCGACCCGCTCCGCCCCGCGCGGTCCGACCCGCCCGCGCTGCCCACTGAGTGTGGCGTGGATCCGGCGACCGTTTGTATTCAGAGTTACATGCAGACGAGAGAGATGCTGTGCCGACTGAATCGACGCCGTGCTGGCTAAGTGCGACCTCTGACCGAGCGAGAACGAGACGGTGCAAGGGAACTGTGCCAGACTCTACGGAACACGACTAGACGAGGGCCCGCGGCGAGACTTCGACTCCAAGTGAGGATGTGCGACTTCGAAAGATTGTCATGCTTTGGAAACTCTCTCGGCGAATCTAACTCTCACAACTGGAGTAGAAGGCTTAGAAACGGGATTTGACAGAGTGCAGCGTGTCAAACGTCTCGCCGCGAGCGCGGGAAGAAGGCTATCGCTATCCACTAGAGGACGGTTGTGCCAACGAAACGCTTCTCTTCAATCACGCAGCGTCATAATTAATCGTGCAATACCCGCGTCAAAAGCGAAGAGCGATTGGAGAGAAATTTTCGTCAGCGGTGTGTGTGGAGGGGCTAGACCACTCTAAATGCGCTAGGGGTGGCTAGGGCACGCTGGGGAGAGGCTGGAGCACGCTAGGGGCACGCTAGGGTGGTACCGTGAGCGTCCGTCGCACGCAGCGCGCCGGCACTCGCCGCGCCCGCCACTACACCTCGGTCTCGAGCACGGGCCGGGGCTGCCAACAACATCGCTCTACCACGCGCGCCTCGCCCCACTCCACACCGTCCTACACCGCAGCCCTAGCTTTACACCGGCTCCGACAGACAGGGGACTACCCTACACCCACTACTCGCCCCCACATCGGCGAACGTGGAATTACTTAGCACCATTTTAGGCGAGAAATTCATTCAAATGTTAAAAAGTGTAATAGTAAATTTTACACATTATGTACTTTTTATTGAATTATTATATAAAAAGTTAACATTATACAATAAAAAAGTAATTCCACGATAAAATTGTAACTGACTTTGAATATTGATTGGAGTAAAATTTATCAATGTGGGATTTAGGTGACCACATGACGTCATCTCCAACATGACCTTGGGCGAATAGTAGATAAGGGAGTGTTGGGGGGCGGCTAAGAACGATTTCCTGCGTCGACGATGAACGAGTCAAATGGGAATCTAGGAATTTTGAAGGTAACAAACCAATAAAAACAAAACAGCCACTGAAAATAACAGCATTTAAGAAGCAGATGACGTCATAATTTATCCCCTTATCTGTCGTAGCCGAAGCGGACGGAAAGAACCTTTAAAAAACATTTATTTGTGTCTGTACATGGATTTGCGGTCGTGTTATGATCGGGTCTGTCGCATCGATAACCGGCTTATCACAGTTGAGTGTAAAAACATGTATGGAAACTAAAAAGGGTCTGACAAACAATATGGAATAGAGAAGCTTCAGACAGTCGAGTGTAACCTGTGTCTGTGTCTGTGTGTGCGTGTCTGTGTCCAGGTCCGTACGACCAGTGTCCCGATGACCAGGTGAGAGTGCCAACTAAAAGGGAAACAAACCAAAAATAATGAGGAACTAGGGGGAGTCGAAACGAGGCCTTAGCTTTCCTGAAGAGCGACGTCTAAACTACGCCTAGACAACGCCGGGTGCTGACCTATTGGAAGGAGGGGGCACTACGTCACCTAACACGAGTCTGTCTATTTCGTTCGGGTTTACGCTTAAACGGGCTCGCTATGCACGCTTGTGTCTGCACGCAGTCTTACGTCTACCATGCTGTGTTAGTCCGGTCGTGGAGCCAAGGATGTTACCCTACACGATTAGATCGGAACTACAACTTGCAAATATTACCCAAATATGTCTTACTAATATTTGCACACTTGTAGTACGATGTTGGCAGTTAGTAAGCTACACATTTCAAAGTATTATTTCCAACGTTCTCTCGTTAAACACTTACGCTACTTACCGTCGGCTCGCACTACCTCCCGTTCGCCGCTACGTATGTACATAAACTAATAAGGACACTACAACAAGCCTAACATATTACGCAAAATAACACAATGAAGGCTTTCCAAGGCAAGGCAAAACTACACACACGTCGCTGGCGGCTCTACCCACCTTCCGACCGGGACGGACACACAGGAAAACAAAACAAACAAAAAAATCAAAAACAAAAAAATTAATAACACAAAACATTGACACTAAGGGAAAGAGACGGGTTCGAACGAGTCGTTAGTGCGTCGAGCGTTCGCGCATGCTCTGCAGGTCTCTTAATCCACTCCACACTCAAATAAAACGGTCTTTTGGTAGCAGTAACTCAACACAATTCGGTGGAAAAGAATAATAATGAATTGAAATGAAAGGAAAATATACAAAGTGAACGTTACTGCTTGGAACTGGTCGTTTCGCGTGTTAGTGGGCCGTGCGCGGACGCGGGTCGGGCCCGCCGCTCGGTGGATCAGTAGCGAGGGTGTCGGGTGGCGTATTCAAGCAAAATACTTCAACTTAAACCAAATTAAACGAAAACAGACAAATAATAGTAAAAAACAAACAGTCAGTATGACTAAATAAAAGACAGATAGAAGGAAGTCACGTGTTCTGTTATGTAGATATACATATATATATCTAGATCTAGATCATAGTCATATTCACTGTTTGGGTTCGTATTGAGGGATAAGTAACATCGTCACAGCCTACATAAAACGCATGCCAATGGGTAGTAAAGTGGGTCGTTATAAAATTAAAACATATAAATACATATCTCGGGAAGCGTATTATAGTATTCGGTACTGCATGCACGGCCGTTACTGATGTCTAACTAGTGTCGCTAGGGGTCACCCCGGCTCTCACGACACTCACGACACAAACAGCGGAGAACAGACAAAGTTTCAGTGAAATAAGTGAGAAATGTCGTGAGACCGGGGCGTAAATAATATTAAAATAAACATATCGGTCCGTCCCGTCCGCTCGCCAACAAGTCTGGACCAGCGACGGTCCCAACGTTGGCGAGCGAACCCACGTGCCGCGCTACGTTAATGGGCCAAAAATAATAGCATCACTACTCTATTAACTTGTAAAGTGTTTCTCTGTGTAGGCATAGAAATAAACTGAAACTGAAGTGTAGGAGAATAAAATAAGAACGAAACGAAAACAATATAATATAATAAATGAAAAAACGAAACGTTCGAAAGTAACGGTCGCATTACGCGTTAACTGTGAATAACCCGGCTTACTGTAATGAATGTGTAAAAACAAATGACTCAGCTCGTTTACGTCTAGAATATTCTATGGATGCAAATGCTTTGCTGTATGCTGGTAATAGAAAAGTAAATTGGATATCGTATTATGGACTTAACATCAGGATGCCCAAGTTTGAATCCGCTCGGAGGCTCCGCTCCGCTATTACTTATCGCTGTAAACTAAAACTTATCCCTCTTTCTTATCTCTGCCATACCTAAATGCATAGGGAGCACTTTCGATTTGCTGATACACGAAACAAAAAGAATCGTTGAGTTGCTTTGAAATTATGACAGCGAATAGAAAGTGCTGCACCGCGCAAGACTTTGTCTTGCGAACAAAATTCTAGTATATTACAAGATTTTAATTCACATTATTCTATGATTCTAATCTATCACAGCCATATTTTATATGCCCGAGACCAAAAAATGGATCATTCGTTAAATTAAAATTGGCTGGCCATCGGGCAAGTCCCTTGAAGACATTTTAGTCAAATTTTCATTAATGAGTCCCCAATAGTTAAAGTTCGTCAAGTACAAGAGACCCACATTAACACATTTACCACATTGTATGTCCGTGACACACACTGCTAGAGAAAGGTGAAGCAGACGAACTGACAAAATCCTAAACCTCCCATTCCCTGACGACTAGTGACGAGATCGGCAGAGCTGCAGATAATTCTTATACTACTTGACTACTGTTGGATCAGTCTTTTGTTGGATTTTTAATTATACTTAAAAAAATGACTCATATAAAACTTAGTGTAAACTTTGTATAACTAAGTTTAAAAGCTAGACTAGAGAGGAAATTGTCATTAATTCGAGTAAATCTTTTGCTTAACCAGCATTTTTACTGGTGTTTCGACCGTATTCTTTCTAGTAAATTTATGAGATATCAACAGCGCTACCGTCACTCGTCGCACTCCCGTTTCCCGGTGATTTTGGGAGCCCCGAGGCCCCGCTTGTGTGGCTAGTTCGTACCTGTGTCTGCAGTCGCGTGAGGCCACGGATCCAGAGGATCTGGCCTGCACGGGGCTTCTTGTCCAGGTCTGAGTCGTAATCCGGACCTGGTTGAATCGTTTCGGGGTCGGGTTGTCCGCGACCCCATCTGGGAATATTGAGGATGATGTTTAAGTATTATTCATGTACACAGACTACATGTATGTATTATATCAATACATACATGTAGTCTGTGTACATAATAAATTGCGCAAATTCTTTGATTCGGCATTTTTAGATTAGTATAAAAAGACAGTACCTTTGAGAAAAACTAATTCTAACTAAATCCTAGTCCTTAGTTACTTATTTTATATCGCTATCGCTGTATACACATTTTTATTTAGAAAGATCTCTACACTATTTATATGATAAACTTACGAATTATGACGATAGATAATACAAAATTCTATAGGTGTAATACTTTCTACATTAAATGTATACAGTAATTTGTTTCTAACTAGTTTGCGAGATCCACTCACTTGTCGCGTCGGTTAATCTTATGGCTAGTAGTAGGAATACTGGAGGATTGTCTTATGGTTTCGTGGGTTCTGCGCTTGCGTAAATTGCAGCAACTTGTAATTTTAGTAAAAAAGAACAAGAAATCAAAAATATCCAGAATAAAAATAGGTATTATGAAATAAAAAGGTGATAATGAAAGTTTTTTTTTTGATACATGAATGATGGGGAACAGGCAAGCTTGATGGCAGGTGAAGTATTTCAACCATATCATCTAAACGCCATGTGCTGACCACCTATTCTGACTTTGGAAAATCGGAAATGCACAGACTGAAACCGAAACGCGATTAGACTTCACGGTTTTTTCATCTGTGGACGTTGGTTCGTGACCCGGGACGGAAATTCGATATTCCTACCCGGGTCAATTAATATCCAGATTTCCAGACGAAGGCCAACATGTTTCAGAACCGGTTAATGTTGTTGTTATGAAGGTCACAGAAATACAACTTTTAAAAAGTTAATCAGCTGTTGACGGATGGTGTTTGACACGATGGAACATATATTATAATGGAAACATCAACTCACGAGAGTTTCTTAGGAATCTTGCGCGTGGGAATGGTAGTGACGAGCTGTCCCCACACGAGGGTGCCGGCTCCGAAGAACAAGCACCAGAGCCACTGGTCTATCGATAAGCCAGCTGTGCTGAACGCCATACCGCCGAACTGGATGATTACCACCTGAAGAAAGAATTTCAACATTGAAAAATATTGACTGTTCTGTTCTGTGCTGCTCTAACAATCGAGCTACCGTGTTTCACACTTCATCGTCGAATATCTTACATTCCCCTCTGGCGGAAAGTAATTTAAGGTTTTTTTAATGATAAAACAGACACTTCGTTCATATGATGGGAGGTGAAAGAACCCAGCCTAAAGCATCTAAATGAGATACGCTATGGCCCTATTTTGGATTTTAATAATCAGAAATTCACACACTGAAACCAAAACGTGATTAAGCTTCACGGCTTTTTCATTTGTGGACGGTGATTCGTGACCCAGACGCGATTTCGATATTGCTACCATCAATTTAATATCCAGATTACCAGAGGAAGTCTAACATCTTGGGGAAAAATTATAAATCCAAAAATTAGAAACACTTTGGCCCCGATAGGAATCTAACCCACGACCCGTTGATTATTAGCCGTACATTGCTACCATTACAAGTCGTACCTGGGACAGCGCGGTCCCGATCCATATAGAATAGAAGATAGGGTTCGTGAAGAGGCCCTCGAAGACGTTCCTCTGGCCGTGGATTTTGCGCGCGTTTATTTCGTTGAACAGGGTCATCATGACGAAGGTGTTGAAGATGATCGTGAAGTGCTGCGTCGGTTCCGAGCCGAGCGCTTGGCCTCGACCCGACGGGATGTTCAAGATGCGGTCACCTGCAAGTACGGTTATTTGCTTGAATCGAAAATATATTTTTGTGTTTGTTAGATCCTTAATCGAGGACAGTTTCTAACATCGAGCTGCGAAAGGGGAATGTGGAAAAACAGCAATGAGTAATTTCAAGATATTATCATTTTAATTATAACATAATGGAACGTTATCTCACCAACGAAAAGCAAAGAAAATATGATGAACAGCTGGTAGAAGGCCTGTCCGAGGATGTTCTTCATCATGGTGCGGGAGATGAGCGGCTTGGTGCGTCCGTAGGGTTTCCGTTGCAGCAGATCGGCTGTCGGCATCTCTGTTGCGAGTGCGAGTGAAGCTAACGTGTCCATTATAAGGTTGACCCATAACATTTGTACCGCCTAGAATAAGTCATTTGTTAAATAATAAATATGTATGCTAGGTGCTTAAATTACAACTTTCAGTTGCTTTAACATCAGTCATTCATCATCATCAGTCATTTATACGTTACGTTACGTAATTAATTATAGATAGATTTGAACAATACAAAAAGTACATATATCTAGTACATGTTATGTCTAGACAGCCCTCGTTGTTCAATGATTTAGGATGTTGTCTATCGTTGAGTAGCACTAACCTTCAAAGGACTGTCCTGGATAGCGCAAGCACCAATAAAAGCGACGATGACCGCGACCACGTTGACGGTGAGCTGGAACTGCAGGAACTTGGCTATCGAGTCGTACACGTTCCGCCCCCACATCACCGCCTTCACGATGGACGAGAAGTTGTCGTCAGTGAGGATGATATCGGAGGCCTCTTTCGCTACGTCCGTTCCGGCTATACCCTGCAAAGTCAATGAAGGTTTAGCTACTCCATACCTAATACTCGACTGAATCTCCTGGTTTTGTGTCTGAAGGCCAGGTTCTTTCATTCAATAAGTGGGTACATGTAAGTGATATTAACTACGACGAAACAGATGGCGCTAGTGTAGCAGATTTGGCTTTAACACTTGGCACGTCTTTAGTCTAAGTAATAAATTTCCCGTTTCAACCTTTAGTGCTTTATTTTTATATATTTATATAAAACAACACAATTAGACGAAGGTTATATATTAATCGAAATTCGAAATATCGAAATTTCGACCGGACCACGAACTACCGTCCAAAGTCGTGAAGTGTAATCGCGTTTCGGTTTCAGTGTATGGATTTCCGAATATCCAAATCCAAAATCGGTCGACAGCATATCTTGTTCGGATGTTATATGCCTGGAGTATTACACCTTCCATCAACACCATCTCTGTCCCATCATATAAACATTCTAATATGTATTTACCATCGCAAATCCAACGTCAGCCTTCTTCAGCGCAGGTCCATCATTGGTACCGTCTCCTGTGACCGCAACGACCTCACGCTTGTCGAAGGCTTTCGATTCGATCATCCCCTTCACCAGCGTGTACTTGTCGGTGGGCGAGGATCGGGCTAACACACGCAGCTTCGGCCACACCTTATCCAAGAGATGTTGCTGGATCTAAGAAAGAGATTTTCAAAGTCACTAAAGGAGTCATACTTTACTTTTAAAACTATTTACCCACTTTTGTTTGTAAATTAGTATAAGATATGCATTTTATGTTTTAAACCGTTGAGTTTTATTTAAATATTACCCCATGAGAAAAAGGAGTTGCAGTTTTGTTGATAGTCCAACCATAGGAGACAGTTCAAATAACCACAGTATAGTCAATAAGGGGAGATGAAAAAACATATCAATTAGGAGAGTAACATTACGCTGCGGTCTTTGGTTTTACTTCTAGCTGTGTATTATTATTTTTTATATTATAATTGTTAATGTGAAATTCTGTTGTATTTATTGGCAAGTAGTTATTTAAACTTCTTTGCCTAGTCCGACCGAAACTATCTATTATCTCGCCGTGATTTGAGCCCAAGATCACTCACGCTTAACGTAATTGCATTTGTAGTTACAGAAGCGGTCTTATTGTAAGATTCTATATATATTACCTCTCCATTCGTGTCCCTGACCCTCCTGTTGAACTCCTTGCCCTCCAGGATGAGGAAGTCGTCGGTGGGTTTGAGGATGCCGCACTTGATGGCGATCGACCGCGCCGTGTTGACGTTGTCTCCTGTCACCATGCGCACGGTGATGCCGGCCTTTTGACACTTGCGGATCGCTTCGGGGACCTGGGATTAATGAGAACATAGTTTTGACAAGCTTGCTAGTAGTAATGGGCACCGACTATTACTGACTCGACAATGTTTCATGAAAATAATTTATATTTATCTCGAGGCACGTAAGACTTGTAAAAAATATTGAAAGAGTGGTAGGAATATTAAAAATTCGTTCAGGCCACGGACCACACAAGTGACCCCGTGCTTGTCTGTCCTCCTCTATTATTAAAAGAAAGACGTGGAATCTTAAGTTTTGTTTCAGTATGTCTATTTTCAAAAGTCTAAATGCAAAAAAAATTGGTGTTATATGCTTCTATGCATCAAGTGAAAAAAGTTGTCTGTATACGTTCCTTCCTGTGTACACAAACATTATATGAATATTACCTCGGGCCTAACAGGATCTTCAATTCCGACAACACAAAGGCAGGTCAAGTTGTTAACAATGTTATCTTCGTCGTCCCAGTTCGGTTCTTGGTCTATGTGCACCTGTAAATAGAGTTTATATACATTATGGTGTGGGTCCAGCATTTTCAAGAAAATATGTAGCTCCATAAACAATGTTGATACTCGTTAAAGATACATAGTATTAATTAAACAAAGAGGCTGTTCAGCTTTTTGAGATCCTAAATGTGATCACCAGTCGAGAAACCTTTTTGCCTCAACTACCAACAACTACAACTACGAAATGTACCCAGCTTATTACCAGTTACCGATAAGCTAAGTTAGTCGTAGTGCATCAGATTTCTTTCGAATCTCCTCATTCCTGATACGGTCACACAGGAAAACCCGCCCATCCATAACACGCTCAACCACTAAGTTGGTGCTAAGGCTCGCGTTTCGACCAAGTTACCATATATTATAAATTCACTTATATTACTGCACATGAAATTGAAACATGTATGTATTGTGTATTAGCAGAATAAAATATGATACCTGGTTGATCTCCGCTTTTCCCGGCACAAAATCTCTGTAGGCAACCGAGATGGTTCTGAGCCCATCGCAGGCCATAGGTTCGATGACTTGTCGCACCAGCCGATCTTGCATGTCTCTCGTGAACTTCTCTAGACGACCCTCGTGACCGTATATGAATGCACATCTGAAAAACAAACATACATTTTGAGAAACATTATTGGAACAGCAAAGCTAGCTTTGCAAAAACACTTTTAAACTTTTATAACCGCAGTAAGTTCGATACAGCTGCAATCACCTACAACTCTATACGTATAAATATATAATGATTTGTTCTCCTCACTTCTTTAACACGATTTCCGAAGCCCCCTTAGTGTAGAGCCGATAGCCACCCTTGTGCGGGATGACGGTGGACATGCTCTTGCGCACCGAGTTAAACGTATAAACCCTCGTGAACGATTCCTCCGGATGTCTTTCTCTCACTCCCTCGTAACTCTGGCCTAGAGCGACAACGAAGCCAAGTAGCGCGCACTCCGTCTTGTTACCAACTTGCATTGGCGGACCGGTTGGGTCTTGGGAAGGCTGGAATGCAAACAAGATTAAAAAACTTTTAGGTAAGTTAAAAAAATTGTTTCAGAAATGTTGTTGATGTTACAACTATATTCGTCCATAAATTTTATCAACACGGGTTTTAAAGTTGAAAGTCTGACCTTATTTTACATAATTAGATGGTTACCTAGCGTGTATGCGTGTAAGCATTGCTAGAAGTGCCGAGCACAGAAGTCTGATCAACTACTTGCGTGCAAATTATAAAATTCGTTATTTGTTCGCCTCATGCCCCACGTGGGTAAGCGGATTTCACAGATGCAGTTAGCCTATAGTTAGTTAGGTAATGTCATCATGTGTCATTTCGATGATGCAGTCAAGGTAAAGTAAATTTTTGGCTTCTTACTCCTATTAAGTAAGGATGTATAACTCACCATAATCCTAGAAGTAAAGGCGCTATTAACCGAAATCCCCTCGACCATCGTCTCGCCGACCTCCGCGGGGATATCCCTGAAGTTGGGCGTGACCTTGCACAGTTTCTCGCAGATGTAGGACTGAACCACGGTCATGCGGTTCGTAGTGAGGGTACCAGTCTTATCGGAACAGATGGCAGTGGCGTTACCCATGGTCTCACATGCGTCCAAGTGTCGCACCAAGTTGTTGTCTTTCATCATTTTCTAAAATTCAAATGAATACTTTAGACTTGGAAGACAAAAGATGTTCTTTTTTAGAAAGACATAAAAGTCCACATAACGCATACCTTAACAGAATAAGCCAAGGATAAGGTAACAGCGAGCGGCAACCCTTCAGGCACGGCCACCACGAGCACAGTCACACCGATGATCAGATGCTTAACCAGGTTGTTGATGTACGTTGCCTTCCACTCCTTCCCCTCCACCACGAACGTTTGCACGCAAAATTGAATGATCAGGATTATCACAGTCAGCACGGCTATAGTCGAACCAGCGTAACCAATCTGGAAACATTTGCAAGAACTCGGGTTTTTATGCTTTCAAGCTGCAAAACGGAAATATCATCGCTTTTAGGTTAACTTAAGATCTAGCCAAATCTTACGGCATCCTCATTCTAATATCATTTGTAATAGAGGTACCTGTATAGCCAACTTGGTCAGTTTGGCCTGCAGAACGGACTTCTCCTTCTTGTGTGCAGCTTCCGGTGCTGGTTTGTCGCTCGCAGGAGCCACGTGGTTGTCGTCCGCACGGGCGTGGTTCGCTCCCGCATTCGCTGATGGTAACGCGTCCTCATCACCTAAACCACCATCTGCTTATGTTAGACAACTCGTAAGTCTACCATCACCAGACCCGATGTTTGTGATGACCATTTAATCCTTTTTACCATATAACCGGTCTGATGATGTAATAGTTTACCCGCTTTTAAATCAAGGCAGATGTTACTTCAACTAAACAGTGATAATGGTACATTGTAATATGTTGTAATCTTTACGAACTCAATAGGTTGAATAAAATTTATCTACCCACATAAAGCCAATTGTTTAATTTTACGCATTATTTCACACTTACCTACAAACCAAAATTTCTTTAGAACCTCAAACCAAAAACATCAATAAAATAAAGAACGTGCAATAAGAAATAAAACGGTATCTTTTTACTTGAATACGTTCAGTAAAAAATTAGCTATAACGTTAGATTGAAAAATAAAAATATATTTTAATACAAGTAACCTCCTATTATTATTATTATTATTATATTTTTAGGGATTTAACTCATAGTGTATTTAACTAATTTATTTGCAAGCATTGAACTCGTATTTTAGTTGGAAGCATTATGAGAAATGTAAGAAAGCGTATAATGCTTCAGGCATAAATTTGATAGATACAGAATGTACTAAGAGTCATAGAGAGCGGGGCATAGATGATGATTTCCTATGGTATTCCGTATCTACCAAATCTACGCTAGGGGCCTTTCGGCAAGCGGGGCTGAGGCAAGGAGACTTACCTGTGAGGCTCTTGCGCTGTGTCCCTTTGCGTTGCTTTTTAGCTTCTAACCGCGCCAATTTTGTCAATCGTATATCCAATACAAGCATACACATTTATGACAACGAATCGGTTTAACATCATGCCAACACGACAGTACCACGATGCGGGGTAAATGTGTATGTTTATCGTTTATTCATCGGCGGCATGGATGGGTGTGCGGCGGGCCGGAGGGGCGGGGGGTGGAGAAAAAAAAATGGATGTCATTGAACGGGTCACTATGTGGAACTAAATCTAGGGGTTGTGGTCTCTTTGTACACATAAACTACAAAGTTAAGCCAACAATAGTTAAATCATGAAGGATTTAAAATAAAGCTGTTTCACAATATGATGGTTTTGTAATTGTAATTTGTGTATACAAATTCAAACTAAAGGTTTTCGCTCAAACATTAGTGCATTCAAATATTTCGTAGACAAAAATATGTAATAATTAACTTTATCCTTCTTAAGCAGAAGTGTCTGAGCGTATCATTCGCTTTTATAGTATGCATTTATTATTTAAAATATTGTTTATTGAAACGAGATTATTTTATATGGAAAATATACAAGTTCCGGGGTAACATCTAGATTCTAGACTAAGTACTACGGGATGGGGGCACAGTGGACCATGCTGACGACACAATATCAGGCCATTAGTCAAACATATACACGAACTGACGACATTGTTGCACTGGGTTTTAAGTTATGGTTTTTATAACATAAAATAATCTCATGTACGAGATTAAGTTGGTGAAACTTAAAGTACACAAAATGGAAGATCTGTAAATCCCTGCACTGTATCTGTGGCAGATAAGCCGAATTGGCTTTAATTGTTTATTTTCTTGTTGTGTTTGTTTGTTCTTTTGTCAATTTAATCATTACTTACGAGATTATATTATCAATTCAACAAATACAGAAAAATCATTTTATTTTTTCACCAACCTAATTCATATTGGAATAATTCGACACTATGATCGTGTCGCTATTGGGAAACCTTTGACATATGATATGATATTTTATTTTTTTCTTTTAATTCTACAAGTTAATGGAACCTGAAAAAAATATAGCTAGATTCTGGCTCATTTTTTATAAAAACATCACTTGTCAAAGCTCGCTAAGAATCTAGAAGCGTAATCTAGGCTTCAGGTCTTCTAATAATGCCAAGAGCATATTCCTTTATTAATTATTTAGTATAATCTCTAGATTTTTTTAGCAGTTCAAGACCTTCTTTCTGAAGTTCTAAACTTTAAGAATGTAGAAACTTAACAGTTTTGAACGTGATTTAAAAAACAGTAAAATACTTTAGTCTTAAGTGCGGAGGACGTCGCGTCGTCGCCATTAAAAGATATCGCGTTTCAATCCGTTGATCTTTATAACTCATAAGTACTTATGTACGCATTATTTTGTCATATCATCAGAGTTTTGAAATGCAGAAAGAACGTCAATAGATAACAGCTACTAGGGCGCGATAAGGAACGAGAGATGGCGACACTGACCTTTCTTCATTTGCTTGATTTCCTTCTCCTGCTTGTCGACGGCGGCGCCCAATAGCGTGAATATAATACCAGCCTGAGAGTTCACCCCCACCGCTGTAACTAGCATCTTTCCTGAGCCTGAGGAGGGCAGAGTGGAACTTTAAGTGAACACGTGTACTACACGGTATGTACTAAGTTCTAAGATAGACAAAAATCTATTTTAATTCACGTTTCCTTTATTACTTGGGGTTACAAGCTTTGGCTGTCTGATTGATTGGGATTCATTGGTTTTAGACGTTTCGCCGAAGATTTAGCTCAGTCGTAATACTCAACTTCTTCTAGGCTCGAAAACACAAGTATCAAAAATGGCCGAGAGATTTACTTCAAGACTAAAACTTTTTTTTATCAAAAAACTACTTTTAGGCAAAGGAATTCGTAAAATCTGGGATTATGTATTTCCATACAGTTGGGCTTTAGAAATTTGAAAAGTTTACGATTAGAGGAAGTCAAGAATATGTGTTTTACCTTCCATAACGTGAGTACCAGATAGCACCATGGGATCAAATGATTCTCCCTTCTTCACATGGTCCGATTCACCCGTTAACGATGACTCGTCGATCTGGAACACAAGCATTGCTTAATTAATAACAACACAATAATTACCCTCATTAGGAAAGAGAAATTGCAACCTACCTTCCTACTTTTTAAAATAATACAGATTTTGTCAGATAACTTATGAACTTTCACAGTTACTTAAATAAAATATGATCTATATCTATTATATCCGAGAGTTAAACAAATTCGAACGGTTAGTATGACTGAACATGCTGTATCAATTACTTGAAACCAATTAACTTAGCATTACTTTAGTAAAAATGGAAAATTTCGGGGAGCTTTTATCAACCCTCAAGATCTTTATGTGCAGGGGGCGCTGTCGTTGTGTTTCATAAATTAAGTAAAAAAGGTTTAAGTCTATATATGTTTTCCTTTGATATAAAATTGTATTGCTAATTTCAAGCGTTCTTTACCTACATGAGAGTCCTCTACATTGAAAATAAGCATGTTTTAAATTATTTCTTATTAGGTAACGTTGCGTAACACGTTGTCGACATTTGACACGAACGAGCCTCGTATTCGTGACTTATCTCATATACACTGACCTCATTCACCTATATTTTCTCATTAATTTAAATGGTATGTAAAATGTTGCACACTTAATGCAAGTGCAGTTCTAAGTTGCGAAACTGCGAAAGATTGGAGGGTAGTTGGTGACAGAGTTTTAATGTTACAACTACCTCCGTGTGAATATCATGCATTTTCTAATTAATGCAGGAATTATTTGATAATTTTTGTTATAGACATAGTTGTATGCTCTCAATTTATCTACTATTTTAACATACTACTTAAGATGGTTGTAGTATATTTATCTGGTGCAGTTGACACTGAACATAGAACGTGACGCACTGTCTGCAGATTGATAAGCGATAACACTACAGTGGTTTGATAAGAGCAATGCGGCAGTTTTAATCTTTGTAGAATTGTGTCAGATATTTTGCCGCTTCTTTCTATGACCATTATATCTTTGACAGATGCGGAAATACTGCAGTGTTGATATAATTTAGAGAGTTATCGCTTGCTCTGATTTTTGTCTGTAGTCGCAAGTAGTTAATATTTAAATAAAACACTTTAACGGTTTAAAACGCGATATATATTATTTAACTTATTGAATTTTTTAACTACGGCCCGATGTTTCGGATGTTTTGCAGCAGCCGTGGTCACGGGTAGTCGTCGTCCCAAATAATTATAGCCAATATATATCGCGGTGTAAACCGTTAGAGTGTTTTATTTGAATATAATGAGAATCCCTGGTCTGACCTTCAAGTCGTTGCTCTGCAGCAGGATACCGTCCGCCGGCAGCAAGTCTCCATACTTGATCTGGCAGATGTCGCCGACGACTATGTCGCTGATCGGTACCTGCTTCACCTCGTTGCCTCGTATCACCGCGAACTTGTGCTCACCTTCTATCCTTGACTGGAGCCCTCTGGAAAGACAAGTGACATAATAGGATTGACGGGCCCGTGGCACGGTGGGTTGGATCCGACATGTTTCTAATTGCTCAATTTATAAACAGATATATAACAGTGGCAGGAATATCGAAATTCCGTACGGGTCATGAACCACCATTCCAAAATAAAATCGCCGTGAATTTTAAGCGCATTTCGGTTTCAATCTGTGGATTTCCGAATATAGAAAGCCAAAATAGGGCGACTGCGCATCTAGTGTAATAAAGTAGTCAAATATGTTGTGTAGGCAAATAGTATCTATGGTCTACTACAAATCTTCCTAAATATATGTAGTAAAAATGTTGCCTTACCTGAACTGTCTCTCTTTTGTATAATCATTAAACGCTGTAACTATGACGACAACTATAACTGATATTAGGATGGCGAGACCCTCGATCCATTGGTAGTGTCCTTCTTCTTCATCAATATGCCCTGAATAACCAAATTCACTTTTAGTTACTCCACCGTTAATATATGATTTTTAAACAAGGGATCAATTGTTAAAGAAATGGTATTCAATTCGATTTTTAAGTATTGGCTGTAGTTAAAGCAAGTGGCACAGATTTATAAAAAACTGTTCTTGACTGTTTAAAACGCGATATGTATATTAGACTCGAACTCAAACCAAGTTTTCAGTGGCCTCCCGGGGAGAGAAGGTGACAACAACTACAAACTTTTAGTGAACTAAACTAAACTATAAAAGTTAATAAACTTAGAATAATGTATGATGTATAGTGGAATGTGTGTTGTATACTTAACAAATAATAATAAATTTTTATTAAAAACAACAGATCTAAACTTGTATAAAAAAAAATAACATTTATAAAAACATATATCGTTTTGCGTACAGGCGATTAGGAGTGTAACTCTATATAATATTAGTTAACTTATTTAACGGGGTAGTCTCCCCGTGACCTGCAAAGCATATAATAAATTGTAAATATGCTAACTAATATATTTCTTGTTTTAAATCGTTAAAAGTGTTTTATTTAAACAATAATACATTTATTATGTTGTTGCAACTTATAAAAAACAAAACCTTATTGGCTAATAATTGTCCCCTGGTGAACGATTTAGAATGAAGTGCCGAAGTTCGTGAAATTTCTTTTTGTTGAAAGGAGAGATTAATGAGATTTTCGTCACACAAAAATTGTAGGGTAACTAAATACAACTACAGAAAGGTGCTAGATAGTGTACTACGACATACTCTTAACTTTTTCAGGACATTTTTGCATTTGGTTCTGTGCATATTTACAAAATTCTCAGTAGCAGAAAATGGTTGTTTAGTTATATAAATTGTTACTATGTAACTGAGGTCTAAAGTGTTTTTAAAATTTTACGTTTATATCATTTATAACTAAAAAAAAGATCATGATAAGGAATATAAATATATGTAATAAACAAAGAACACAATTTCTGAAGTGTTAAGGAAAAAATAGAAAAAAAGAGAACTTATAAAATAATTAAAAACCGTTTGTTTTAGTAGCAACAAAAATACAAGTGGTAAATATGGTTCACGCAAGTAATACATGTTAAATAAGACAATTTTAACGGTTTAATATGCGCAATATATTAACTGATTTTACTTGCTGTGGTCACGAGACGGGTCGCAAATCAGTTTCAAGGTAAAGCCATATATCAAACTTTCACGTTTTAAACCGTTAAAAATGCGTTATTTAATTTACACGCTATTTCATTCCGTAGAAACAATTGTTTATACGTTTTATAAAAACATTTCACCGTTGCGTGTGCTAATATCGTGCAGGGTGAATGTAATTTATTTTACGAAATTATACGTTGCGAGTTGGTTATACGGGCCACCCAAATGGGGATGTAACTGGAGCAATAAAATGTAATGTTGCGTACATATTAAGAACATTCGCGCGGCGTCGTTGGTTTTTTCATTTCGGTACTTAAATGTTTAACTTCGATATTAACTTAATTTTTTATTACTTCACTGCGGTGTAAACCTCCTCGACCTTCAGACCACAGTAATCTATCAGTCTCGTAGAATTATAGCAAAGTTAATATTTGACGAGAAATAATTCAACATACATCTCTGCCATGTCGCATAGCCTACATATAGTTTCGATATATACATATATATATATATATATAGCAATTTGCAAGTAGGGCTCCTAAATTGAGTAATTTTCGTGTTCGCGTTGAAACCTTCACTAGTGTTTCTCCGTTCGTAGTTGTATAGTCCCAAATGAATGGTGAATGGTAAAAAAGATTTTGCAATTGTGTCATTATCTTCGACGCTCGTTGGTAATGAAGGGTAGCATGGGCTAATCCGGGTCGTGGGGTTCGATCTCCATCGGGTCTAACAAGTATCTAACCAATTATTTAATTTTACTATAACAGTCGTAGACTTCGTTTGGAAATATAGATATGAAAAGAGCCGTGAAGTTTAATCGAATTTCGGTGTCCAATAGAAAGCCGAAACACAGGTCGACAGTGCAGCTTGTTGGGACATTATATGACTCCGGTATTTCACCTTTCATTCGCTTATCTCCTTCTCTATCACAAAAAAAGAACTTTAAAAAAGAAACAAGTACGTAATAATATTGTATATTGCGAATAAGCCATCTCAAAAGAATATAGGAGCGAACTTAAATGTAAAATTACTTGTTCCCAACGCACATACGAGTATTGTACAGTGGCTTAGGGCGTCATCGTTAAAACTCATCTTCACGAGCGAGGCACTCTTGCTCCAGCGTTATTGTGACTGGGCCTTAATTAATTGCAGAAGAGAAATTAATTTGTATAAAAAGCGAGCTAGTTAAATTGTGGCTTCGCTCGAGGGCGCAG
This sequence comes from Leptosia nina, assembly GCA_963661955.1. NCBI lineage: Eukaryota > Metazoa > Arthropoda > Insecta > Lepidoptera > Pieridae > Leptosia > Leptosia nina. The sequence continues at coordinate 8,674,336 of CAVLEF010000008.1, forward strand.
AGGTACGTGACATATAGTTGACTTGTTTTGTTTAGCCAATGTTAGACAGAATGTTTTTTAACGAACGAGGAACAATGTATTTATCTAATAAAGATGGCATGCAATTACTATCGATTATTACAAATAATTTAAAAAATCTTGATTTATGACTCAGCTTCACAAAAGCCCCAAATGGATCATTTTTTATTGTCATATCATATACTCCAATCTGAAAACTTTGGGTTAAGCTTAGGTGAGCGATTATGGAGGTGGCCTTTAAATTCCTACGACCTGCAATTAAGATAATTACTAATATTATTAAGCTGCAGAGTTTGTTTGTTTGAACCCGCTAATCTCGGGAAGTTGAATTTGTTTTGGTTCGAGCATTTATCGAGGAAGGCTATAAAACCTATGACAAATAAGAGCGAAGAAACAATGGAAAATTTGGAATAAAACGTAAGGAAATTATTAGTTTTTCTGCTTCTGTTGTATGCACTGAATCAAAAGATATCAAAAAATATGTATGAAAGAAGCATTAACTTGTAAGAATGACGGGACGCGATAACAGTTATAATTATTAAATACAATACAATACAAAAACTTCAAAACACAATATATAAAAATTTGAATTAAGGACAACGCGACTTTATAGCTAAATAGCTATCTCTTCCAAGCAACCGTGATGGAAATGAAAATTAGTGATAAAAAAGGATTGGTGACAGCAGAAAAAAAGACTTAACCACAATAAAACTAATAATAAACAATAATACAAATGAGCTTAACCTAAAAATCAATATTACTACTTACTAAGTTCTTAACTAGGCAAAAAGTGGGACTTGACAAGATTTTGAAGGAAGGAGATTTGGTTTCTTATATTACAAGATTTTTCAAAAGTTTTATAGCTCTTACATAAAAGGATGAATTATAGAATCTAGTTGAGTGAGAAGGAACGTAAATAGGGCTTTCGTCTGACCGGAGTTAAGGCCTTTATGGGAGAACTAAAAAATTTTTTTTCAGGGGGGGGGGGGGTTTAGGAGCGAAGAGTATTTTGGGAAGAAGAGAAAGAGATGTGGAAGAGATTTGCAAGAACAAATTTTGATGCCGAAAACAATCTATTCTACGCGGACACACATAGTCATTATATAAATGAATCGAAATCAAAATGAATGTTAACTAGGCAACGCAAACAGTAAGTAACACGGGCCATTGCTTTCGCATCTGATTACCGCTTAACTACGATTAAACAATCCTATCTATTGGCTATTCGAAATGCGATACTATGCCGCATAGTATAGCATATCTTAACATTATTTCGTTAAAACCTACACTTCATCCAAATGCTTAAGCCGACTTCTTTATTTAAACTTTGAGTAATATAAAAAAATATTCAAGTTTCGTTAACAATAACAACTTTTTGAATAAATTGTGTAAGGCTTTCACGGCCATCGTTCGGCTTATCATTGGCCGAACAGACCGAAAAACAATGATGAATGTTTGAATAGTTTTCTTATTGTTGTTGAAGTTCTGAACACCAAGCTAGAACCACTACGGTGCTAAAAACCTAAAGTGAGGTTATTATGTCAAAAATAGCCTTTCTTGACATAATTCAGTAGTTTCCACACTTGTTCATTTTCTAGTTTCTACACATTTTAGCTCTACTTGCACAAATCACTCAAGACAAAGAACTAACATTTACATAGACTAGGCGTAAAATCGAGCGTAAATGCTTGTATTAATTTCACAAAATATACCAATTGATTAAAGTTCGTAAGTAGCTAAGTATTGATTGTAGTTTCAAGTAGAAAACGTTAAAATGAAACATTTTTAACGGTTTAAAACTCAAAATGTATGTAATTAAGTAACTTATTTACAATATATTTTAACTACCGTCTGACGTTTCGGATGCTTTTATCGAAACAGATGGCACTAGCGTAGCATACTTGACTTTGTTTAGGGACACCCTCCATCTTAAGTCCCCCGTGACCAGTCGGGCAATAGTTAAAATACATTGTAAATAAGTTAACTAATATATTTAGCGTTTTAAGCTGTTATTTGTGTTTTATTTAATTGAAGCTTTTTACGCCAAATTCACGCCATTTAGGATTTAGGGTGTGCAGTACAAAATCTATTTATCTTATTTACAAAGGCTTACCAATACTGTCTAATGATCCCAAAGACATAAAACAGAACACATCCAATATTTATATATACATTTACATTTTATCGGGTACAAGGAACCTTCTCTAAGGATAACTTGAAACAAGGTGAGGTTGATTAAGCATTTGATAAACACGCCTTTTGACTTTTATCAAAAATAGATGTGCAAGGCGAGTTTAATCAATTTATTGCCACGGGAAGTTTTAGTGCGTTTTTCAATATTAAATCTATAATTTTAAAATAACTAAATTGAATTCTTGCTTGAGATTGTCTACTTTTATTACTTACGATATTATAAGTACAGTACGTATTTTAAAATCTCGTGGTTTACTGATACTGTCGTCACCAAATCTCAAATATATTTTTTAAAACAGACGATATTCAAGTCCAAAGCGAACTGTAGTAAATTTTAATATAAATTGAACTGGCATATCGATTCGATCGTATGAACAAAAGCGCAGATACAAAGTGTGATGAGCTTTTCCGCGTAGTGCCAATATTTCAAATCCATTATCATATGTTGGGTTAAAGGTTATGTCTATATATTATTACTGTGTGAAAATGGCTCTATGGCACTGAATATTGTTAAATTAGATGAAGAAAAATCGCATCGTTACAAATATCTGGTAATAATTTATTTATTTACATAACATTAACGAAATGTAACTATTGTGTGAAGTCCTGTTTTCCTTATACGAGACATAGATCAGACACACTTCAGTGTCCGTTTGATTGATTGTATGTTTAGGCAAGTAATGCGAAAAAAAAAAAACCCCCCCAAAAAAAAAAAAAAAAAAAAAAAAAAAAAAACCCCGGGGGGGGGGGGGAAAAAAAAAAAAAAGGGGCCCCCAAAAAAAAAAAAAAAAAAAACCCCCCCCCCCCCCCCCCCCCCCGGGGGGGGGAAAAAAAAAAAAAAAAAAAAAAAAAAAGGGGGGGGGGGAAAAAAAAACCCCCCCTTGGGAACCCCCCAAAAAAAAACCCCCACCAAAGCCCGTTGGGTAGTTTAAAATTTTCAAGCGCGAATAGATACATCATTATTCTACCAAGCAAGAATTCAGTTTACTTTTAGCTAACTTAGACTTTGTTGTATGTCAGTAGTAAATGGCTTAATGATTTTGGAATACGGATTAAAATCAATAATGATTTCCCACAGACACTCACCAATATCACTTTCGTCTTCGGACGGTTTGTAGAAACTCAAGCCCAACGAGACAACGGCGGCCACCTCCAAAATGATGAGGGTAACATCTTGCAGCGCCTCCCAGACCAGAGTGAGGAAGGTCTTGGGGGGCTTCGGCGGGATTAAATTGGAACCGAACACTTCCCGCCTGTGTTGGAGGTCAGCCTTTGAACCGCTAAGACCTGGAACAATTATTAAGAAAATTACATACAAATTCACACGTGTAGCATATGTATAAATCTCAAATGTTAACAGTCCATAGTAGCTTATATACTAAGGTGACCTAGGTTCAAAACCCACATAGGTTTAACTTTAAAGTGTTTTTTTTTATTGTTACAATTTTGATTCACTAACTTTGAGCCCATTAATAAAATATAATTAAGGAATGTTTGAATTATGTGAGGTTGTGAAGTGGTAATTTAGCGTTTCAACCTCAGCGGTGGATTTTCAAATGTCCAAAGCCAAAATAGGTCGACAACACATCTTGTTTTGGCATTATATCGCTAGGGTATTTAACTGATTTAAGCTATATTGGCTGTTTATAAATACAATTTTCGTACATATCGTGTAGTAAAGAATTTATTTGCTCAACGCAAACGCGGATTCTGAGGTGGGCTTATATTTGTTTGAAAATAGTATGAAATCAATCTTCGGCAGCATAAACTAACATCAGGTCACACAGAACTAATAGCACTAAAAATACGTGTTTAAAACGATCAAAGCATTGACGCCACGGTAAGTGATAAATATGAAAGTAAGCCTTAGTGTAGCTGGAATAAATTTCGTTTTCGATTGTAACCGAATATCATAAAACATCAAAGGTGGATTGGATCGGTATATCAAAGGGGATATTCCTTGAGTAGCATTAAGGGGGGACATTTAGCTGGATTTTTAAGTATAATTTTTTCATAGTGGAATGTCTTTTGTATGATTGTGTGAAACTGTATCAATATTATCTAATTTTATTTTTTTACATTTGATAGCATAAGACTTTTAAATAAAATACATTAACGGATAAAACCGTGGCCACGGCTGCTGCAAAGCAACTGAAAAGAGGTTAAAATAATTTTCAATTAAAGTTAATATATAGCCAGTGTACACATTAAAATAAAACACTTTAAAGGTTTAAAACGCGAAATATTAGTTAAACTTATTTGAAAATGTAAGTTTAACTAATATATCGCGTTTTCAACCGTTAAACGGAAAAAAAAAAAAAAAAAAATAAAAAAAAATTAAAAAAAAAGTTTTTTTAAATGTTAACTAATATGTTTCGCGTTTTAAACCGTTAAAGTGTTCTATTGAAATATGTACTAACTTCTTATAAACTATAGACAGCGGGAGACTTGAAAAAAATTAAATAATACGATTTGATAATTAAATAAAATGGTTAAGGGGCGTATACCTAATTGCGATATAAAAGACATTTTTTGAACTCTCTTTCACTTTAGTTTATGCTAACTGTGAAAGTCAAACTATTGTGAGATAACTTCTGAGGTCACTAGACCACTGTAGTAGACTTTAATAAATTTATAATTTTTTGTATAAACATAATAATACTTGGATATAAAATATCTTAGTAAAAGCTACATAGCTCAATTAGTTAGAGCAGCACCAAGGAACGCTGTGAATGCCAGTTCAAGTCCCGCCTGTGTCGTAATTATTTTTCAATGTAAATAGATTTTTAATTATATAATGGCATCATGTGCACATTTAAAAAATATGAAAGTTTTCAAATAAAGACTATAACAATTACAATATGACTACAACATATGTCAATATGAAGTACCCTATTTGAACGTGTTTGTTGTGCTGGAAAAGTTTTGATCTCCTACCCGCATTTGTTATTTTAATACGATTGAACTTGTAATATAAACTTAAAAATTAGAACGTACAGTTTGTAGTATTCTCTATAAGTAATTTTGTAAATCTTTCAGAGAAAAATAAACGTCTTAAACCATAATGTAATACTTGTCTTTATTAAGTTTGTCCAGCTATTTTGCTATACTCAAACAAACTAATGGTTTTAGTAGCTGTTATTTTTGAAGTCTAGGTAAAGTCTGGTCATATTCCCCAGAGCAATTCTTGTTCCCATAGTGTTAGACGAGCGTTCTCGACGCGCAGCACTCAATGGCATGTTTTACGATTATAGATCTATATTTACTCTTCCGCTACGTCGACGCTGCAACGTTACATAACGCCTACGGTTTCATACGTGTTTGTTTTTCGGAGATTATAATGCTTTATTGAGAGTCACCCGTAGTTTATACTAGGAAGTGTTTAAAAATGGTCTTGTACTTTTGTATCGTGCGCCACCAAGGTAACACATTTAAATAAAAACCTAACGGCCTAAAACGCGAAATGAATTACTTAAATTTATTTCTTTAACTACGGTCCGACGTTTCGGATGCTTTAAAACATCGCCTTTTGGGCCGTTAAATTATTTTATTCAGATGTGAACTACTCGCGTTAATTGCAGAAATTTCCCCTGTGGAGAAGAAACAGAAAATGCTAGGTCAAAAGCGTGTAATAACAATTCTAAAATAACTACAAACAATAATTAATTATATTAAAGCACATGCGCGATAAATCAATAATTTAAAATGAACCAAACATTGCTTATCAAAAGGAATAAATATTAGATTAAACGATGGCCATAAAAACAAAACGAGAAGAGAAATATATGAATACGATTAACGCACGAAGTTTCACGAGTGTCTTATTGATCGCTCGCAAAACTTGCCTTATACATAACAGAGAGCTACCGTGAAGAACTTCTGTTGTGAGTCAAACGACTTCATATCAAAACCAGAATAAAGCAACGTGCTGAAGAAAGGCTCATTTGCCATTTAAAACCTATCAATTCATTAAAAAGTTAAAAAAAAAGGCGGCCAATAAAAATTAAATTCTTTCTTTAAAAGTCCATGAAACTTGAACTACTATTGTATGACTATGTATTTATCCTCCCTATAACAAATTCTAATAAATGTCGAGTGAAATCCCATTTCCCTAAATGAGACGGAGGCACAATGGTCGTAGTTATATTCAGTCAAGTAATTGATAAACGATAGAAAAGGGGGGGGGCGGGGGTTCGAATCCAAGATCGAACAACCTTAATCGAATCTGGTTCATGCTACGTCGGTAAATACATAATGATAGTGTATGTGTACTATTAATATTTAAAGACTTATTTTTATGTTAAACCCAGGTAAAATTTAACTGAAGAAGGAAAAATACTTCAATTGTAAAAAGCAAGGACGGACATACACTGAAGTAAAACACGATAAAGAGATATTTTGAATTATTAATAGAAAATAGAATAATAGACTTATGAAAATAGAATGTAACGTTTAGCAAAGATTTGCTTGATTTATAATCTTTTAGTTTGGCGTTTCAGTTTGTAGATATTTCAAGTGTGTTTTAAAGAAAAATATCTTCACTACTAAATACGTAATTATTAGAATTGAAGTATAAAGATTTAAGAGCTTTGCACAATGCTGAATCTTGAAGAAATATTATCTCAACCATTTATACGTCATATGTATCTATCATAGAAGTAGGGACAAACTGTTACTAAATTAAGGTAATTTTCAAGTCGATTACTCGATCTGAGCAATTAATTTAGCTGCTAATGGTACAAAATAAAATTAATGAAATATCAATTCTATTATAATAACATTAACTTGCCGAAGCTGAGACTTCTAGTGCTTAAAACAAATTATCCGACAGTCCATACAAGGGAATGAATGAGATGGTTGGAGAGGGAGATGGAGGACGATGCTTTTTTGGGACTTACACTTTTTCCGCGAAACATAAAATGAAGCTAAAATAAAGTACTAAAACAGTTTTAATGAACGTTAAACTCTGATTTCTTAATTTACGCAAACAACGTCACAAAATATTGTAATCATTGTAAATTTAACGCCCACGTTTTAACATCAAAATATGTGCGCCGTGGCTTTGTGCACGAATATTTACTTTAAAATTAATTATTTCTTATGACAGAGGAGAACCGACGTGTGAATCCACTTCTAGCATGAATAACAGAATATTACCTAATTAAGAATGATCTTATTGGCTTTTAGCATTCGGAACACTATCACTACTAATAAGGGATCCAATCATGTATATTCAAGAATTTATCTGGTTTTTAGCTTGTAGCTACCACTAGGCGGACGAGGCCATGAAGATCTCTTTGTATAAATGTAAACTTGGGATATTATGTTATTCCCAAAGTGGACTTATTTTTAGAGATAACTACATTACTGCATTTTGTTAAAATATAAGTTTACTTTGTTACTTCTCCCAATTTTGTTAGTTAAAATAAGTCTCACTTGTAAATGTTGTGCTGTTTCTGGATAAACGTCTTTATTATGTATGTGATGTAGGAAGAATTTTTACAACCCAGGGCTACGTACAGCTCGACAGAGTTATCTGGATATTGAAGACATACACTTCATTTTTATGCTGCGCTGTGATTTATTTTCGCGCACTTCACGAATAAAATCGTTTTATAGCCAATAAACGGCTGATGCACGGAACGTTTCTCACGCGGATGCTGAGCGACGACAAAATGGAGTTCAACATCGTTAAATAAAACACTTTGGACGGGTTAAGAGTCGAGAAATATTAGTTAAATAAATTGTAATTAATTATGTTATAATTTTGTCATACAATAATAAGTAAGGCTATGTTAGTATAATAGCAGTGATGTCACCTCAATTTGATGATTCGATGACGGCTATCATATGGTCGTAGGCAACGATTGACGTCTTCCTTAGATATAATATAATTTCACCTTCATAGATCCTGTCCTCTTTTGTCATTAAAATACCGTAAAGAAAAGAGGGTAGGTACTACTCTACTTCACTACTAACCTATATACTGATATAGCAATATATTAGTTAACCTTATTTGAACATTATTTTAACTACGGCCTGACGGTACAGCCGTGGTCACGGGGAGACAGGTAAAATCATTTCGAAGTAAGTTGAAATAATATACACATTTTAAACCGATAAATGTGTTTTATTTAAATATGTACCTTCATGTTTTTTCAAAATGCTTGCTGGCCTATTTATAAATCAAATTGTAAACTAATAGGTATGCGGCATAGAAAGGAAAGTGTCAATGTATACAATAACGTTTTCAATTAGCGCGAATAGGTTGCCGGGATATAGGCAATTACGAGCGTCGCTTCACAACGGAAGAACTTGACGAAAATAGAGTTATGCGAGGACATCGACTTGTGTATAATGCTAATTCTAGCAATAGATGATTGATGTTAAACTATTAAGGCAGATGCCAAACGCTTATATACTTAAAAAAGAAGAGTTTCGTGTATATAAAACAGACAAGAATTTATTTGAAATATTATTGGATAACACGCTGGTGGGACTCGAACCAGCATTCACAGCAAGTGCTTCTGTTCTAATAAGTGAGCCATGTATGTATCTTTCATTTATCGTTTACTTTCTTTCGTCCATTAAAATATGCACTGTGGTTTCCCGCCCGACTCATCTTTTTTTTTTATTTAAAAAAAATATGTTTCAAACTAGAACATTGTATGTCAATTTGGTCTATTTCTTAGCAGTGTATATTAACCTTTGGAATTACAAAACTGGACAGATACTTGTACGGAAAATTCATATCCCGATTTTCCAGAGTCCTAAATGTTTCAGATAGATTTATTCAAAAGAGTGTTAGATTTGGTGGAAATCAAACCCACGATTAGTTATTTAATATCCTCACCGTGCAACCATGAGACCAACGAGAGTGTTAAAAACAGTTAGTACCTACAGGCCGGTGACATGTACCCACAAGGGTACAATAGGGAACGTCAACGAGGTAGGGTGCGGAACCATAAAACCAATTCACTCTGAAGGTACATCGAATTATTAAAATAAGGGCCTGTTCGCACTGCGGAAGGGGAAACAATAAATTTAACGGCGCGCTTAACCCGACATTTTCTTAAGACCCGACTTGAGATCAGAAAGATTACGTTTTATCGCCTCGTAAAAATATCTACAAGGCGCAAGAGTTTTATATTAATTAATAATTTCAATGATAACAAAGTAGCTTTAGCGAAACATAAGCTTTTTCTTAAATAGTTAATACACATTTAATTACGTATTGTAAGTAGTTTAACTTAGAAGTACACATTTAAATAATATACTTTTAACGGTTTAAAACGCGAAATATATGTTATGCAACAGGCGTAACCACAGCTGCTGTATAGCACCGAAAAGGTCGGGAAGTAGTTAAGATAATTTTAAATAAGGTATGCAATATATTTCACATTTTAAACCGTTTTTAAGCGTTATAATTTAGATGTGTATTATAATTTCAAAATATAGGGATAGAAATTGAAAGAAATTTCGTTTAGTTTAGTCAAAATGAAAATTACAATACGGAGAGTGTACTTGTTTACTTGTAACATCACAAGGGGAAATGTTTACTCCAACAGAATCCAGGTTACGAATGCTGCAGTCTCACGTTTATTAACTTAATTTGGAAAACTTTTTGTATATCTGTAAAGCCTTTTTTTTGACAAACTGCTTGATCTAATTAATCAAAATAAAACTATAAAAGTTAAAGAGAAGCTAATTTATATTTAAAGAAAAATCACAATACTAATAAATATTAAAAGATAGATCGCAAACCTATCAGATTTTTCCGTCCATCCGAAGGTCGATATAGAACATACGATAATGTAAGATAATACATATGACAACTTATAAACTAGCTAATCTACTTAGTTTGCTAGATGTTACCACAATTATATTGTTGTTATACACTTTCGCTTTGAAATGGATTAAGCTTGAAATAACAGCTGCCCAGGAGAATCGCGGGAAATGATCGCAAGGGTAAATTAATGTTGTTTTTGCATATACAGACGTTTATTTACGTTGTTTGAAAGCGTAACAATCAGATAAATTAAATATTTTTAAAACAATTAAGGTCGCTTGGTTCCTGATCCGGATTGACTTTCTGGATCCCTACCACCCATGTGATATCCAGATTTCCAGACGGAATCCATGTTGACATCTGTTTCAGAAAAGTTATAAATTGATTAGAAGCATGTCCGACCTGGTGGAGACGGAACCCACGAGCCGTTGATTGACGATAAATTGATAGTATTGCACTAATAAGCCCTTCGAACTTTTTAAAGTGCTACGTTTTAATCCGTTTAAAGTTTAGTTGCCTTAGGATTAAGCCTTGCCTTTAAGGTCAAGCAAAGAATATTTTGGTTTAATATCTTCGTCATCTATTAGCGTGCAATAACCACCCAACAGGGTGTATAATTAGGAGCAACCAACGTTATTGACCCGCGGAAACACGGTGTCCATTACAGGACGTATTTAACATGACACAGAAACAGCTACAGGATGAGTCATTTTAGCGTAGTATGTACACGTAACACCCGCTAATGTGCTTTACTTGATACACCAAAAATAGCTATCTGTTGTTTAATATAGATCTTTTCTCGTGTGTATAAGATTGACGGACGAAATAAGATACGACAAAAATTTCTCGTTGTCATGTCTACATGACATAACAACGCTAAAAAACGACGATTTTCCATGTGTAGGTTCGGGGAACTATGCCTATATAACTTCTTAAAATTCAAAACGACCTGTGTTATTTTTTTAATTACAATGTAGGTTTTTAAATACTGTCTAAGTTTAGCGAGTAGTACACATTTAAATAAAACACTTTAGCTGTTTAAAACGGGGAGACCAGTGACCACGGCTCTGCAAAGCATCCGAAACGTCGGGCCGAAGTTAAAAATCATTTTCAAATAAGTTTAACTAATATATCGCGTTTTAAACCGTTAAAGTTTTTATTTAAATGTAGGTTTTTATTATAAGTTCAAGTACATTAGTATTTTTTGAAAAGTGAATCACCAAAGTACCAATAGTAACAGTATCCGATATATTAATTTCAGTATGGATAGAATACGTACACACGTATAAAATAATCGTAAATAAAACCGGAGGAACGTGCAGTTGTTAAACGCTGTATGCCCTAAAGACTGAAACTCAATCGGTTAATGCAAATCTCGGCGATACAAATATAACACTGCACAAATGCAATCTAATTTAGTCTTTAGTGCAACTCGTTAAAGTTGAAAATTGTACAGCAGGTGTTAAACTTGCGGAAGACATGAAACCAAATATATCAACCGATGCAGATAAATGAAACGCGGTCGGGAATATGTACGTAGTGGGATATTAGATATTCAATTATATTCGTCGATGTGCCGCAGAGATTGTCATTTCAGGTTGTAATTAATACTCCCCTCCTCTTTTATTTCTGTATGTAAAGCAGCGTGTTCAAGTTGTGTGTTATACGTTACGTGACTGTTGAAATCTAATAATAATAACCTAAGGAGTTTTATCTTTGAATTAAAAAGAAAGGAAGTCGACTGAGGTGTTAACAAGAATTTTATATTAGAACCAAAATTAAAAAAAAAATCGTTTATAAATTGAAAATAATACGATGCGGGCAGGACTTGAACCGGCAGCGCGGGCAGGCGAGTAAACAAAAAAAAAACAAATCATCAAGTAGACAACTATTTACTTCATTCCCAATTATCTGGTCATCAGCAGGACTACTATCCAATAGCAATGAGAATAAAACTGCAGAATCCTAAACTTAGCATTCAAAACATGTAGCACTTAAGTGGATCTCCGGAGGAACATAAACTGTCCAGAAATCCTGAGGGAGCATAAGTCTAGAACATTTAGGGTCGCTGCTGGGTTTTTTAGAGGTGTACTAAACTATTTTATGGTTTGGTATGTCGAGTTCCACTTCTAAGGAATCAACGTTTCTCAGCCAAAGGAAAGAGATATTGGCAAATAAAAATTACTAAATTTATTTATTTCAGGAGTGAAGTAAAGAATATAAAAAGCATACAACAAAATTTGTTAACTAAAATTAAATTAATTTAAAAACGATCGATTGATTAGTCTGTCATATGGTGCGATCTGCATTACAATGTTTATCAGTAATAACGATTATTTGTTTGGATAATTCCTGGATACTTCATGTTATGAAGTATAACATTCTTCCTTAACTATGCATTATTGTTTGACGTTCCACACGATCGGGCCGCGGCAGCCCTAACGTCGCAGGCTATATGAGAAGGGTTACGAAACTAAATTGCTTTCGAGGCCCGTTGTTACTGATGAAAGACCGTCGGTTAAATAAAACAAACGAGTCGGATTGTTTCAGCATGCCCTATAAATGCCAGTCTATGAATCAACGGAAAAAACTATTGTGTTTTCAATGTTACTTCTGAAATAGCTCGCTTTTACATTATAAAACCGGCCGGTTAAATAGTTCCGAGCTATTTTATTGCAGTATATAAAGAACGGCTTGTATACGCGTAGGGAATTTATGTATTTATAATGCGTTACTAACGTTAGTGTTAAAGTCACTAATAAAATTTTATTCTGCTTTTAATTACTGACACCGACCATCGCATGCGGTAACATTTAATAAATAATTCTACGAATAAACAGGCCGCAATTGATATGGCAAACAAGCAATCGCAGACGCGAACATCTAAACATATCAACCTGAACTTAAACAAATAGTATCAGATATTAATGCCGGCAGACCTAGAACAAACACGTTCGGCTCGGTTGACGTCACGCGTTCGGCCAATATTCGTAATTATTAATATTTAAATAATTGCAGACGCTTTTCTGGAGGTTTGATCGTCACGGAATGTATTGACGTCTGGTGAGCGTCAAAAATGAAAACGTCACGAGAGAAATTTGTAGATCTGCGACATCACGGGACCGGCTCAGCGAGACGACTTTATTCTTAGACATGAACACACAGACGATGCGATAGAGAAAACTTCAACAATTTTAGATAGTCTCGATATAGTTGAAGTTGTAGTGTACCTAGATGATAAGAGTAAAATACGAGATCAAAAATGTAGAGTTAAATCAAGATTGTAAATCTAGAATTAATTTTCTTATAAATTAGTAGTCGTGAATCGTATGACCTAATTGTTACATTATTAGTGTACACACCCACTCAAGTTTTTATCGAACACCCCACCAGTATTTATTTTATCGATACCGCATTGATATCATTGTCATCACATGACCGGATCGCAAACATTTGAAAGAACAACTGGGATACTTGGCACGGTTCCTACATTGAATGATAGATAGCCGCAATCTATTAGTAATACGTATTCGATACAACTATAGTTAGTAACCGAAACGTGGAGTACGAAATATTAATCGATGTAGACTTGTGCGTTCGTGCCAACTTCAAGGCGACCAGCGCCGAAGAACTCCCTCGAACCCCTTCGCGGTAATACTCAATCGTCAATGAGGAGAATGCCAATGAACCGTCAGGGGTCTCGTTCATTGGTTACTTACTGGCAGCGGAGGTTGCCAAGGGGCGGCCGGGTAGCAGAAGTACATAGTAAGCTAACGTACGACAGCAGTAGCTTGGCAACGTTTCCTTAGTATTTAAGCTTATTTGCGATAGCGAATTATGTCACAATATGATACGTGGGTTTGACAAATATAGCGGGCATAGAAATAGATTTCAATAAGAATGATGCATCAAAATCGTGATTAGCGGTCACGTGAATAGGTCCAAATAGCTTTTTATAATGTCATAAATATGTCTAGTTACCAATTTCCTATATCTCGATTATTATATGTATTCGAAGAGATAAACAATTTCATCGGCAGTTAATGTCAACTAACGATGCCACATAAAACAAACATAAATGCTCCGTTCGAAACGAATTCAATTTCCTAGCAATCTAAATTCTCGAAATACCACAACCGAATTCTTTGGGTATCAAAGAATTCAGGTAATTGCTTTCGGACAAGCGACCACAAAACTGGCACTAATACAATAAAGAAGTGCAAAGTATAGTAAGCGGAGAAATTACTCATGAATGGCTTTCATTAGTGTTGTTGTGTAATAGAAATGAGTATATTATAGCATTATAGTCGTACAACACGACCCTCGCTTATAGAAACGATAAACTAATTGGTTATTGCAGTCCAACGTAATAGAATACATTATGTGAAAACCTTGCAAGTATAACCATTTACCTAAAAATGTGACGCGTAACCGAAAAATATGACGGTAAATTTTTTTCCAACGCCGATAAAGAAGTTTCACTTCAAAAACATCAAATAGTTCTTATCTCCGTAATTTAAAAAATGATACGGCAAAGAATATTTACACCATGTTTGCCAAGTTTTAGCGATAATTCTGCACAATATAGTGTTTTAAGATGATGGATCACAATGGGGTGGGGTATCATTCAACGCATGGTGTTCATGATTATCCGACAGTGACCTCGCAATAGCTTTCGATATCGTGAACGGTGTTTCGGACGCTCCCGGCCTATTTCAGTCCGCGGGCCAAGAGAGCTTCGTTTTAAAACAATGAACTGAATGCGCAAGAACAGGAAGGGTATATTTCCCCGTCGCGAGTCCGAGTGGGACGGAAGCACTGAGCTGGCGTCACGCAGGGAGATCACATAGTACCCGCTACGTGCTATTTCTGCTCGTCGCAAAACATGTCTCGGAATTCGGTTCTATGCGTCTGGGAACATCAGAAATCATGTGACTAATGATCTTTAGCGTTAAAATGGTCCAAATTAACACATGCCAGGCACCGATCTAGACATATATAACGTGGGCCATGGAGACAAATCAAATTTTGTGCTCCAGCAAAAACAATGACGCAAAATGTTTCGGGGCTACTGCCTTGAAATGACATCATAAAGTTATGTAATTGACGAGATACGAAAGATGACTGCCAAAATTGATGAATAAATCAATCAGTTCGTCATCGCTAAATACCACAGTTACTCCACCTTATATCTAATATTTGATCTCTTTATAAATTCATAAAACATTTTTTATAAGCATCCGAGACTAGACAATATAATTTAAAATTTTCTAAAACTCAAACAGTAGTTATTAATATTCTAGACATGTTATTCAATATATTTCAATTACACGCCACAGTTTGTTGCATCTGTGTAGTAAATAATTATTTATAACATACATAAATAATATATTTATTAAGAAAAATGATATCATTATGGCATATTAACTGAATTTTTTACAACAGTACTTGTTTATGCTCTTCTTAAGTTTTGTGCAAAGTAGGTATTCCCGGACTGCAAGCGACAATATTTTGAGTTTGAATGGCGCGTCGTTGGGATTTTTCTTAACTTGGCCACTAACAGTCATATCAACTCGTTCGTGCCTTCGACGCCAAAGCCTGTGTATGTGTGTCTGTTCTGTGAGCCCTTAGACAGTAGCCCTACTATACTATAAATAGTGTGATGTATATTTATTCCAGCGGTTTACATAATGGCCAAAGTGGTGGTTAATTTATCTGACGGCTGATGTACTTCTAACAATAGTCTGTGTATGCTTTTAGTTCGTACGCACATTAACCTGCGGCAATCTGTAAATAATATGATGTAGCACCTCAATAATGGCCGCCAGTAACGTGTGTTGAGAACATTTCGGTTGTTTGTTTTAGACGTACAACGAACTGGCCGTACGTCTTCTCTCGAGATGGGTAGTTTGCACATCGACCGAGGCACCGATTACGTTGAATAAGTGAAAATGTCAGTCTCACAGTTCACGTTGAGGAAAAATATTTAAAGGTTTGAGCTGATTCTAGAGCCGATAAAAAGATTAAAAAATCTATTAAATTTCGGTCAGGGCAATCACATTATCTTTTTCTTATCGGCATTGCTACTGTGATTCTAATATATTTTTATAATTACTCTTATCACTCACAGATTTAACGATTACATAATTTATAAATAACAGTGTCGCAATCAAAGCTATATGCAGTTTAAACAATTGATAAGCGCCTAGTACATTTATAACTCCGGTTAGTGTGAGTGCGCCATATTTTATTTTAATCCCAATATTAATATAGACGGCAGAAATACCGGGGAGTGTTCAATCATAACCACCTCGTACCTGGTTTGTTTCTCTTGCACACGGTTTAGCAGTACCGTCAAAATGGTTTTTGCCATTTTTATTTAGCTTAACATTTCAGCTTGACTCTGGCCCAGCAATTAGTCAATGTCTGAATGAAAAAGTCTGATTTCCAAATTTAAATAAGTCTGCAATAAGTTCTAATAAGTTATTATATTTTTATTCAATCAACCTATTAATCCTAAATATTGTCAAATATATACAAAAAATGTAGGTAGTTAAATCCTTAATCACAACATGTATGGGGAAGGCACGAAACAAATGTCATAATTATTAATCCACACAATATATATATCACGTTTTAAAACATTTAATTATAAATATTCAAAAGTAAGGCAAAAAAATTTATTGTCTTAACATACAATGCAATCCCGAGATCTAAGAAAACTTCTTATAGCATTGACTCGGAGGCATTGGGCGGAAACGACATTTTATTCTAGGTCGTGGGGCGGAATGGTGACGTCAGACGCGCCTGGGCGGGAGCGAGGGCGCGCGCTGACGTATCATTTGTAACGCATATAATAGCTGCTAGTTTCACCCGCTGCGGGGTTCGCTTTTCAGGAATTCTTCCCAGCGCCACTCTGACAGCTTAATACAATGCTGATCCCCTTTAAAACGTCTATGTAGGCTCGAGTTTTTTGTTATAGCTTAAAAATGACAAGCGTAAAGAAAACAAAAATCTTTTTGTGTGAACTTTTATACTATTTCTACTAAATACTGTCTATAGAAATACTTTTACTAGTTCTCTTGTGGCGTCGATATATTATAAAGAGCGTTATTTTGTAATTTTAGTCAGAAGTGTACTATGATAAACAATTATATTACTAAAAATATACATAACATAAATTAAACTAAGAGGGCTAAAACTTACAGGTTTGCAAATTGGTTGGTTTTGTCCAGGTCAAATCAATTAAATCATTATAATATACACTTGAATACTTATATAAAACGTTATAAGCTCTTCGCTCTGTATGTAAAAATACATTGCATATTTTTAGTATAAATTGTTTATCTAGGTAATAATACATTTTCAAGTTTTTTTTTAAATTTAGTCTTTACTTCGTCTTAGTACTTATAACGTTACATGCTGCATATAACTGTTATACACATTTTTGTATTTTTCACCTATAGTTAAGTTATATGTAAGTAATTGTAATAAACGTCTACAGCTTTAAAAATAAAGTTGGTTATGGTGAATTCTGGTTACTTTTAGCAAACCTCGTCTTCATATAACGATAATTTGGAATGGAACATTCTTCCGTTACCCATTGAGGTCACCGCATTGTTTGCAAAGTAAAATGCGACAAAGCGAATCGTCCCTTCGCTATGAATGCTAATAAATGTAATGTGATGTCATAATCCTTGAGAAAGAATGACATCAGGCGCCGTTGAGTGTGCAATGAAGCGTATACTGAACTAGAGATCGGACCTTACTTTGCTTGGATTTAATCTTTTAAGAATTTGGCTAAGAAATTTTCTGGTGGGCTTCATGTTACATAAAATAAATAAACATCTAGCTATGTCGAAATGTATACTAGAATATATATGAACGAAACATTTCAATTTTATTATGTTTGTGTTTCATTTTTGACGGGATCTTTTGTGTAATGGTAGCAATGTACGACTAATAATTAATCAATGGGCCATGGGTTCGATCGCCACCTGGTCATATCTATTTGTTCCTTTCGTTTAATATTTCGCTATCTATTCGTTCCTTTTTTAATCCGTCACTCAACACACATAATATGTTTACAATTTCATAGTAATACAAGATGCAGTTGATCGTATTACGTCACAGATGACTCAGGGCGTACATCGCTTGGATCGAGGAGGTTACGTCAACGTGTACGGGCTATTAATTAGTGGTTACCTATCAATAAGACGTCGTCATCATAATTACTCGTGTACTGACAAACGCAAGTTAATTGCAAGAATCGTCTTTTGTGTGAATCATGTATATACAACTGTTAAGTTATCCAATGTTGTATCTATGAACAATTACAACAAAATTAGGTGAGCTTGGTAATCTTGGATTGGAATCTCGTATATCTAAAGCCAAAAAAGGTCGACAGCGCATATTACCAAAATACCTTCTCTTCCGCATGTATCATAAAAAAAAACTAAAAATTCTTTTTTAATCCATGTATTCTTTCAAGCTCAATTTGTGTAAGTTGAAGTTTTAAGGAGTAAGTTATTTTGTAGATTAAGATAGTTTTATATTTCATGTCTGTATTTTCACTTCGCCGACAACACTAATTTGTAAGTTGAAGTATTATATACCTCATGCAAATACCTTTACTAAATAAATACAAATACAAATTCTATATTTACCAAAAATATACTATTTAAAAAAGTCAAAATATGAAACTACCCTCCCTACCAATACCACTGAGGGTACATTCTGCAATTCTGGTTTACCTAGTTCCATGACAGAGATTTATACAACGTTATAGATCTTGATACAACCGGAATCAAGCGAGGCTCTCCAAATCGCATTAGAGCAATGCTAGCAGGTAGCATTACAAAGGTTTTAAATTACCATGGATGAGATCGATTCGGCTTCATGATATAGTTTTACTCTTCCGAAATATGACGTCATTCATGTTGTTTAGCCAACCTCCTTCCCACTATATACATTTCATTCAGTTTATTATGATGGAGAAGGACAGACAGAGGTTTACTTCATGGATGTTAAAATGACCCAGGCATATAACATCTTGACAAGGTGAGACGATGACTTATTTTTGGCTTTAGATAAGTTAAGACACATATTAGGTACTTAAATTTAAATCCTTTGGAAACGCACTGTTACCAGATTTTTGGTGTAATTTAAAAAAAGGTTGAAAGAGCCACAATACTCCATGTATTGTGGTTCAAAGCTCGCCCGTGTCATTGATCTTATTAGTCATACATCCAGGTCATCATCAAATATAACCAAGGCGATGAAAGAGTTCAGACGCGTGCGCAGTCGTAAAAGAATTAAAACTGCACTAATAACGCCAACGCTTACACGGTGAAGGTGAACATGTAAAAGCCTGCATGTCCTAGAACTGAGAAATGAGAGTGTCTGATGTCATTATACAAATATTTTTCGACTCTTTACATGACTGCAGTGAAGTCGAAAGTTGGTGATTTAGCGCCTTAATTTTTAAATGATCTTGATAAATGAGTTGTTAAACGACAGACAAATGCCTTTAAACGGTTTAAAACGCGAAATAAATCACCCATGTCCGCTGCAGCAAACGCATCCGAAACAACACATGAAACACTCCGTAAGTAATATATTTTGTGTTTTAAACCTTTACATTTGTTTCATTCAAAATTTAAGTTACATATTTACAATTTATTTACCTACTACGGTCTGACATGTCTTGTGTTTTTTATCAAACGAAAGAAGTGAGTGTATTTAAGGAAAAATGCGTTATATATTTAATGTCTTTATAATTTAAACCCAAAGTCGAACCCAGCATCTTTCACAATACAAGTGCCAAAAATGAGGTTACTTGGAAAGTTTTCCGGGAGTCTTAGAAAATGGTGATTCTGTAGATTTCAATGTGTTTGTGCGAAATACAACTTTGCCACCTCGTATAGGACACTGCCGCCATATTGCCATATGTTCCTAAACACTAGTATGTTCGAAATGTTCCAGAAGTAGAATACCCAGGTCACATAGATAGTAGACCTGGCTCTTATTTTACGTAATAAATGGGTTTAGGTTGCTATGTGCACCCAAGGCGCAGTTGCTAAGCCTATAGCAATGTATGGCTTCCATAATTTGCTCTCGTACGTGTAGTAATCCTGATTTACAATATCACCTTTTTTGAATTGCATGTAAAATAATTGGGACGGTTAAAACACGTACTTAAGGGGTGAAAAAGGGATCCTTTTTAATAACACTGACTACTTGCCTGTAATAGAAAATACAGACAAAAAAGTACACGGATATGTGTTCGTCCCATGCCCCACGGGGGGAAACGCTTTTTGCTAAAACTTCGCTGTCTCCCAGTACAGTAAAATATTCATAAGTCGTTGCTCTTCGTCACAAATCGAACCGAAAATCAAAATATGTTAGGAGGAAGAGATATGAATATATTATGGTACCTAACTGAAAGGAAAATACTGACAACACCTAACTAAAAAAAAATTGTAAAATTGTGTACATAGTCATGATACGGAACCATTCGTACGATAATCCGACTAGCAGTTTCCAATGCACAGATACGTTTTTTACGGGGAATATTATTGATTTATTAATTTAGCCGGTAGCAGTTCCACCATTAACGGGATAAAGCTAAAACATCGTATTTCGTTTTCGTGTTATATTATCGTCTTTTCGCGGGCCCTTGTCGAGTTAACGTTCGTTAACAATTGAAAAATATCGAGAATCAACGGAGACAGAGTGCAGGGGGGCGTGAAATTGGATTTCTAATCTGCATTGTGCGAGGAAGTCTTGCTTGGGTGGACTATGGAGATTGAAACGTTGACCCGACAAGGGTTATGTAAATGATAATATACATAACTAGATGCGGCCTGGTGCACATAGCTGACATACATATAGAACATCAAATATTTATAAAATATTATAAATATACATTTTAGGTATAATTGTAGTCAATGCTCAATTTGAGATTCTCATCTACACAGACATTGAAGAAAGCATTCAATACTGTATAGTACATTAGATAAGTATTGTATATAATTACCGCGACTAGAACACATTCAAAGAAAACACTTTTTTACGGTTTAAAACGCGAAATATATTACTTAAATAGAGTCAAGGGGAATAACCACGGCTGCTTCAAGACATTCGAAACGTCAGGTCGTTGTAAAAATAAATTAAAATGATATATTTTATTTATAGAAGTCAAGGCAGTTTTACTTTTTGTACCAAAAACTAAACGATGCAATTTTGCAATACGTCCTTATAGCCGTCGTAAAGACAGAGTGTCATAACAGAAAGTCTAGAATAACGCAGTTAATAGCTAGATTAAATTTCATGAACAGTGTGTTGTTTAAGTCAATTGCTGCTCAAGGACTTAGTGGTAATTCTTACTCTTCGAGTAAAATTTCTAAAACAAACGTACGATACATAAATTACTTATTAGTATATAGTATTAGTATAGTATTAGTATTAGTATATATAGTTCAGACTTCACATATATTTTTAGCGCCTAATTAGCTTACCGAGTTAAACGCGAAAGGTCGTGGGTTCGAATCAGGGCGGCACATAATACATCTTCGTCAGACGAGGCGCAGGAGTCATCAAGGTTATAACAATTTGATTTTATTTTGTCGATTTTATCTCTTGAAATATCCTGTAGGTTAACTAATCAATGATAATAAACGTGTTGTTCAGTAATCAATATGCTAGTATTGATTACTGAACTGAGATATAAACAAAGAAAAAACTCTTCAGCTTTATAATATTAGTATAGATCAAAAGTGTCTATAAAAATATCGAAATTGAAAATAAAAAAAGCTGGGTACTGACCCAATTCTCTTTATTACATTAAACTCGCAAGCATTTGGTCAGTACCCAGCTCGTTATCTGGTTTATCTGTACAGGTTATGCACGTCAGTTGTGTGCATACATTTCATGACAGTTTATCGCAGATATCAAAGTGAGATTGTTGAATTGCTAAGAATGTACCTTGTCTAATATAAGTTGATACAATTCACAAATGACGGGGTGTTTGAGAAGTTAGTAAGGAAAATGATGCTCGAAATAGCTCTATTGCACGCGGACGAAGTCGCGGGTCAGGAATATATTCCAAAGAGATTTCGATAGTAAATAAAGAGAAAGATCATAAGTAGGTCTACATCGCGAAATAAAATATTCAAATGTTATGTCTATCATATGTTTGCCAAGTACCGAGTAAAACAAGTCTCCTGTCCCTATCTGCTTAGCTCCAGCCATAAAGGCTTATAAATCTATAAATTGACAAGAGGGTAGTCTTGTTAAACTTATCATGCTACATACTGTCTATAGTTTACGCGAGTAGTACACATGTAAATAAAACATTTTAAAGGTTTAAAACGCGATATATTAGTTAGTCTCCCCGTGACCACAGCTGCTGCAAACCGTCCGAAACGTCAGGCCAAAGTTAAAAATCATTTTCAAATAAGTTTAACTAATATATCGCGATTTAAACCGTTAAAGTGTTTTATCATGCTACATCAGACAAAGTACATACATACAGATATACTGCGATTGCGCATTATATAATGTGATTTATCCATCGCCTTCCATCATTGCACGAACTTGACCTACATAGCGAAGTTTGATCGAACTACTACATTACTACGGCTACGGGGAAATAAGCTCAACTCCAGTCTAGATTATCTACGCCTAACCTTCGTATGCACCTCACGGAACCTAGGACTATATTTAGATATGTGTATTGTACTCATAGGTGGTGATTTCACAAGTACTCTTCTAAGATTACTTTTCTTTATCTTTGTTTTTTATTTAACAATTAATAAAGTTCAAATGTTTTAAATTTAGTTATTCAGCTAATATTTAAGTTTATTTCGTTTCACTCGACCACTTTTAAACAACGACAACACGGTAGCTCAATTGGTGGACAGCATTTCAAATCCTCCGTGTGTCATCATCTAAATTGATGTTTACTTTATATGACTTTTTAGATTACACTTATTTTATAATTTTTAACAAGGACTGAACCCCCGAAGACCTCGCGAAGCACATATTGAACCTAAATTTATTCGCGCTATAATAAATGTGTTTCGTTATCTTGAAATTTCTTGTCATCTTTACATTTTTTGTAATATTGCTTATTCGTATAAAAAAAAAAAAAAAAAAATTTAAAATGTAAATGTTAATTATTAATCTTTAAAAGACGATGGATATTCTTACATAGATTTCTGTTACGATAAGTGATAAAAAATATTTAAACGGTTAAAACGAGAATAGTTATCATTTGAAATGTTTTGCGCGTTTGCAGCAGCCGTGGTCACCCCGAGACCGGATGCAAAGCATCCGAAACGTCGGGCCGAAGTTAAAAATCATTTTCAAATAAGTTTAACTAATATATCGCGTTTTAAACCGTTAAAGTGTTTTATTTAAATGTGTACTAATACACTACTGTATCTATCTATCTACTGATCGCAAATTTACATAAGGTGTAGCTTTTAGTCATTGACCTGAATTAAAAGTAAATAATTTATTTGTTTCTCGATAGTAAATAGATGTCGTAAATGGCGGCCGTAACCGCCCGAGGAGTTTAGAATTACGATTCCAATGAAATCGACACTAAAACCGTATTAATGTTTCATTACCGGTATTGAATCTAGATTAACAATGCGATTATTGCACATCGGGTTGCCATATCGAAAAATAACCGTGTATAATAAACTAGCCGTGCCCTCCTTCCGCGTAGAATTTTAGGCATGAAAATTTCTTCCGCCCCTCTTGCAAGTTAGTCTTAAAAAATATATTGTCGCGGTTTAGGACATTTTTCAGAACATTTAAAGATTAATCATTCTTTTATATATATTTTTGGGTAGTTTAAACCTATAGCCTTCCTCGATAAATTCTTCAACCAACACAAAAATATTTCCTTAATTCAAACCAGTATTTATAATATTGTATAGATTTGCTTGCGCTTTTGTCGCGCGTATCTAAAGATTTGACTTATATAATTCGCGTTTTAAACCGTTAAAAATATTGAAAAATCGTATTTTCGCCTTATTGGACGCGTTAAATCGCTTCGCATTGATCGATCCCCGCCATCCCCAATCCAATATGAATTTCGTATCGCGCGAATGGGACCGGTTCAGTGAACCTCGATCGATACGTTCACCGAACGAATGAATGATCAAATTTTCACGCGAGCCGAAAGCTCACGTATCTAAATTAAGCAGGAGCACCGTTTGATTATGTTCATTCAATTTGTAGATCAAAGTGAATCGTCAAAAACGCTGTTTTACTCATTTCGAGGCGAGTTATTATTAACGTACGTCTAAATAGATCGTGATAGATATATGTAGATCTCGAATAAATTGGATTTTGATACATAATAAATTATAGTAGATCTTACTTGTGGAATTCTTTTCGAGATATTGTTTTCTCTGTCGGCTATTGTAATTATTTTAACTAAGACCCGACGTGTCTTTCGCGTTTTAATCCGATAAATAGTTAATTCCCCTCTCCCAAACTAGAGCAGGTGTCAGCTTTACAGTATATAGCAACCAATGAATGAATGAAGAAATTTCTGTGAAATTAAATGGATTCTGCCAATGTCATGTCTATAAGAGGAATGACGAGGCGTGATAACAATGCAATCTTTACAGTAGTAAAATGGAAAATGTCAGACCGACATGTAGTATCTGCACCAACATAACGTCAGACTATCTAGTCTGCTATCGCGATGACAGCCGGTTAGTAATGAACCGATCTGTGACAAACCGCCCTTAAGCGGCCCATAGACGATCAATATTATTGTGCAATATCCCGGGTTAGAATCTGCTACCCCAGTTTCACTAGTCTCTGATCGGGTTGATCGAGGATGGCTTCAGTCTATAAAATATCACGCTGCTACCAATAGGAGCGAAGGAACAAAGGGAAACGTGGAAAAAACACCAAACATTTATACATGTTTGAGGGGTAACACTTTTGAAGGGTAAAAAATCTTATTAACTTATTTACAATTCGATTAATATAATCGCGTTTTAAATCGTTTAAAGTGTTTTATTTATCCGTATATGTAACTGGCTATTGCCGTTTAAACTGTTGTATAATAAATCATTATTGAAGGATTAGTTTTATATAATAGAAAATAAATCGATATAGACATCGTTAATGAGCTATAGGAACGGTCATCTGCAATTTACGAGTATCGATTTCCGGCTTCGATTAAGATAAATATTTAAGATTGCTGAAGATATTTTCGTTCGCCATCTGATAAAAACACACAATTAGAGCGACTATCGCAGCCTAAGGATTGGAATAACATCGAAATATTTTTATGATAAAGAAGCACAGACAAGCATGGTGCCTCATTAGACTCATAACAAGTAATTAAGATGTGTTGTCGACCTCTTTTACCTAGACACGAACACATAAATCCGACTGACACGGAAGAATTTTAATATTTCGAAATGACAAATTAAGGGAATCGAACCCAGACCCGTTTAGATTTTTAATTTAAACAATCGACAAATCTGACTTCGTCGATATTGCTTTAAAGTAGTAGTTGAAATGTTATACCGTACTAGCGACCCGCCCCGGCTTTGTTTGTGGCAATGCCGATACTAAATACACTACAAAAAAACTGCGAACGTTGTTTTTAAAAACCTGCCTCTTCTAATCACTCTATCTATTTAAAAAAAACTTTTGAAATCCGTTGTGAAGTTTTAAAGATTTAAACGTACATAGGGACAGAAAAAGCGACTTTGTTTTACACTATGTAATGATACAAACTACTAAAAACCATAGTATTTTTTCTCTCTAAGATTAGTTTAGATGTATAGATCAGTATGTAGGGTTAAGCCCATATATTGTAATTTGTTCTGCGGCAAACGTGGGCTCGCAACGAGGGACTGACCTCCATCACACAGGGTTAGTTTTTGATAAAGAAATAAACTAGTGTCGATGTTGCCCACGTGAATTATCCTAACGTACTTACGTGTAGTCTGCGTGGGACGTATAACAGACTAATAAAAAATAGGAAATGATTCACATTAGGCCACGTGCGGACAGTAAAATATACTTAGTTATGAGTTAACTTGCAAATAAAGCTGTTAGTATAAGTATACCGCCTCTGTAGCCAAATGGTTAAACGTATTGCCTAGCATTTCGAATCCCAGGGAAACATAAAATTGTTTCAGTCGGGCAGGGCACAGAAGTCTGATCAACACCCCCTAAAACTAACAAAATTGTTTTATTTGGGATAAGTATTAAAAACGGAAGATGTTATTCTTGTCAGGTAAATTTTGCATTTGTATATAATTGAAATCTAATATATATAAGAAACACAGATAAGCATGGGTCCCTTTGATGGAAGACGAAGTATAAGCGATATAATTTAACACGGTGCGCTGTCGACCTATTTCGGCTTTAGATATTCAAAATTCAACGTTGTGATTAATAAATTTTGTAGAAACGTTTCTCTAGTTAAATCTGTTAAATAATCTGCAAAAATCAGGCATAAAATATGCTAGGAAAATACAAAGCGGAGAGAATATCTCTACAAGCAAGCTATTTGAATACGGTTGAAATCGTGAAGCGAAAAATTCGTTACGCTGAAACATGAAAGTGGCCCATCCTAACGGATAGCAGGAAGCGAGCTTTTTAGAATTGAAGTTTTATTATAGAAAAATCGTAAGCTTGCATGTTTGATTTTTTTTATGTAATTATTTTTAAATATAAAAAAAAAAACGCTACTAACATATGTACTGTTTTAGGAATGTTTCTTTTAGTCAACTTAGACTATGTGTGTAAGTGTAATTATAGTACTCTAATATTTTGGATATGAAAGCTTCTATATTTAATCTTTCATATCTCCTAGATTAAAATGATTAAAATGATACCATAGGATTCAAACCTACGAACAACATCGAATTGTGCCACGCTCGGTTTAGGCGAAGCTATTTTAAATTATATATTTTTAGTATGAATATAATGCTAGTCAAACTCAAATTTATACGTAAAGATTATTCTAGTCAGCGGCGCTACACGGGATTAAGAAACTTCAAGTTATTAGTAGTCTTGCAATCAAAACTTAGCTTACATTTTGAAATTAGTAAATATTAGATTGTTTATGAATTTGATACAACACTTGCATTACATTGCACACACTGCATACTGGCGTTGCCTATTTCTGTAAGGGATTAAAATCTACTCACATATTTGTGCATATTAATTGCAATTTAATTATATCTTGTCACATATAGGGCGATCAATGTGACACTTCTGAGGGTTGTACAATATAGTTTGTGAATCAATAAGATTTATTTCACTTTTCTACATATAAAAAGAAAACATTATTGTTTTTTTTATGCAACATTATAAATAAATATAAATATGGCTGTCCCTAAATTATATAAGATATTTTAAATATGGTCCTTTGCTTGAAAGTCAATTCACCATATAGGTCAATACAATTCGAGATTTTTGTCGGTGGTCCACTATACTGATGAAAAAACCTATATAAGACAGGACAGGTATAGTATTAAAACGCTCTTGCTTTTGAATGAAAAGAAACTGTAAGACTTCAATATGTTCTGGTTTATACGAGTAGATGACGAATTAATGATTTTTATTTAAAGGGAGATGCAAGATCCTCATCTCACTTAAATGACTGTGGTGGTAAGCGACGTGTACCTCTGTAAGATATGCTTACCGACTGGTACAGATAGAGTCTGACTTTATTAAAAAAATGGTCTGACTTACCATCTGTGGGCGATGTGTAGAGCTTCTTGCAGAGGTCCTGCGGGCCGCCGAGCGCGTTGATCTTGCCCAGCCCCTCGGCGCCGCGGGTCTCCATCAGCTCGCGCAGCTGCCGGAGAGTGACGCCGTACTGCGCCGGCCGCCCCTCCACGGTAGCCATGGTGCCGGGCTTGCGGCCGCCGCCGGCACCACCCGCGACCTCCCTCTAGATCTAGAACAGACGACACCCTCATCAGAACTTCTCATAACAGATAACAGGGATAGGATTTATATGATAGAGGAAATTATGTCAGCCCTTATTAGACACTAGCTGCGTCCGCGTGGAATAGTTATCAGCTTTTTAAATTATAGCTGTTACTGACGACGTCGTTTGTCTCCGTCGTTCTTGCGAATAAATATTGAAAGATTGACAAATTCTGCCGCGGACATATTTTTATATATTTAAGAGGCATTCAGAATAACAAATACGTATATTTTGGTTTCTTGAACCGTTTTCGCAGCGCACGCAACGGAACCCTTAACGGTAAAAAGTTTTCCCCGGTTTTTCCACTGTTTTCTACCCTTTTATTGGTCGCAGCCTAAGCCTTTCTCTGCTCGATAACTGATATATCCAACACATAGCTTTATAATATTAGTATAGATATATATTTAAACGTAAATGTCCAGTTAACGGATTTGCATCTATGGTCGGTGGTTCATTACCCGTTAAATATCAATTAAACAATATGGAAAACGCACTTCACAAAAATCCTTTGAAGAGGCACCAGTTCACCGACACAGCTCAAAGCGTAAACAATATGACATGACTTGACCCAAAACGAAGTGACGTACAGCGGTCGCTCTCAACTTATCCTAAGTTTCACGTAATACGATACTTTGCGTAAAAATGAGAAAACATCTTTCTGTTAAGTACATCTGAAAATCCACCGTATCGCTTGTGTGGGGAAGTTATTGCGAGGTGTTGGGATCAGGTTCAGAAACAAACAGCACCTTTGTAATAGTGTAGTGTATATGAACAATAATAAGAAATAGGTATTGGGTCAATATACGGTATTTGGTTTTCAATGGGCCATAGAAAAAACACGTGTTAAATTTATTGTATTTTTGTTGCTTTGTGTTTAAATAATAAATAATATTGCCTTTATCTGGGACACAAAATCATGTTATGATAATTAGTCAATTTATGGATTTTTTTGTTAAAAACGTTAGAAATGTATAGTCTCTCTCTCTGGCCTTCCCATTGACGGATTATAATGGTTTTATGTAAAAAATAATGTTAATACGTATTCAATTATGTTTTATTTTTTAATGATCGTATGCTATTATAAACAATGCAACATATTTTATCAAAATAAACTATATAAAAAACTATTAATATAAAATAAAATAACTTTTTCGCGTATCATGTTACAATATCGTAACTTCATCTGGCGCAACTCAATAAAATAAAATTTAGATTAAAAATGCCCACGGTATGTTTTGCCCTTTAAATACGCGCGTACGTTAGTGTGAAGTTAGAAGCAAGCTTATGTCTTTGTGCAAAATTCAAACAAAATGTCGTCAGACAGCAATTGAATTTCGGAAAGCGTGTTTCTTGATGATTCCTTTGGTAAATACAATTTTATAGCTATCAAACTGTGTATTTAGTTCATGCAATGTTTATTGTGTCCAGAAGTCATAATTTACATAGAACTGTAGCGAGTTAAGGGAATGATGTTATTTTTGTGGGTTATGTGTAATTTTGTCACCTCTCTGGAACTTTCATGCCAGTGGAAATACACACTTCCCAAAGAAGTGACAAGATAACATTTTATTCAATATTTAATATGCTAAGGTTGAATTTGATTTGTTTTAAATATAGTAACATAGTCAGACTTCATGGTGAATGTTAAAAAAAAGCAAACAAGGAAGAAGAGATTACAAAAAAAGCGCTAAGCTAAAATATTACGCTACGAAAATATTAAAAAAGGTTTATTCTGTTCGTGATGAAAAATGCTTAGTTAAAAAAAGAAAGGCTTAGTTATAAAATAATAGGAACAAATTAAGAGCATACATGATATTCCTGACAACAAAGGGATATCAGAAAATATAAAGAGAGTATTGAATCACATAAATTTAAGTCAGTGAAAAATAATAAGGTTAAATTACACGCTTTTCGTCGCCTACAGCTGTTGGATTGTATCGCCAAAATTATGGAATTTTGGCTTCCCTAAAACTGATAAACATCAAGAGTTTTTCAAGCTATCAATCAAGCTATGCTTAATTGTTGATGTTGCGACCAATACAATACAATGAAAACTATTTTATGCGTGAATGTCTTAACTGAAAAGGACACATATTAATATGAGTTCGATAATTCTGTTTTCACCAAATATTTTTCATAACAATGTATCGAAGGGAACATTATTGATAGGAAAACTAAAAAGAAAAAACTCAGAATTTGAAAATATACCATAATCATATTAGGCTTTACTCCAAAAGACAAAGTGATGAAGCTTGAAGATGCATGGAGCAAATATAGTCCGTCAATATCAAACAATATAATGTCTAAAAGGCAACTTAACTGATAAAAATGTTGTGATTTAATGAACTTTTCAGGAAACTATAATAATCCAAATATTCTTCAGAAGTGCAATCATTCCATTTTGGTGGGGTCACGAACACAAAATCGTTTGCATATTTTGGTTTTGTATACCGAAGGAAGAAAAGAAATGAGTCACCAAAATGGTCCTGTGCATATTACACAATGGGCTCATCTGTCATATCAAATTCCTTGCTTAGTTAATATTAATCAAGGTTATTTCACTTTCCTAGTTTAATTTGATACTACTCTATGAGCGATGTCACTTCTCTGGTAATGAATTTTCTTCTGGCACGTATAAAACTAAAAAAAAATAGGAATATCTTCTGGTATCTATCATTACTAATTTTAAAATAGTGTCAAGTACATAAATTATAAATATTGAATGAAACAGACCAAATTTCCTTCTGGGACACAAACAACTCAAATAGGACCTTTACGTATTGTTTTATTTTTGATGAGCTTAATGGTGTAATGGTAGCAAGGTATAGCTTATAATCCACGGGACGTCAGTTCCATTCCCAGCGGTCCAACATATTGCAATCAATTTATAATTCTTTTGAAAGATATCCAAAACTTCGTTCAGGCCATGAAAGGTCATCAAGAGATGAAAAAGCTGTGAATTTTCAAATATCAATAGTACGCCAGCGCATCTTGTCAAGATGTCATGTGGATAGGGTATTCGACCTTTAAATGAATATAAAAAAATACTACAGTTGAACAAAAATCCTTACTTCTTTAACCGCCACCATAGAATCAATTAACCTTTACTAGATACGAAATCTACAAGAGGTAACATTTCATACCCCATTACATCGCTATCACTTCACATCAGAACGATGGTTCCTATAGTTAGGAAACTGGTTTATATGAATCCAGAACTTGGTTATTGCGGTGACTTAAAACTTGGGTATATTCAAATGAAGCGGCGTCGTCGTTTGTGAAATCCCACAGCGCTGTTTAATTTTATGTAGTTACTAACTCTCGCATCAGTAAATATACCTTCTTCCCGGCACCCTGTGGGGTCGGAGTGCCCTGCGGGGGGGAGTTGCCAGACTTCCACCGGGCGCGTCCCCAGGTGGCGGATAGGGGAAATGTCGTCAGATAATGGCGACTATCGGCAGTTAGGCTGCCGGCGCGGACCAAATCTGGTGGGTTTCCACGGGCGTACCCTAAACGGCCAGAAAGGGAGCGTTTCATCGCTCGGGCGCTCAGCGCCTTTTGTCGTCGGGTCTTCGGACCCAGTGGTGCTTCGGCATGGTGGATGGCGTGTCTCCAAGACCGCGAGGTGAAAGCTCCTGATTGGTTTTCGATAGAAAACCCTACAGGAGGCATAATGGTGGGGGCGTTTTCGCCCGTTTTAGATGTTTTTGCCCTGCTGGGCAGTGGTGTCTTCGGGCACGTGGGACGGCTGACTTCAAGTCAGCGTGCTGCCTCCAAGGTGGCAAAGGAGAGGCGCGGAAGCGGCTTCGGCCGCTTTAGGAGAGCTGCAGCTTCGCTGCGGCATTCGCCAGGGTCACGTGGTTAAGGCTCTGCTGATACCGTGGCTCATCCTTAAGCGATTAGACGGCGCAGTCGGTTTTTAGTGCGGTATGCCCACCTCTTTCGAGGTGGGAGAGACCCACATAACCCCTCGCAATTGCACCGCGCCGCGAGGGGTATGCTTAACAAACTCCGGGAGTGGACTGCGGCCATTCGGCTGTCTCTCCGCTGGCGAAGTGTGGCGGCATCGTCTTCCGCAGTCTCGCGGCACCCCTCCCCGTAAGGTGGTCACGGGCGGGCGACGGCCTTTGGTCCGTGTCCACTGGGGTGTGTTAGCGCAGCATTTAGGCCAAGGAGACAGGCTAGCTCGCTTTCACATACGGGCTGCCGCTTGAGCAGTCGTTAGACGTGTCAGCTTATCACAGAGCCGTACCCAGGGAGGCATTTTCCGACGGTACAAAAAAAAAAAAAGTAAATATACCTCCTTTCGTTTAGTTTCTGTGACGTACAATTCGGTCGGTCCGGAATTCGAAACCGGGACATTTGCTGTTCAGTAACAACTAGACCAAGAAAGCAGTTAAAGTATTTCTTATTAAAGCGCGAATACTGAGTTTGAAAATTGCAAAAAAAAAAGTTTTTTTTTGAGCACTTCATTTATTTGATTTTTTTTATTTACCGTAAAAAGATACATTTTTTACATTTATATCAAAATCGCCAAACTGCTGGACAGTTTGTTGGCGATAGTGGCGCTCTTATTCTAACAATAAATTTTCACTTATTAAGTAGGTAGGTACACAATATTTTTTACATATTATGTATGTTATGTTAGGTATCTTTATGTAATACTGTTTGTGAACTCGAAATTTATTTTTTTCTTAAATATGACTATTTTATATGTTAAGTAGTAACTTATGTATACATTTTTATTATTAGTAACTTTATATATAGTTTACGCGAGTAGTACACATTTAAATCGTATTGTCGTCGTTGGTGTTAGGCGAATAAGTTTATATATCGCGTTTTAAATCGTTAAAGTGTCTTATTAAAATATTTCCATTCTCTTATATGTACATACATTGAACATAGCAAATTGTCGTCTTTATTTAAAAGCTATTTGCATTGAGTCCTAGGTTTGAATTCTGGGCAAACGTGTCACTGTTAACAAACACGCTTAATTACACTGAGCCAATTCTCATTAAGAGTCTTTGTGCCGAAGAATCTCGAGAGTACGTGCGTAAGGGCAATACTTGTAGCATCTTGAATTAGCAAGCACTATGTACGTTTCCTGAAATCGAATCCAATCCCGCAGGACGACCCGTGTGTAAATAATTCATGACCCACTCGCTTCACCTCTCTCGCAATCCAATAGAAAACGAACGAGCTTTGAATTTCTACTTAATTAAAAGACTCGCGGTACTTTGAATAATTCGTTACATGAAGCTTGGCACATATATATACTATGTAGATTTAAATATGTCCGTAGCCCACCCGTGACCGCGGCTGATGCAAAGCATCCGAAACGACAGGCCGTAGTTACAATAATTTTCAAATACATTTAATTAAACTTATCGCGTTTTAAATCGTTAAAGTGATTTGTTTGACTATGTATGTAGTTATCATAATCTTGGCGACTACAGGTATAACAGAACAAAGCAGCAGCATTTTTTTTTATTAAATAATATAGAAGTCTGATAATTTAAATACATGTTTATTATATATTACGCAGTTCCTTGGGTTTTATACGTATATATGTTACGACGTTTTGTTCGACTTAGCGAAAACCAAAACGATTAATTTTGTGATGGCGAAATGTGGAGAACAAATTCTCAATTACGACGGTCGAACAGCTCGAAAACCCAGGAAGCTCACGTTTGAATGATTTTTTAACACAAGCTTAGTGACAACCTTGCTGCAGGCAATCGAGTTCATTAGTCCGTTATTCCCATCGAACGAGGGACAGAATCGAGTCTGTTTGCCGCTTCGTGCCAAGTTTGGCCCACTACTATTGACCTATAAACCCATTTGTCATGATGCGAAAGCGAATTTATTTGTCTGACAGCGAAGTTGGTCGTATTAAACGAGTTTTTGTTGGATAAAAGGAACAACGAAACGGGATACACGATAAGGCTTTTAATGAAAGGGTTGGAATTTGATTTTTTTTTAATGAAAGAGAACAGACAAGCGTGGCATTCGCTTGATGGTGAAATATCCTAGCATATAGCATCTAAGCAAGACACACTGTCGACCTATTATGGCTTAGGATATTTTCATCTGTGGTTCGTGAACCGATCGGAATCTATATATTTCTACCACCCATTTAATACCCGGATTTCCAAGATTTAAAAAAAAAATACATTGATTAGGAAAATGTCGAACCGAGTGGTAAATTGCTACCATTACACCAACGTGCCCGTGAGATGATGGTGACGAGACCGTCAATATATTATTTTTGGTTTCGCCATTTTAATTTAGCCATTACACTTTTGTTTGTGCAATCAATAACTAGGTCCATGTGGCAGCCATCGCCAATCGGCCTCGCATCACAAAAGCTCAGCTCCCATCCCATAAAACCAAGGAATACACATAACTCTATACATCTAAAGGCAGCGCGGAAATAGATTTTATATTCCCTTATTGCGGCTACAAATCACCGTTTTTCCAAAGAGCTTTGTGTTGTAGAGTTTCGCGAATTCATCCTGATTAACTTGGCGAACTGGAACGCATTGACACCGACGATATACGCAGTGGTGTCTGCGCAAAGTTTTATATGATACTATTGAAAACGTATAACCAATTATGTAGGCCTAAGTGTTATATATGATTAAGGACGACAGCTATTTTTAGCCAGCTTTGGCATAGTTTAAGCGAAAAATTTAAGTCTAATTCCGTATGTGTGTTTAATCATTAAAAAACATCAAAAATATTTATTACTGTCTATAGTTTACGCAAGTAGTACATACACATATTAAAATAAAACACTTTGCATCAGCCGTAGTCACAAGCATCTGAAACGTCGGGCCGTAGTTAAAATATTTTTCAAACAAGTTTAACGAACATATATCGCGTTTTAAACCGTTAAAGTGTTTTATATAAAAACATTTACTATTATTTTGAAATCCTTTTAAACTTTCATTTAAGAAATATTAGGTAAGAAAAATACAACTCCATTTGAACAAAATTGCGTTTGCGCGACAAAGAAGCAATCAGACTCGAGCGTTCAGATTTAATTTAGGATTAGCCGACATCCTAAAGCCAGTATGATGGAGTGCGGGATCGCGTGTTGCCAGCGCCTCTATCGGCGCGCCCAGACAATTCGTTGTTAAAAGCCTAAACTTGTTTAGCACGGAACGTTGCTTGTTAATACGGCAATTGTACGTTTCCGGGAATATGACAATGTTTTATCTTTCGTAGTTTTTTCATTACTGTGTGCTCATTGGTAAAACAATTCCTTACATTCTGCTACTAAAGTCCGGTTACTAATCGATCCCAATACAATCAATCATCATCAAAAAAAGAAATACATTCTGCTAAATGCATTCTAATCCCAAAGAAATATAAGAAACAAATAGGTCAGGTTGAGCATAGATAGCTAAAGTTAAACACCTGTAACTAAACTCGATCTATAAAAGCTCTGTTGAAAGAATAATATTTTTTTGAACAATACACTGTTTTAAAATAATTAGGACACGAGTACATTGAACAGGTCCTTTCAAAGAAGTTGAGTGTACAATTTGTTTTCTTCATAATGCCTATAGATCTCATGGGAGAGCCTAACTGCGATGTAGAGAATATAATTTGTATTTAAGGAAAAATACGAGAGGCTTGCTTTTTTATAGCAGCAGAAATAAATAAATAATAAATTTCAATCTTCAATAAATTTCTAGGAAAATTTAAAAAATCTAAGTATTTTGTGGACCGTTTAGTCGATTTCATATAGGGGATGGGATTGATCTTTAGGCGTATAGCATCTTAGATAATACAACATTAGTATACACTGTCGACTTATTTTAGATTTGGAAATAAAAAAAATGATAATTAGTATTATGCGTTTTCTTTCGATTGAAGCAAAGTAGATAGGTAATGACAAAAATTACGTAAGCGACATAGAAAAATCTAAATTGAAAGTGTCAAAATAGTAATTAAAACGTTCAAAGAAACCTTCAAGCTTACTGAAAACAAAGAAATACTTGGAGTGCTCCCAACTTCCAATCGAATAACTTGCTATAAAACTATGATAAAGCATCTTAAGAAACCAAGAAAGAGCTTGTGTATTCAAAGTGACTGCGATAGTTTCAGTTCGGAATTCCGTTTCAGGCTCCTACAATATCATTTATTCTGGAAAGAGATTCGACGTCTGCGAAGAGAACTGCAAGAGCGAAGTTTTCTCAATGTCTACATGCATCGAGAAAACTTCCTAGTTCACTGCGTACTTAAAAATGGATTTTATAGCATAACTATCTGTTCCTGCGACTTCGTCTATGTAGAATATTTAGGGCGTCAAAAATTGTTTTTGTAAAACTCCTCCTCAGCTTTATCAATTATAACTTACGTTTATCGCGTCCCATCGTTCTTGCTAATCTTAAAGGATAGAGATATTTCACTCAAACGCTTTTTTAGATCATGTAAAAAGGATTCTTTCATATATATTTTTTAATATTTTGTATCGCTTTCGCAACGCACTCAACGGAAACCCATATAATAATTTTCCCTGTTGTTTCCACATTTCCCATTATTTCTTCTCTCTTATTGGTCACAGTGTGAAGTTTTATAGCCTTAATAAATTCCTTAATAAACGCTCTAAATAATTTTCCAAACAAATAAAATATACTTTATTCTAGATTCGTGAAACAAATATTAAACAATATGTTTGTCTGTCCGTTCTTCGTGATTCTACAGAGTATTCGAACTAATTCAAACCGTTCAAACAATCAAACTTTTCACCTTTATAATATTAATATAGACATTGTCTGTCATCTGTGAGAGAGTTGTAGTTCTCTCTAGTTATTATAACACCTCTTAAATAGTCTTCATACTATCTAATCTATTCATAGTTCAATGTAACCAAGTAATCAAGTGATGCAAGCTGGCAGAGAATGTAAAGAGCTTGATAGCATATTCAGCGCATAAAAGCTTCTCCCGATAGCTCTAATCAGACGATCTTGTGAACTGCGGCTTTGAAAGCGCCATGTTATGTTCCCCGGCTGATGTAACCAACAAAGATTCTATGAATAAACGCGCCGTACTCAATATTCAGATAGGATGTGTAATGTAATGACATTTTAATACAGTCTCATATTAATTATGTATTGGAGCGCTATCTGGAATTCTGGCTTCGTGGTACAAAACGACACAACACCATATCGGGCGTGTTATGAGTCAAAGCACGTTTGAAGTGGAAAATCTAGCCACGCCGGTTAGGTATGCGGGCGATGACACTTGGAAAAGTCACATCCATTTTATATGAGCTGGTCGTACGTTTATTTTGTGATTTGTAAATTTATTAAGATAATTAAGTATACATTATAAATAACCATTTTATCGTTTTATTTTGTCTTTCAGAAGAATAGGTTTTCTGATCGATTCAGAGACGGACACAGAAATGTGTTTATTCACATTATTGTGATAGTAAACTTGATAATCAACCTCAAAATTGTATAGAGAGAGATCCTTGCCTTGATTGTGTTAAATGTCCGTTAGATTAATAACGATTTTTTACGAATAGTCACGTGCCAAGCTTGTATATTTTTCTAATACAAATTCCCTGTTAGTGTGAGGACCTCGTCTCGAACAAACAACTTTTTACGAGCTTTCCCAGTAAATGAAAGTACCAGGAGCGCATAGACTGACGGAGTTAGCATCGAGAATAATGAGCTCAGCCGATAAATCTTTTAACCAAACTGACTCCTGCGAAGATAAGCAACTAATTTTCATCAGCTTCGTTAAAACTTTAACCGGGAACCCGTTCACGGCCTACAATTTACGGAGATCGTAGCTTTCGTGTTTTTGATGTTATTTTACGTTTTTATTTTTAATAGTAATATTAAAATAAAAAAGGCTTTTGATTTTTACAAATACTACATCATATAATGATTAAAGAGAATATAAAAAAAACTATTGATTTGGCTAAAACTTAATATTTAAAATTTAACAGCAAAATAGATCAACAGCGCATTTTGTTCAGAAGTTATATGACTGTGATGAATCCCATGCTTGTCAGTCCATCTTTCCCATATAAAAAAATATATATAAAATTATCCATTAACATACAGTCTACCTAACTAAATTCATATTAAATATTTCGTCGGTATATGTTTCATATTCATTAAGAGCTAACTATAGAAATGATTCTATGAAGTAAGGTCTATAATATTACATACATTTGATGAAACTATCTAGGCAAATATATAGACGATTAGAAAATGTCTTTGTAGTCAATACAAAAC
Source organism: Leptosia nina (assembly GCA_963661955.1). NCBI lineage: Eukaryota > Metazoa > Arthropoda > Insecta > Lepidoptera > Pieridae > Leptosia > Leptosia nina. Next base: position 8,712,587 of record CAVLEF010000008.1, read on the forward strand.
GTAAAATATAATTTCCTCACTTTTTTCTATGTTATATACACAGATACAAAACAAAAAACAATTAACACGTAAACCTTTTTGGGGAAAACATTTTCCCTTTTTCAAAGGCCTTACACACTCAATTTTAACAATAGTACCCTTGGGAGCTAAACCATATGTTTTAATATAAAAAGATACACCTTTTTTTTTCTTTTTCTTTTTCTCTATAGAATTTGAACAATACAGAGAGTTTTTATACTATCAACTCTAGGAGTTCAATGAACTCACTATACAAAGAAATCGTTGTACCATAACAGTCCCATAACATTTTCTCGGCTTTTAACAAAGTTCAAAACACATTGAGGAAACGTTTAGTTTACGATTGCTCATTTCCGCGCTTCTACATTAAAAATATTTTTGAAATAATCGTATCAATAAGACAGTGATTTTGGTATAGACTAGCTGGGCCAGCGACATCGTCCGCGTAGAATGGTTATTTTGGCCATTAAAATTTGTTAATGCCAAAACCTTCTCATCTTTATGAATACCCAATGGGTGCTACCCAATACGTCGCCGCGGTGCGTTCCCTTCCAGTTAATCCTTAAAGTGAAAAATGCCTACGTTATGTAACGTCGTAGACTTTTTCAGACCATATAAAGAGTAAGCATTCTTTGATACATATTGTTTTGGTATCTTGAACCGTTTTCGCAGCGCAGTTTCCTTTGCACCCTCAAAAATTTATATTTTCCTTGTTTTATCTACGTTTCATAAGTGTTTCTCGTTTCTATTGATCGCAGCGTTATATACGAGTATAAAAGCCCTACTCCATAAATGCTCTAACCAATACAAACATATATTTTCATTTAGAACCAGTAGTTCCTGAGAATAGCGTGTTCAAACAAACTCTTCAGTTTTATAATATTAGTGTAGATACTTATTTTGTATACCAATGTAATGTTAATAATATAACCGATATAATTCTGAGTGTTCGTCTTCAACTTAGTATTCTAAGTGCACGCTACTAATGTATTCGGACCACAGAGAGTGACGCCAGACGCCGCCCTGCGAGGGCGTTACGTAACACGAGGATAAATCAAGTGGAATTTGTTTAATGAAGGCCGAGAAAGGCCAAGTAGCCCCTTACGTGACAACGTCAAAACTGTTATCTCTGATTAATCTGGAAGGAAAAAATGCGCAACAAATCGGTCTGAAAACATCGAACTAAAACAAGTCTTCATAAAGTTAAATATTTTAATAACTGTTAACAGGTAATACAATGATTGTTAAAGGGCGTTAAAGAAATAAATGAATACCTACTGAATTATCGTCTGTAGCATTCGAAACGTCGGCCCGTAGATAAAATAAATTTACAAATAAGTTAACTACAAAATTTCGCGTTTTAAACAGTTCAGTTTTTTATTTAAATACCAAAGAGATTTTAGTTATTCATACGAGAAAAACTAAATGTATTTTTTTTAAGCCTTATTTTCGATTACTTAATTTAAAAAAAATCGACTCGGGCAGGACTTGAACCGGCATCGTCAGCGTTCCGTGCTGTTGCTCTACCAATTGAGCTACCGAGTCCTACACCTCATCGTCGAATTTTTTCAACTTATTGATACATGCACCTCTCGCGCAATGTAATTTCAACCTTAACACTTGTGTATTAAGGTTTTTCAATTTATTTTCGATTTTTAATTAATAGTGCCTTCATGTGCAATAACATGTGAAAAGTATTAAAAGTTTTCATGTCTTAATAAATTTATTGGACATTCCTTTATTTAGACAAATGTTGTAAAATAGATGTCTTTTTAAAAATAATCACTATACATCACCGTACATACAGGCTTTACCTACAAAAACAATGAAAAAAAATTTAAAACACCTATCAAAAAGTGCGAACCAAGTGCAAACACTCAAAGCACCTTCATTAAGGATTCCCCACCACTCAGTTACCATCGCAATCTGCATATTTTGTAACACTTTACAATTGACTTCTACAAAGCGCTCACCTTTTTACAGTCGAACTGAAGCATTCCCGCCTAAAATTGCTTTAATTAAATACGATCCGTGTCGTTTTGAGTACTTTTAAATGGTTCCTTTTTTAACGGGATAGATCGTTGTAGATTATAAGTATAAATTGATGTGCTTAAAATAATACTCTAGAGACTAAAGAAAGAAATTTATAAAAAAAAATGCTGCAATCATCCAAATAATTAGCATAGAAATCAATAAAAATAGTTACTGTAATTATATTTTTTATAGCGAACACTACTACACTTTTGATATTAATTTCGTTGCACTGTTTTTTTAACGATTATTTTGGTTTTTTTAATCATGTGAGGTAATTAAGTTATTTTGACTGACATTTAGACATTTTTTTCTTAATAAAAAAAATCATACATAATAATAAACATCCGTTTCTTATATATGTATATTGGCATTAGTCTTAGAAAGTACTGGTTCGAATTGAAAAATTGTTTTTGTGTTAGAGCATTTATCGAAGATGGCTTAATGCTAAAAAAGTTATTCCACGCGTAGGAAGGTGCGGATACAGCTTAGTAGATTCTATAAAGAAAACTGTGTATGGTTCGATTCTAAAATATGGAAGACGGGTTTTATCCCTAACAAAGTTCGATTCAAAAATATCATACTTACTTAAACTTTTCCCTTAAGTAAGGGTGATTCCGTTTTCGTATACGTAATATTCAATTCAGTCGGTTTCATTAAGTGAAGCCAGCGATTTGTTACCGGTACTCAATGTGCATGCAAGCTCAATTGCTCTTTGTAATTGAAATCTAAACTATCTAAACCCGAGCACTGTAGGCCAACAGAGCTGGCTTCTAATTAAGCGCCGTCAGGACTTATGGGTTGCAGGTGTAATCCGCTCCCATTCGTAATTCGTGTGAGCTTCGCCCATGTCCTGTTACGTGACAAGAATTGTACCGCGATTGATTTTAAACCGCATAACGTAATTCGTCACGTGGGATCTTAAGACATGGAAGGATAAATAACCAATTGGAACGGGTAAAAACCGTTGTAAACCGAGCCAAAATAGAATAGATACAGTTGGAATAAATACCGTATTGAGTTTTCTATCTTAGCTTATTCCAAAGAAAGTAATAAAATGTTTGTTTGAGACATGCTTCATTCATTGTTTCTAGTTTACGATAGTACACTTTTGTTGAACGATGTCTTATTACCTACCTATTAAATTCGGGAAACTGTTATACAAGTCCCCTTTATTATTTTACCAAAGCCTATATATGGAAACATTCCATAGAGCCATTCCTTTAAAACCTGTCATAAAAGTAGTTTAAACCTATCGGAATGTCCGTGCCTATTAACAATGGACAGGTGACAGCGCAGTACGTACACCGCTGTCACGAAATCGGACGTCCAATAACAACCCTGACGGAATCTGGGCTGGACGATTAAAAAGCTTTGTGAGCGAATAACGAAATTCCAGTGACATTTTTCCAAGTCATAGTGGTCTTCGAAGTGGCTTTTTATAACACTAAAATCTTCTTTTAGGATTACTAACTAGGATGGACACTTCATATATTTATAGAACTTGCAAGATTATTACTATGGTGTTGATAAAACTAAGCAATAAGTAGTAATAATGTATGATTAGTATAAAAATGGTTCTTGCGAGTTAATCTTAAGATTCAGACATACATTGTCGCGGAGAAATCATTCTTTCTTAGATATTGTTTGGATTCTAGGACCGTTTTTTTGCTCAGTATGCATCGGAAGACTCAAGAATTCTGCCAATGTTTCTTCGCTACGGTAGTTCCTAGATTAGCGCGTTAAAAAAAACTCTATGTGCGCAAATTACTCCTATAGGGCTGAACCGATTTTAATGAAATGCTGTATATATTCGGTAGACCTGAGGTTGGGTATTATCATTTTTTTTTGTTATTACAGTCATTTATTATATCTTCACACAGTCACAATAAGTTAGTTATTTTTTTTCGACCAAAGCATATTCAAGAAACCAATATGTATGAAATAATTATTCCTCTTGTCTTATCTGTGACATTATATTATGTTTATCGTTTCAAGATTAATTCGTTTTTTTTTTTAACTTAAAAAGTACCCCGTCTAAAAGAATTGAGGCAGACGAAGTCGCGGCCACAGCTAGTTATTTATATAGCTTAACTGGGTGCCGGGTCAGCTAGCTGTATTATAAGCCTCTACTTATAAGTTAGCTAAACGACAGACAGCCAAACAAAATTATTTAAGATCTTTTCTCAAATAATTTTGTTTATGTTGTGATTTTGTTTTGTTGAGAGATAATTTTTCTTAAGATGTAAATAAAAAAAAATTTGGTACCTACCACGAGTGCGTAGCGCACCCGTCTTTCCGCCGCGGCGTATGGCTCCCTATTATGCAGGTGGCGACCTGAAACAAAATAATGGATATATTAAGATATATAAATAAGAGAATTCTGACAGACATGTCATTCACGAGAGTAGTACACATTTACTTTAATACAAACACGTTTGACGGTTTAAAACGCGAACTGTATTATATAACTTATTTATATATATTTTTGTCTCCCCTCCGAAATTTCCGGGGCGCAGTAAAAAAAAATCTAAGTAAGATAACTAATACATTTCACGTTTTAAACCGTTAAGTTTTTTTACCTAAAGACTGTCTGTCTTTATTCATAGAGTGCACAACGAACAGTAGATTCATGTAGTAGCCTAACCAATGGGGACTACATCGGTTAGGCAATTCGAGGCGACACTGGTGGAGGACAAAAGGCCTATGACAAATAGACAATTAGGCCGGAGCGGTGCTCGTGGTAAATATTTGCAGTGCCTCAGATCAATACGGAAAGACAACCGGTGCTCTTGACTTCGGGGACAGCTATGTTTACTTAAGAAAGCCTTTTAGAAAATACATGCAGCCTTCATAGTAATTTTTTCAATACGTCACTTTAGAGTGTATGAATTTTAAGCAAGAAATCGAGTTTTCATAATAACCTTACAGGAAGTTAAAACGAAATATTTTAAATTTTCTGTAATATAACCTAACTTAAATACTGTTGAGCAGCCGTGACTTCTCTTATATACTCTTCCAACTTGACGTGATCACGTTTCGGTTTCAGTCGGTGGATTTCCAAATATCCAAAGCCAAATAAGGTCAACAGCGTCAAGTAAACCTCAACCCCTGTTCTGTTCTAACAATATGATTCGCGTTTGAAACAGTTAAAATAACTACGAGTAGACTTACAAATGCGGGGCGATAATTCACGTAGATTTCTGTTCACTGCGGGCACTAGTTTCTTTTAATAAATGTTTAGTAAAATCTTTCCTATTTTTTACGTTAAAGAATATTGTAATTACAATCGCCCTTAGTCACACATGACACAACGCACTCGGTCCATAGAACTAAACGTAGTGTCTTTGGTTCGAATTCGTAAACTTCAATTTACATAGCATTTAAGATAAACTTAACACGTACAGAAGTATATTTATTAGTAATTATATAATTAGTGTACCGGCATTGAAATTAATACAATCCAAATACACGAAGACGCGCACTTTTATCATTGTTTGAAAGAGTTTACAGCGAACGAAGATAAAACCGTACGTGAATCATAAATTTTTATTGTGATTTTTTTTTCACACTTTTACTGGGAAATTCATACTAATGACGCATGACAGAACTACCTGTCAGGGTGTAATATGTAGGTCTCATGGTTTAATTTCGTAGTCGTAAAATGTAGTTTGAAATTGTGTAAAAAGTTGACATTCTATATTATACCTGATATACCTACTTATACTTTTTTTAAGGTTTTCTTTTTTATGAGAGAGCAGTACAGACAACTATAGAGTTTACTTGATCTTTTACGATACTTTAAATTATTTTAATAACCCTATTTTAAATATATTACAACACTTTAAAATTTTAAAGGACATTGTGCTCACGGGGAAACTTAAAACATCGGTTCCAAGTTAAAAATAGATTAAGTGATATTTAGGTTTTAAACCGTTAAAGTGTTCTATTTAAATATACAACTCAGGTTGAGTACAAACTCGTACTATTTTGTTTAACTGTTGTACCCAGGGGTATATAACTATTGGTCCGTTCTTATTTTTTTCGTAACCAGGGGTGTTTTAATATGAAAAAAAAAACATTAAAAGCAATAAATAGTACAATTTCAACGGACCTAAATCCGTCACTCATCGAAGTGCCAGAAAATAGTGCATGATTCACGTAAGACAATTCTTTCCCGGGATAAGCGATGATTTCATTATCTGTTTACTGAGGAAATAAAGCATTTCACATTTACTAGTCCGATGTTATTAACACATCAACCATAGGATAGTTACGTTATGGGCTTACCGCTAATATATGTCTGTAAATACGAAAAGTGATGCAAGTTCAAAAGGGTTAAGGGGCTTAAATACTGTCTGCAGTTTATTAGTAAATTTAAATGAAACACTTTGACGGTTTAAAACGCGTTGTATATTAGTTAAACTTATTTGAAAATTATTTTAATTACGGCCCGTTTCACTTAATATCCCAATTTCAAGACGAAGACATGTTTCAGAAAAAAAAAATTGATTAGAAAAACATTAGACGGGGTGGAGACGTAACCCACGACTCGTTGATTATTAGCTATATACTGTTACCATTACCACCAAGAAATTCGTCAAAAATATATACTAACACGTCATTTGCATAGGATTAGTGATAATCGTCATACAGTTATAGTGGCTATAGTCACACTTAATTACACATAAATTTCCACAAAATACCTCCGCAGCTAATGACATCACAATTCCGCATTCACAACACCAGATGACCGTTGAATAATAAATAATAGAACTCGGTTGTCCATCAAAATATCATTTAATTCGTTTGAAATGGTTGCGTGGGCGTAATCTGGCCAGTGTTTGCTGTGCCCGTGAACAAGGTATTTTTTATTAAAAATTTAAGACATTTTACTCAATAGACAATACTGTGAATACACAATGTCAATGTCTCGTAGACATTATGCTAGCTACTTGGGCTTTCAAGCTGTACACCGGTTCGGTCTATGCTCGTTAAAAACGCTCAATATTTCTTGATGCTGTCCAGTCGTGACGACGAAACCCTTTAGGGTTGGACGGCCAAAATCAGGACAATAGTATTATGGATTCAGGTTTTAAGTATTTGGTATTAAAATTTTACCACATATCTAAATAATATGACCGTTTTAAAAAAGTGTTAAAGCCGCTTTTATAAAATCTTATTCCTTTTAGTACTATGTGAGTAATAAATCTTTCTATTATTTTGATTTTTTTAAAACGTTTTAAACCGTTAAAGTGTTTTATTTAAACTGTTAATTTAATATGAAATTTAAGAAGTGTTTTGTTTAAATGTATACTACTCGCGTAAACTACGGACAATACTTTCTACTTTTATTTCTGTTTTCTTTTAGTTAAAAATTTTATATTTATTTTTCGAGTATACTTATTTGTTTTTTTTTTGTAATTAGTAACTAAGCTAATTTTGTACTAAATTAATCAATCTATTAGAACTATTACAGTTAGATAAAATAAATAATGTATACAACAACATCAGCCGGAAGAGGAAACTCCACGTAGTTACAATACCCTTACGTAACTCACATGGCAACGCAGTTTATGAAATAAGCCGATACACGATCAAAGTTACCAGTGATGAAGAATACTATATCGATCGCCTTTCAAAATTTAGGTATTGGGACACAGAAAGACGATCCTACAAATACCCTTTTACCGTCACCGAAGTTAAAAGGAAGTGTAATGGTTTCGTTGGTATGCAGATATATAAGCCGTTTCAGCTCTAGTGATATTAAACCGAATAATGATCGAGAAATATTCAAACGTTTATGTAGATTGAAATGTATAAAACTTAAAAAATATAAAGTCTTTATCCCGCTCGTTTAATAATTGTGTTAATCTAAATATTATGTAGCCATTAGTCATTGACTTTTCGAGTTATCTGTTAAAAATCTTGTGTCCAAATGTTAGTTACTATGGTAGTGACAGGTTGATTGTTATAAAATATATATATGTATATTCACGTCTAAGAATCGACCGCTTTTTTTCCTACCCCTAATTGAAATGGGTGGTCGACTAAATAAATCAAATTCGCTAAATCAACTATTTTTTATTTATTGTCACAACCACATCCTTTAACCTTCAATCACATCATTACATTTATTATCTACTAGTAATTTGAAAGGCAAAACGTTTGCCAAATCGTCTAGTAGCTTATACTACTTGCCTCTGTAGATCTATCGACACCAATAGCTCAGCTACCAAAAAATATTCGAGAAATGAGACTGCTTCAACACACAGAACTTTATTCACCTTATTTACAAAGTAAGTAATCGATTCTCCACAAGGCAGTATCGAGTTCAGGCTTCGAAAGCAAACATCGGTGTTCGATTACTCTGACCTTCCATGCCAATTCGTGAATCGATCCTGCGACGGATTCGAGCTGAGTCAGACCGCCTCTCTTGGCGCGGAGCGTAATTATTTCGCGTCTAGACAACCGGCGACGAGCGGGCGCCTATATGCTAATATAATGTTGCTGCAGCGACATTCTGAAGGAAAAACTGGAACGAAGAAACGGCTAGGCCGAAATCGCGAACTATTTTTAAAGGACACACCCTGCTATTGTATAACTGTGGAAATTAAACGAAGTTTACTTTCAGACTCTACGACCGTTGAGGAGATTAGCCAGAGCTGGAATTTATACAAAGCGGTTACAAAAGGCTTCCTTTTCTTCGTCAAGAGCTAAAAAGGTAAATTATGCAGCTCGCTCGTCAGCAGAGTGCACTTCAGGGTCGAGGGGTCCTCGCGAGATTCAGCAGAAGGCAAAGTTAACGTACCTGAAGGAACGTCGAGTGAAGGGGAAGAGCGAGGACGGAAAGTGAGCGCTGTTTTCTGAGCCCCTTGTCTCCATATCACTGCATGACCGGCAAATTGTCCAGCAAGGCGCTCGGAGGCAATCCTTTCACAAAACCGATCGATCACTTAATTCGTCGGACACTTGAGTCATAATTGCTCGTGAATTTTCGCGCGGCCGCAGGGGGTCACACATATTATGGAATAGTAACGGGGACACGTGCTATCGGCAGAGAGGGACGGATTCACTGAACGTCCTTGGCGAGGGGGCGCGCGGGGCGCCTGCGGCATCAGACGTTTCAATCATCCCCGGGGGAGGGAGACGGAGCTATGGTCTCGGCCGGCGGCGGGACCGAGATGCGCGATGCCGTGCTATTGACCGGCTCGCAGACCACGCCCACCCGGGCGAGGGGGCGCTCCGATGCTCCAAGTGAAAATCGAACGTCGGCCCGGGCAGACGCGATCAGCATCTGCATCAAGGTTACTTTAGAAGAATCCTGCACTTCCTCACTTCCTGTTCTTGAAAAGGGGCGTAAGAGAATTATATCGTTTCAAAAGTCGAAAATCGGTACTTTAAGTAGGATCAAAGAGATGAATATGTATGAATATCTCATTTGTCTATTTCGGGAAACCGAAACGGGCTGTCAGATCTAAAAGCCCCTATACAAAACCTTTAGCGCTTGGCAGGTTATGAAAACGCTACTTTATGGCCATTTCACAATCGACACAAGTAGGTACATGTTTTTATCTAATTTACTAGCAAGGACAAAGAAGAGGTTTAAATTTTCGGTTTAAGTTATTCCAGTTAAACTCCGCTAAGATGCTCCAGATGATAGCAAGAACATGGCATGTGGTCACGGTAAGAAGTGGTCAACTTTCCTCTACGTAAAATCTACTCAATTATTATTAACATTGATTGATAAAGTTCAAAGATGTGTTCAATCACTTCTTGGTGTTATTATCTCAAACGAACGCCGTGCCACATCTTAATGCCAGTTCTCTATCGTTCAAGCACTGCACATATTCCTTGGAACCGGCTGCTAAATATATTTAACATTATTTTCACTCCATTTAACGTTCCTGCTGCAGAGATTATTTAATCTCCTTAGAGCAAGACCCGTCCTGTATCTCGACCTCTTATCGCGTCTAAAATTGATATGCTTTCACCAAAAGATACGAAGCTCGTAAATGCAATGACGGTTTCTAATTTTCATTTCTAAAAACGTGCTTTGATATCGAAACATTATTAAAATGAATATTCCAGAAATAAGTATTTAATGCGGGTATGTAACTGGTATGTAAAAACTACAACTACCCTATTTTAGTCGCTCATTAGTTGACTGCATAAATTGTTAAACACAGTAGCGTAGAAATCGCCTAGTACTACAACTATGACGTCAATGCGCCGTAATTCAAGGAAATAGTAACACACCCCTTTTATCTGGAAATAACTGTACGGTTTATTATTTACTTATGAATCGTGTAAAAATACGCAGTAATTCTGTTCCTGTGCTGTTTACGTATGTTAATGCATTTCTCGATAGCGTTACGACGGCTGTTATAAATATTACTGTTAATTGCCTTGTAACTTATAAGTTACATGTAAATCAATTAGCAACTAGCAAAATATACTTATCACCATTCTCTTGGTCACATTCGATGGTTTGAATCAGTTTCTAGTAGGTAACTCTGATCACCTATAGAGTAAAAGGTAAAATTCTACCTCATTCACCTTCACCGGCTTCTCCCAACGAACAATATTGCCGCAGTAAGAATTTTCATAAGGAAAGCTTCCTAGAACTAATACCGAAAGCTCCGCAGCGCCCGCTGAGCAAGTATTCGCGTAATGAAACAATTCGACACGCGGTGCAAGATGAGACGAAGCACAATGTACGTTCATAAACGAAGCGAAATAATACGTAAGTTAGTAAATACATGTCGAATGAGTGTAAACTTGGCATCAAATCTGAAACCGATTGGTCTGCATGAACGCTGATTATTCTCGCCCGTGCACTCGAAAGCCAGCGAAGCGATTTCTAGAGATATTGCTTTAATTCCCGATTGCACTGTATGAAAACTCATTCTATTATTTATTTATTTCACTTCATTCACTTTCAAATAAAACACTTTAACGGTTTAAAACGCGATATATATTTGTTAAACATATTTGAAATTATTTTTAGGTCACGGTGAGACTCTCTTCCCTGTGACCCCGGCTGCTGCAAAGCATCCGAAACGTCGGGGCGTAGTTGAAACCAAATAGGTGTGACTAATATATATATGACTACTCGCGTAAACTAGAGACAGCATTTACTTCATTCGCTTACAAATAAAAACGTAGTTAAAAAGTTGTAAATGAGAAAGAGGCAAGGGACCTGCCAACACATTTATTAACAAACGGTTAACTCCATTTAATAACATAACTATGGTCACAATGTAACGAGTAACGACATATGTATGTGTATATAGTAGACAGTATGTATATAATCTACCTGTTTACGTGGTTAACTTATAGTTAATTCCATTAAGGTTATATTTAGTTACAGCTCAGGGACAACGTCGTATTTTAATTAAATAATTAGACGGTTCAAAATAATTGAAAACGCAAAGACCTACATTTGGAATAACTTGTACATTATTAATTATTAGTATAAAAGTATACCACAGAAGTGTGCACAGTGCACACGCAAACGAAAGACTGACAGTGTGTCAGACAATTAAAACGGCTGGACCAATTATGATAAATATTGTAAACTACTTTCAAGTGTCATCACGGTGGGACACAGTTTTTACTCAGTTTTGAAAATGAAATTTAAATACTGCTCAAAAAGAATAAAAGAATTCCATCTCCTGAAATAGCTGCGCGAATCTCTTTCGCATCTCCCCATTTAGAGGACGAAAGGCGGATCGCCCGGGAGGTGTTTATTTCAAAGTTTCCGCATTCATTTCACATGTATTGCTTTTTTATGCGGCCAAGTAATTATATATTCGGTTTGTAAACTTAATTCGGCGCGGGGCTTAATTTGACCCAGTTTCGGGATCGCTTTGAAAATATTTGCATTAATTAATTACAGCTAATACATTTAAGGGCATGGCTCTAGCTGTCATGTTGCTTAGAAGTTATGCTGCTAATTATCATTTATAATCTTGGCGGTTAATATTATTTCTTTTCTCCTGTACTTCAGGTTGCCTGGAAGAGATCGCTGCTTAGCGATAAGGCTGCCTTTTATTTATAAGTTAGTACGTAAGATTTTATCTCTTGTAGGTTTTGTTATTGATTATAAAGCTGTAATAATAAATAAAAAAAAAATTAAAGCCGAAGAAAACTTACCTCTTTTAAATAGCCGGTTAACATCTAGACTAACCCCATACGGGGCAAATGGAAATACTCTTCTATGATTAAAACGTAAAGTAAAGTATTGTACCTAATGGGGGCTCGGGGCAAACTCATTGGGACGGCGTTCGTTTAAATAATCAAAACTATTTAGCAACATGGTTATAAGTTCCCTGCTATGTTTTTCTCCAAGAGTCGAACCTAATCGGTACAGGGGCTTTGTAAAAATCATATATATATTAGTACGTTTAAATTACTACACTAAACCAGAATTGAATAGAACAAAACAAAGTTATTTATAAAAACTAAAAATGTATTAAAATAAGTACGCGTCCTGTTCGAACCGGTGGGTTATTTTGTAAAGCAACATATTTTTTGACTCGTCACCAACATAATTTATAGGTCCACAAGGTTTTCTCGCAAACCGCGCGTCATGGCATCGCTCGAAATCCGAAATTGGGCCTTCATTCTTTCCCCTCTTCGCTGTGAGCCTTTCGTAATTAATTTGCGATTTAAAAGAACTCACGCGTCATATTTCATGCACGATGACATGACAGTAACGTTGAGGAGCCTGTAAACGGAGTTTCTTTTTTTGATACAGTATGACAAACTGGGGTTGGGGGTGGGGTTCGCTTGATGGTTGGTGAAATACCCCAGCTATATAACATCTAAACAAGATGCACTGTCGACCTTTTGTCTTTCGAAAATCCGCAGACTGAAACGCGATTAAACTTCACGGCCTTTTCACCTTTGGACGGTGGTTCGTTACCCGGACGGAATTTCGATATTCCAACCACCAATTTAATATCCAGATTGACAAACTATAAGTTGATAAGAAAATGTTGGACCCAGTGGCGATCGACACAATCCAGTAATTAGTAGCCATACATTCCTATTTCCTACCATTACACAAACGTGCCCGACAAGGTGTATTAAAAATATATATAAAACAAAGAAAGAAAAAAGCCTTACACAATTTATAACAAAAAAATAATTTACACGGTATAATCTAAAATATTCTTCGTTTCTTTGACACACACATAAGTTCTTCATCGACCTTGATCAGGAATAATTTATTTTTACTCACATTTATCATGAAACATCATAATAAATGGCATCCGGCTTCCTAAGTCGTTTCCTTGCGCACTACCGTATTTGGGTTTTTATTAGCGTATAGTTTCGTGAATCAGACTTAAATGTGTGGACTAAATTGGCTCGAATTGGATTGTTCCTTTATTAGCAATTATAGTTTTGACATAAGTCAATAGACCACCGCCGCATGAAATATGTACATTTTGGACAAGAATATGTTTAACCACACTTTAACGGTTTAAAACGCGATATATATTAGTTAAACTTATTTGAATGATTTTAATAAGGGCAGCCGTGGTCACGGGGAGTAAAAAAATCAAACTAATATATATCGCGTTTTAAACAGTTAAAATGTTTTATTTAAATGTGTACTAACCAAAAGAATATGTGTTAGGAATATTATTGTTTTCTTATCTTATTTTATTTTCATAATTAATCAACTGTATTTGGATAGAAAAAAAATGACGACACGCGCGAGACTCAAACCCACGAAAAACCTTAGCGTACGCTTCAGTGGCCTCTGGGTAACTGATAAAAAAGTTTCGGTCGAGTGGGGCAGGGACCTGTAACTAAAATTAATTTATAAAAAATACTATACCACGTTATACATAGGTATTTGTAACCCTTTAAGTAATGCTTGAATTGCCTTGGTTATTTTTAGGTTACACTTTTGAAACGGCTTTGAGGTGATTTTTCCGGATTTGTAAAATTAACCTTTTACACAAAAGCAAAGTAAGTTGGCGCTCATTTAAGTTATTTTCGTTAACTTTACTTTCCAGGATAATTAGTTGATTTTTAACTTTAGAATTGTAACAAGTGGATCAGGTGGACTTCCGAATATTCAAATCCGTAATAGGTCAACGGCACATCTTGATGAGATGTTATGTAACTGGGGTATATCACCTACTTTTATTTTGGGTAATTTTCGACATGACTCGACTGGCAACACTATATAGTGAAGAAATCCTTGATTTGTCACAGTAAGTATTTAGCAATAAATACCTTTGTTGCTACGCAAGACTGGCTTCTAGATGTAAATAACAATGTTATCAGCAATATAATCACTGACAAGGCCTTTACAGTAATGCATACAAATATCCACTGAACAGCGAAATTGGGTTTATATTTATTTATTTATTTATTTATTCTTTATTGCACAAAAAATAAAAATATTACAAATTAAACCTATATACTAGAATGGAGAGCAATGGGCGGCCTTATCGCTAACAAGCGATCTCTTCCAGGCAACCTTAAGTTATGAAATGTTAAGAAATTGAGATGTGCAAGGTAGGCGAAACAAATTAATACAAACAATAAATAATCATAAACAAAAAAAAACACAGAACTTAAAATAAAAACATACAGATCTAAAAAGGTTACATGTTTACTAACTTAAACGAAGGGACTAAATATATTTAAAATAAATAGATAGTGACTTTACTCAGATGACAGGAAATGTTTATAAAGCAGCCGTTTAAATGATGGGAGAGAAGGAGCCATGCGTATGGAAACGGGTAAGGCGTTCCATAGTCTGATCGCAGTAATTTGAAAAGATTTACCTTGGAAATTGGAGCTGTGAGAAGGAACCTCAAGAATATGACGGTCCGATGATCGTAAACTATAACTACCATAGGGACCCAAATATTTAAAATTAGATTTAAGATAAGGGGGAGAATTTGGGGCGAAGAGAATAGAGTATAGGAGCTGAAGAACATGTGAGTCTCGCCGAAGGCGAATGGACAGCCACCCTAACTTTTTACGAAACGCAGAAATATGGTCGAATTTTCGTAGTCCAAATATAAATCGGATACAGAAATTTTGCAGACGTTCCAGCTTATCTAATAGTTCTTCATTCATATCCGTAGAGCATACATCAGCATAGTCAAGCAGTGGTAAAAGAAGGGTTTGTGCTAGAGTAGTTTTAGTCCGAATGGGAAGGAAATTGCTGAGTCGTCTTAAAATACTCGAAGCGGCATATATTTTACGACTGATTTGCTCAACATGCGACGCCCAGGAGAAGGTTTGGTCAAAGTACACACCAAGATTTTTTACCGATTTACTAAAGTTGAGAGCTACATTTTCTATTTGAACACAGGGCAACTGTGCCCAATCTACTCTCGAGACATAATAAGAACTTCCTATAACAATAATTTGGCTTTTCAAAGGATTGATTTTGAGGCCAAAAACTTTACACCACTCTTCTATTTTACGAAGATCATCATTTGTCGCCTGGATAGTAAGAGGAAGATCTTCAAGTGAAGATTGGGAATAAATTTGAAGATCATCAGCAAACAAGTGATAGCAAGATGCAAGACGAGAGGTTAGGGAGTTTATAAAGATCGCAAAGAGAAGAGGAGAGAGGACTCCTCCCTGAGGAACACCAGCCGTTACATTGTTCCACTCAGAAATAATATTATCCCCTCCCCCGTTGATACGTTGGCGACGACCGTAAAGATAACTCGAAAACCAGTTTATGGAAGATGGAGAAATGTTAATAGAACGGAGAAGGCCAAGTAGAAGCTCAAAATTAACAGCATTAAAAGCGTTGCTAAAATCTAATAATGTTAATACAGTTAACTGCCTACCATCCATTCCCTGGCGGATATCGTCGGCGACCTTTACGAGAGTAGTAGACGTGCTATGACCGGGACGGAAACCAGACTGCAGTGGATCAAGGATAGAGTTCTTATTAAGGAATTCGCTAAGATGCTGGTGGACAATACGTTCAAGAACTTTTGAGAAAAAGGGGAGGATAGTGATGGGGCGGAAGTCAGAGAAATCGGTAGGATTCGACTTTTTGGGAATAGGGACAACCAAACCGGATTTCCAGGCATTGGGAAATGTACTGCAGGAGATAGAATAATTAAATATATGGGCAAGGATAGGAAGGATGATTGGGAGAATGGGTAAGATCATAGCACGACTAATCAAGTCGCAGCCAACAGCATTCGATGAAATTGACAAAATGCCCCTCTCGACATCTTTTTCAGTAACAGAAGTAAGGGAGAAAGGAACAAAATCAGGAATAGGCAGCGATGATATATTTTGCAAAGAATAATCTAAATTAAATATTCTGAAGTATATAAAATATTCAAGACAATATTATTGCAGTTCTATGACATCAAGTATGGTATTGTGTGGTTTGTTTAAGCAATGTTTACTCTTTACATCTATGGTGTCCCATATGAAGGGGATGGTATATTAATTCATTAATTTACTTGAATATTAATATAAAAACTTGCACAAAACTTTCTATTATTCTCTTTAGCAGTTGTTTATGCTTTCTATCATCATTATGGCCTTATATCAAAAATCTATTGTAGTTTTAAATTGGCCCGTTTGAAGTCTAGATCTATTTCTAACTTCTTGGTATATAGAAAAAATAAACGTTCTGTATACCTAAATCTTCTTCTTCTTTTCTTTTTTTTTTCTTCTGTGTAAACTAAAGTAAAAATTCATTGGGACACCGAATGGAAAACAAACAACATTAGTAAATTATATTATAATGTGCGACATTCAATATTCGATAAGGGCCCTTGTTCGTTTCAATGCAGAAAAGATCAAGTCGTCCTGGCAAGGTTACGCATAGGACACACTAACGTATCCTACATCCATCTCATAACAAAAGCTACCCCAAGTAAGTGCAAATGCTGTCTGGATTTAAGCGTATCACATTTATTGGTCGACTGTGACTTGTATGTAACGGATAGAACTTTGTGTGATTAGCCAAATAATTTAATGGATTGTCTTGGTGAAAAAGGGTATACTCAGACCCTTTAGAAATTCCTTAAAATTGTTGGTTTGTATGGGCTGATTTAGCCTAAGGTTGATGCTGCCCATACGGACCCCAATCTTGTTTATTTTAAGATAATTCATAAGCATATAGCACATTGTAGCTTAAGTGGTCGTTAATGACCTCGCTTGTAAAAACGACCTTAAATAAATAAATAATAAAAAAACAAACGTTCTGTATGTGGAGGATTTTTTGAAATGTAACAATACTGTAGAAAACTTTCTTTAATATTCTTCACAAGATGGCAGTATGTAATCAATTAATTAATCAAGTGGTTTTAAAAAAAATTATGTAGACGCGCAACAGCACAGAACGCTGTGGATGCCGGTCTGAGACCGGCTAGTGTCGTAAAAATTTTCAATCTAAAATTGATTTTTAATCTGAAGCAATATTTGTAAAAGTATATGTGTGTCAACATTCAAATATTATGCTCAATGCATTTGATAAAGTCGATTAACTCATGGCATCAAAATGCGAAGTATGTACGCTATATACTGCATTGCAAGGTCAATTAGAAGGTCGGTTAACTTACGTTTATTAAGTTATCTCGCTCGGAATGTGTCGCTGTAGTAATAATAAGTCATCTTTCTTTCATAGTAGACATTTTTGTTTCATAGCTGGCCACCGATCTCCTCATAAAAGGATTTAAGAGACCTATGACGCAGATCCAAAGTGAAATGGTATGAACAATAAAAAAAAATAGTATATTTTTATCGGTTTAAAACGCGAAATACATTAATAAAATTATTTTTAAGATCGAATATAGTCGAACTGTACGGACGGTTCGGATGCTTTACAGCATCTGTAGTCACGGAATACTTAATACTTGGTAAAAAAAATATCATAGCCAATATTGATGTAACATTTCTACTGATCGGGATTTGAATCCATAATAACCTCGTGATAGACCAGTATACTAACGTCTGGACCAGCGAGTATTCACTCGAAAACTTAACATAGAATCCTGTAGTTCAATATATAATAGTAATTCACATCTGTATGTATGTGTCAAACTGAATCTATCCGCGTGCTTACAAAGTCCCCTCTCAAATGTTAACTGATTATGAATGGTCTCGCGGCGTGACGTTTATTGAATCGTATGACATGTCAACTCGCAATTGATATTATTGTATAGTGTCGCTAGCGGTCTTATTCGATTATGCTGATAGAGCAATGGCTGTGTGACAGTTAGTATAGTAGGTGATAACTAGGCATGACATTTAGGATTCCTACAGTCGTGTCAGTACCTTTAAACCCGCATAGCGGACTAATGATGGGTTTAGTGGATCTGATCGACTCGCGCCTCTGGTTGGGTTGGTACCAGCTCGAACTCGGGCGTTGTACGTGTTTTACCACATCCTCCTCCTTACTACATGCAAGGGCGGATTCAGGCTTGGCGCCAGGAGGAGGTCGTACATAGTCGTAGTCAATTCAAGAACTTTTTATTTAAATTAAATTTAATAACAATAGATATAAGAAAAAGGAGGTATTTTAGTAATGAACGTAAAACGATATGTTCAATTAGTGGTCCACCCTAAGACTTTGTTAATACTAAGTTTAATGTAAAACTCTGGGTGTAAAAATAAAAATGGGTTGTAACTGCAGAGGCAGTCAATACAAACTACTATCACTACAATATAAATTAATATTTGTTCAAGGAAAGAGAAATTGAGAATATTCCTAAGAATAAATAAACAACATTTAACTGTGAAATGTTAATTCCCAACGCATACAAGCAGCCACTTACTAGGTCAAAAGTGTATGCACTCAGTAATAATTTCAGAGAATTCGCGCTATGTAATAAAAATAAATGATATTATGCAACTTTTATTCCCAGACACATTAATTCTCTCTTTGCGAGGAATTTAATAAAAATACCTCGATTTCTAATTATGACCCGAGCACATGCGACGAACGAGCAAAAATATATAGGTATGTATTGTTTTAGCAGGGTGTGTCGTAATTTAATATCTTAATTTGCAAATGTTGATAAATTGTACATGGATTTCGCGGCAAACATTTGATCTTTTGGGCCTTAGCAATCGAGGACCATCTCAAAGGTTTCATCATCACGAGTGAATGGCACCATCGGACGTTGAACGTCTTTGACATAGGGAAAATTCACCGGTTTTGAATCTTATTATAATAAGAACAGAGACAACGTATTCTTAAAATAATATGATGAAAAAAACCGCTTCGACGCTTACGAACGTAAAATTATGATCAAGTTCCACCCGTCCTTTAAGAAGATTTACGGTAATAGTTTTGTTTTAAACAGTTAAAAGTTTTGTCTGAAGCGCCGGCGTTAGTGAAGCCTATGTATGCCTGAGTGTACGCGACTGTACACATTAAAATAAAACCGTTTTAACGGTAGCGCGAAATATATTACTTACCTGGTGGCCACGGCTTCTGCAAAGAATCCAGTCGCTGAAAAAGTCGCTGCGTAGTTAAAATAAAAACTAAGTTATATATTACGTTCCGCATAAGTGTTTTATTTCACAAATAGTTTTAATTCATTAAAAGTTTTTTATTGAATAATTTAATAAATAAATTCGTTATGACTGTTTTATTTAATGGTCTATTGGCGTAAGCTAGCACGCTTAAGGCACGACGTAAGGATAACAATTATTATCTAATTCTGATTTATGTCAAATTAATCATCGCTCCATCATCTTGGCTGTTGTTTGGCCGATGTTTGGACAGGCCGACTGATGTTGAACACGGATGTTTCTCAATGTTTACGACTTTAGTGGGTAGATAGGTAGGATTAGACGCTTTTGCTTTTCGTTTGTTATAAAGTAAAGTTTAAGTAAGGTAAATTTCCAAACTTCCAAGCCTTACGTGGTTTAAAACAAGCGCTCAATACGAGTACGTTACGAATTTTATGATTTTGGAATAAGTGAGACGAACATAGAACTACAACTTTTTCTTCTTTCGATGTAAAACTATGTGTCAAGTTTAGTTCACTGACGCCATAGCCATCTTACCTGTAAAAAAAACAAAAATAACAATTAGTTATATAAGTAAAAGTCTACAGTTAGGTGTTGTCCGTACTTTACGCGAGTAGTACACATTTGAATAAAC
The DNA here is from genome assembly GCA_963661955.1 of Leptosia nina. Lineage (NCBI taxonomy): Eukaryota > Metazoa > Arthropoda > Insecta > Lepidoptera > Pieridae > Leptosia > Leptosia nina. Next base: position 8,732,766 of record CAVLEF010000008.1, read on the forward strand.
CAAGTTCAACGGTTTAAAACGCGAAATATATTAGATAAATTACCTACTTAGTTTGAAATAAACTACGGGCCGATGTTTCGTATGCATTTGTGGGGTTATAGGAATATATACAGGCATAGTCTTTAAAGCCCGTGAATCCGCACTGGAACAGTGTGGTGGGTTTTTAGAGATCTGTTAGAACAATGACAAATCTACTTGTACGTATATAATACATGTGTGTAATATAACGGCTGAGTTCGCCACATTCGAGTGCAATTGTACGCCAGCCCAACTTTCTTGGAAGCCGCTGCAAGTTGAATGCCAACTAACTTGCATTCGCCCTTATTAAAACTTGCTGCGATTACACGACGAGTAAATGTGTCATCCGAGACTGTGTTTGAAGGAAATCGTTAAACCACTACCGGTTTTGTCGTGTGCTCCAGTTTTGTTTAAATATATACTTTAATTGCTTTTATCGCATTTCACTTTTAGAGACCGCACCCATCGTGTAAACGATATATTATGTACAGCATGTATTTATTATTTAATCAAACAGAAACTTTGATGAATGGTGTGATGAAGTTGATGGGAATTCGTGTTGCATTCAAGACATAAATTTAAAATTTTGCAGAGTAAGTTAGTGCTCTGGTATTAAATTCTAAATTTTCTACTACTTAAGTGAAGGTCCGCTATGTACCAGAAATAAAATAAGAGATACAATTATTTTGCCATTTATATAAGTCATGCCATTATATAGTCATAAGATTCAAGATACCTTCTACAATATTGGATTCAGCGGTTCGTTTTATAAACTTAGTTTTTTTAATTAGTAACGTAACACTAACATTAATGATAATTTAAAAATCGAAAATAAATTGAAAAAAAATTTCGACTCGGGCAGGACTTGAACAGGCATCGTCAGCGTTCCATGCTGTTTTTAAATGTTGCTATTATTTTTGTGCCAATGACAAAACTTTTATATGCATGCTTAGGTACGTATGCTTATTGATAACGTTTGCAGTGATTTCACATTAATAGCAAGAAAAAAAAAACAATAACACCTCCAAATTGATATTTCAATAATAAATACTATAGAAAATTCCACGACGTATGCCTCACTCACCTGACACTGTTTAAGCAAACAAATCGTTGTTTAATGTGTTAATAATAAATGTAAATAAATTCAATTGCTAAATTAAATACTCGCTCAATTAATAAAAAACGCAATAAAAACTGTAGATGAGGTCACGATTGATACGGGACGGTTGCAGTTGTCAAAAAAGTGTAATGTCGTAAGCTTACGATTATGCCGCGGTGATATGTTTCACCCATATAAACCCTATTAGAATATTACCCCCCCCCCCCCGTGCTTCGTATTTCGAAACGTAAAATACCATATTTCTAATCAAATTATTTTTTAATATTGAACTCCGAATGAAAAATCTAGATATTATAAGGATGATAGAAATATCAAAATTATAACGAACCATCGACCACAAATGAAAAAGGCCGGGAAGTTTAATCGTGTTTCCGTGTCAGTCTACCTAAATAGCTAGACGACACATCTGCTTTAGATTCCTTTCATCCAGAGACACCTTCCATCTAATGCACCCCATAAGGCCAGACTTCCTCATGGGGTTACATTTCGCTTCAGGTTTCGAGCCCTGAACCAATTCAGGGTTCGAAAACCCGAGGCAGTCGAAGTAACCAAACATGATCATGATTACCTTCTTTTTCTATTATAGTTATCATTTCGTATAAGCGACCCTGTTCTCGGTGCGACCCTGTTCTCGGTGCGCCCTGAAACTTTCAAAAGACGTCTAAAAGACCGAGCAGTCTTTCAGCGAGCTGTAAATTAGGAATCGCCTGCAAATTACTATTGCCTAACTGCCGAGACTATGAATCACGTTGATTGCGCGCCACGTAAATATTAAACAGGGTCTATGTCTTACGTTTGCGTATTCTTCTATCAATAAATAGTATTTAAATATAAAAGGCCAAACGAGAATCGGTTTCGCACACGAATGGTTCCGTGACGTTGACTAGGTAGTTCAATTCGTTAGAGCAACAGCACGGAACACTGACGAAGCCGGTTCAAGTCCTGCCCGAGTCGAAAATGTTTTCAATTTGTTTTCGTTCGGTTCGTTTTTTTTAATTATTGATTAGGTATACAAACATAGTGTAACCTCTTTTATTTATTTTAGTTAATATTTATTATTATTATAATTATTTATTTAAGTTAGTATCTGTCACATTTTTTTTATTTATCCCCATGTCCCCACTTAGCTTTTTTTTGAGAACTTACTTAATAACATAAAAACAAAATTTGTGAAAATTTCGATGCACAGACAGCTAGAAGTCTTAGTAAGTCATTATAATTGTCAATCCGTACATACTCGCATATAATATGCCCTGTATAGTTTTTGTGTTTATACTTAAGTGAAAATTATTTCTTGCGTTAATGTCTTGAACAATACATTGGTAGTCCAGTCGTAGTGGTCTAAAAGTTTTAGATAGCAGGCCATATTACTTTCAAGGTATTAAAGTATTGTCTTTAGTTTACGTGAAAGTGGACATTAAAATATCCCGTGACTACTGCCGTGAAGCAAGTGGAATATGGAAGTCGTAATTAAAAATTAAGTAATATATTTCGCAATTTGTTGATTGTATATTTGTTGATTCAAAAATACACCACACACTAGAACATTGATCACGTATCAATATCCATTATTAATAATATTCTCATGCCATACCCAATGATAGATGAATATACAATTATTTCTTAAAAATATGACAGTATAATTAAGCACTAACTAGGTATAGCTATTAAGTTGTTTAAGGGACGTGAAATTTTAACGGAATTTTATTTTTTAATAATTTCGTCGATTATAAATTATATATGTATATGTTAGGTATTAATTTTAATCAGAATAGAGTTATGTTCGTGTAACATGCGTGTGTATTCAAATATGATCAAGGATTGTTCTTGCGATTCGATCGTATACGTCATATGTATTTACGCTCTCATTGTTACTTCCTTAAACGTCAGTAATTATAGGTAGGTATTATCATTTTATAATATATCAACTGCGTTACCCAATATAGAATATAGCCTTTATTATCCAAGTTTTGAGAATGACCATGAATAAACCATTAACATTTACTTTGTGTGTAGTATTGTTATATTGAGTGATGTGTTTGGGTATTTTAAAACACATATTTATTTAATATTGTCTGTAGTAACGCAAGTAATACATTTTTTTAATGATAGAGGAGGACAGACAATGGGGATTCACATGATAGTAGGTGATATACCCCATCTATAATAGCATCTAAACAAGATGCGCTGTCGTCCTATTTCGGTTGATTGGAAACGCGAATAAGCTTCACGGACGAAGTCCAACGTGTTTCAGAAAATTTAAAATTAAATGAAATAGAAACATGGTGGACCTGGTGGGAATCGAACCCACGACCCGTTGTTTACAAGCCATACATTGCCACTATTATACCAACGGGTCCGTCAAATTTAAATAACATTTTAACAGTTTAAAACACGAAATTCTTCCTGTAATATATTCGACAGCAAGAGCCTCTTGCACGTCAGGCATTGAACTAGACGCTTTACACGTCTCTAATTAAAACAAACAAGGACCTTAATTAAAATAGAGAAAATTCTTGATTTTTTAATATCGCCGAGATACGATTTCAATAAGCAGTCTGCGAATAGTGCTACAAAGCCGATGCTGCATACAAAATGAAACATAAATTGGAACAAACAGCGAAACCGCTGCAAACAATGCTCTTTTTCCCTTTTGTACACATATATTAAAGCGTCGAATATTACGTATGCCGCTGTTTGGCTGTCTGAAATTATTATATTCAAATCATCTCTAGATTCAGCAAAGAAGTTCAATCGCGATTCGGTTACAGGCTTTGGATTCCGGAATATCCAAAGCCTGTATAATATTTATATAGACCAAAGAGATCGCCAGGGCATCTTCTTGTTGAGATGTTATATGGCTGACGTAGTTCTCTAAGTAGTTAAATTAAAAGTTTTAAAATGCGAAATTGAATAGTCATCTTATTCGCAACGGTCGCGTATCAGATTTGACTTTGACATTAGGGATTCGTTTATTTTCAATCCCCATGACCACGGCTCCTGCAAACCATCCGGAACGTCGGGCCGAAATTAAAAATCATTTTCAAATAAGTTTTATTCATAATAAATAACGGTTTGAAACGCAAAATAAGTAATTTTTAAGATCAATGCCTGAGAGCATCGCGTATTATGTTTCTTTTAACACTCGCCAAAGTACAGACAATACTTAAATTCAACTAAAACAAATTTTACCTAATAAAATTTATAACAATAAACCATCTATCTCGCCTTTGCGAATCACTGGCGATTTTTTTATTTGCACTGCCCACGTGGGCACGATGCCCAGGCGAGGTCACCCGGTGTTACGTCATTACGTTTTTACCATTATTGGTAACTTGTAGATAACTCATTCAATTTAACCAACTGTTTTGATAAAACATAGCGAATATGTAAGAATACTAAGGTTATTGAAATTTAATAGATGGGAATTTGGGTATTTGGACGATACTCTATTGTAATTATTACTTAAAAAATATAGACATTTTTAGCTTTTAAAACGCGATATATTAGTTAAACTTATTTAAAAAATGATTTTTAACTTCGACCCGACGTTTTGAGGTATTGATTTTAACAGTTCATAACGCGTTTCATATATTAGTTCCTCACGTCGAGCCGTACTAATATATTACGCATTTATGTATAAATGTATTATATCCTATGAATAATGTTATATATAACATTATTTATAGGACTACTACCATTATACATGCCCATAAAACGCTATATATCTACGAATTCTGTAGTTACCAGTTACCTATAATATCTGGCCCGCGTCTGGCGCGTAGGCGCATGCGATGTGACTCACGCTTCAAGATGGCCGACAACAATCGGTAATAATTATCGACACCGGCAGTCTGTTTGTTGTACTCTAGTATATTAACGTTTTTTATATACAATACACCGTGTATACTTCCCATGATAATAGCGAACCGTAAATATTTCAACGCGATTTCTGTTAAATTCGTTCGGTTATTTTTATCACAGAGTTTGTGAGCGTTGTAATGTTTAAAATAAACGTTATAGATCAAAGAGGGATCTTTCCTATTTGTCTCTATCTACGGGTTCCAACGATGTCTAAAGTTAATAAAGAGTTGCGATGGGACGTTTGAAGGTATTGACATGGATATGATAAAAACATGTTTATAAGCATATATGGTTGAATGTAAGGTTGTCCGTCGTAACGAGGCCAAAAACAATGTATATAAAACAGCAGTGATTATGTCATCTATATTAGCGCTACTATGACTTCACGGTTACTATCCACCGTCACAAACAATGTTGAAGCTTATCTAGTTTAATGAGCGTAACGTAGATACGAGAGTGTTAAAATGGACAAGTTTAAAATTCAGTAACGACTTCAGACCACTTCTCAACCACCGCTTTTGTTAGATACAAAATGCTTAAACGAAGTGTGGGACTCTGATCTTTATCGCAAGCATTTAAATAAAACTTTTTTCAACGCTTTATTTATTTATATATTCTTTATTGCACAAAACATAATAATGATACAACTTAAACTAGAATGGAGAGCAATGGCCTTATCGTTAACAAGCGATCTCTTCCAGGCAACCTTGAGCTTGATGAACTTGAGCATCTAACATCAGTTCGTAATTAAAATTAACTAACATTAAAAACTATGTCATTACCAAAGAAAGAAAATTACTTAAATATATATAAAAGTTTAACTTATGTGACGATTATGTATTTAAAAGTATGCACAACATTGTGTTAATCTGAACTAGGCACCTATCAAGCGTTTAGTGACATCTTAAGAAGCGTTTACTGTTAAACAAATTTCCTCGGCAGCGAAAATCTATTACCTTCAATTATGGTTCCTAGACAGTATTATAGACGAAGGTCGAGAGGCGAGATTAATTAAAAATACCGACCCCAATAATCACTCGTTTAGTGGTGACGCCGACTGATGTCATTATTAACCCTTGAACTATCGTGACTCAGAGATAAGGCTAAAAATATCAATTACATTCATTCATAATTACATAAATGAGATTAGCACTTTCATACAGATTTTTGTGTTTAATCAAACACAAAAATTAGTCAACGTTTCAGATAAAATTGTTTTAAATCTTAAAAGATAGGAATATATAGCGTCGCGGACATTTTTTAGGTTTTAAAGAGGAATCCATCTTTCATACATATATTGGTATCTTGAACCGTTTTTGCAGCGTACGCCTCGGAAACCCATAATGATAAATGATTTTCCCATTTTTTTTTTCCATGTCTCGCTGTATCTTCGCTTGTATTAGGCACAGGGTGATGTTATATATAGCCTTCTTCGATAAATGTTCTACCCAACACAAAAATATATTTTAATTCGAACCCGTTGTTCCTGAGATTAGCGCGTTCAAACAAAATCTTTAGCTTTATATATTTGTATAGATAGATTACAACACTACAAAGGAAAGTCTAAGTTAGGCGTCTTTCTCATCTGTTCTTTAAATATACATGTTTTATGTTTATAACCAAAGACGTTATGGTATTTTTTTGGATATTTTTTTTTACTTGATGAATCGTGAAAAACCCTGTACAACATGTAGGCAAAATACGCTGTCGACTTTTTTGACAGCGTCGGCAAAAATTGAGAGATGAGATGGAGCAGATGAAGGCAAATCTTTTAATAAGTTTCACTAATATATATATATATCGCGTTTTAAACTCGTGTTTTATTTAAATGTGTGCTACTCGCGTAAACTACAGACAGTATTTAACCAAACTTTAGATCAAGCCCGACAAATAATTTTACAGTTTAAATTGATAGAATCGATTATAGACCAATTATTCCTTAAATTCCTTCTCCAGTTTAAAGGGACAATTCCGGTAAGACTGTCCGTCACGAGATGACGTCACCGTCGGTCACCGCTATTCGCGCATGTGACGCACGCGCAGTGACGACGCTTGCGCGGTTCTTTCAAGTGTATTTATACCTCACCCCTACGGATAGCGTAATTATGAGCATCTGGAACTCCGTCACGGGGTATCGGCCGTCTAGGCGACATATTTTCGCTCAAAGTGCCGCATTGACGTCTCTATTGGCCCGATATTCTGGGAGTTAAACATTATTATTCGAATTAAATTGGTCTCATTGGTTAAACGCATTGCTTCCCCTGTTTCTAGGTTCACATACCTAAGTCATACCAGCTATTAGAATCAATCAGTGAAGCGAATAAAAACAGTCTACTATTTACCGCCTAATACCCTGGGATCAGGCTGTGCCATTCGTTTCGGAGACCCTGTGGATTTAATTAACGCCAGATTTTTACGAGGCTAAGAAGAGGAGAAAAACCTATTTTATTGTTTAAATTAAGTGCAGTATAATTACTTTTCAATATTCAACTCTAAACACATACAAGATGCATACTTTTTATTGTGTTTGAGGCAATAAAAGATAATAAAAAATTTACTAGTTCGAAATTATTAATTATTAATGACACTGGCAATAGTTTAGGATTGTTTACAAACACCTTTTTTTTTACATAAATGTCACTATCAAGAATATTTTACATATTTATGGCAGCTAGGAAGTGGAATATTTTTATGTAACTGCTGCTGTAACAATTTATCTCTTAATGACGACAATAAAGATTGTTAAAGATTAGAAAATAGCTTTTTAGATTGAAGCTTGATGCCTAGAAGCAGTTCAGTAAGTTAAAGACTAACTTGTGCTAGAATTACAGCGCTTGTAAGCTTTTCTGTTTAAAAATTAATCAGCATGTGTTAAACGCTAGTGCTTAACAAGCCTTTCTTGCTGCAGTGCCAAATTGTTTGCAAGATATTGCCAAATGAATCTACCAATTTGACGTTGCTGGAACAGTGTTACCAATGATAGATGAATATTAGATTTGCCTACTGATGAAGGATACAAAAACTGACACAAGTATGTTTCCAGATTTTAAAATACCAGACCAACATAAAATCTAATTCTTTAGCTTAGATTCTTGTATTCAAAGTTTTTCTAGCATTTATCCCAGACTATTATTACATTTGTCATCTTCTGATTCTGTACAATATGACCTGGCTTAAGAAATTGTATATACATAGAGGATAATATAGATGGATCTAAAATGGACTTGACGTCTGAACAGGGAAATTATTATATAATTATATAAATAGATTATTAGCTGGAGTAGACATAATTTACTATATACACTATTTGTGTTTAAAATTGGACTCGTAGAAATAATAAAAATACATTTACAGACATTATTGTGAATTGTTATTACGAACAACTTGCATTTGACTTGTTATAGAGATTTGATAAATATTGTACTAAGAATAGTTCATAGCTAACAGCAATTGTTAATTGTAGTTTGATCAACCAAGTGTTATATTAAATTCTGGCAGATTGCCCACAGTTACAAAATAAGGTTCTAGGGTAACAAAAACCATGTAGCCTACATAGCAAACCCGGTCAGCGTCTTAATTAAGTGGGGTACTTATGAACCACTTTATTCTGCTTAAGGGTGTTGCCACTGTCTTTTATCTTTCTATAATTTTTTATCTTAATTAAGTCATAATTACCTTCACTTTCAGCATTAATGTGTTGGATTTATTGACATGTTTGGAGCAAAATTCTTTTCAGAACCTACCTCTTTGAGTTTTAATATGTTTTATTATTATCAACAAAACAATTATTATATTTAAATAAATATTTATAAGAAATTGTAGGTAAAAGGTATTTTTTGAAAAATTTAAAAAGGTGTAAGTACCTACCTGTAAAGTATGTTGAACTACATAGGAATTTATCTAAAAGATACTAGGTATAAAGGTGTAGTTCAAATGATTGCCCAGGATAGATCATGAAGCGTGAAGACAACTATAGGAGGCATATTAGGCACAGCTGATGAGAATTATAGGATACCTACTATTATTACACCAATAACAATAAATGTTTTCTGATTTTGAGTACTTTCATACAAAGTACTATTATAGTAAACAGAATATTGTAATTGTTGATTTTCACTAAAAATAAGAATTGACTATAAGAACAAAACTTCCCATAACCCACACCGAACCAGTTTTTGTAATAAGTTAAAATCTAACCTAACTTTTGAACTGTGATATTGTAAAATATGCACTAATAATACTCGGCTTGTTCACCAAGCCAGTTTGTCTTGCTTCAGATAATGCCCGAGTATTTATTTTTACCCATTACGCACACAGCTGTCTGCCTCTCGCCCGGCCAAGGGACAGCGGGATTTTCAACAATTCATTAAAAGTCTGCTTTTATATAACTCCCAATGCTTCTAAAACAGTTCGACTCGACGCCGATTTAGGACTAAGATTTCAAAGCGAAAGAGAAAATAGGCGTCGTTAATACTAGGGTTACACTACTAACACATGAAATATCGTATTTTGAGATTATTAAACGTTAATTAACACGTATCATTACCTGTTTTGATATCACGAATGACACGTTGTTGGTTTCGAGAGCACTTCGTAGATGGAAAATTCACAAAATTCTGCACTTTTTATCGCAAGAGTAAACAGGGCGTACGATCACTATACCACAGCCGGTAATGAGTATACACAGAGGATGAGTCGAACACAAACGGTTAACCGAAAATACACAGATTACACTAGCTTAAATCTATGCTTTTCACCGAGAACCTAATAAAACTGGAACGCAAAAACGCGCCAACTGTCAAACTAAAAAAAAACTACAAGCACCAACACACGCGCCACCGCGCGGTTTGAGTCCACTTAACTGACTGAAGGAATAGTGATCGAATCACAGATCGTGGAACGACTCGGCGAGTTGAGACGTTCACGAGTCGCGACTCACGACACGATCGCGGTCGGCCGACGCTCACCACGCGCGACACGTTTTATGTGGATATTCAAATCTTGTGGTTGCTGTCGCATAACAATTGTCGCAATTTACACAAGACTTATACGGTTTTTATTTAATTATATAGCCGCTGTTTCCCTATCTCAGAATTAACAAGATATTTGACGTTTTTATCTACACGTCTCACGTTGCGGCAAATGAGATAACCGCCCGTGCGTAGTGTGGTAAAGAAATAATGCGACCATGTTGAAAAGGTCGGTGTCGAATAGGAGAGCGCGCAACAGCGGCGTCGTTTAAATTTGTCCGGGATATACGAACGACAGACGCGCATGCGTTAACCGCGGACGTACTACGTCAGTGAATGACAAGCTCTGCGCTTGTATTAGCAAATCGATTTGAAAGAAATGTGATGTCTTCTGCAAAATAGTCAAAATAAAGGGGATTTTATAAAAGCTTAATTGCTTTTACACCAAACTACCCATCACTTAGGTGTTCACAGCAGAATACATAACTAATATTTAAGTCATAGTTGAATAAAGCACGATACCCTTAAAGTCAAGAACAGTTAGTCTGGTAACTTGGTGTTCTTATCTATTCTAGGGAATTGTCTAGCGGGTAATCATTAAATAAATACTAATATAATCTACAGTTTTTACGTCCTGTAACTTTTGACCGTCTTAGTTCGAAGACATTATATCATGCGTGGGTAGTTCATTTTATAACTGACAATATTTATTAATTGCTATATATGTATAGGAAGGTATATCTATCAAAGTGTTTAATACAAATTAATATTATTTTAACCCTACTTGATGCTGTATCGATATCGATTTACGTCAATGCGTTATCTAAAGTAATAATCAAATTATTTTACGAATATTTATATGGATATCCTGACGTTAGTAGCTATTGCATCCACAACAAAACATTTCATATAAATTAAACTATTCTTTACTGTTTTGACTTGTAATAAAATGAAGAATTTATAAGTACCTATACGATTTCTTTAGTAAATCATAGATAATAAATTTACTGACTAAAATTAGGGTAATTTTTTAGATGTCAAACGTAGCTACCGAACGCCTGCAAATGTATTATGAAGAATATATCTACCTACTTACAGAGACTTTTCTCAATATTGAAGCGAAGGAAATCGAATTCTAAAATAGTTAAGCCATTTGATGGCTCCGACCATCTGGACAATAAAAAAACAGTTAAATTGTATGATTACTTCATTGTCTATTCACGTGTTTGATTTGGAGCCGATAAATAGTAGGAGTGACAGCTACAGTTAAAAAAAAGAACATATTTTACATTTTGACGTGCTCGCTGATTCAGTGGTACCAATCTATGGCATATTATATAATAAGTAATGTCCAGCTGGTCTTAATTTTCTGGTTTTTCTATACATCTTAGAAAATAGTATTAGTAGTACCATCGTCAACTAGGGGAGAAGCTGTATTTATTGCGCCGACCAGATTCAGTCTGTGGATATCCAAATGCTCGAAGCCAGTGTAGATCGATGGCACATCATTCAAATTAGAAAACACTAACGGTTTAACGGTATATATTGAAATAAGTAAATAACGAGTATATTTCGCATTTTAAACCGTTAAAGTGTTTTATTTGAATGTATACTACTCGCGTAAACTACAGACAGTTAATCATGCGAATAAAATGAAATTGAATTTGCATTAAGTTGTTTTAATATGTAAAGTTTTAATTAGACAAAACAATTGACTTTGACTTTGTTCTGTGTCATAAACTTCTTTCTAATTAATCTGTGCATTTTATATTATAGATTTTATAAAACGATCTTAATGCGTTGGTATTTAAACAACTCAAGGTATTTTAACAAAGAATAAAGAAGACAAAGACCTTTTAAAAACAGGCACAGACTAAACAATAAACGTTTGTTCCTACGATTCACAAAATGTAAAGATAAACAACTAACATTTGAAATTTGAAATTGTACCAGTTAATTCATTAAATCTTTAACTAAGGATAAAAAGACTAGTATGCATGGGTAGTTAATAGGTGTTTTATCATTAATTTTCACAAACAATAATTGTTAAATAAAAAGTGATGTTTAAGCTACCTAAAGGCATTTTAATAACTTGTTCTACCCGCAGATAGGGTACATGTTATCGGGATGGTAAAAGAATTTGTAATTCCCGGTTAGAATGATCAAGTAGATGTCTGTTATTAAAGCCTATTTTTGCTTCCAATTAAGAGAAGACGCACAGTCCACAGCATTGGGGCCAAGGTGGCGCTTACCTGCTATCTGGTTGAAGGTTTTCGCGGGACATTTTATATGCCAAGTCATAGCTAGAGTGAACTTAATAAAAACTGTCCGTAGTAATTATTTCGTTGCGCGATTTATCTAAAACAAAATAATATAAACCTATCAACGGGAAATAAAATTGACATACACAACGGACCTCGATAAAGGATCTTTATACCTGAAATGTGTCCATCCCTATAACATCTAATGAGAAATAATCTTGCGACGGTTTTTTGACTTAGACATTTGAATGCCCAAAGATTATTTTTGCAGGCGTTAGACCTATTACTTAAAAAAACTGAAACAAATAATAGAAATTTTTAAACATTACAGTTCTGGTGTCTATATATTGCTATTATTTACCAACCTGTCCGTCACACGTAGGTACTTTAATTTCTGTCTACCCCCTTATAAACATAGAATAAAAAGAACATTTTTTATTTGTTTTTCTAAGGTAATTTATGAATTTTGCGTTGTTAAGAATAATTTCAATACTTTTCCATATCATTTCACATTAAGTGGGGGTGGTGTAGACTTGTGACAGTTTCGCACTTGACGGAATCTTAGAGGTGCCATGTCTAGTAGATTATTAAAACCCATGGATACCTGAGAGTCACGAATAGCAGCCTTTAATGTACTTAGTAGCCGGATGCAGGACAAAAAAAGAGACTACTAATTCAGATAATGTTACCGCAATGACGCACACCGTTTGAATTTGACGCAAATCTTTGAATTATCGATATGAAATGAAGATAAGACGTACAAGTTATTGATAGATATCAAAGATAGGCTATCACACGTACAGTACTACAAATTGCATATTATATAATAGACGCATTGTTTTATCATATCTACTTCTTGGAATGGTTATTTATACCATTTCTAATCAAGTTTCAGTCTAGTAAAGGATTTGGAGGTATTATATAGGATTTCTGTAAGAGTTGAACATATTTTAATTGAGTACTGGTTTTATCGTACTTTACTTTATCAAATTCATGTAAAGTAATTTTGTTTTATTACAAAGCATATATTAAATTGATATACCATATATGTATTTCGTTCGATACATATTGAAAAGTACTTTTTTACATTAAAACGTTATAATTTTTTTATTACACAGGAGTGCATTATATAAATTAAAAATATATTTAAGATTAAAATCGAATTAAGACACGGGCAAGACTTGAACCGGCATCTACAGCGTTCCGTGCTGTTGCATCAACCAATTGACACCACCAATTAACCAGTTGACACGGTAGTTCAAAATATAAAATCGATTTTTAGTTTACTTTTTTACTTGCTAATTAAGTGTATCAGACATGTTTCTAAATCCGTTTCCTAGTTTCGTATACAAAATCACTATAGTTCATCGGACTTCTACACCTTGACCAAACGGAAGACGGTATACCATACGGCAATCTAATGACTGATGATTTATTATTATTAAACCAGAAAAAAGTTAGTCTGTTGGTTGGATATCTGTCATCAATTCTGTAGCGGGCCACAGAGAATAAATGGGGCATACCTGAATGACATCTAAATAAATTACATTATCGATAGTGTAATGGTCGATAGAGATTTATCGACATCCCAGAAATCCACGTGCCGGATTTTGCCGATGAATCAACGTATGTTATTCAATAAGCAAATGTTTTATTTACTTGGCAACTTTATAACAAGGCTCCTCAATTCAGGAGGGTTGAGAATTCCTAAATATAATTCGGCCGCCTTTAGAGGGTCGTTCAGTTACTCAGCGACAAAATGCTGGAATAATATTCCACCGCCAGCCCATAATTATAATAGTTTATTTGGCTTCAAAAAATTCTACAAAGCATTTTTATTAAACTATCAGAACACTTTGCCGCTGGGCGCAAGAATTTCTCCCTCCTATTTACGCCAATAATTTCTAATTTCTATTTTTATCATTTATTGCTTCCTAATGTTTACCACTAAAGTCACTGTTATATAGTATCGAATGGTTGTATGTGCGCTGTCTAACAGACAAACGGTAGGGGTTTTGCTGAAAATCAGTGTTGTAGCATAATAACCGTGCTAGCAACCTGGGTTATGCTGACGTAAGACCCTTTTGGCATCATTTTAAACAAAATTTAATTTAATCTTGTCGTAGTATTATTGTTTTACTTTTATTATTGTTATTCTTTATTGTAATTACATTTATTTTTATTACGTCTAATAATTGTACAAAATGAATGCTAAATAAAGATATTATTATTATTATATTATTATTATTATTTTTTTACACAAAAAGCCAATACTTAATAGTTTCTTCCCGGATATTTTAACAGTTTACTGTGCGTATCTTCTCCTAGCTCGTTCAGAAGCAAGTAAATAAATTTAAAAATGATTTTAGATTGAAGTAATTCTACGACACGGTTGCTGTAACCAATTGAGCTACCGGTCAAATGACAAGCTCGTTGCCTTTGTCGTTAAATTATTTCTTTTAAAATCAATTTTTAATTTATATAATGCCTATATAAATGTTAAGTTGTCAAACAAGTACATAGTACCGGACTATAAAAAAATTAAAATAGAAAAGGTTTTTTTTTTTATATCGGGCCGGTGGGTCGTAACAGGCAAGGCAAAATAATATTTCTACTACATTTTTTAAATCTCAGCAGCCGAGTACCTACACATACACATCAGATAATTAACGTTCAGAAATAAGAGGAATTATTTACAAACACGTAGAAATTCAATCCGAGACTCGTTAATCTTATGCTACTAGTGCACCATCAAGTCTGCTAAAATCAATATCTATTGATAAATATTTTTTTCGGCTAGCTGTAGCGTTACGTAAGCACTTCGTTTTCAATGTTCATCTCATTCGTTTCAGACAAATAAAGATAGAAGATCTTAGTGTCCATAATATTAGTTCTGGTGCAGTTATGTTCCAGTAAACTTATAAAGGAGAATTTCAACTGTAAATTCAAGTGGCGCGCTAAAATAAAATCATAAAACAAAAGATGATTTATACGAACATCTAGAAGCATATCTGTGTGAAATATTATTGTAGCAGATATAAATTGTTGTATTTGCCGATTGTAGGCGACTGGGCTACCCGGCGACGATGACGTCACGATCTGCGCGCGCACCCCGTCCGTCATCGATCCGAGGCGACGCTTTAAGCTCCGAAAAGCGCTTTCCATTAATCACAATAGCAGAATATAATACAACGTTAAAGCGCTACATTATTTACTTGTTATTTTCTTTTTCAGGTTTCGAATTTTCTTATTGAGCTTTCTCCCATAATATTAGCTCTGGTTCGTTACACTTTATGGTAACGCACGTTATATAACTAGGCTTACTTAGAATATAAGATTATTTTAAATATATAAGAAAACGCAAGAATAAAGTTAAGTACTATCTGTAGTTTACACAACTAGTATAAAAAAAACACTATGAACGATTTAAAACGCGAAATGAATTAGTTAAACCATTTGAAACAATTTATAAATAAGTGTAAAAAATACATTTCGAGTTCAAACCCCGTAAAAGTGATTACTTAAAACATTAAGTTATTTCAAGCTAGTGGGTGTTTCATCAAAATTATCTTTATTTTCATCTATATAAGAACACTAAAATAAGCACTCCGGTTAAAACTACTTAAGTTTTCTTCGATGCTTTCAAATACGTAATATTACTCGAAATAACTTTATATTAATAACTATACTTCGCCTATGAACAAGGAAGGTCAGCAAACCCATTTATAACGTGAACAATAGTTCACAATAATATCAACCAGTTCGCGAGTACTTAAGTAGTTTCTGAAGCTGCTACAAAGCCCGACAATTATATAGGTTTCCATGCAAAGTCGTCATACGCTACGAACACGCGGTATGACGCAATGCACCCAATAGTTATCCCAACAAGGATTACTTCCATGGGCACTGTCCAAGTGATACGCTTTTAAAGAATGAAAGAAGGCATTGCCTGTGGTTTACGCGAGTAGTACACATTTAATGCTTTGCAGTAGGAACCGTGACCACGGCGTCTGCAAAGGATCCGAACGTCGAATCGAGTTAATTTCAATAAGGAATAATGTCAACTAGTATATTTCACATTTTAATCCGTTAAACGGGTTTTATTTATTTGAAAGGAAGTGAGTATTTTTTTAATCCGTTACAAAGCAACTATCTTAAACAAACTGTCCAAGGAGAATTCAATCTCAGAAACTGTGATAGATTAAAATTTTCACAAAGTAGGAATGTCTGATGCTGCTGGTAACACAAATTAAAATTAAATTAGTCTTCCAAATTACAGACGCGATTCTTGTTCCCTTTTCAATATGAATATTAGTAATAGGTAGACTTGAAATAAATTTACTAATTACTTAATAATAATAATAAAGAAATTTAAAGTATTAATTGCTCTATATCAATAATAATAATAGGGACAGGGGCAAATGAAATAAATTAAATAAAATGTATGCACATATATTTTACTTAATACTTACTTACTTACTTTTTTAATTAATCTTTAGTAGTAGTAAAAAGGCTTTTCGAACTCGTTCTTGCTCTGTTTTTTGTATCTAATGATATATATATATGGTACAAGCCATATAATTCTTATTAGATTTGTTTAAATGAAATATAAAAAAGGTGGTTAAGCCCTGTACATTCGAATGCAATCATAAATAATAGACACTTATTTAAAGTGTTTGTATCAATAAATTGTCTCAAACGTTTGATATTGTCATCGCTACCTCTTATGACTTGCACTTACATCTTATTGTTTGACGTTCGTTTGATTTATGGCTGCAGGCTTGCCTTTATTTCAGTTCTCTGAAAGTCATCATTCGGTTTTTACGATCGTCGATACGAATAGTCACTGTGCGGATACAATTACGGAAATCGAATTATTTAGGATATTCAGAAGTGTTCACTAGTTACCGTTAACAAGCGTCTTACATAAACTTTTATTAAATAAAAAAAATCTTTTGCTTTGTCAAATCCATCATCTATCAAAATTTTTACACAACCACAATGTCTTACCACCCTCAATTGTTTTTTATAGTCTTTCATACGAACTTAAATTAGCCACTCAGTAAAGCGGCGAATCGATTGATGATTAATTTTCTTTTACTATCTGTACAAACAAACAATATGATTTTTTTAGAACTATCAAATAAAACTTAAGGCTTTAAATGATCTCATTAGATAACACCTTCGTTTTACTGGTAAGGTGACTCAAAAAATCTTATAGATTTCCTTTCATTAAGCAAACTAAGCAAATTACAGTTTTGGCTTACTATATACTAGTTATACCACGAGGTAGTTAAATAAAGAACATAATTATCATATTAATAACGTACACGTCTGAGGTTCGATTTACATAAAATATTATGCTAATGCGCCGTAGCTGACGTCATGCTACGGGGGAGACGCGTAGCACCGTAGTAGCGTAGCACGATTGACCCATCTACTCGCTACGGCACGAATGTCCATGATAAAATAAAGTTTACGAAATGTTTCAGAATTCTTTTAATTTTTTTTTAATAAAGCTATTAAACAACCTTCATGCTGTATAGATTTAGCTTTAGACGTTATAAAGTTTGCAGTGAAATATATACATAAAGTTGGAATTGTCTGTAG
Organism: Leptosia nina; assembly: GCA_963661955.1. Lineage (NCBI taxonomy): Eukaryota > Metazoa > Arthropoda > Insecta > Lepidoptera > Pieridae > Leptosia > Leptosia nina. Next base: position 8,750,609 of record CAVLEF010000008.1, read on the forward strand.
CTTTTGCAAGTAGTACACATTTAAATAATACACTTTTAACGGTTCAAAACGCGAAATATATTACTTTACATTTTTTAATCACGAACCTCCGAAACGTCAGGCCGTAGTTAAGATATATTAAAACTAAGTTAACTAAATATTTCGTGGCTTTAAAGCGTTAAAGCGGTTTTATTTACATTTTCTTGCGAAAATGTTTTTCCTGTAAGGATGGGTAAAGGGGATAAATTTCGGCGATTTTTCGAGGTTCCCCAGGACCTTTTGCATCATCGCATAACTATATATACTATATATACAGTATACAGCACATAGTAAATAGCAAATAAACTACATATGCGGCTTCTGTTTAATCTATTAGTGATCGACTAAAAATTATTAATATGAACTTACCTTAACGGTTCGTCAGACGATCACCTGCCGCTTGTGTGTCCGAACTAGCCGCCCCCGCATCACAAACCCGGATTAAATTTAATATACTCGCTCACAATACAGTCTCAGTTCGCACTAAACTAAAAAAACATTATAAGCACCGATAGTTCGATCAAGTCTTTCAAAAAAGTGCGGTTACCTAAAGCGGTTTTTGTGTGTTTTGTTACGTGTCGGAGCACGCGCTGTGTACCCGTCCCGCTCCATATAAGGCGTTTTACAAAACGGTTGTCTCTTTCGCGCGAGTACAGTCTGCAACAAAAAACACAATATTCATTTATTCACTAGTATTTAAGCTTTGCCGTAACAAATAAAATACAAAATCAAGTTCACCTATAAGTCTTGATTATCTGACAGATATCACAACTTTGACAATAGACTTTGAAATGTCAAAACACACAACAGATAAAAATACAGAACATACCTATACCGAAAGGAACCAGGTGGAATCATTAGTTAATTAATACAAAATGGATATTAAGAACGTGACAGGGCACAATGTGATATGGGTCTGATGTTTATTAGACGTGTTAATCACAGTTTAACCTCAGCTGCTTAAGTTCCTTCGGTTAAAGGTATTTCTTAGTGTGATCGGGAGTAAATGTATATAACCTTTTTAGTAGACCTCGCGCAATGAGAATGCTAAAAGGGATAAAAGTATTTTTAAATAACATTTATAATATTTTTTTTTATTTAGTTATGAGCATGGAACTACCGCTACAGTGCCTTATACAATTTTTTTATGCTAGAGATAGATAGGCAAGCATTACTTGGTGGAAAGTGAACCTTAAAAGTACTTGAAATACCCCACCCATCTAGCATTTCTGCAACATCCACAGGCGTTGCATATACACAAACAGAATTTCTGTATATGCAACGCTGAAATCTAAAAAATACAGAAATCCTCAGACTGAAACCAAAACGCAATTAAACTTCATAGCTTTGTCATCTAAGAATGATATTTCAATATTCCCTTTTAATTTCCCACTCATATTGGGCTCAGTGGGGACCAAACCCCTTGATTAATACCTACACATAGCTTCCATCAAAATAATTATGGTTTACCGTCAAAATGAGTGTAAAGATGAATATAACGTTTACCTTTGCTATCATTAAACGCCTGACAATACATACCGAGCAAATCTATAATAATGATATTGCTTGCCAGATATACTGATAAACGTCCTTATAATTTTCTATACGCGCCGGTTTACTCCTTTACCCCAGGGGCCTAGATAAGCCCAAAACAAGGCCATTAATCTTGTTTTGACGTTTCATAATTAACTTTCTAAGCCACAACGTCACATACGGCACTTGTGGAAAGTAGCAATTACTTTTAATAATAAATAAGCTAAGAACGTCAGTTAAATTAAGAAGAAATCTTCATCAAGTTATAGTAAAAATAACTTTCTTGATTTTAAACAGCACTTATATTCTAAATGATATTTTAATTAACAAAAAGTGGTCAAAGCTTCTACACAGTGGTGTTGAGAACATCTCTAAACGGTCAAAGTACCAGTATGATTTTTTTTTTCAATGGCGATGTTTTCGAACACATAGAAAGAGGAAGTGTTAGGCGCAAGCTAACGGGGAATTAGACCAGCTCCCCGTGCACTGGCTTACTGTGTAGAAAGGACCACGAGTATTCAGCCGTTCAAGTATTATAAGTGTCGAGTCGAGCAGAAAAAATCAATAGCGTGATTGGCGTTTTTGTTCCATCAGAGGGTAGTTGATTAATTACTAAGCGGAGCACTTTGGTACACGGTGCTTTTCTGAAAAATATAGAGATCTACCCTCATGTAATAGTGAAGCGAGATCGAACCTCGGACCCATTATTTTCTTTTAATGATTTTTTTTAAGTAGTGATCGTTATTGTACTAATATAAAAATAATATTGGGTTCGCTTTGCTGCAAACAGCAGCAAATTTTTTTTTTATTATATAATTTTATATATTATGAAGCGTTAGATATTTTTGTCGATAAGTATTTAGTAATGGAATTAGTAACGCATTATTAAAGAATAAGCAGATAATAAAGATAAATGTCGGTATAATACCTAGACGATAAATTTTATTAGCTTATGAAATATTCACTATAATGTACTGTGTGCTTTTAGGTCATCGCTTTATGACATGGAAGTTCGAGTGCCATAAATTTGATGGCAATTAATATTATGCAGATGAGACTGGGTCATTTTCTTATGAGTAATTAAAATCTAATAAGGACTGTCGGCGCCTGGTCGTGACGTCATTATTGAACCTAACAATTGTGTGGTGAAATGTCGTGCTATCCTATTTCGTCTAATCTATACTGGTATATAAAGCTGAAAAGTTTGTTTGTCTGGAACTAAATTAAAAATCATCTTCGCGTTAGTTAGAAAATGTATAAAGGAAGGCTAAACAAATTTTGATGCCCAAGGTAACTAACTATTCTACGCGGACGAAGTCGCTGACATAGCTAAACAATATTCGATGATTCATTTTATAAATGTGATTGTATGTACGACTGTTTGTTACTTTACACGCTTTAACAGCCTATCCGATTTCGTATTTTTTTAGTATTAAATTAATACACAGTCCACATACATAAATTAAGTATACGACGTTTCGGATGCTTTGCAGCAGCCGTAGTCATCATGGGGAGGCGAAACGTAGTTAAAATTATTTTCAGTATTAACAAATATAAATCGCGTTTAAACCGTTAAAGTCTTTTATTTAAAAAATATACAGCAATTAAAATTAAACAGTGTTAGTAACGAAATCCCGCGAAATATCGAAGATTCGTCTTGTCTGTTTGACCCAGTTTTAACTTTTAAGTGGCTTTTAGAGAGAACGTCATATTAGTCGAAGCCTTTGTTTCTTGTCTATAGACTTGGGGACCGACGAGACAGCGGGCGAAGCGGGTAATTAATTATTTACGACGTATATTAATGTGCGTTGATATGAAATTCATTTGAAAAACATATAGTACATATATTTGTACTTTCAATTAAGCTGAAATACCGTCATGCAATATAAAACAAACAATATTTGTTTGTTGTTGTAGTAGAACTTCATTATCAATTTGAAGAAGCTACAAAACTCGCTGAAAATTCAGCCATATATAATGTATATGTATACGAACACATTTTATGACAGTTTCATTGACCAATTTAATAACAGTTTAATGGTTTGAAAACATTAATATTTTTCACATGTTATTGCACATGAAGGCACTATATAATTTAAAAATCGAAATAAATTGAAAAAAAAATCGATTTTTAAGTTTAATGGTTGTTCAGACTTCTTTCAATAATTTTTTGTTTTCCCGGGATCGAAACCCATGTCCTCTCGCGCTTAAAGTTAACCGGTGAGCTACGGAGGTGGTCATACTTCCTTACTAGTTACGTAATTTCTAGAAAGTTATGTAACGTAAGACCGCCTCTGTAGCTAAATGGTTAAACGTGTTGCCTAGCTTTGCGTCAAGCGCGAGAGGTTCTGAGTTCGAATCCCGGGGAAACAAGATATTTATTGTTTCGCTTGGGCAGGATACAGAAGCACCGAACGGTAAACGGACAGAGAATTGTGTGCGCCCTATGCTCCACAGGGGGAAGCTTTTATTTAACTTAGGCTGCTCGATTTTATCACTATCTTAGTTTTAACTTCAATTGTCAATTTTATTAAAAAATCAGACACCAGAACCAGACACCGTCGTCGCCTAGAAAAATGTAAGACGTAATGAAAATCATTCGTAGATCGCGTAACGTTGGGCGACTGGGCGGCGTCAGCTCGCCCTTGACCACCTCATCCCCTTACCCTCAATATCCTTGACATTAATGTTACGACTACAAAAGGAATATGTCCGTGTGTTGGTGTTTTGCTTCATATTACAATCAATTATCCACGATATTGTAATTGACAGGGACATAACGAAAGTTATGGAGAACGAGGTCGGGCGTTATATCAAATATTATCCTATACCTATTGTGATACCTGACAAAGGTCTGAATTTAAATAAGATACACTTTTAACGGGTTAAAACGCAAAATGTTCTAACTTATTTACAATTCATTGTGACAACTAGTTCTCTGTGAGTGCTAAGCATCCGAAACGTCGGGTTGGTATTTCTTATGTAGGAATCTGGAGAAGATTCTAGATAATTTCCCATACTGCAGGTTCTGGCTTTTGCTGTCAATGCCTTAAGTACAAATAAATTAAAAAAGGAGTTTTATTTAAGGCGCTTTTAAACAACATTACAGAGTGTTACAATGCGAACTACATCGCTGCTTATCAAGCTGTTCGGCCGTTGTCATTAAGAAATGGTCTTTGACGTTCCGTCATCTCTCTTATGATGACGTCATCATTCATAAGGAGATGTCGGGGGTTCCTCGATTAAGCGAAGACTGATTAGCTTCACAAAATGGCCGCGGACTCCTTATACAATCAAAAGTGAACTACTTATTTTTTACAACTACCTGACTTTTTGATGCTTTTCTAGTGTCGAATAAAACCGGCCTATTTGGTAACTTGCATTTAAAAGTAAATAATTTTGTAAAACAAATAGTTTTAAAGCCTTTCCTTAGAAACTGATTGCAATATGACATATGGCATTAAGAAAAATCGACACGGATTTTTTAAAATTATTTAAAATATTCCGCGTTAAATCAAAATTGTTATTTTTAGATTTTTATGTGGATTTAAGCTACTTTAAATTATACGCGTATGTTTAAAAGATATAATTCTACCTTGACGTCAGAGACATCCTCCATCTTTAGTCTCCCCGTGACCACGGCTGCTGCAAAGCATCCGAAACGTCGGGCCGAAGATAAAAATCATTTTCAAATAAGTTTAACTAATATATCGCGTTTTAAACCGTTAAAGTGTATTATTTAGATATAATTCTTATATCGCATAGTACTGACATATATGTATAATAATATGTCACCTGTGCAGTATGTAGTTCACTATATCAAAACATTCATGAACATTATGAATGCAAAGTGTTTATTTCTTTTGGCCACTCAGCCGACAGTTTGGCTTCTATTCAATGATTTGATCACCAGAACAGCCCTGAACCCTCGTTCGTCATCGTTTCCTATAAAGTATTATAGAACGAACTTGCAAGGTAGGTCAATGTAAATTTGGTGTGAAATACATTTTCTACTTGAAGCTATTTATATCCCCTCCCAACGTCACTGTTTGGAAATTTTAAAAACTATTGGTGATGGAATCCGTTTTCTTGTAACCACATTAGTATGCTTAACGAAGCTTTAATTCCTGGAACACCAGCCATGGCCAAGAAGTAGAGAATTATTTAGAGCTACTTAGTTTATCCTTTGTGGATGTTAAGGTTAGTAGATACCACATGTTTCGTTTCACTTGATAGGAGGTACCCCAGGCACCCCGGCCATATAAAATCTAGGCAAGATACGCTATCGACCTATTTTGGCTTTGGATATTATATGATATAGATGCCACAAAGAAGACGAGTACATCCACTAATGGAGAGGAATTTGATTTTTTTTTAATACCTTGGTAGGTTTTTGAAAAGACATCACAAGAAATAATTAGTGTTAAGAAAACGTCAAAATTTTAAGATGTGTGTCTATCGCAAAAGAAAACGTGATATTGATATTTCTAACAGCCTTACAATGACAATAAACCCTTAGGTTTCTCTTACTGTCTCTCTCTCTCTTCGTAGTCTATGAGTTAGTTTAGAGTGTTAAATTAAAAAATCTAAATCAATAACGCCGTTTGGACCTTAGGTAGGAACAAATCAATTTCACACTTGTAATTTTTACTATTGCGTGAAGATACTCAGTCCTCAGTCACACAATCCCAATGCGGGTGTGCGTGTATTCTGGTCGAGTTAACAATAAGGCTTCGGTAAGCTGCAACTAAATCTTCTAGAAGGTGACAGAACATGTTCTGAACAATATATTTACTGACAGTCGTAATAGACAAAACGTCGGGTCCTATTATGTTACCAAATCCAATTGTATAATTGCCCTTTGCCATTCTATAAGGCTTGTGTAATGCCATATTATTATAGCGAAATTTAAATTATAGCTTACAAATTAATTTACCCAAAACAACTACTTATAGCTTCTTAGAAAACAATTGTGTAAACAGCCTAATAACAAATTCTGGGGCAAAGCGATCACTTCGATGAACAGTAATATTATTAAACGAATTATAGCCAGTGTGCACCGACCCTAACACATTAATGTGGCAGGAAATGGCACGCGCTAATCCCGCAATTGCCCACTTCCTGGGCGTGCGACACATATTCAGTATGGTTCCATCGTTACACACGGCGCGGTCCGTCTACCGCCATTTTGTAGCCTTGTTGTTTTGTTTAATGAAAGCCTCTCGAATCGAAGTCGAATGTTTTAACGAGCTTTTTTCCACTTCTGACGTGACTTGTGTATTAATAGTGGTTAGCTCACTACACTATATTTTTGAGGACCCTGGTTTAAAACACTTTAAGGGTTTATAACGCGATATATTAAACTTATTTGAACAGTATTTTAACTACGGCCCGTCGTTTCCCCGTGACCAAGGCGGCTGCGAAGCAACCGGAACGTCGGGCCGTAATTAAAAAGAATTTCAAATAAGTTTAACTAAAATATATGGCTATGGTTTCAAATCGTTGAAGTATTTTATTTAAATGTGTACTACTCGCGTAAACTACGGACCCTGGTTAAAATTCCAAATCGAAAGTTGTTTTTTCTCTTAAAAGCAAAATTACTTTCGATTTGGTATTATGGTACCTTTAAAAATGTAAAAAAATCGCTAAGAAGTATCGCCTTAGACGACTTAGCTGTCAATCTGTATGTCACCGCTATACCTCAAGATCCCCATAACCAGTGAGTTTAAATTTTCGCAAATTACGAATTATTGTGGCCGCCTAAAATAACGAATATTAAACGCCGTTTTCTCTCGTTACCAAAAAGGGTTATAGTGTAAAATTGTAACTCGTATTTCGCTTTTGGCCGGTTTATATACAATGTAAATTATATTTTAGGTATTTTTGTAACGATAAAAATCCGTTGCCATGGAAACATGCACTGAACGATTAAACAGTTCGCGTGTTTCGAATATGCGACAGTGTTGTGGTCACGACTTTATTTATTGCGACTAGCTTGCGACCGACGCGCACATGCGACTGTAAACTACTGTTTTATCGATACTGTGTACTGTGTTTAAGGATTACTGTGGTAGATGGTTCCTGTTTCAATCCACCTATTTTTATTCCCCCCGTGTCACGGAAAGTACGTTACGTAACAAAGTCTGATTACCTTAAAGTTGCCTAAAATTACTAGCCTAATTTTCCGGCATACGAACCAGTGACATGTTCGCTATTTGTCCGTGAAAGAGGCTTTCAACAACAATATCATTCTATATTTTTCATATTATGCTGACAACAATAAAACTGTAAAATGACCTAGTCTACGAGTTACAAATAAAATAACATTTATCTAATATTAAGTTTAGACTCATTTCTTATTTGCTCTAACTACAACCTTCAAAAGAGCTGACTATTTTCTATACGGCCGGTATGTTTTCTTGAGAAACAGAATATAAAATACTATACGTATAATATCTTCTCTTCTTTTTTAAGTTTTCTTTTTTTTATTTTATGTATTCGTATACGTACTTAATTTTTTAACGTAAAGTATTTTTCTGTTATGTAAAGATTCATACGCGGTATATTGTGCATTAATTACACTATCTGTAATATTTTTATTATTATATGTATGTAAGTATATGTTTTCATTGGTCTACTTCAAATGTCAAGCGTGGGGCAAGCATCACTGAAAATCGCCGCTGTGTTTACTTAGGTCCAACAAAACCTGTTTTGATACGATTTGATATATGTTATTTATAATGAATAATGACTTCGTGGCTTACTAAGTTGAAGAGGTCTTACGTTCCAATCCCGAGAAAACATAAAAACCGCAAAAGTCAATCTGCCTGTACATAAATCGATCATAAAACTGACAATTAAATGTGTCTCACCAAACTCCAGACGGGTAAAACGCAATGTTATATATGTATGTGTATAGCTGAGCACTAAGAAAGATCGATGTGTCATTTCGCGAACATTATGCTGGTAAAGGACGTCTTCAACGCAAGTCGAAGCTCAGTGTCGCGGGCGCAGGTCTGGCCCAACGCCAGCCTGACACAAATAGACACAAACACCAAGTTTTTAATTGACTAGGTGTATGAGATTCTATCGCTCATTGATTTCGTTATTCTCAATTCTGTATCGCTTTATAAAATATGGCAAACATAGCGAAAAATTGTCGAAACACTATTCTACCCTTGTCGCATATTTTTCTAGTTTAATATGTATCGTGGTATTAAAACGATTTATTTAATTATAATATTTAGATTTAGTTATGTTTTCGTTAGGTACTTTTTAGTAAAAACAATTATTTTTATTAATGTCTTAATCTTGATAGAAAATGTATGTAATGTTAAAGAAGTATTTAAACTTGATTTTTTATCACTCCTTAGCTGTATTATTTGTGTATGTCTGTTTTCTTTTTGCGAAATTAATAGACATATTTTTAAACAATTTTTATTAAACAAACGGAACACAACGTATTATTTTATTTCGTGTTTTAAAACGCTGAATGTTTTATTTAAATTTGTACCTACTACTCGCGTAAAACACAATCTACCAACCAATACATAATCCGAACATAACGTAACGTTCCTACTCCAAAATTTTTTTTTAAATTACAAGTTGTCGCCTCAGAGGCCTTTGATACTAACCGAGCACCATGTTGCGGCTAGACCAGGGGTGCCCCGTAAGGGGCATCGACCACGGATTGGACCGGAGAAAGATTTTTATTGAAGTGAAGCGGCCAAAGACCTATTTCGTCCCAAACCCCACAAGGGTATATATAATGTTATTACACCAATTGAATAATCATGAAAAAGACATGACATTTGGCATGGAGGTCCTTCGGGCGAAATCTATTAGATTGCACGAGTTAAACGAATGTGCATTATTTATGACTTCATTTTGTTTGCGCGGATTTTATGCTACGGCAGTGTGTTTGAACGGCGTAGGGTTGTGACATATTACTTTTTTAATGTATTATTGTTATGATAGATAATATGATTTCAATATTGCTACCATTCAATATACTGATTTCCAGACGTATAATATGTTTTAGAAACATGTTGGATCCAGTCGGAATCGAACCCACGACCCGACAATTATTTCCCACACATTGCTACCATTACACCAACGAGAAAATATGTAGAAATGCTAAACAAAAATTACGAATCATTACTACAGTAGAACATTGGTCGTAATGTAGCAAGATTTAATAACCAGATATAGAAATTTAGTTTAAACGGAATACAGTAAATGTTCGTAATATTTAGAATTAAAAAATGTTTCGATGTTTCAAAAAGCTAAGGTAGTTTACGTTCCATAAAAATAAAGCATAAACAAAAGTCATAAAAAAATATTATTGTTTAAGTACTAGGCGATGTTTCAAATGCTTTACGATAACCACGTTTTAGATTAAAATTAATGTTCTAGTACAATTCACTTTAATGTTTTATTTAATTTCATTAGATGGAAAGCAATGTAGTTAAGTCTAATGTAACCTAAATAAAATGGCAAGCAAAGCAAAGAGAGCTCGATCTCAAAGGGTAAATTTATATAAAGCTGAAGAGTTTATATGTTGGTTTGAACGTGCTAATCTCGCGAACTACTGGTTGGAATTAAAAACATATATAGGTGTTGGTTAGAGCATTCATCGAGGAAGGCATATGCTATAAAACATCGCCCTGTGACCGATAAAAGCGAAGATACAGCGGGAAATGCGAAAAAAATGAGAAAATTATTCATGTTGGGATTCGTTACGCTGCGAAAACGGTTCTAGATATGTATGAAAAAATAATTCGTCTTTAAATGATCTAAAAGAATGTCCGAGACCGACGGACAAGAACGGCGAACGCGACCGACATGGTGGGTAACAGCACAAATCTAGAAGAGGAGGTTTTCAAAAACAAAATGTGTATGCTTCAAATATTCTTCGCGTACGAAGTCACTGAGACAGCTAGTTCGATAATTTATTGCATTCGTGTAATTATTTTTAAAGTAGTTTTTTTAATACTGACTGTAATATCCGCGAGTAGTGCACATTTAAATAAAACACTTGAAGTGTTTTATTTAAATGTGCACTAAAGTAATGTAAAGTAGTTTTTTGTAACCTTTCAGTGTTTAGTTACATTTGGGTTATATTTTTGTATAGTCTGTGTTGACATTATTAAATTTACAATCTAATTAATGACCTCCGACCTACATTGAAGCGTGGAAATCTAGACTAGATACAGTGAAGTCATGCATTGTTCTAAGTCCAGTGTAATTAGATCCCCACCTAGTTAGCTGTGGATAGACGGGCCTTGTCAACAGTATGGGGGGGAGAAGATTTCTTTGGGTCTATTATAAATGGTTGATTATATCTTTCACTTTTAGTATAGGAGTGACACTGTTTGTTAACGTTATAATAGATTTATATTAAACCTACTTTCTACCTTAGGACATTTAAGTAGACAAAGAAATGTTACTTTTGTTTACTTATAACAAAAACTACGATATTTCGTAATATACCTACTGTTTTTCGCGTATGCGTGTCCTGTTAAAGTAATGTGGAAAAACACTAGATTTTCTTTACCTTATATCGTATTTGTTTAATAAACTTCTTCTTCTATTCTTTAAAATAACTTTTAGCTGCCAAACCCTACTTATAATGCCTATGAGCTTTGAAGTTTAAGGCTAACTTTGTTACTTAGAGGAAAATTATGTATTCTCAGTAATTTTTACTGGAGATTATTTCAACGTTTCAATGGACGATTTTGCTTCAAGATAGCCTAGCTTGGTCGATAAAATATATACATTTTATGAGGTTCCTCGAGGTTTTCGAGATGTATGTCTGTCTTAATTATGAAAGCAGTATTCGCTTAGTTGATGAATCGTCAACATTTTATTTGAGCTACCAAACGAAATATATTTTTCTATAAATTAGTTGAATATTGTTCGTGAAATTTAAAACGCGATGTATATTTGCTAACTTATTCTTAACTGCGGCCAATAATTCGTTAATGATAAACCATTTTTAATCACGAAAACTATGGATAGTATTTGATCGTAAGAGCCGATTTTATAAAATAGTTTTAATTGTGAGTAGAATCCGACCTGATACCCGTTTATGGATAAAAGCGTAAAAGTATATAGGAACTAACATAATAAGAAAGTTCAAACCGCACTTTGCGATGTTGGGCGAGTTAAATATAATTTTAATTACACATTCCTCACAATGGCGCCGTTACCCGACTTGAAAAATAAATAGTAACTAACACTGTTTATTGGCAGCATTCGGCGAGTTTTATTTTCTCAAAGATACTACAGTTCGACTGTTACGATCGTATAGAATATACAGAGTGATTCAAAATTTTACGTTCGCTGTAAAAATATTTAATAATACATTATATTTTTTTATTGTAATATTTTGACTGATAAAGTTGTATTAAACGTATTGTCTGTAAATTAATATCATTATTTAACACATAAACCGTTTAACCAATTTGATTTTTCCTTTTCAAAATTAAAAAAATAACTCCATAAATTTGAAACAAGACTTCAAGAATTCCAGAATTTAAAAATTTACCTAGTGTTATTTAAGCTTACCTACACTTAAAAAATTCCCAGGCGTTAATTAAACTAATTGTCATATTTAGTCCGTTTGTATATTTGAATACTGTAAATATTACTAATATAATAGTCAACATTTCGGCTACTGTAAAGAAATGTTTAGAAAACGTTTGACATTAAAAAAAGTGAGTTATTCGAGTCGACTGCAATCGTAAAGAATAATTCCCGTGCCTCCCGACCCCTGACATTTGGTGAGGTCAGGAGGGCAGCGCTCTGTCGACCTGGCGGAACCCTCGAAGCCTGGCAGCGCCTGCCATCACCCCCCGGTGAAGTTACGTAAATCGAACTTAACTAGAACAACACATGGGACGCTAATTCTATTTTGATCTCGACTTACTTTAGGAGCAATTCGATGGTGACCACAAAATCTTTTAAACGACAATGTTAAAGATTATAATAGATACGCTAATCTTACTTATTACTTTTTACATTTCTTTTAAAAAAATCTTTTCGACATTTCGTGTTCACTTGGGTTGGGTAATTAACTAGACTTTAGTTGTAAAGCAATGATTCGCTTAACAAATTCATAAAGGACGCTTTTTAAAGTTATTAAGAAATCCATTTTGAGACAGATTTTTCTTGAAAAAATCTTTTCACAAGAAGCCACTTAACTAATTATTTATGTTAATTGGAAATGGATAAACTAAGTGTTTTTTTTTTATGAATATCATCAGAACGCAACTCTAACATCCGGTTTCATTTAGGACGAGTAAATATTAGTAATATTGTTTTGTTTTTTACAAACTACACTAAAACTAGGCAATAAAAGATGAATTGGAAGCAAAAGAGAAGAAAAGAAAGAACTCTCCTACCGTAGGCACGCCCACTCCTGACTGTTCTTTTTTTACATTCATAAAAGACAGGAGCCAGCTATGAATGACATAAACATTGTTTAACTGAATACCCAGCCAAACTAAGGTTACAGTGTGTCAAAATCAAGGATATTACAAGATTAATTTTACGTCCAACCAGTCGACGGCTAAACAGCTAGCGACATCTGTGTAATGATATCTTTAATAGAACTAACTAAATTATTTCCTATAACATAATGTCGGTCAATCATGCATTGATCTAATGATGATGGTGTCTGGTAGTGAAAGAGTTTGGAGACAAGGGTTAAGCGTAGACAAAATCACGATAGTGTCGTGTCGTTTGTTAACGTAAGCTCGTTTCAAATGTGTCTTACATAAAGCGGGCCGAACACAGACACTCCCAATCACACACTATCGATCGAAAAAAGGACCCCAAAGCGATCCCGATACCACAATTACATAATTACGTGCGGCACGCGAAAACCGCCCGTAAAACTTGCGAGCGGACGGAAAGAATTCCCATGCACAACGGCTATTTCGGCGCTGCGCCGGCGGCGCTTGCAACCTTGAATCGAGAACGCACCTTTAATTTTAGCCGGATAACCTAGATACGGGAGCCATTTCGAGCGCGATCGATAATCGCATGCGCGGCTCGACTCACGGCGACACGGGCTTGTGGAGCGGCGGACCGCGACCGACTGGACGGCTCCACATCTCCCCGGTCTCCTCTATCGCGGCTCTGTTTCACTGTTACTTCTCATCTCTAGCCACACTGAAGTTTCAGTCACTGGTGCTGAGTTCTCTTACTTGTTCCTCCTGTATGTCATATGATAGAAATAAGAAAATGTGTACATAAACATATGTATATGTATGTATGTTCGTTGAACGTATTCGTGCGTTTTAGATATCTTAGACCGTAGCGGTTATATCGCGTTGCGAGCGGAACGCGTCCTATTTCTTTTAATTGCAATTCCACCTATTAAAGCAAATAAAGGAGGGAAGAGGAGTTATTATTGATAGAGGACAATAGAGGAGAGACTACTCTACGCTTTCGATATGCAATGAGAAGAAAGTATTAATTCAATAACGGTGAAAAATCACTCTGAACAATTTTCACAGTGAACGAATAATACTTTCAGGCTGTCTCGTCTGAAACGCGCACGCGCGCTACAGTAACGATCCACGCTGATCTTGTAAGAACAGGTGTTAACGTAGGTTTAAACAGCTCTAACCAAGTTTATTGATGATGACCTTACTATACTATAATTGCTGCTTATAACCAGACATCGTTTAAGAAATAGCAATTATATAATTAAATTCTACTCTCGGTGAGAGAAATCCATACGTTGATTAGTATGAGTAAAAATTAATTTTACCGTACAATTTGCAATTACCATGTGAAACATCAATTCCTAAACACATTTCTAATTCTACTTGTGAGCCCCGCCCGGCCAAGTGATTCTAATGTTTTTCTGAAAATCGAACCGAACCTACCACGCTTCATTATTTGCTCGATCATACATACTATTAAGACATTAGTATTTGTTATTGTTAATGACATAACTTGAGAATTGTTACTTTATTTAATTAACATAAAATTTCGCTATAAGCGGAAGGTTATAAGCCTTTTTTATAAGAAGAGTATATCACTATGTGCATATGCACTGAAAAAGCATTGTATGTCTTATAAACAATATCTATATGAATTTAACCTTCTACATTAATTCGTGTAGGTTGTGTTCTAGCAAGGTTTCTCACTTCCGCAATTTTCCGGAAACGCAAGGTTATGGTATTCATCAGATAAGGCAAATATTCTATCCCATGATATAGATTATTAAAATTTTGAGTCTGTTTCTATCCAAGTGTAATATGAACATGATACCTTGTAATATTTTTTGGCAATGTAGCTTATATCTTGCAGCAATACTACACTATGTTTCAGAAATCCAAGCGTCTATATCTCGTATTAAATGATATCATAATAATTAAAAGCACAAAAAAAAATAAGAGAAACACGTCGTTTATTAATAATCACAATCTTGAAGTTTCCAATCATTTTCATAAGACCAGTTCCATTTAAAATGCATGAGACTACAAGCAATTGCGTTTGTAACTACCTTTTAATACTACAATAAAACATCATAAATTTGACGTAATTTTATTTATTAAAAAAAAACAATTTGTACATTAAACAATTATTTTATAACCTGTATTTCATATTGTTAAAAACAAATGAACACCGATTATTAATAAACATAAATCCAGAGATAAAATTACTTTCGAACATTATTAATTTGCTATTTCCATACAGTATTGGTGTGCTTGCGACGTTTACCTACGAACTACATAACAATTATTACTATATACAAGTTAAAATCTCATTTATCACATCATTCATTCAAAAATATAGCTTAAACTCTAGTCACAATTTTGCGACATTTCTACTAATCAGATGCCATTGAAATATTAATGCCCTCTACAGATGCTTTAGAGTTTGTGAATAAAATTTGGCGATAATATGATTACAGATAACCGCTTATTTTTATATTAATTTCAGGTAATTTTTAAAATGTTTAGTAGTAACTATTTGGAGGTAGTTTGAAAAAAATGGGCCCAAACGATGCTTTGTCATAGGTTTTAGAGAGATCACACAATTATATAAAAAAACATTCGCGCACAATTCATAACTTTATGGCTAATCGAATACAGTATATATTTATTGACGGCAATAAATTATCTTTAGATGCCTTAATACTATCAATTGATTTATTGTACTGATTTCTCTAAACTAATACTAATTTCAACAACTAAGGAATAACGATGGTGTTTTTTCTAACTTAAAATGTTTTGGTAATGTCGATGGAGACTTATCCGTCGTTCCTAAGGATTGGAAGGTTAAGAAGATTCTGTCACGAGAATAAAATGTTATATAGACAGTTCGAGGTTAAAACTACAGAGTAAATTAGTAGTTAGTTCAAAATGAAATTTGAAAATATTAATATTTAAATTCGTCACAATAAATTGCAAAAGAAAAAATAGGATAACTATAATCACACGTTATCCATTTTATTGTCCGACTCGATACTAATTCGCCGAAGACAAAGTAATTGCAGATCACATTTTCGGAAAAGAAGATATCACAGATGTCGCTACAATCGGTCTGTGGTCGGACACAATAGATTTCTTGGTGACATACTAGAACCGGTAACAAGTAAAATTGGCACTAACAATGATTCTAACAACGTTATACATATTTAATAATACTGTGATGTTGTGTAATTGATTTTGTATAAAAATAAAAAATTCTAAACGCAGCTTAAAATACACGATAACCAAAAGACCAATTGGTTAAATCCAAGCTGTCGTAAACCTCGTTTCCTTTGGCATAACTTTACTAGTCTTCTAGAAAGGCAATCGCTGACCATCAGAAAGCTGATAATTGAATTGATAACCTGCCTAGATCTTGCTATAGTTTCGGTAGATGATGATTTTGTGGTCATTTACTCACAAAATTGATGACAAAGCGTTAAGAAGCGTATTAAACTCTACTGTATTTGAAGTTCTTTCCTAGATCAGCGTAAGATTCAATTTTTATTGCATCCTCCGTTTTATTAATTCTAAAATTAAGTACCTGACCCGGGAACATTGTTGCCGTATTGCAAGCCGAAAATTGAGAGAATCACGAATGCTAGACCTAAGAATACAGAGCCTAAGAGATCTCCGAGAGCGGTGAGATACGGAATCGCTGCGTTGTCGGGGTCCTTCTTCTTTTTCCACATGAAGTGGATAAGAATGTAAGCCAGGTACAGCAATACCATTACCTGGAAAAAGACATTTCTCATTACAATCATAAAATTCATCATATCATTAATTATCAACGACTACTTTATATTTTAGATTATTTTACTTTATATTATACTTTATGATCATATCATTGTTTTCCGGCTGTTCAGCCGACGTAAGCGAGAAGAGGTTCTTTACGTTTCGCCATCACTAGATGTTGTGAGCTCCTCGATTGCTCGAAGAATTATGTCAATGTGAGCAATCAAAGAACCTCTTCTTGTTTACGTCGGCCGAACAGCCGAAAAAATCAATGATATGCTGAACGGTACCCGTGCAGGCCTTACACAATTTATAAAATTTATGTTGCATTACGGTACCTGCACTACACTGCACATCACATAACAGATGCCGAAAGAGACTTGGATGGAGACGAAGCCCTGGTAAACGAAGTCAGCAACAATCATAAACACGATTTGACCGCAGACCGCCAATATGAGTAGCATTCGTGCAACCTTTGCTGCTGGCGCTAAAATATTAAAATTTTCAAATGTTATTCAACTTCTTTTACAAAAGAAGCTTTAAAAATCTTTGATTTAACTTATTAACTCACTTCCATAGAACAGAGTTTTCCACGGCCACTCAATGATTCTGGTGTTTTCTGGCAAAACTCCCGGTATTGCAGTCTGATGGAGATGGGTTGCGAGACGGGAAGATTGCACGCAGACCAGGTTACCACCGATTCCATTGACAATTGGTTGGAACACCTCGTAACTTGGGTACCTATCCACAGCTTGGTCAAGTACGATCCCTCCGATACTGTAGATATAGATTTTTTATGACTTAAAAATAAATAATGACAAGTGTAGAAATTCTGTTAAGAGGATGAGAAGATGGACTAACCCGCTAATAAAGAGAGCAGAGATGACCGGAGTCCAGCCGGTGGTTAAAACCTTCTTAGTATATTTATTGCGCCAGACAATCAACACCCAGATCGGTAGCAGACAGTAATACACACAGAGTAAGGTTATTGGCTGCCAGAGGGACGTTTCTGAAAATGTGACAAGAGAAGAGAATTAGCTTTTGGATTCTCGTAAAGATATATCCTTCGAAACTAATCAGAGTGAAAACTGACATACCGTGATGCAGCCTTGACGAAAGAGCTCCCTCCCGACCTAATCTACCTATACCAGTTTCAAGAAACCGTATATGTCTATCTTTTAAGATTAACTCGCGATTACGTGACGCGGGCGATTTCACAGGCATATTAACGAGGGGTAAACGGGAATTCACGTTTACCCCTCGTGGGGCATGGGGCGAACACATTTTTGTGTTCGTTTCACTGATCCGTTCTTGTAACGGACAAGTAGTTGATCAGACTTCTGTGCCCTGCCCGACCGAAACAATTTTTTGTTTTCCTGGGATTCGAACCCAGGACCTCTCGCGCTTAACGCAATGCTACGCAATACGCATTTGGCCACAGAGGCGGTCGCGGGCATATTAGCATATCATATAATGAATCCCTACGAAATAATTACTTTCTACAAATAGAATAGAGATATATAAACATCCTACTTACTTATCTGTTCAAACATATACTGCGCTGTTAATGCGAGCACCGAGTTGCTTACAATATCACCAATAGACGCAGCCAAGGGAGTCGCCACGTTGTCAGGATTCAGTTTGAACTTCTGTGACCCGAAGATGACGATCACCATCACGAAATCTGGAATTTGTCAAATGTTAAAATGTTTGTACCATTAGCTTTTTATTTTTTCTCATATCCTCAATGTGGGGCCAAATGCACTCATATTTCTATGTATCTTTTACTGATATCTACATCTTAGTAGTTGATCAGACTTCTGTGACCAACTCGATCGAAGTAATTGTTTTCCCAGAATTCGAACCCACGACCTCTCGCCGATATTCTACGTAACGATTTATTGATAATAATCGATTATGATTATTATTATTAAATCGTTATTAATTCCATGCTCCATGGTTATGAAATTTATAACGATTATATCATTGTTTATTGAGTCTGCTTTAAAAAGTATAGTTAAGTGTAGTTGTATACCTGGAAGTCCTAAATAGTTATGAAATGCCCATTTAGAGAAAGACGGGCTCGTTATAATGCTAATACCCACATCCCCCATCAACTAACCTTTCCTAATCAATGTATACATTTTTAAATATGTTGGACTTCCTCCGGAAATCTGGACATTAAATGGCTATAGGGAATATCGAAATTCCATCAAGTTGCGTTTCGGATCCCGCCTTCCGAATATCCAAAGCCAATATAGTTCGACAGCGCATCTTGTTTAGATGTTATATGGCAGAGGTATTTCACCTACCATCAAATTAACTCTATCTGTCCTCCTCTATCGTAAAAAGGTAAATACTAACCCAGCACAAAACATGTTGTGGTAGCTGTGAAGATCGCGGATGAGATAATCAGAAGCACATAGTTGCCGTTCAGTGCCTGATCGGTGATAGTGTTCACTACAATTGCGAATAGTGACACAACAGTCGCAGCCACTATTGCTTGCACCTAAACAAAAAGACATTTATGAAATAGACACAAAACCAAGAATTTTATAAGGGTTGGGTTTTCAACTTCGGTCGTTGTACGTTAAGGTGTGGGGAACCACTTTTGAACTACGACAGCCTGTCCCTAGAAAGGCCGATGTCTAGAAAGACAATTGGTCATCATGATGAGATGATCATCATGATGACCAAATGATGAATCATGATGAGATGATCATCTCTTATGTTGCACGTTTTTTTAAGATAAAACATCCTCAATTACAATGACGGAATAGCTCGTAAAGCCAAGAAGCTTTAAAATAATATTTGACTTTTCAAGTAATAGTATCGGGGGAGTCCTGTTATTGGTGGAAACGAAGATACAAAATACTTAATCAATAAAACTTGTCTGTTCGTTCTTAAACGTCTTAATTCAAGTAGTCCTAATGAACAAACTCCTACGCAAGAATTTCAAACAAACCTGTAAGGATGGTGACAGATAATATTGGCACTACACCTTCAGTAACCGTACTGCTATTCAAGAACCCAATCATTGATAGTCTTGCGCTTCTAAAGATCCCCGTTATCCGTAATAGTTGTATTAAAAAAATTACATATACAATTAAATATATATATATATATATATATATAGTACGATAGATCCTTGATCAATCAAATTACCTGAACTAGTGATATGTTTCCAACTACCATTGAGATTACTTCGCGCGGCGAATCCATGTTACCAAGATTCGCCTGAGTGGAGAGACGAGAAGCCAAGCACATATCCAGATTACCTGCAAGTATACATCTGATAAGTGTTGTAAATTATGATCATTTTTAATAGTAGAGAAGATATAAGAGAAAAAGTCTATGAAAATGAACAAATGTTTGTTACTCTTTCACGGCTTAGCGACTAATTAATACATTAATTTTAATTTTAGCAACCCTGCAGGAAAACTCCTTTAAAGTTTTGGATGGTTTAAAATAATAAAAATACATAGTTTGTATTCTAGGCCAAGATAAGCCTTATTTTTTTACTCAATAATTAACCGTAATAAACTTCAATGTAACCCTGTGGTGTATATTAAAGTGTATACATTGTTTTGAATCTACACATACACACATGTATATGCGGCTTGTTTAAAGAATTTGATCTCTCTTGTGATATAAACAAGACGTGTCAGTATAGTGAAAACATAAGTATAGTTTTTAATAAGTTAAATGTCTAACAAAAGTGATAGTCGCAATCTCCCTTAAGTCTTTGAAAACGCAAATGTAACTTGAAAACTTTATTATTTTTGCTCTATAGTGTTGCGCTGTGTTCTGACTCGGTAGCTCAATTGGTAGAGCGGAACGCTGACGATGCCGGTTCAAGTCCTGCCCGAGTCGATTTTTTTTTCAATTTATTTTCGATTTTTAAAAATTTAACTTGTACATCAAGTACAGAATGAAAATAGAATTGAGTTTATCATCTTTAGCTCCTTCATAGTTTCCAGGACAAAGATTTGAATCTTCACAATGTATTATTAGGCGGTAAACATATCGTCAAATTTCAAATCAAAATTTCTTGTTGAACGCGTACTTAGCTGCTTCATATATTATGTTTGAACTCTAAAACTAACGTATCTGATACAAGCACAGACAAAAACAATTGGGACTCGAACCACAGACTTGAAGATTATTAATTTTTTGAAGAGTATATATTCCTGGTAACTACATATTCAAGAGAGACATTAGGAATTTTAAGATTGTCAGAAACGTCGCTGTGACGTTCTCTTTGATTCCCGCCCATCAAGCGAGAGGTCTAACGGCATGTGAGTAAAATTATATTAAACAAACACAACATAATACAAGAATAGCCATCTTTATATATATTAACTTAACAAAAGAATATTTTGACCGGACACAAATATTTCTTTTCTACAAAGCTATTATAACAGTTATTCTATCGTTATGTCTATTTAAATGTATTGTACCCTTAACGCCACCGTTTTCATATTTCCTGCATAGGCTGTTATTTTTTGCCATCATCGGTTATAATCGTATTGTTTTCTATAGCTTGTAGGAAAAACGTGTAACTCTAGTGTAAACGCGATAGTTTATGCTGTGTCTACATGCGAGGTTCTTTGGAATAACTTTTTCGGAAAAGAAAACTAACGGGAGATATGGACATAACAATGTACTTAAATAATATAATGAAATAACATATAAAGACAATTAAATTAAAAGGATTGACTATTGATTTCACGGTTTAATACCCGTGGCCACGGCTGCTGCAAAGCATCCGAAACGTTAGGCGGTAAACACGTTTAATTCGCGTTTTAAACTGTTAAAGAGTTATGTTTGAGTGTTGGATCGTTTACATCTTACCCAAGTTAACAAATACAAAATCACATACAGCATCGCTATGTGTGTATTATATATTTTTTCTATTTTCTCTACTTTATGGTTTTGTTAATTATAACGGAATCGTTATGAACTCAATTTTAGTAGATTTGAATATCTAAATCCAAAATAAGTCGACAGCGTCGCAATTTCTACCTCTGATTAAGCAAGAACCACGCTTATCTCACTTCCACTATTATCCACAAGCAACGATAAATAATCTCCATACATGTGTATTACACGTTTGAATTACACTGTAAGCTTGCGTTTGTGTACTAAGCATTACAAAGTGACAATTACATGGAAAATTGCACAGTAATAGAGGTTGGCAAATGACAGATTTTTATCGCGGACGTGCCTGAAGATGATTTTACAATCGCTTCGAGCCCATGTGCCATTGTTGTGCATCATCTAATTGCGGCATTTTATGACGTCACACGGTATTCGCTTGGCAATCGCTGAACATCATTTATAATCAAACCGTTCTTATAATTGTTTCTGGTTCTGGTTTTGAGCTTTAACATGATGATGTGAAATGACAACAAAAATAAACAGAATCAAAATCATTCAAACTCTCTCGATTCCTTCCTATATTTATTTTTACAAGATGCTAAATAGTTAAAAAGAAACTCACCCTTCAAACCCGATAGAGACGGAACTAAAACGAAGATCGCCGACACCTCCACGAACACATCCCAGTCCTGAAATTCAATAAGGTACAGTAAATATTTGGAACGTCTAAAATTGTTTTAGCAAACGATTTATACTTTTATAATTATAATTGTTTCTTTAAGATCTTTTAGTTCTTGTTACTGTAGTCGCGTTTTGTATACAAGATCCCTGTTTTATTGAATAAATGAATATTCGAATTGAAATATTCAAATTGAATGCCAGATCATGACAATTCATGTAAACAATTAAACGTTCTTTGAATCTTAAGTTTTTGTTCGTTTCGCGGTTCTGCTGCAAGGCTGTGTCGATGAGAGTACAAGTCGTATATTTTCTATTTTCCGATATAAGTCTATGCAATAACCCCTTAAGGAAAACATTAAAATACAAGACAAGCCACGATTTAACAACCAAGCGTAAAATCACAGGGAATCACCTGCTTTGTGGTCTAACGTAATCTATTGTTCTTATAGTTTCAACAATGAAAATTCGATTAGCAATAATCGTTCAGGATACATCTTTAACGACATACCATTTGATTGCTTGATGCGATATAAAACCGGAATGAAACATACATTTTACTCTTAAAGTTTTAAATGATAAATTTACGTGAAATAATAATATATTTTTTTTTATTACACAGATGAAAACTTATATTTTTTTTCTGACGTAAATTTAACTTATAATTGTTGTTTTTTCCTTATAAATCTTGCAATTGATCCTATAACTTATTTATTTTTTTACTTGAATATTAATTTGACGATTTTTATTAGAAACAAAGTAATAAAAATTGCTACATATTTCCGTTTGCCCCAATCTATTTGGTGTAACTGGAATGATTTCTTTAAACTTACTCTGACACTGCCAAGAACCAGCCCAGCCCCGATGGTACCGCAACCGGCTATGAAGAACGGCACGGCCACTTGCACCAAGGTGTTCCACCATCTCTCCTCCTTTTTCTGCCAATTAAAAAGATACTAATGAGATGCTATCTAAAGGTTTTTGACAATGTCGAAAAATAATTATGAATAGAAAAAATCTTTAAATGGAATTTATTAAAGAGTGCTTTCGTGTTTTATACATTATATTGTACATACATGATGTGTTTTATACGTGATGTATTTACCGGATTCAAACTCGTTATATTCGTTATTTAATATTTAACAACCAATAAATAACATTTATATATTCTAGCAAACCGCGTTTTTGTCCAGCTTATCTTTAATATTACAATAAACACTTCAGCTTAAATAATCACAAGAAAATAGTAAATCTTGTTTTTAAATAACTGGTTCGTTTTAGTAAACTTAATGATTATGTAATTGGCAATAAGATAAACGATAACCTTTACAAGATTTTCCGACTCATTCAATTCAATAGTCACGCTCATATTATAATCAACAGTATACAACCTTATACATATATTAAAGTAAGCATTATTGTTGTTTTACAAAGTTATTGATTTATTCCAAACAATTAGTGCATATACAGTTAAAAACTTGAGAATCTTATGATAATAATGAAAATTCTATTTAAGTTTTAAGCGTAATTATTTAGTTTTATACTAAAACCATTTCAAATAAGATTAAATACAATAATATTATACATTGATTTTCTTAACATGTCTGTAATATTAGAAAACATTATCAAGTATGATAATAGATTTCTTCACCATTCATTTCGTAATCTTCATAGTCTATTTCATATCCTAGTAAAAAATTCCACAGATATCTTTGCTTAACCTGAAAAATAAATAGACTAAAAGTAACTACCTATATCACATATTGTCCTATAAAAAACTAAACTTGTAATTGTATATGTAAAATGTCTTGTAAATTTAGAAGAATTGAAGTTATTAAATTCTGAAATGCATAATTCTATTTAAATAAAACACTTCAACGTTTTAAAACGCGATACATATTAACTTATTTAAACTTATTTAAAAAATATTTTAACTATGGCTCGATGTTTCTATGTTATATGGCTGAATGCTTTGAAGCAGTCGTGGTCGCGGGAGACTAAAGATGGAGGGTGTCTCTGAGGTCTAAGTAAAAAATTGCTACGCTATCCCCATCCGAAACGTCGGGCCGTAGTTAAAATAAATAAATACTTTTCAAATAACTTTAACAAATATATATCGCGTTTTAAACCGTTTAAATGTTTTAAATAAATGTGTACTATTCGCGTAAACTACAGACAGTATTTAATTCATCATTTTACTCAATAACACACAAATTCTAAAACACTACGGCTAGTGAACTGCGTAGCACCAGATCTATAATACTCATAAATTAAACAACATCGGTTTTTAATACAGTTTAAATTTAAAAAATCATAAAATATCTGAAAGAAAACTGTTAGGTATTAAGGTTTCTTTTGGATAGCCGAAGATAGTGGTTGTACGACCCAAAGCAACGATGTGTGGGCATTCAGATGTAAAATAGAAGTTCATCTTTGATATTTTATATAAAGATTAACGTAATTTTACAATTCTTCATTTACTTAGTCACCGCCCTTTGTACATTGTTTTCTTCCACTTTTTATTTTACTTTCAAGATAATGTTCTCGAAACGCTATACTAATTTATTTTCAAATAATTAAGCAGTAATTGGTTTTTTATTTATGATGTTACTTCAATATTAAGAGTCATAAAAGTGACATTGAAGTTTTAATTGAAATTTGCAAGGATATTTTTTTCTTGCGCGTGCCATAGACTCATTACAAACGCACTGTTTTTACCAATCTCATTGAGTTTGTCATTTCCGTAAAAAATACATTACATACAATACATTTCGCTTTTAGAACAGTTAAAAGTGTTTTATTTAAATGTGCACTACTGGCGTAAACTACAGACAGACCTTGTAAAAATACCAGTTATTGCTTATAACTAATGAGGCTATTTTTTGTTTCTATTTACTTATAATTTTTTTCTAAGTTTTTATTTAAGCGAGTAGGTAGTATTCGCGTAAACTGCAGACAATACTTATAATAGACACAACACAAAGAACATTGGCTCTTGACTAATGAAGTTTAGTTTATGTAAATGAACAATTTCTTTCTTAAATTGTGTAAGGCTTTCACGGCCATCACGTGCCAAACGTCGAGAACCTCTTCTCGCTCACGTCGGCCGAACAGCCCGAAGGCCAATGATATGCAATTTCTTTCTTATACATCGACTCACCCCGGACAGCGGTTGTTTTTCGGCGTCCTCGTCTGGTAGCCTCTTGTCGGACAGATCCACCGGACTTTTCAAGTCGCCGTTCGAATTTATGGATGCCATTGTGAAGCCGCCGTCTGGGCTGCCAATTTCATCTGGAACACAAACATTTTGGTTGAGAAACGTATTACTCGTATTGTTATTGTATATTGTATATGTTCTATCGGAGAGGCCGACAGAAGGCCGAGTGATCAGTCCACCCCATTTGTCTTTCACCCATTTCCCTATCCCCCCTTTTATAACTTAAGTTAGATAAAACATTTAAAGGGATTAAAACACGAAATGTATTAGTAAAAATTATTTAACCACCGCCTGACGTTTCGGATGACACTTCACGTTTAAAACCGTTAAAGTGTTTTATTAAAACGTTTACTACTCGCGTAAAGTAGAGACAGTATTAACTCGATTTTATTTAGTTATATGGCGTTCGTAAATTTGATTTTTGATTTAATCAACTTCAACGGATTAAAGATGATATACGTCCGAAGTAGGTTATATATTTTACTGTGTAGTCTTTAATATCGTTTGCATATTGTGACGCACAATTGTTTCAATGTTTTCATTGATGTATGTTTGTTACTTTATTATATAAAACAAATTGACTAACAAGCCAGATTTTAGTCGAACTATACAGACCCTATAATTATGTACGTGCGTACGTCCAAGAATCATTATTATAATTATAACCACGGCCGAAACAATGTCACTTAAAATAGATACTAATGTTTTGCTACTGCTCCACTTGCTTGATTATAACTATGCAATCTTCTATAACAGGAGTCGATTTTGAAGAACCAGGCAGCTGGGATACTCTTCTCTTATATCCTACTACTCTGAAGGTATGTCTTTTTTGTATGTTTGCCTACTAACGCACCTTTAAAATAGCGTATATGAACCAGATAAGGATGGAACCTGGGGGTTAAATTCCTTCGCCTTCCGCTTGAAGATTGGTGTTGAAGGGGGGGGGGGGGTTATATCTCCTCAACGTTTCATGAATAAATCTTTGCATGCCGTATGGCCACAGACGCATTATTTAGTAATTTATCTCGTTCGCGTACTTGAGATAGCATAGGAGAAAGAGTTTGCTTTTATCTGAATAATAATAATAATTGATAACATTTAAACTATATTGTGCCGTGAACAGAACCATCTAACCTGCTTATAAAATTCAATTCTAGTCTAGAAAAAATGAGTTGTTCGTAGGAATATTTAAAATTTATCCGGGTCACAAATCACCATCCACAGACAAAAAAGCCGTAAAGTGTTACTTGGTTGTTCGGTGTCAGCTGAATTTATGAATGTCCAAAGGTAACATAGACCGACAGCACATTTTGTTGCAATGTTTTGTGGCTGGGGTATCGCACCTTACATCAAGTGAATATTGCCTTGTCAAGTAAAAAACACTGACGCATAGTACAAACATCAGTCTTTCAGGGTATAAAAGACAGGTGTTTTCATGAACAAACAATACATCACAATATGCATGTAATACATACTAAGAATTCATGTTTTATCACCTAGTTAAACAGATAACATGATACTTTATTTGTTTGATAATAGGATCTATAAAATACTGCACCCAAAATAGTATAGCCGTTCAACCTCCTCCACAATTTGTGCACCGCCATTTCAATATTCACACCCATGTTGAACGTTTAAAAGCACTGCACTACCACGATCAAATAAAACCACTTGAATTACGGAAATTGCAACAATTATTTCCTCAACAAAAACATGCCTCCTGACACCGCTACTACACTAACCAGTCAATTCGCACAGATAAACTTTATAACGAAATGTCACATCTTAAAATCGGTTTTACTATCTAATTTTAACAGCCACAGACTATACACGACATCAGCGTTTGCAAACGCGAATATATAAAACAATAATGTAATCACATCGCTTAGTTTACTCATGTTATCAATAGCTTTGAATGTGTGCGGAAGTCACGTACTAATTGTCTAGTAACGAGCTGTGATTGCGATAATGATAATTCGGTGATAAACTACCGTAATTTGTCGGTAATCGAACCCGAATCGAATGAACGTAACGAATGTAGTATTTTAACAACTGCGACGGTATTCGATTTTTAGGGACGTTCACTAATAGAGCGTCTACCCTCGATTAATTTATTTACGCAAGTTACATCATTTAACGCAAATATATATTAATAATTTCAATAAAACACATTTAAAGTGAAATATTATTAATAAATTATTAGTTAACTTATTTACTATCTACTTCGCCTTTTGAACTATTAAAAGTGTTTACATGTGTACTACTCTAGAGACAAGACATATACTGATAATATTATATATTTACTCTAAACGTTACGTTAGGTGCGAGAGGTTCTGAGTTAGAATTCTGAGGTAAAAAGTTTTGGTTGGCCAGAAAACAGATGGTTGTTTGCCCTATGAAGATGTGACTTTCCGGATACATCATAATTCGTACGATCTTCTCGTTTCTTGTTAGAACTTATAATAGGAAAAAATTAAGACGTGTGATTACAAAAATGAGGTCTAAATATTTAAATAAGAAGGTCTAAATAAGAAACTGCCGAATTGAGCTCTGAACCAATTCTAAAAGTTGAGTGATAAAAATAAAAATAAAATTTCCAAGATAGAAAGTCTTATAAACATTTCATTTTA
This sequence comes from Leptosia nina, assembly GCA_963661955.1. NCBI lineage: Eukaryota > Metazoa > Arthropoda > Insecta > Lepidoptera > Pieridae > Leptosia > Leptosia nina. Next base: position 8,778,793 of record CAVLEF010000008.1, read on the forward strand.
TTATGTTTCTTCGGGCAGAAATTGGACTTACGACCGGAATAAAATAATAATATTCGGGGGTAGATGCGTTTTTCAATAGGTCAGCGCGCGCTGTCAAACGTTTGGGTGCCGCTCTTGCGAACTGGGTGTTTACAATTTTGTTGGTTTAATATGTGTCTGAAAATAAGGAATAATTCAGTGTTCGATTACTTGTTATGATTTTAATATTTCCGTGAATCGAGTGCGTTTTTACAAAGAATTTCATTTTCCTAAAAGCAGTGTACTTCGTGGTGAAGTGAGGTATTCCCTCTTTTATGGGCGCCTTTTATCCCCAATTACGATACAAACTGAAACACCATAATAATAAGCACTGTTAGGCACTGGAATGGGGGTGTGTATTTAGAGTTTTAGACCTGGTTAGCTATATTGGAAGTGAGTATCGACATGTTTGCCCTCTGTCCTTGTTACACCATCCGTTATCGCACTAGCACTATACCGGAGAAAATTGAAATCTTCACGGTAATCGATAACGAATGATTGCTAAGTTAAAAGGGCGATATGGGGGCTTATTCGCACATAGGTGACATATTAACGATAACTTTTTTTCCAACCAATTCGATACAATTTGCGACTAATATAATAAATTTTGACCGACCGATATTAGTCATAAACTAATTCTAATTTTTATAAAACATGCAAACAAAAACATTTTAATAAAACACTTGTAACGGTTTAAAACATGTTTCGGATGCTTTAATGTTGTCATGGTCAGGGGGGGACTGATGATAGAGGATGTCCTTTATGTCAAAGTAAAAACTGCTTCGCTAGCGCCATCGTAGTCCAAATATATTGTCAATAAGTCAACTATTACATTTCGCGTTTTAAACCGTTAAAATTAGTTTTGAATTAGGCGAATTATATCAGGAATTGCCTACCGTTACTTTCTTGTAATCGATAACACATTTTTGTATGTAATCAGATCTCGTTAAGAATATCCCCCTATGGAAACACACGTACGACAATTCTCGTCATTAATTATGACTGACGTCATCAACATTAGTTCCATATTATTTATCACCAGCGCCCATTGTTCATTTAGTCACGATCGGCAGAATTTCTTTTAGACCTCACTATCTTAACACTTAACACAAGGATATCGTTCAAATGTCATAATTTTTGTCAACATTTTAAATGAATACTTGGCATCGTAAAATTTATGTTACATTACAATTCTAATAGACAACATTTGGGTGCCATAAAAAAGGGCTCTTACAGAGACCTAAAAAGTGCGAGTTGATCATTAAAAGAGGAATCATTCTTTCATACAATTATTTTGGTTTCTTAAACCCAGCGCACGCTACAGAAGCCCCCCTAAGAATCAATCAATTTCTACGTGTATTCTTCATGTTTGTCGATTAAAGCCAACACTGTTTCAGGAATTTCATGTCCCAGATATGGGTAACATAATGGTTTAATGTTATATGTTCAAAATGACAGGGATGTCAACTATTATACCATTTTTTTTATATCTCACCCCTAGAACAGAACGACTTTTATACAGTTTTGACATATGCTTGTATAGAATTAATTGTACGTTTAACACACTTGTATAAGTAAATGGGGAAAATCATAGAATAACAAATTTCCTTGCAAGCATTCGTTTACATAATAATTTAAAAAGCTTTTCATAGCAATCCAACTGTCGATTTTACACTGTGGCTTTACATTATTTTACGCAGTTGTTCAAGCGTACAATGCGATTAGAACGAACGCAATCCACTTAAGATATTATTGTATCAATACAGAGGAGTGAGAAATCTTCAGCTATTTGTCTAATAACTATTTGTGTAGGATTTAACTTTTCCTGTTGATAATTTACATAAACTTGTTGACATAGGTGAATAGTAATTGTGTAAACAGTTGGACTAAAAATTATATAAACTAGAATATCTGCCTTCAAGTCAGATCAACTACTTGTCTGTATATAAAATCGACACATATCTATATCCGCATTAATATAAAGGCACAGATGTGTTCCTCCACAAACCCCCGGGGTAGGCGGGGTTAGGCTTTTTAGCCTTATGGAACTGTGACTTTGCTATTAGAATAACGCAGGCGTCTTGATGTTGATTCTGCGCACGTTGCATAGCACACTTTCATTATAAATTAACTGATACGAGTAAATTGAGTCGTATTTATAATTCTTTTATCTTTATAATTTCCTTCATTTATTGCTTTTTTGGTGCGAAGGGAATTACGCGGTGGTTCATAATCAGATTATATTATTTAAGTAATCGCAAAATTCTTGCCTAATACGTAATCTTCTTAGGTATATATATTAGAAGTGATGAGCACTGATTTTTGTTTAATTAATTTGTTTTATATAATAATTTAAACGTGATCATTTTACATATTTCTACTCTACACATATTTTTAGAAGTACGTAGTCGTACGTAAAAACTGAAAAATGTCACCGCAAAACCTTACAAATCATGTGTTTTGTTTCAGGTATCATAAAAAAGTACTGAAAACAAAAAAAAATAAAAGAAAATTTTTGCATATTTTTAATATCAATAAATGATAATAAATATGTACTTGAAATACTTAAAAAAGAACTCAGAAATTAGTATTGTCGTCTGCCTAGTCGAAACCTTGTGTGTGCATTCCGACTTGCATTTAGCCGATTATTATTTTACTTTAAGGTGTTTTTAGTTCGTATCTATGTGAAGCAATTATTTGTCCTAATTTGGATGAAATCTAGACTCAAAAACCTTTTTTGGCGTGTTTTTAACAGTAGACTATCTATCCACACGTCCGTATCTAAAGTCAAGACAAGATTATCTAGAAGCAATACGTTCAACATCAACATTTCTTTAGTTATTTAAACAATATGACGTGCAAACACACACGACAGCTTGACTAATATGGAATTTCATTGTTTAACAAGCGCCTATTCATAACAGCAGCCATTAAATGTGTCCGTTAATAATTATAATTTTCGTAGTTGTCATGTCATGTTTCTGAACAAAATATCGAAGAAATAACGATTTACGATATAATGCGTTGTTATAACCTAATTATTAGCCTAAATAAATTTCAATAGATATTACATTTTATACAGTACTAGCTGTGCCCGCGACTTCGTTCGCGTGGAATAGTGACTTGCGGTAGAATTTTCATATATTAAGGCTGTTTATTAATTTATGTATGGGCGCATTTAAGGCCAATCTATGTTGTAACTGCTACTTTGCCGCAATACTCTCACCTCACATCACTCCTACTGTACGTCCCACTCTCACTCTCACTCCCATTTCCACTTCCACTCCCACACCCACACCCACACCCACTCCTATTCCCAAAAAGCCAAAGAAGAAAGTTTCATTGTTCTAGCTTCAAAAACCACGAATATCCATACAATTTTTACCCCGTTAGTAAGGATAATCATTACACAGTAGTTTTTTATATCATGCAGACAAAACGTTAACCTCTATCGTGGATACCCTCAAATGCCAGCAGGTTACCACGACTGACAGATAATAAATTTAAAAAAAATATGACACAGGATGACTTTAACCGACATCCACAGCGTTCCGTCCCTCTAACCAATTGAGCTACCGCGTCCTACTCATCATCGTCGAATTTTTGCAACCTATTAATACATGCACCTCTCTCGCATATAAAAAAAATCTATGTGTAATCAATTTTTAATTTATATATTGCCATCATGTGTAAGATATTAAAGTTTTAAAAAATATTGTTGGGTCTCCGTTTGTATTAATAATGATTATAAATATCTAGTACGCACCGCTGATGGTAAATACGGGGTTCCCGTTGATGTGGGGCGAATAATCTTCGACCTTTTCTGATGGCTTGATGACATCAGGCGCTCCGACCATGCCTGGAAAGATACAAAAAATGATTTGAGAACCTTTATATAATCCACTTAAATATAAAAATCTGCTAAATTCGATTGTTTTTCTATTCCATTGTCCGCGTGTGGCCTGTCATTTTTATATAGAAACACAAAGTAAAATCTTTTATTCTCTAAATACTGTATTAATAATTATCACACATGTTAACTTTTAGTCGTGACATGTTACAGTGTTAACGAGGCGTAACAAGGCAATTTTCGTGTTAACAGAAAATCCAAAACCTAATTTTTACTAGTACTACTGTTCAGATATTTAACTAATAAAAGTCTTATCTCACATGTTTGTAATATTATAAAAAGCCAATAATAAACTAACAGCAATAATTTTCCCAACTAAATGTAAATGTTATCGTTAAGAAAACTAAAATATAATAACGACAACCAACAGTGATAAGATTGTTTAAAATAACAATTAAAGGCGAAAGCGGGTTTAGAATATAGAGCGCTCTTTGAAAATGTTTCCACTTGATGGCACTAAAATAATAATATACAAGATACATAATGTAAGAAAGAAATAGATTTTTATTATAATTTAATTTTATGTCGTTTAGTCATGTTAAGCGTATTAATCCGTCAAATCGAAAATTATTTATTCATGTAAAACTCTAAATTTACATTTACTACTAGTTGCCAAATTAAGGGCGTAGAACGAACGAGAAAAACTGGCGAGAAACTCGCCGCCACTCCTTTTATAGTCAAGTTCCTTACGGACTTAATGTGTACATCTCTTTTTAGAGCGGGTACCGCCAAATCCTAAGTATTGTTGTCATTTAAATATTGATTTATCTTATAATTACTCTTTCCAAGAAGTTTTTGTTTAACATACAATTTAAATTTATAATCAATTGTTACATAATATTTGTTTTTGTCCTTTTTTTGTAAGTCTCATAAGGATGCCTGTGAAGGTAAGGACCTATCCTATACTTTTTCCATATTTGGCTTTGTTGTCGAGTAATTTTTTAAGCAAATGTTATAAAAGGAACCTCCTCAATCTCTTCACAGAGATACATAAATGTAAAAATTGAAGACAATATACCCACAATTAAATATGAACGAATTATGTTATAAAAACATTCTAATTGTATCAGATAATTTTTGTTAAGAAAATACATAGATAAAGCTAAGAGTTTATTGTTTGTTTGAACGCGCTAATCTCAGGAACTACGGGTTCGAATTGAATTTCTTTTTGTGTTAGTTACAGCATTTTTCGACGAAGACAATAGTCTAAATAAAACATCGTCATGTGACTAATAGGGGCGAAGATACAGCAGGAAATGTGACAAAAATTAGAAAAAACTATTCATCATTATGAGTTTTCTAGGCGTACGCTACAAAAACGGTACAATATACCAAAAAAATATGTATGAAAAATTGGTTTCCTTTATATATAAAATCTATCTAACCGCAAGAACGACGGGAACGGATGCGACCGATGTCGTATAAAATAACTATTCCATGCGGACGAATTCGCGAGCATACTAGCTAGTTTAAAATAATGCTATGAGCACAATCGCGCTCTATACATTATATATCAAGGAGATAACTGATAATGAAATACGGTTCTACATACCAAAGTATTTATCAATAGATTCGGCGCTTCAAACACAGATTATTATTCCATAAATAGTTATTTAGTGCTCGCTGGAATTCTAGATTAACGATGGACTAGGTGTTGTCCTCGACTTTGTTCGTTTGTGGTTTGCATGTTAATTCAATATTGATCTTGAAAATGACGTACGATGAGAGATTCAGTTATAATTTTGAGATAACATTTCTACAATTAAGTTTTTATTGTAAAGAAGGACGAAATGCTAGTTTGGTATATGAATGTTTTCCAATATAATTTCTATCATCAGCCAAGAGTTTGTAATAAGTAGAAGTACTATCATCAATAATTTGTTAGAAGTAGTCGATGAAGGGCGCCCACTTTCGACGGGCTCGCTGGTATAATGGTAGCAGTGCAATTAGTAGCTAACAGTCAACGGGTCGTGGATTCGAGCCTTATCGGGTCCAACATTTTTCTAACCAATTCGGAATAGTAAATCTGGATATTAATTGGGTTGAAGAAATATCGTAATTTTGTCTAGTCACGAACCACAGATAGAAAAGAAAATTTTACTCTGTCAAAAGTCTATGGAATTTACGAACATAAGCCATGCATCTAATTTGGATGCTGTAAGGCCATTTGTCTGTCATACCGATCTGCACTTCAGGTTCGATGCTAAACAAAGAGAAAAATTGGGACATTTCTATTCAGCGGCCTCTATCTAACAAGTTAAGGACACGCATGGTGATACCATACAACTTGACGTAGGTCAACTTATTTAGGGCGGATTATTATAAGTGGATTGACCCATCTAAAACGACGAGGTCTGTAAATTTATATTTACAAAATAACTTCGCTTCCGTATAAAGTCCTTGAATTATAAATGAGAGAAACAAGAAGGTTCAAAAATACTGATAGCCAATTTATAGTCTTTCATTTGTACTAATATAATAGAGCTAAAGAGTTTGTTTGTAGACAGTAGATGACATCGCGAGTAACAGCTACATTTTATAAATATGAAAAGGTTGTTTGCCCAAAATGACTGTTTCACGCGGACGAAGACACGCGCACAAAAAGTCAGATTATAAAGATGTTTTCTCTCTTCTGTTCCTCTAGCGATTCTATGCGAATCTAGGACCTCTTACGATATCTACTTTAAACCTAACCTATTTTTCTTTTAAAAATTGACTTATTGATCCCCCCGTCAGACCGCAGTGTGGGGTGACGCAATACTTTAGAAAGAATCCTAACTTCAACTCAAGGAACAACTCAACTGTTTTCTTTTAAGAAAATATGTTTGTAAGTGTGTTCAAATGAAGCAGGGTAAACAGGAAAACACAATTGTAACGAGAAGTGTAACAATGAATTTATCGATTGAATAGGCAGTAAAAGTGGGAATTATCAGCGTTTTACAACATTATTGGAGCGATTACACGCTTTATTGTACAATTTATATCCATAACTTAATTAACTTACATTTCTGTTAGTTTTACATTTTTGTCGGTATGGCAAGATTAAGATTGTTTAAGATATTATGAAAAACAATATAAGTACTATTTGATATATAAATGGTATCTGCTATAGAAAACCTATTAGTAGAAAATTAAAAGCTAAACTGTTAGTTAGATCTTTGACGAGCTAATTGGTAGTAAACACATTATCATTATGTGTTTTGCAACAAAATATTATTTAAATTCACTATATATTTAAAAAGTTTTTTCTGTTTTACATATCTGTGTCTAAAAAGTTTGTGTCTTTCACAAAGTGAAACGATGTGAAACGCGCAATATATTAGTAAAATTTATTTTACTGCTTTGCAGCAGCCGTGCTCACGGGGAGGCCACGGTTGCTGCAAATATATCGCTTTAGAAAACCGTAAAAGTGTTTTATTTCAATAGTAGCATACTATAGCATAAATTACAGACATTTACTAAGTACTGTGGACATATTTGAATTTTTAAGGTCATAAATTATACCTAAGTAGTTAAGTAGAAAAAGTAGATTTTAAAAGACCAAACCGCTTAAAGATATTCTAGATAAGAAACAAGTTTCGTTTAATTTTATATCTGAAATAAAATTTAAGCTAAGGGTTTATCTATTCAAATTATATCGTTGACGCTTATGTACCTACTACAAAAAAATATTTTATTGATAGAGAATTTAATATATGCAAAATATAATAATTATGGCCAATTATATGAAGCTAATGAACTCCGGTCAAACTTGTTTTGGGCAAAAAAAGGAACCGAATTTTAATTAACTGTTTCTTCTAAGATACACTACTCGTCCGCGTAGAATAGTTATTTTATCCATCCAAATTTAGGAGGTTTTGCAAACCTCTTCTTCATCTTTATAAATTTAAACTATTACCCATGCCGTCTGTCGCATCCCGTCGCTCGAGGCTCGTCATTCGTGTCCCGTCGTTCTTGCAAGTTAGTCTTAAAAGATAGGCATATAGTGTCGCGGACATTTTTCTAGATCATTTAAAAAGGAATATTTTTTTCATATATATTTCTTGGGTGTCTTGGGTGGTTTCGCAGCGTACGGATTGGAAACCTCTAAGATGAATAATTTTCCTAGTGTTTTCCGCATTTCCCGCTGTTTCTTCGCTCCTATTAGTCACATCTCGTGCGTGCATATAACCTTCATCGACAAATACTCTAACCAACACAAAACAACAAAACAGGAAGTTTTTAATTCGAACCAGTAGTTCCTGATAAAGCGTGAACATACAAACAAACAAATTCTTCAACTTTATATATTAGTATATATAGATTTAATTAAATTGGCCGACTGGATCAATGAATCTTACTCATAAGGGAAAGAAAATTCTATTATCATATTGACGTCATATGACATGATATTTTCACGGAAAACAAAGACGATTGTTGTGGGAATCGGACTTCGGACGCTTCAGTTTATACTTGTAATGCGACATCTAGTCTAGTAGTACCTATAGTCTAATAAGGTCCGTAAAGTAAAGCAAATTGCTTAAAAATAATATAAGATTTAAGGGTGCTGATCTGTACAACAAGTTGCCTGGAAGTATAAAAAAGCCCATTCAATTAACATCTTTAAAAATTCCATATTTTAGAATAAGTTTAACAATTAACTTAAATTAGTTAAATTTAACACTGTTGCGTTTAATTGAAGTACCGATGCATGTAAACACGTTTAAGTTTTAATTAAGTGAATATGTACTCAGAAAAAATAAATTCTTTAAACCGAAGTCGGGAGTTCAATACTCGGTCGTGCACCACAATATTCATCTCTGTAAACATAAACTATTTTGTGAAACTAGCCTTTTGCGAATATTTGCGGCCTATCTACCTTCTTAAGCCTTTGTCCCAGCTGTGGGAACTGTTAAAGACAACCTTCTTACCATTTAAAATTTTTTGTTTAATTGGTCTTTAATACAACTTTTAAAACTTTCACTCAAAGTTACCTATGACAATTGGGTAACCCGTAAAAAGAGGTTACACTAAGTACATTCGCAATGCGATATTTCGAAATACCCTTAATTGCGTTAAACGGAGTCAGGGTCGTCTCAAGTGTCGTCTGGTCGAGAACCGAAACCCAATACTCCGACAATGCACTTCCTTGTTAGCTGTCACCACTAAGACATAGGATATATGCCCATCCTAACTAGGTTTATATCAATTATCAATAGGAGAAAAGATAGCAATTTTTTTTTTAATTAATCTCATCTTTCTAGATTTAAACATATTTTGTATCAACCACTAATAATTAAAGCCAATTAATAAATATTCTATCTATCTTGGGAACTCTTACGCAAAAAATGTCTTAAGTAAATATATTGGGTACTAATACATCAGTTAATAAATAAGCAGAAAGGTAATAATGTTTTTACGTTATTTTGTAAGACACATAATTATTTTACAACAATAACTGTAGAGGTGTTGTTTTTTGTAATTACAAATTTTATGTTTCGTTGTTCATAATAAGCTTATATATAAATACTAGCTGTTACCCACAACGTCGTCCGCGTCCCGTCGTGCATGTGAGTTAATCTTAAGGACATACACCGTTGTTTTTTTTAGATCATTTAAAGAGAAATAATTTTTTTGTTTATAATTTTAAATCTGTTGAACTGTTTTTACAGCGCACACAACAGGAATCCTCAAAGGTGAATGTTTCCCCATTTTTCACTGTTTAAGCCTTAAGGCTTCCTCAAAAAAATAGTCTTTCCAACACAAAAATATGTTTTTTAATTGCAACCAGTAATTTCTGAGGTTGAGGTACTTAGATCGGCTAAGAAAGGGACTTATCTCGCAATGAAAATGAATTCGGCCCTTTTATCGAAATTATGAAAGCGATTACACGACAGCCAGCGATGCATATCGGCTACAAGTTGCAGTAATATTTTTTTTATTTAATTCGCTTAAGCCTCCCGAAGCCGAATTTAGGTCAGTGAAATAAGAATTTCTTTAATCAACGAGATATTCTGTAGGTTCTAAAGATGACAAGATCGTTGGTTGGTGGAGCAATGTGTGGCCTAAAATGAATGGGACGTGGGTTCGATCCCCACTGGGTCCAACATGCTTCTACTTCGTCTGGTAATCTGGATATTAAATAGGTGGTAGGGAATTGAAATTTCGCGTATAACATTAAATAAAAAACATCCTCGTTTTATAGGTCGATAGCACATCTTCAATGTTATTCTGGGGTATCGCCTACCATCAAGTGGACCACACGTTTGTCTGTCTCCTCTACCGTATCATAAACAAGTGTCATAATTAAGTTGGTATTACATGTTATCTTAACAAAATATTTCCCGTCACTTACAACTTGATAATATATACTTCAAGAGCAATAATAGCTTGAAATAGGTACAATCATATTGATCAATTTAATCCACGTACAGTGCAATGAGTAATCCGATTTTCCAAATGCGCATAATGGAAAACTCAAAACCGTTTTCCTCGTTGATATTATCTAGCACCACTTGACGATAGGTGGAAATTTCTTCAGATAAACTTAATTGGATAAGAGCTATATGTAAGAGGCGGTGGTCTAGACTCGCGAAGTGCGTAGTGTGTGTGAAGTTTCTCAAAAGGCGTTTATAGACTGGATTATAATTGTATCTACATCGACCGAACAAAGCGTAGTATCTCCCACAGAATTAAGGAACGCATCGAGGAATAAACGTCTCTCCACATCTGCGGTACTCATCTGAAAGGGCCCAATCACTACATTCACTTTGACCAATCAAAATGACTTGCAAAAGAAAATCGATTTTCCAAGAATTGAAATCATAAAACACGTTAATTTTAACAGGGAGGACGGCCCTAATAGCCCTAAAGAAAATGAACTTTAATACTGTCTGTTTACGCGAGTAGCACATATTGAAAAAAAAAACACTAACGGTTTAAAACGCGATATATGTTAGTTAAAATTGTTTGAAAATTATTTTAACTCGTGTCTCCCCGTGACCACGGCTGCTGCAAAGCATCCGAAATTTAATTTTCAAACAAGTTTAACTAATACATATATATCGTGTTTTAAGCCGTTAAAATGTTTTATTTAAAAATGATAATATGCCATATATTCCACGTTTAAAACGGTTTAAAGTGCTTTATTTAAATACAGACTCGAATAGCTACAGACGCTACACAGAATTGTAATTTGTGGCCCAAGAGTTAATATTAAATATTATTATGTAAATGTTACATCTGAGAAGCATTCTAATAAAGAGATTCGACTATACTACATTTATCTTATACCTAAGGAAAAACAATACGATCCGAAATTTCTCAATAAATAAGAATGTATAAATAAACTTAATTAAAATTATATTTTTCCTCATTGCGAGCGCAGGAGGTATCTTTCTATATAGAAGTGGGTATAATAAAATTGACACGCTTTGCGGAAAACGAAGATTCACGTCGGAAACGACACAAAATTAAATCCTGGTTAATAAGAAACTTTAAAGAATTGCTTAATATTTCTTGTATATAGTAATGGAATTTAAAATCTATTAATTTACAGTTATTAACATAAAATGTATTTAATTCTATTCGTGTACCTCATACACCGTGTCCGCTTCCCGGATCGGTTTTATTTATATACAGACTTCTGTGCCCTGCCGAAACAATCTATGGTTTTCGGGATTCGAACCCAAGACATCCCGCGCATAACGCAATGCTAGGCATCACGTTTAACCATTTAGTCACAGAGGTGGTATTCATATTATATAGGAACTATGTATTGTGAACTCCTATAGTTCTTTCGACCTAGTCCTGATGTGCGTATTTTTTTTATATTTCATAATATTACTAAAACGTCAGAAATCCGAAAGATAGATAAGTGTGTTGTTCTGCGTTGGTAAAGGTATTAAAATAGGTTAACCAATATTTTACCGCGTTTTAAACCGTTAAAAGTGTTTATGATGTTTATTTAAAAGGTAAGGTCCATATGAGTCTGTACATAGAACCTAATCTTAGCTTGTTAATTAGGTAGCTACTATTATATATGTTTTTCAGTATTCTTTCCTACCGTAAAACCTCAAATAAACAGTATTATAGGCAAAAGCCAATAGACGTAACGCACACGTGTTTCAACCACAGGCCAGTCATTATTTACCTGTGTTATTCCTTGTAACTTTACACTGTTATTAGTTCTCTAAGACCTTGCACCCTATAATGATATATATTTTAAATTCTGTTGCCGCAGTCAAGAAAACGACATACTAGCTGTTCCCACGACTTCGTCCGCCGTGAATAGTTATGTTATTTAGCCTAAAGCCAAATACCAATGCTCTAACCATCTCAAAAATAAGTTTTCAATTCGAGCCAGTAGTTTCTGAGATTGGCAGGTTTAAACAAACCAATTAACATTACTATAGGTTATTTAGGCATTAGACACATAAACTGACACTTAACTGCTTATCGCGAGACATTTCTCGGTATCATGAAGGTTCGATGTTCATGAGTTTATATTTAGAATTTCTAAAAATACATTTTAATCTAAATCCAGGTCCTAAGCCTACGATTATACGGAGAAAACGTAGCTTAGTTTTGCTGCGCAGACGCTTTATTTAAAGCGACAATCCAATACTGTAAATATAAATATTTATTCCAGATAAATCACTTTGATCGAGTGGTAGATTAAATTTAATGCATTTTTAAACGGCTTTTTATCTAAAACACTTAGATATTGAAATTTTCCTCTTTTTTGATTTAATTGTTTTTATAATAAATTTTGTCATAATTCGAGGTCGATTGCCTTTAGCCTAATTATCAGGTAGGTTTACTTCGTTTCAAATTAATTTACCGTATTACGATATTTATTTTATTTACGGACAGGTGCTGCGCCCTGCTCCTTGAATATATTTTTGATCTTATAGTTTCATCGGGATTTGAACCCTAGGATGCTTATTTTGTGGGGGGTTTATTTGGCGAAATATGAAATACCTCACCCTTATAATATAAAAACTAAATGTGATGTCGACCTATTCGCTTTGAACATTGGGAAGTACACAGAGTGAAAGCGAAACGCCATTATAATACATGGCTTTTTCATCTAAGGGTTCGTGACCCGGGCGGAATTTTGATATTCCTACTACCCATTTGATAGCCAGATTTCCAGACGAAGACCAACATATTCTAGAAAAACTCTAATTTGATTAGGAACATGATATACCCGGTGGGGAACCCACGACCCGTTGGTTATTAGCCATTAATTCCTACTATAAAATCAACGGATTCGTCAAGCAATAAACCTTTCAGAATAGAAGTTCTCTGCAAAATCCTGAAAATTCGACACGCACTAACATGTTGAGCACAGTCGCCGTTGTCAAGTGATTTTTATCATCGTTCGTATCGAAAAGCGTCAACGAGCAATTTATCTGGTATTAGCGCGGATTATCGTCCTATCGCATTGTATTGGGCGCTGTAAATTCATTGAGTCATTCCTTTACGTTCGAGTACTTAACAAGAATTTCACCCTCCAGTTTACCCCAAGATTTCAACTAGTTACTTAATTACTTATTATACCCGCTTAAGTCACTGTTGAGTTTTGCTGAAAATCAGTGTTATAGCATTACTTTGCTGACGCAAGACATTCTTCACATTTCATAATCTATTTATTTTTTTTGTAATTACATTTATTCTTTTTCAGCATTGTAATAAATTAATGCGAAATAAAGAGATCTAATATTACTATACACTTGAAACGCTAAATTTATCAGAATAAATGTTTACGTAAACTAGTTTAGGCTGTGGTCTCACTCACAGCGTTAGTCGCCGGTTTGACTATTATTATAGGAATCTACGGCTGTTAAACTTTTGCTAGCTAACTTTGCCTACACACCGTCTCTAGTCATATTGAACGACTGTAGTGTCATATCGACTGGAACTCATTGTTCGATCCCCACCGAGTTTAACATGCTTCTTCTAAAGTTTTTCTTAAACATATTGGACGGTAAGGTTGGGTGGTAGGAATGGGTCGTAATTTACCGTCCTTAGATAACAATTTAAGCACGTTTCGATTTCAGTCTGAGGATTGCAGAAATTACAAAGCCAAAAACGGTCGACAGCACATCTTGTTGAGATGTCATATGACTCTTTCACATTGCATCAAGTAAACTCTGCTATGTCTGTACATCTGTCTATCATAAATAAAGACATCTCATGAAATATCTCATTGATAAACTGATTCTAATACTAAACCCCTTGACAAAACGTACGCGTTCGATCGCATTTATAAGAGACCACAGCTTTATATGTAAATATATTCTGATTTTTCGACGAAATCGAACTTGTGGAATTAATAAATACATTAATAACTTATGTTACTGGTGGCCGAAAGGAGGATTTTGCGGAAGATTCTTGGCCCGACACAAAGGGAGGATGGAAGCTGGAGAATCAGGAAAAACGAGGAGATCGAAAACCTCGTAAACGAACCCAATATAATGGGGGAAGCTAAATCCCAAAAACTCCGCTGGGCTGGCCATTTGGAGAGAATGGGAGATGATCGGAGTGTCAAGAAAGCGTATATCGGAATTCCAACTGGCCGCCGACCTGTCGGCCGGCCAAGATATCGCTGGAAGGACGCCGTGGAGAAGGACCTGCGCGAGCTCGGTGTAGCCGAATGGCGAACAGCTGCACAGGATCGGCAAAAATGGCGCTCTTTAGTTTCGGAGGCCAAGACTCACTTTGGGTCGCTGCGCCAGCGGAGTAAGTAAGTAAGTAAGTTAATAACTTATAATAGTAGAAGATCAATCCGGTCACCTGGGGCTCATAAATAAAACGTTTTTTATCACTTATCGGCCACTGCGCAAAGTCGGATTTACATTTTTATGAATGATAAGCGATTCAATTGTAGGGCTTATGATCCACGTTGGGTGTGTCTTTGGGCGTGGTCGTGCACAAAACATCTTAGTTTTGGAAAGGTTTAATTAATTTAACTATGGCCCGACGTTTGGGATGATTAAATTTGCAACAGGCGTAGTCCCTTATGATCACGGCTGCTATAAATTAAAAATTAGTTAACCAATACATTTCCTCTTTTAAACCGTTAAATGTGTTTCTCAGATGGTTACGACTCGCTCAAACTACGCTATTGCTAAAAGGAAAGCCTCCTTTAAAGAAAAATTATTGTTAATTAATTCTTAATGAACATTACAGTATTTTAAAACTTTAACATTTTTCACATTGCATACAAAAGGATTATATACAAATAAAAAGTCTTCGACTTAAAAACAATTGACTACACTTCCGTTCTTCAACCAATTGGACTACCGTTTTTGTGAGCCACGCTGTGCACACTGTTTCAAGTACGCTACGGTAATTTTGTAATTAAACCTTTAATATGTTTGAAAATAAAATGTATTACTTTTTCAAATATACATTAAACGATCTCATATCGCGTAACAAATCGATGTTAAAAACTAATTCCAACATTACGATGTAATATTTTAGCAATTTACTGATAGCGCGACACTGTTTCAATAATAAACTGTTTTATTATCATATTGACAAATTGTGATATTACGGAGTTTTACTTTATTTCAAGTGCGTTCAATGTCTTTGCGTTTTTGTGATAAAAGGGGTTTAAGCGGTGGTTAACCGTCTAGTGTGACGTCACAGATTTTCGAAGAGTCAAGAGAATTTGTGCGAATCGATAAATTAACATAAACACCTTGGCTCATTGGTCTAATGGTAGCAATATATGGTTAATAATCTACGGCTTGTGGATTCGATTCCTACCGGGACCAACATTTTTCTAATCAATTTATAACTTTTCTAATACATGTTGGATTTCGGAAATCTAGATATTAAGGGTAGTAGAAATATAGAATATCACAGATGAAAAAAAAGTAAATGATGTGGATTTCCGAATATCCAAAACCAAAATAGGTGAGAGCGCATCTCGTTTAGATGCAGAATCCCATTCTTAGTTTGCATTGTTAGCGTGTTAACTGTTTTGTTGTCTGTTTTTTTTCCTATTTTTATATTGTACTTATTGTCAATTCATGAATTCCCAACCCTTGCAAAATTTCATCAAAATCGGTCTGCTTTTATTGCGTCATTCGCGAAGAACATATTTACATATGATATGTTATATGTGAGTTTACGTAAATTTAATACACATAGACATAAAATAAAACACTTAAAATCTAACTAAGACAATTATAAAATTACTAGGTAAAGCAATCTCAAAAACAATTTTATAAAACAACATTTACCCCTTTTTACATATAACGAAGCAAGATGATCTTTCAACACAGAACAGATTGCGAACGAGTATTTATCTTATACAGTACAAAGCCACTAAACCCATAAAGTGAATTATTAATGACCTATACACAACCGACTGTACCACGAGACTAATGTCCCTCGTAACACAATACCGATGTAACAGGAGAAACCGCGCGTTATCATTAGTGCTTTGAGGGCGGTCGTTGCTAAGGACTTAACCATGTTAGTGCGAACGTCATATTTGGTTAGAAGTGGGGAATGAAAAGATAACCAATTAAACATATAAAGGTACTCTACCTAACATTAAAACACATTACCTTTTGTAGTAACTTTCCCGAAAAGAGAATATATAGACGGGCTCCTTAGTCTAATTTTCAATGTTTGGCTAATAATCTGGCCGTGTATTCGATCCCCACCAGGTCCTACATGTTTCTAATAGATGTATAATTATTGGACTGGACAACTGGATTGGACTTCGCCTGATAATCTGAATATTAAGTGAGTAGGAATATCGAATTGCCGTCCGGATCACAATTCGCCGTTCACCGATGAAAAAGCCGTGAAGTTTCTTATATACATATATTTGAAATCTTTCTTGTTGAAATTTTATAGGTTGGGGTATCCTCTCCACCATATAAAATCCCCTCCATCAATTAATTCACTGTACTTAACTTCATCCAATTCTAAAAAGGCTTAAATTTGTGGCTTAAGAATATATATGTAGCTGTAAAACCGGATTCATTTTTGTGTACGTATCTTATATACTTACACCCTCTATTTTATCGTTCTATAGACGTTTATCGTCTTAACAAAACGTAGGACAAAAGGGTGAATTTGTTTTCCAATTTATTCCGTTACTATGCGCATGATGCAGACAAAAGCTTAAATTTTTATTGGTTAGCGGTATTTACGACACGAAAAATAATTCTAATCTTCGATTTACAATTGTTACAAAGGAATATTTCGCGCGATTAAATGATTAAATCGAAATAATTTAATATTTTCTTGAAAGGCAATAAAAACTTTTTATTATTTTACTGTTGGAAATTTAATATTTTATTAGTTTTATCGAATCAGTATGTCTGTATCGAATCGTCTGCGGATTGACACAATAAACGTTGAACTTTGGACAATGTGATTTTAGTGTAGTCATGCGTTTCACGAAATGTGCTGATGTACATACTACATATGTATATGCATGTGCCTATTTGGGCCTCAGTTGTAAATATTTGGAATCAAAGCCTGAAATCAGAAACAGTGAAAAGGACACAAAATAATGGCTGCTCTCTGCTCCACGCAAGAAATTCATATATGCGCCTTTTATATTTAACGTATGATTGAGTAGACAGACAACAAACTACCTGACACGGTTAAACGGTTTAAAACGCGATAAGTATATATTAGTTAATTATATGTTTTTTTAACTACGGCTCGACGTATCACTCTGCAAAACGTACTACTTTTTAAATTACAGACGGTATTAAATATTAAATTTTCTTTTTCGGATCCTGGCTGACATACATTCTTATTACCTAAACTTAAAGATATATTCATTTGTGGATTAATTTTCCAGTTTCCAGAAATTTCGAAATAATTCAATATAAATATTTTTCTAGCAGTTACCTTAGCTGATAAGCCTAATATGAACTATACCAATACTGATAAGTATCCGAGGAAAATTTTCACGAATTGGAAATATTTCTAGTTTTCATTTAGTTTACTTTGCCTTAGCTGCTGCCTCTCGTCATTATTAACCGCTTATCTCCCGAATAATTACAAAACATAAACCGAGTCAATTTATTCAAATTAACCGTACGAGTTATTTAAAATTGTATTGTTTCAATAATCCTTAATAAGTCTTTTGTTAATTATATAATAATAACATTTTCAAGGCAATTGCATTTTCATTGGCAATTGTTCACATTCTCGGTATTTGAACGTATCAGTAAAAGTTAAGACTTTAAATATTGTAATTGTTCGAAAAACAACATACAACTCCTTGAAGTTCTAGGTTTCGATATATTACCTATTTTTTTTGTTCGTCCTTTCTTGTAATATCAAGAAACGTTTAAAGTAGTTAAATAGTAAAAGCAATTATTGCGAGAATATTCATCAAGTCTCCAAAATAGGCTTGAAACACATCTTATTTAGATAAGGGCTGGTGGTCTTCACTTAAGTGAACTAGCTAACAAGTTAGCTAAAATATTTTCAACTTTAGAGAAATATCTAATAGATTATATCAGTTTTGAACCGTTAAGTAATTAATGATAATGTCAACTATTTTTAATAGAACCTCAGATAACAGTTAATATCGTGTTAAGATTCCTACACATGCTTACACAATAAAAACTGATAAGACAAACAATATGTAGAGCTCTCTGTAAAGAAATGGATTATGTTAGTTTAATATCTTATTCAACTCCGATATATATTAGTTATTTTTTTTTTTTTAGGGTTTCGTGGGAAAGATTGAAATCCACTAAAACCTGAGTTCCGTAGGTTTAGTTTCAAAAACATTCTTCGAATTCTAAACATTTAAAGATCAAACATTTTTCAAACATGAATGGTGCTTTTGTTTAAACAAACCTTTATTCCATTGTACTCGATAGGGCTATCGTTTCATTCACTAATACCTATTTATTTAAAACTAACTTTAAATAAAGTGCAAAAAATACTTTTACTTAATTTATCACAATAGTAATATTTGGCAGATTCATACTGTGCGGGGCTTAATAAATATAAATTATTGTTGTTACTTACGTTACCAGCTTTGGGTCCAGAAAATACGCTTGTGTTATTTATGTATAATTCATGCAACATCGAGAAAGTTAAAAAAGAAACAATTATATTTACGACACCAAATAAAACACCAAGGTACCACCTACCTGTCTGGCAACCCTGCTAAGTCGACCTTACCTGGCCATTCATCATTTCGGGTTTTACTTTAGGCAATTTGAGTTTGCTTATCATAAATATTTCAAAGAACGATGGAACACACATAATATAGCAAAAACTTAGACGTAAAAAAAAAACCTTACAAAGCTAAAATTAAAAATATTTCACCAAATTATTATTATATTTTTCTTATCTCTAGCATTAATTAAAATTAAATTCTCCTTCGCTGTATAATAATAATTTGGTTAATAAAAATGATACTCACTTGCTTCGTGTCCTCCTTCTTAAAACTAATATCACAGGATTTTAAACACTTAAAAAGATATTTACAAAAATATGTACACTGGCCAATTTTACCCCATGCAGTCTGTGATAATTGGACTTAGCGCAAACAGTTACATTTCTGACCGACACTTAACTCCGCGACCGAACGACACTGCGACCAAGTAAATACTGCGTTCGCGAGAGACGCGCCGTGTTTTAAAATCAGGTGAGTACAGAATAGCTCAATCAGACGTGATAAAGACTTATAAAGGGGGTTGTCTGTCGTCGACCGGTTCAGCCCCCCGGTCAATGATCGGATCGTGTGAATTTTTAATCGTCAGTGAACCGAAGTAGGGCTGCCAGATGTCTAGATTCTCTCTCCGCAAAGCAGATGATGTGGACGTTGGGTTGCCATGTACCTGGGCAATGTTCTTGAACATTTCTTTGTCTCTTTGCTTTGCCACGTAGGTATAAAAATCGATTCTTTATAAAGTGCTAAAAATTATTTTTTTTGTACAGACAAGCATGGGGTTCTCTTGATAGAAGGTGATGTACCCCTAATAACATCTTGACAGAATGTGCTGTCGACTTATTTTGTCTTTGGATATATTTACATATAATAAAAAAAAATATATACATATATCTCGACTACTTATAACCGGTATGATTACTATTATATCTTAATCTACTATTTGTAGTTAATTTATATGTAAATAATACAACTAAATGTTTTAATAGCCTTATTTTCTTTAAGGCCTCAAATCTCTCTGCTTTCCGTTTAAGAGGTAGAGCCCTGTTTACGACACCATATTGAATTACACCATAACCTCAAAGTGCATTCACCCTCGAAGATGGTGTCAGTTGGTATTGTAAAAGATGAATGAATTTTTAGTTTGGCAGACATTAAAATTTATTTTGGCTGACTATACCATGTATATAGTAACTAGAGTATATATAAATGTTAAGTAAATATATCTTTATTATCCTATCGACATTTACAACATTATCAGGTAACTGTTGTAAATACATTTTTAGATAACGAAAATATTACTAGGTACTTACTGATTACATTTACAACATGCATTACAAAGCGAATGTTATAACGAGTTGACAGCCCTACCGTTTCTTCTGTTGATAGATAACAATATTAATTGGGAGAGATTATGTTAGCCAATCGTCTTCTCTTGAAAACATTTGTAGCTATAATATATCAATTTTCATTCTTATCAATTTAGGTTCATGTAGCGCCCTCTATAATATTACAGAGTTATTGTGTAAAACAGAACTATTAAAAGTATATATTTTTAGACGACAATGGATTATTAATTTATTAAATATCAATTATATATTTACAATGGCCTTTGAAGTGCAGGTAAATCCAGTCATTACAGTGAAGTGCTTGCTTGTTTGATAGATAGATTTTTGAAGTACCTATTATTTTATTTTATACATACATGTCGCATAAATACCGTCTGCGAATAGACGAAGAAACGGTCACAAATAGAAGAAGATTCCTGGCTTTAAATAAATTTGCATACTCAAACATGATTGAAAAAGGATTGTAGTACATGGGGCAAACACATTTCTGTTGGTCAGACTGTTGTGCCCTGCCGAACGAAACAATCTATTGTTTCCCCCTGATTCGATCCCAGGACCTCTCGCGCCTAACGCAATACACGGCAACACGATTAACCCTTTAGCTACAGAGGTGGATGCGAAAAGTAGTGTAGATAATTGAAAATAATTAAAGTAAGTAAGTTACTTGTATGTTAAATTTTGTCAGTACGAAAATCTACTGCGAGAATCCGACTTGCACTTTTTCAGTTTTTCATAACTAGGCTTCTAAGGTTTACGTTAGGTTGTATGCGTAATGTCCTGCTTGATATGGTATTAAAAATAATTTTCCTCATATAAATTGATATTTTATGGTGTCTTCATCAAATTTATTCGTTTTATGGTACACGTGCTTATATTACATAAATGTATTCATTTTATGCTTTTTATATTAACCCGCCGTATAAGATCATTGTGAAGTATGATAATATATTGTTAATAATAATAAATTTGTAACTAAAAATACTCTTTGCCCATCCATCTAGTTAAATAAAACTCATAACATTTTAATATAAACTAAGCTAGTTTTATATCACAATTTTAATTTAATAGCTAAAGTCCAACGGTAAAATTGGTCGACAGCATCTTATTTCCAATTTACATGGCTGGGGTAGAGCAGCAAGAAGAAACGCTGTGGATAGAGGTTCAAGTACTGTCCGAGTCATATTTTTTTTCAATTTATAATCGATTTTTGATTAATGTGGCTGGGGTATTTCAACTTTAAGTAACCATGTCTGTTCTTCTCTAATAATATAATTTAAGTTGTCACTGTGCAGTCAAACATATTAAATTTTTATCGTCATATTTATTACCTTATCTCATAGCTTCAACAATTATTTGCTATCTAAACGAGCCCGTGATGTACTTTATCCTTAAAAACCACTTAAAATCAAATATGTGTGTTAATTGTATTATATTGATTACGATTTTAAATGTAAAATATTTAAATCCATTATCAACTAGGATGCGCTGTGAAAACAAATAAAGGCGCATTCCGCATGAATAAGTAATATAAGAATTAACAATTATAAATTTTTGTTATAAATTAAGATAATGAGGAAAATATATAAAACGGTTTATTCTATAGTTGTTTAATAAACAATAAGTATAGCCTGTAGTTTACGCGAGTAGTACACATTTAAATAAAACAATCATAACTTACGCTAGCGCCATCTGTTTCATAGTTTGCATTTGGAGAAACTGACTAACGGGATCCTATCGTTCTTATGCTATATTTTTGGGATCTAGTGTTTTTAATATGGGATTTCAGGCGTTTGATATCTTGAGAGCAACACCTATTTCTATTGAAATTGCGGGCAATGTCGCGTCGTAGTTAACTAAATTTAAAAATAACTTAGCAAGCATGAGTAACGTTTTTAACAGTTAAAAGTTTTTTACTTTAAACATAAAACTGAGTAAAACTAACTATACATGGAAGCGCTGGTAAATAAAGGCGTCTACTAATTATAAACGTGTTTGCTAACATTTTGACGAAAGCACTAGGCTTTATCTAAATCTAAGCCCTGACATAGATTACTGAAGTACTTTACCGAGAATCAAACACTTGTAACAATTATCAACGACGAACAATAGATGTTATTATACTTTCTAAACTGTTAACAATCCAAGCCGTAATTCTTGTGTTTTTCTTTAAAGTAACAAATCGCTTGAGTACTATTCAGTACTAGCTGTGCCAGCGACTTTGTCTGCGTAAAATAGTTCTTTTTTTATGGTCTCTTTAACTTTATAAATTAGGAATAGCTGTTACCAACGACGTCGTCTGCGTCCCGTCGAATTTGCAAGATATGTAATCTTAAAAGATAGACATATTCTGTCCCGGACATGTTTTTATATCACTGATATAAAACAATTCAATTAATTTTCGATTAATTAATTTGAACCAGTAGTTCTTGAGATTAGTGCGTCAAACAAACAAACTCTTCAGCTTTATGTATGTATTGATACATTCACGTGTTTGATTTATGTAGATGTGGAAAAATAGTTTAACGGTTTAAAATGCGAAAGATATTCAATTTGCAATCATTGGAAATCTTGCGACCACGGCTGATGCCACCCGAAACGTTGGGTCGTAATTAAAATTGTAATTATTGATATTCATTAATATTTTTACATCGCACTATATTGATTAAAAAATTGATTATAAATTTAAAAAATACGACATGGACAGGACATGAACCGGCATCCACAGGGTCCCGTTCTGATGCGCTAACGAATTGAGCTACCGTGTCGTAAATTTTTACATTAATAATCGATTTTTAATCTGTAAGACTTCCTTTTTTAGCAGGAAGGACTTATAGGTGCGGTGACAAAAGATGATCGGTAAATCCCTCGCGATATATTTTCCTCCTATCGTGAGCAGATCGTGCGCAGAATTCGAAAAGCAACTTTGGATATACCGGACTAATGGACTTTCGGACTTTTAGTGTTAGAAGAGCTTGTGTATTGATTTTCCTTATATGTATAACTTAGCCAGATGCGCTGTCGACCTTTGGCTTTGGACATATTTCTGTAACAAATTTTAATTTCACGGCTTTCTATGGACGGTGACTGTACAAGTGACCAGATAGGAATCGAACCCATTCGTCATTCAACATGTATTGCATAATTGGAACAAGAAGCTCACAATATAATTGTGACACCTAACATTGTAACATTTATGTAACCAAAACAATTAACGTCTTAAATACACTTTGTTTATTCCATTAACACTAGTTTGGTGTCGCCAAATGAAATTCACGACGTTTCAAGAAGTGAAACAATTATCTTTTTAGCACTTGTTAAAAATAATTAAAGCATGCAAGCAACAAGAATGACCTCACCGCCATCTCTCTGAGTCAACGCAGGTAAATAACAGGTGAAGCCTATAGGGTGTTCCCCAGTATCGGTTTTCCTTTGTAACCAGACCTGACATCGTTCAGACGTAAGCATTCGCGATATGTTTGAAATAAACCGCTATAAGTATTACGCTTCCCTGCAATACTCATAAATGAATCAGGGAATTCAATTATAAATTATATCACTAAAAACATACGAATATATCAAAATCAAATATTTATAGTTTATCAGAAGTTTAACTAATAGAATAGTTACGTAGTGAGTACACCGAAAAGTAATTATTGTTACTTTCCAAAGTCATTTACAATATTTATTATCGAAGTTTCATCCAGTTTATTTCTTACTGCTCTGTTGGCTACGCTGATAACCGAAGGCTCTTTAAAACTAGGCGTATATTAGTCTAGGGTATAAGTTTTTAAAACATTATTTATTTAACTCTTTATTTCACAACACACATTACAATGTAAGGGACGGCCTTACCGCTATTAAGCGATCTCTTCCAAACTACCCATCTTTGAAAAATAATGATGAAAAAAATTAAATTAAAGAAATGCACAGGAAGTGCGAAACTTAAAAAATAAATATTATTCACGTATTAATTAATATTAATTACAAAAAGACACATGAAACATGTTAATATTTACACACTAAAAGGCACTAAACAATAAAAAAAATATTATCAAAACAGCTAAATAGGTTTAGGAAGTTAGAACATAGTAATTCATAACTGCAAAATGGTCTACGTTGTTTAAGCATGTTATACAATAAATGTTGTAGTATTTTACAAAAAATCTAGCTGTATTTGTCTAAGAGAAATGTTCCGTTCATTGAATCAGTATCGTAGAATTATAGCAAAAAACGTAATCAATCGTAAAAGTATTGTTCTGTTCTACCTTACTGTTGAACAAATAAATTTCACAACGTGTGCTATCAGCACGTGTGGAAATTATCTTTTAATCTCGTTCAGAATGACAAAGTGATGGACTGAAATGATTATCTATTTTTAGTCTTGAATGAAAATAATCGATTTGAACGTAGCGTTGACTACAACACGAGTGTAATTACCTTTATTTATGTATGAGGTTCGTTGTTTAATATGTAAAATTGAGATCAAAAGATCGATCAATAATGGGAATTATAAGAAAGAAAATTATAAAGATGCACATTTTGGTTTTTATCAACAATTTCGACATTCCGTGCAAGTGGTAGCGTGGCCGAGCGGTCTAAGGCGCTGGTTTAAGGCACCAGTCTCTTCGGAGGCGTGGGTTCGAATCCCACCGCTGCCAATAAAGTTTTTGTTTATTTTTTATTTTTCTAGTATCAAAAGTATTTCATTTTGTTTTAATTACTATATTATAATTTAATATAATTTAAATAAAACTGTTTCTTTTTATTTTTGGTTCTACATACAATGTTTCAATGTCTAGCTAATTCAAACTTCTAAAGTATTAACATTAAATTTTTTTTTTTATTATTCTACGTAAATACATTTTTAATCAACATCCAAAGCTAAAATAGTCCGACAGCCGCACCTTTGGTCCAATCCCGAGCTTGTCAGTCCGCATGTCTTAAACATGTATGTCAAAAAGATAGCGCCTTGCAAATAACAAACTTTAAAATAACCTACAAGAAGTCTATTCTATAATGAAAATTATCAATTATATATTATATTATAAGTTACTATGTACAACAAAGGGGTATTATTATTGTTGTTAAATATGTTTATTCTTATTGAATATAAATAACATACTTTTTTTATGTGTAGGAGCGTAAATCATTTTAAAAAGTTCACTGTGTGCGACTCTATGACATATGTATTACTAGTGTGTTGGTACACTATGTCTCTGTCAGTAACTAACGTTCGCGATAAAATTTTATCGATTTGCATGATTTGCAGGTTACTCAAAGGTCGAATAAGCATCTTTACACATAACTTCACCAATTATATTTGTTTAGGAAGTTTTTTAATTTATTCATACTAATATATAAAGCTAAAGAGTTTGTTTGTTTGTTTGTTTTAACGCGCTAATCTCAGGAAGTACGGGTTCGAATTGAACAATTCTTTTTGTGTTGGTTAGGGTGTTTATCGACGAAGGCTTTAATCTTATATATCAGAGAGAAATGCAAACAAAACAGGGGATTTTTTTCATCTCTGTAGGTTTCAGATGCGTACTCTGCGAAAACAGTTCGAGATACCTAAAAATTGTGTATCAAAGAATGATTCCCCTTTAAATTATTTTAAAAAGTCCGCGAAGCTATATGTCTATCTTTCAAGATTAACTTGCAAGAACGACCCGAACGACGGGACGCGTACGACGGGATACGAATATCGTGGGTAATAGCTACACTAATATTATAAAAAGGAAAGATTGGTATTTTTGTATGTAACCGATAAACTCAAAAAATAAATTCTTTTTTCATTAGAAAGCTAGATTATCACTAAGTAACATAGACTATACTTAGTACCAGATTACGATAGAAATCTTTAGAAATTTTTATTATAAGCAACGGGAGGTGTAAAAAAATTAGCCATCGAATGTCTTTCATCGCATGCGCTGCGAAGAGTATTAATGATAGGACAAAAAAATGTTCGACAATATTATAGAATATATTAATATCTACAAAAAACATCGAGAGAGCATATTATGTCCAACTATTGTAGTTACGTCGCTATAACTACTTTTTTACATTTAACAAATGGATAGAAATGCCGATCAAAATAAGACCGTGTTATCCGTACCATTTATAAATTTATATCCGAATAAATAAATTAATATTCAAGACTCTCTCAATACCATTTTCAAATAAGTTTAACTAATATATCGCGTTTTAAACCGTTAAAGTGTTTTATTTAAATATAAATTATTGTTAAAGCTACACGTGTTCTTTAATCAATGCAACGGTAGCTTATCTTGTTAACAGCCAATGCATTCACTTCGCTCTGTGTAATCAATATTGTTAATCACTAGCGTCATGTCATTTCCAACCAGAGAATACTCTCATACAATTTTATATCGGGACTTTTCAATAACATCCACGAAGATCCTAGTCCTAAATATATTTGAATCGAGCAGAGATTTCGTGTGGACCAAATGTGGAGTTCCATAATACTCGGGGCGTCGTCGATGCGTTTTAATTTATCCTCTAAATGTTTCGGTATTTATATATCTATAGATCATGGGTAGATGTTATATGGCTGAGGCAAATCACCTTCCATGAAGGGAATCCCATGGTTGTCAGTCCTCCTCTATCATAAAAAAACTTAGGTTGTTGCAGAGTTGCATTAAGTATATTAATGGTTTTTTAATAAATATCGTTCAATTTTTTCCAATTTAAAACTTTATAACTTTTCTAAAACATGTTGGACCTTGTTTGGAGATCTGAATATGAAATGGTCGGTAGGAATATCGAAAATCAATGAGACACGAACCCCCGTCCACTGATGAAAAAGCTATCAAGTTTAATCGCTTTTCGGTCTCAGTCTATGGATTTCCTAATATCCAATGCCAATATTGATCTGCAGCGCATCTTGTTTAGTTGTTTTTCTCATCTACCTATCAAGGAACCCCACGCTTGCCTGCCCTTTTCTATTATTAAGTTATTAGTATAGAAAATTTTATATTTTTTACATGTTATTTTAGACGACACGGGCGGGACTTGAACCGGCGTCCACAACGATCTGTGCTGCTGATTGTTGATATAAAATAATCTCTATCTAAATTTATTTTTAATATAGTTATATAGGAAAATGAAGCATCTATAGACTCGGAGTAGGATTAAAAATAAGTACGCTGGACCTAATTAGATTTTTATAACGAAAGAAAAGGTTTCATTTATTTCAAAGAAAAAAAAATAAGTAATCCTTCTTTAAAGATATATTTCGCGTTTTAAACCGTTTATTAAATGTCTACACGAACTGCGAACAATACTTTCCTTAAAGATTTCGAACTTAAAGAGGCTTCGGTTGTTCAATTAAAGAACGATAACAACTTTCCATTTCGTATGTCTAGTTATATAACAAGTGGTAGCAAAGTGGAAGAGTTAAATCTTATGGACTGTCTCAGATGGTTCTAGTGCAATCATCGACGCTTATATGACGAGCAATGACATCGCACTATGCTGAAGTAACACATTCTCGTACTTGCATCTTCGTACTTTTTCGGCATTTTATATTATCCATAAATTATTGTCATTTGGTAATTTATTAGTCCCATAGTGCCGCCGTCCTCTTAGAAAACATAACCCTCGTCGAAATGCGAACAAAATCAGTTGATTTGTCTCAATCACACTTAAGTAAAATTTATTTGCAAATGTTATAAGAGAAGAGCTAAATTGTTTAACTATATTTATTTTAATTAGGTGTGTACCCAGTAAAATATGTAGAGATAGAGGGATAGCACGTGTCTGTCTAGTTACTTGTATATCTACTTAACAGCAATATTAGATACGTAGCGAAAGATTATGCTCGAAGATTACAATTCACTTGCGACATTTACAATTAATTTGTTTGTTAATTAGCGAAAATTAACAGGATTGCGCGGTGTACTGCATTAGTTATTCCATTGTTTGGCGAACCCATAAGTAATTAGGTACTAAACAGAACAATATATTGCACCTCGTATTAGTTACACTTGTAAATAATAAAATATATTGACGCAAATCGATAAAAATTACGATGCATTGTGCAATTTAATTCGTCCCAGCGATTGAGCTATCCTGGGCACGTGGGTAATTATTGATTTCGTAAGCATCTAAATACAGCACTACACATTCACTAGAACACTTCGCATTCCAACATAATAACACTACGGTAGTCCAGGTCAGTCTACGCTAACTCACCATCACATAGTCGGTGCGAAAGACAACCGCACTGTTAAACAGCTGACGTCAAACTGAAAGGTGACTGAATTTTAGAGTCAAAATTCGATTTTCGAAAACAGCTGCAAGTGACCTCAAGTCCGCCGATTTGCTAACACAAAAGTCTACATTGTTTGAAATATTTCAACGTAAACTGCTGGTTTTTTGACCTCAATCTGAGGTCACCTAGCAAAAAATTCAATAAATAGGCGCGTGTAGTTTCAAAATAAGAGTTTTACAATACAAATAGCTTGTATCGGAGTTGAAAACTGTCGCCATTTTGCGTGCTTTTGCGCATGCGTCGTAATAGGGCAAGGGTGAGTGCTGGCAATGACATTAACTCTGGCATCTAGACTGAATAATAGACGTACACAATCTCTATATATGTACAACACATATAAGCAATGGTTAATTTACGTCTTGAAAATCTGTGTTTTCCAGCTGACGGTAAAACACACTTGTCTTGTAATTATATAAATAATGGCTATGTAAAACTTGCCTGAAAGAAATCGCCGTTGGCGATAGGCTCATCTTTGCACAAGCTATTTTAGGTCTGATCTTTTTCAACATATTTTGGAAATCGATCGAAGAATCGAACCCTACTCTTTTTTTAAGTTACAAACACAATTAGCTCTCTAACATATTAGAGACAAACATACACTCCTTTGTTACTTTATTGCATACCTACTCATTTTTCATATTTGTTTTTAAGCAATTAATCTGATTCCACCATTCTTTAATGCAGTATATTACATAATTCACGTACTTATTTACTATCTGCTAATATTAAAATAACTATAGACAATACTCATAGTTCATACTTAGTCAATAGTATGAATTTTATCTTTAACGACTCGACTTACAAACTAAGTAAAAGTCTGAGAAAATTATTTATAAATTTAAAATAAAATATTACCTTTCCACACTTTTCATGTAATTATGTCACTTGTTTATTAGAGTGTGTGACACGTGTTTTGCCCAAGGCCTTTTAACTATCTAACTTTTTGTTGAATTAATAATATAGAACCTTAATTTAAAAATCGAAGATAAATTGAAAAAAATTTCGACTCAGGCAGGACTTGGCATCGTCAGCGTTCCGTGCTGTTGCTCTACCAATTGAGCTTCCGAGTCCTACACCTCATTGTCAAATTTTTTCAACTTATTGATATATGCACCTATCGCGCAATGTAATTTCAACCTTAACACTTGCGTATTAAGGTTTAACGTCATAATTTTTTTTTAAATATTTTTTTATTTTTAATGCCTTCATGTGCAATAACAAGTAAAAAATAATAAAGGTTTCAATATAGAACCTTTTTCATCTAATAGGAAAAATTTTACTGTAGTGACAATATAAATTGTCATTGTACGTACTCTCAAAATTAAATCATTCCTTGGCTGTACACCTATGGATTCTTATTTAATCCATTGTGTTGTGGGCCCGGACCGCACATTTTAATTTGTTCATGATTACCTAAACTCGATCCCTATTGCAATATACTTCATCAGCGAAAATGTCGTCTAACAATACGATGGCCCTGATTGAAAAGCTGACCGGAAGAGAAAATCATCGTACATGGAGACGATGAGTCTGATGATCCCAAGAAACTATGGATTTTTATTTAATCCAACACTTTTCCATTAGCAGATAAAAACTATTTATTCATGACAATAAAACAAGATAAAACTAGGTATATTTTTAAAATGCGTTTAATTAAATCAAAAACCAATAACATTAACAATAAAAAGATACCTTCAATTTAAGTAAAAAACAAACTTCTTCCTACAGTGCAGTTTTACATGATGAAATACGACTCGATACTTCAAGGAGCCATGTACAATATAGTGAATAAGTGTAAAATTATCATACAGGTTTATTTTCGCTCATCATCGCCTTGAATTGTGTTAAGTACTTTAGAATTAAAATTGCAAGACTGTCCTTCCTAAAATATTTCCTGCACTTAATGCGCTGATGGCAGTTGCGATACGTAGTGGGATATGTGTTGTGTTTGTATTTAATTCAAACAAGCTGTGTGAGCGACTCTTGCGTAGAATAGTTATTTTGAGCATCCATCCTCCTCTTCATCTTTATAATTTTAAGCTGTTACCGACAACGTCGGTGGCGTCTTGTCGTTCTTGCAAGTTATTCTTAAAAGATAGACATATAGTGCCGCGGATTTTTTTTTAGATCGTTTAAAGGGAAATAATTTTATCTTACAACCTTAATTTAAAACAGAATATAATGGCAACTACTAAGACTTCTATATAAATTTGTACCCTAGTATAATAGAAAATAAGCTAATTTGTTACAAAATATTAAAAAAATACTTATGCGTTTTGCCGCATGAACATCAAACTCGACCTAAATTGAAAAATCGAGAACGATTACAGTTGCGCAAATAAAATGAAAGGCAAAGTAGCGTTGAAGGTTCGCGGTTACTTTTCAAATTAATTTATAATAAAACCATTTTAACTTGAAACTGTAGCTAATGCCCTGTTTTCTCATTCTTATTACTGTTGACACCTAAAACTTCTTTCAAACCGTCCAAACCGTCTTGTACCGTCTATTAAAGTTAGTAAGCTAAACACATATTAACGCGCAATATTCATTAAATATCTCCTTAAACTATTGAAAATTACGTAAGAACATAAGTACATAAACATTATAATGGCGCATTCCTTTTTTATATTTATTCAAACAACTTAATGCAAAACAAAAAAAAAACTTGTGCTAATCATAAAATAGATAATGACTATCAAAAAAGTTTTTGACTAAAAGACATGTATCTTATCGTGTAATAATTAAAAAAAATAAAATGTCTTAAAGGTATGTCGAATGTCAGATGTCAATTATAATACTTGAGGCGCGAATGGAGTGGCAAATTGTCAGATCAAAGTGCCAAGTGATACAATGTCTGTTAATTCAAAAATATAATTATACATATTTTTGAGCCTTATTTTTATAAATATTGTTTATTTCGCTACTAAAATGGAAAAAACGGAACAAATATATAGCCAGAGAAGACGTAAGTACCTTTGAAGTTGTTTAAATTGACGCTTAACAATTTGTAATCTAGTCTTTGGTTGTTATGTTGTTTTAGGTTTATTTAATCTTTCTTTAAAGAAAAACAATGCGCAAAGGAAGATAGTGAATAATAGGGAGGGTTCTAATGCTGTTAATACTTCTAATGTTATTGTTCTTGACGAATCGTTTGAAAGATTGCGCTCGGACTTTCCAAAACCAGTAAGTACTTTTTTGCATACCTACGTAAAAAACCTTGTGATATCGGAATACCCACGAATCATATCACATATATTTCTAATTTATACCGAAAAATAAATCTATATATCCATTCCACCCTCAATTTCTTTACAAGCAGGTGCTTAGTGTTTAGTGCTATTGCCTCCCGACTTGAAGCCAAGCCATTGCTTGCTTATGAAGCTAGATGCTGAGGCAATTTATATTCAGTATATTATTTAATTATCACATTTATAGCCTACAATACTGGGTACAAATCTTAGGGAAATATAAAATATAGCAATAGTTAGTCTGAAAATGTTCTAGTTTTGGTACTTTGAGTATATTATTAATATAAAACTACATCAACTTTTGTATCCTTATATTTATTTTTAGCGTCTTTCTCCACACAAGATATATTCCCCTATTGTGATTGATGATTCTTATGAATATAGTGAAGAAGAATTGCAAGAAAATGATAGGAACAAGCTTCCTAGCAAGTCGGGAAATGTAAGAAGAAACACGTACATTTAAAAATACAGCATACTTTGCTTACGGAGCTTAAAATTTAAATATTTTTCAGGTTTCATTAAATTTGTCTTCATCCTCGACTAGACAGAATAGGTTACCGAGTGCTCAAGGCTGGTCTCCCGCCCAAGATATATTCAGTACAACACCTACGAGAGAACCGGAACCCTCGACACCAACTGATGTTTTAAATAAGTCACAAGAACATTGTTCTTTAGACAGAATACAGAAATCTCATCATAAACTTTTAAGAGACTTATATGGTGATATATGGAAAGATGCTGCTAAATTCATGATACCATTAACTGGAAGAAAGTTAATATATGATGATGAAGATGAAAAAGAAAATATCACATCTGAGATAGAAAAGAATAGGGTATTATACTTAACAGACTCTGAAAGAAAAAAGATTAAGAGCACAGCCCTCTTAGAGATAGATGAAAAGAAATCAAAAAAGAAATTATACACGGAGAAAGTACCAAGTACTCCTGACGTGCCAAAGCCTAAGCCAAATAAGTTACGGGAAGTACAAACCACATTAAAGAAAAAGCTTACCAAGGGAATTACTGGTACCGAAGTGGTCCAAATAATGAATGGAGGATCAGTCGATAGATTGAAGGACGTTAACAGAAATGAATTGGACACTGGTTCAAATAAAGTGTTAAACAAAGTCTTGGGTCCTACAAACACAAATACTAGAAGCAATTTGACAGAAAAGACTCAAAAAGTAAACACTCAAAAGGGTAAAGATTTGACAAAGAAAATAAAGACTGCTACTTTAAAAACTAAAGATCATCATGTTGAAAATGTGACAAGAAAGCTCAACAACTTAGATGTATGTCATACACCAGAAACTAAAAGACTAAGCTTTATGGCATCTTTAGCTGGTATATTTTAATTTCAATATTAATAAAGTTTTGCAGAGACATATTATTACTAAAAAAAATAAAACTGTATTTGATTTTTATATATATATTAGTTTGTTAAATTTTGTTATTTTTGACAAAAAATCTAGTAAAACCATCAATTACTTTTGGCCATCAAATTAAAACATCTGGTGAAAAATCTTAATACACTATTAATAGGAAATCGTTTTATCTCCTCAGACAATGTCCCTCATTGGCGGTGTCATCCAGAAGTGCTTCAATACCACGACAGGTATAAGTCACTCCGTGAACAGCTAGCCCAGAGAATGTTCAAAGAGTTCAATCAAAATGTATTTGGAGACAAATTAGACCAGGATATGCCCATCACTTGGGATACGAAACTTAGGAGTACTGCCGGGTAAACCTTTTTGACTTAAAATGCTCTTTTGAAATATATGTTAATAAGTAGTAAAACAATAAATAATTGTAAGTAATAAGTTGTGGGTAAATAATTGTCTGAAAAGCATTTTGTCACCATTATACTGTCATGCGTAACTCATTTTAAAAGCACAGTTCATTTTGTTTAATTATTGTGATAATATTGTCAATAAATTTCATGTCGTTAATTAGTATAAGAATATCCACTTAAATATTTAGATTTTCTTAATGGTTTAATTAGTATATTATCATGATCATGAGGTTTTGTATTACAACCCATCTCATTTTTTTATAACACGTATTTAAGATAGAAGACAGAAGAAGTAATTAATAATGTTTTTATTAATTTCCAGTACAACAACCAATCGTCTAATAAAGAAGTCAAGCGGGCAACAGTTGCGAGTCTCCAGTATCAAGCTGTCCTGCAAAGTGCTGGACACGCCGCAGAGGGCGCGCGACACGCTCATCCACGAGCTGTGCCATGCTGCCACCTGGCAGATAGACGGCGAACTGCGAGCTGGACACGGCCCGCTGTGGGTGAAGTGGTAAGGGTAGTTCTGCTTGTTTTGAAAGTTTGCATGCACACCATGACATTCTTGATTTTGTTTTACTGTTAGACTTTTACGCTACCAGAAACCCTCGCGCGTACTATGAAATCCAACAGAATTACGGCGAAGGGATGTTTGTGACAGTATCCCTTCCAAACGATTGGGCCGATTTAAAGATTCAACTAGAGGTTGACGATTACAGGTGCAAGATGGCCCTCCGCGTCTTTCCGGAGTTAGGAGAGATATCCCGCTGCCATGACCTTGAAATTCACTTCAAATATTGTTACAAATGCACACAATGTGGATACAGGTAAGTTTGTTTAACATCAATCCAATGACAAGCTTTGTATAGGTTCATAGATAGATCTATAGATGGCGTTGTTTGCAAATTGTTAAATATTAAAATATATACTATATTTATCTGCTCATTGACTGAAAATATAATGTTCTGTAAGTAAATACAATTTTACTTAAGTTAATAATAATTAATTAAATTTTTGGGTGGTGGGACTTGAACTGGCATCTATAACGATCCGTGCTGCTGTACTAACGAATTGACACGAAAGTGTTTGTTACTTTCTGTGAAGTGAAATGTTACTTTCTCATTCCCAGTGTGAAAAGGCATTCGAAGTCCATTGACATCACGGCGAAACTGTGCGGATACTGCCGTGGCAGGTTTGAGATCATCGTGAACAAGAAAGACAAGAACGGAGTCGTGGTGTCGACTCCGGCTCGCACCGGAAACATGAACGAGTTTGCGCTTTACGTGAAAGAGAACTACAGCACGGTCAAGGCCGGACGGACGCACGCGCAGGTTATGAAGATACTGGGAGAACAATTCTCTGCTAAGAAGAAACCTAAGCACGACTAAGATGTTTTATGATTTTCTTATAAGTTAGGTTAAATGTTCTAAATGTGTTGTTAATTGTGAATTCTAGTTCATAATGAACTTTTGTAATTTATAATCAAATTTGAATAGGTCGAAGTCCTGAATTGTCTGAAAGGTGATCCTTAGGTAAGTACTTTTGGCCTTATTATGACTGTACTGTGAAGTTCAAATGACAGGTTTTCAGTCATTATTAAGCAGACGATTAACGTTATTTTATGAATCATATTAATACAAAAAGGATTACAAGCGTTACAGTAATATTTTTGCTTTGCATACTGTTTCACTTGTACCAAGTACCAAATATAAGTATACACTAATTTTGTAACAAATACTTTACCTGAATGTTTTGAAGCTTAGTGGATGAAGTTGCTTTTATTGAATTATTATTATTATAGATATGTTTAATTTATAGTAACGATGACGTAGAAATTACTTAGCATAGATTGTTAGGTAGTAAATAATCGATTTTCTATCAGTATTTTCTTTTTAAGTTAAAACCAAACTAATAAAAGGAACTTAGAGACAGAACTCCGAACTAGAATTAAACGCAGAGTAAGTTACATGAATTATTTCAAAGAGTTTTCAATATCAGAAAACCAAAATGAGGTAATGAAAATCCACTCATTCGAACCAAATAAAACAACGAACTACGTGTCATTTTATTTATTATACATAATAAATGTCAGATGTTTTTGTTAAATGATAAAGTAGGTACAGTCTTGGAACATTAAAAAAAATTACACATAATTTACATCGAAACGAGCTGCCAATATGAGCTTTTGATTCGGCTCCTTATATACACACTTATGATTAAGAAAATAAAAAAGGGACATTTAGTACGGTTATGTACACCATACAAAAAGTATATACATAGGATTCTATAGCACGAATAACACGATATTAAAATGACAGCGACGTTTTGTGTCTCAGTGGAGTTTTTGAAGTTTGATGAAATTATGGGATCTCGGCTAAAAATTATTTTTATTATAAATGCTGCAAAGTACCCATGCGTAAATAGATGCCTAATGAAACAGACAATGTGTCGGTTTTATGACAGTATTTATGATGGAAAAACAGACGTGCTGGGGTTTTACATGATTGGTAAAGCGAATTGGCACGTTGAACATTTAATTATGTATATAGTAAAGTACGGTGCAAGCTTGCCTATTAAAAAAGTACCAAAACCGTTCTATTGTAATTAATGTGGCAACACTGTATGATATATTCTGGAAACGCCGCTCTTCTTTTCAACACCAATTGCTAGACTAAGAATATCTTTTCATAATAAATACTCTTCGCCCTAATTTACAATTATATTTTCACCTATCTAGTTGATAACGCATATTGTATGCGACTTTATATGTTCAACATACACGACATAACATTATATATTCAGATAATAATTCTGTGTTGCTATCCATAATAAATTCTGATTTACTAAAGTGATCATTCATTTAATTATCTTTCCAGTGGCAGGATTATATAAGATAACCGTGTAACATTCACATTGACTAGTTATGAAAACGTACAAATTGTGATACAATATTTCAAAATGATAATTTCGATAATATTTCTAACGATTAGAGTGATCTCGTGCCAACTAACTTGTTAAGCGAACGAATGCTGTGAACGTACGTAATACGACATCGTTCGCCAGATACGTCTAAACGTAAGAAGACATCTAAACCTGGTAACGCTTATATAGGACACAGATTAATATAGGAAACGTGTAAGTACTAGTAGATTGTCAGGCATAAAATAATAATTAAAATTATTCCACGCTCATATAACTATTAAAATTAACATTCGATTTATACTATGAATATAGAATTTATCGGAAATATTCGAAGAACATTTGATTAAATGCAAAGAAAATAAAACAACAACATAAACGGGTCTACGCTTAATAATTAAATTGGACAGAGTTACGTTAAATAAATCGCTTATATCACAATGAAAACATTACGACTGGTCACAGATAGAAAACCATAACTATGGCAGCTTCTTGTTATCCTTAAAAAGATTCACTACGCAATCAACTATGAACATGTCAACGGGATTCAATGGCAACAGTACAACAGATCTCTGATTCGAACGGGTATGACGGGCCAGTCGTTAGACCGGGCTCGTCCTCGACGTCGTTACGTATTTAAAAATAATGGCATCGTCTCGTCCGAGACCTTAAGTTACGCTATGTACACGAGGCCGGCGGTCGACACCGCATTACAGCTAACTATACATTGACATTTACAGGTGCGTACGCACGTAAGGCCGGAGCCGTTCAGAAGCGAGGGTTTCGCAGGGCGGACCGACCGTGAATCAGGTCTGCGGCGGACCGTCTTCTAAAGGCCTAAATCTAACGAAACCGTCCTGAGCCACCAGCATGGTCCCCGCGGGCTCGTTGGGGGTTATCTCGTCTTGGGGTTGCGAGTACTCGTAGCTGCAATTTCTGGGCGCCGGTTGCGGCGAACTCATCGCGCACGGATAGTTCCTCTCGTCCGGATCTTCGTTGAAGCCGTAGAGATCCGTCGACTTGGGACGGTCAGGGAAGGGGTTGGCTTTGCCTCGTTTCTGGCTGCCGCTGGAGTTTACCGTGGACGGGGAGTTGCGTCGTTGCGAGCTCCTCACTTGACACGGACCATCGTAACTCCTGTTGGGATTCAAGGTCTGAATGCCGGACGCGTGGTACGACGCGTTTTCAGCGTTGTAGCCGCCGTACTCGTCGGGCAGATGCGGTTGGTGGTAGTGATGGCTCATCGCCGGGTCGTATCCCATCGTCATGCAGTTCTGAACGTTTTTGTTCTTGGGACGATGTTTCTTGCGCGGGTTGCTGTTCGTCCTCGACGACACCCTGTCGTAGGACATGTGTTTGAAATTGTGTGAGCTGCGATTCGAGCCCCCCGTGTAGTTTTGGTTCTTTATGTCCCTGATGAAGTCACTATTGCTGCCGTATTGTATGACGTTGTACTCGTGGTCGAGGGGGTCGTCTCCCTGCAAGGACTGCATTGCGGGATCGCAATTGGAATAGTGGTCGTCTGAGACTGACTCGATGCCGTTGTAGCCAGCCATGTTCGGGTGATGCTTTATCAGGTGGTTGGTGACCCCCTGGCTCGAGGTGGCGTTGCTAGACTCCGTGGAGCTACTGTGACCGGCGTTCGCTATCGAACTGTGTCCGGAATAATTCTCAGTTCCAGAATTATTGTCACAATTCGCTGCGAGCGTGCTCAAATGGAACCTTTGATGGTCTCCCGGGCCGACGCAACACTGGTCCGGTATGTTCTGGTGGTGTCCGGCGGTTTCGTATATCGGTTTTCCTGTCCTCAGCGTGTAAGTGTGCAGATTGGTGTTGGTGTTGCATATGGCGGGGTAGTCCGACTCGAATTGTTCATTGCTGGAGCCACCGGCGCACGGGAACAACCCTAACCCGGATATCTTTTGTCCGTCCGCCTTTTCGTGTTGCAGCGAAGCGACGATGCCGACTTTGAGACTTATCACCCACGAAATAAGAGCGACGACGCTGATCTCGATGAGACGCAATGAGAATTGGTAGCCCCATTGTAGCCAATCGAATTTTGTCATATTCACTTGATTTATGCCGAAGATTCCGAAAATTTGGAGAGCTGCCATGAGAACGAACAACAGCGCCGTGGCCAAGTTTATGTGTATCGCTTGATACAGGTTCTGGAAACCGTGAATATAGGTGTGGCTCTTTTTCTGGAGCACCGCTTTGAGCATTTTATATACATAGAGATAGCACAGACCCAACGTAAGGCAGGCTATGATAAATATAATTTGACACGTTAGACCTAGTACCCTTTTCTCGACTCCCTGCGGGGTTCTATAGATAGTATTACTAGTTTCGAAGATATGCAACATTATGCAGGAGAGTAGATGCAATCCCCCCGCTATTATGATCGTTCGAGATCTGAACAGAAACGCACAACACGTCGTCTTAAAGTTGATACTGTTCGTCAGTAGGAATAATATCGTGCTAGAGAACGCTATGCTGAGAAAAATTTCTGGCACGTGAAGTAAGATCTCGCTGATAAATATCGGGAGCGAGTTATTAATGTTATACGGGTCGTAGCACATATAAAATATTCTCATGAGGCACACGAACACTAGGATTAAATGGAGGATGATGAAATAGTACTGCGTGAAGAGATGGGTGAACTTATTGTAGCAGATGATCTTGAATATAGAGTATATCGCTAGAATGGTGAACATTCCCGTGGCTAAGTAAATATGGAGGTTCCAGGCGAAGGGCCAAGTGACTCCCGCTCTTTGCACGGGTCCACCGTTCTTCGAATCCTGTTTCAGAATCTTCTTATCCGAATTGACATTCGCGAGGTTGTGGTATCGCTCGGTCGACATCTCTGGATCCTTCAATTCGAAGCCGATGGTCGTGGCCGGCGAGAATTCCTTTCTGCTTTCATTCCTGTCCTTCGTGGCGTATTGGAGATTCCGCCTGGTATTGGTCTCGCCGTTTTGATCAATGATAAGTGGTCTATCGAGGTTATTCATGTCTGGATCTAGAACGGCTAGGACCCCTTCGGTGGACGCCTCTTTGTTGTCGGTGAGAGTGACTCCCGCGTCTTTAGTGACGAAGACGTCGTTTTTCGACGTTTTCTCTTGATTGTGCTGCGGTTTAGCGGTCACAGTTCTCAGGAGAACGTCCGGGATGTCCTCCTTCCTCCCATTGGAACCGGAGAGTATCCTCGATATGGTTGGAATGTTCAGAGAATTCGGCACGAAGTCCGTAAAGTTGGCTTGATCCGTCCCGTGCTTCTCGCCGTCAATTTCGTCGGGCTGAAAAGGTAAAAGAGCAGAGTTCGTTAAATACGTTATTAAATTTGTTCGACGGTATAATGACAAGTTTGGCTGTTGTCGAAATAAACTAAAATTAATTTCCAGCGACCTCATTTTCTATTAAAACTTTTCTAGTTAACTAAACGAAATTCATACACTTTTGGCAAACGACTAGGAACGCTATCGATAAATTCGCAAAAACGACTGCAAGAGACAGTGTATTTCTATTTGCGAACCCAAATTTTTATTGCCGAACGCATCTGTTTCCGTCCCGCTGCGCGAATACCGACCTTATGGCTGGGCGTGTTTAGAGCCTTTTTCTTCGTCGGTTCTGGGAGGGGCGGCGCGGGGGCCGCGGGAGGCGGGGCGGGCACTTGCGGCGAGGATGTCTCCTGAAAATTGTACAATTGAACGTTTGAGTGCATCTCGAAATGGGCCAATTTGGTAACACGCTTTGAACACCTGTTTATGTAGATGAGGTGTTAGTCGGTCTGTTAGAAACAGTCGGATTGCTCGAAACGAAGTTATATATGCGAAGCGCCCTTCACAGAATATGCATTTATTAGGAATTATAACCAATAGAGGGTACACCGTCACATTTATACTTTATAATAGAAGTACAAAGACAAATAGAGGACTTAAAATTTAAAAAAAAATATAAGAAATCCAATCTTGTTTATTCATAAATTCAGCGATATGATATTAAGATGCTTGTCACAGTAATGCGTACCTGTCCCGGCGGTCTAATGGGAATTCTCTCGTGCCCAGGTCCAAGGGAAGGAGGGGGGATGGGCCGTCGATTGAGGTAGCTGTTCCCATCTGTGTTTGTGCCTGAAACATTATTAATAATGTATAGTTATTGGGTTCGATAGACTATTATGGAAACGTGGAAATATTATGATCGTCTATGGCTGTATAATGAAAACTTTCCGACAACTTCTAGAACGCGAGCAGTCTCAGTCATTAAACTCATTGAAACAAAATACAATCACTCAATAAAGGGAACTTCCGAAACTAAAGCTACAATTAATTTAACTTGAAAACTCCTATAAAAACTTCATTGTTCGAAGCCCACTCGAAATTGTCGAAATGTTGGACAAAAAGTAACTGGTACTTTTGAAAGTTTGACATTGTTAGTGAATTCAACTTTGTCTCCGAAGCGACCCACACTCTGAACCCCGAGCACTCGATTTACGAATTATAATGAAGCCATTTGTGTGATTTATTTTTGAATAAAATTACCGAATGCACGAACAATACGGGCACTAGGAACCGCAAAGTGGTTTTACTCCGACTCACCTCGAAGTGTCGGCTTATCGGCGAAAGGGTTTCTGTACTCGGGCGGCAAAGGTGGTGTGAAGAAGCCTCGTCCTGGCGGAGCATACGACGGCACGGCACCCACACCGGCGAGCAACGCTGCACCATGATGAGCAGGCGGTCTGGAGCAAAGAAAATGTATTAAATAACAGAAAGCTTAACGCATATAATATTCAAGAAGTTACAACGTTATTTCGTGTACCGTGCCGAAACCCGTCGCCTGCGACACCTATGCAAACTCGACTAGATAAACATCTAAAAACCACGCCCGTACACGCCGGTACCACACAATGTGACCACAACAATAAAATTGATTCTTTTATGCGCGTACAAAAGTTCCACCTCAACAAAGCGACAATAACGCCCACAGAGAACTCCGCATCACGAAAACCAACAGCGGCGCCGTCCTAGGCATTTCTAGCCTAGGTTTCCTAGGAGCGAGTCAAACGTATCTGTTTATTCAAATCCTCGCTTAAATCTCGGACAGTTTCGCAAAAGCACGTTCGAGTGAATTCTCAATACGGGGGGGAGGGGGGTCCCCCCTAAATATCGCACGAATGGCGTTAAAGTTATTTTAACTTCGGAATGCGGCGGATGTGTGCGCCTGATATTGAATTGTGAAAATGCCTCGCAGTCGCTTCTATTAAAATTTAACTCGATTTATTGTTAGAATTTTAAGTTTTAGCTATGAGATTAAAACGGCC
Organism: Leptosia nina; assembly: GCA_963661955.1. Taxonomy (NCBI): domain Eukaryota; kingdom Metazoa; phylum Arthropoda; class Insecta; order Lepidoptera; family Pieridae; genus Leptosia; species Leptosia nina. Next base: position 8,820,793 of record CAVLEF010000008.1, read on the forward strand.
TCTTCGACGTTAATCTCTACAAAAGCGATTATTGTCTTTACTTGTTATCTTCACTACCGTATCTCTATTTACTCCTTATATTCAAATTTATTTGTAAATGTTAGAACTCAAATTAAAATAGCATATTTCTAGGTAGAACTGAATAATCCAAACTGGGCTGCTAATTACGTGCGTAATAAAGGTAAAAGTAATGAAGAAAATGTGTTCAACTCAACATTTTTACCTTTGAGCAGTCGAAAATAATAATTAGTTGTAGCGCAAAAGAGACACAAAAGGCGTCATTCAGGCGTTCTTTGGAGACTCATTAAATTAATCTTTGATAACTACTTGTTAATTTCGCCATACAAAACTTTTAAACTGAGTTACATTATGCAAATTGTTACCTAATTATGATACGGTTGTGATTACTTCGTAACTTGAATAGCCATTGTTGTAATCGCGCGATCGAATTCTGAGAATTGGTTTTATTTTTGTATTTTGTAGATCCGATGGATCTACAAAATATCGGTAGAATCTGCGAGACAATCGGGCAGACTACAATAATATTAGACTCTAACCAAATGTCGGTGATCCGCAACGAGCAGTGCTGTTGGGCCTCTCACACGCTATTTTATATAGCATCGTGTTACCACACTTTACCTGAACGTTGAATAACAGTTTATTATTTATTATAAGCTTTCATTAAAGAAAACATTTTTTGTCACTAAAAACGATTTGTACGCACACTTAAATAAAACACTTTAATGCAAAATATATTGGTTATCTTATTTCGAATTTATTTTAACTACGGCCTGACGTTGTCGACTACAACAGGACATCCGAAAATATATTTCGCGTTTTAAACCGTTAAATATGTAGATAATACTCGTGTAACCTACAGACGATACTTAAATACAACATCTTACTAATACTAATGTTGCTCTTAGAATCGGACGCGGCCTTATTCAAAGCAAAGTCAGTTAATTGTATCATAGAGTTATATAAACAAATCTACACCAGATATCTGCTGACTACCTCCTGCACTGCATCGTGGTCACCGCACAGGCCCGCTCCCGCTGGTCCGCTGTAGCGACAAAAATTGGCAGCGCGCCCAAAGCCGCGGCTATTCGGTTTATTTTACAAACGCTAACCGCATTTTAATGAGTCCCACGCGAAAAAAATTTAATCTGTCCGAAACAAGCTTTTGTCTGCGCAAGTGTGGGTAGTTGGACAGAACGCTTCCCGAATTAACATCATATTTTTCAAGCGACAACTCTGATGGGGCCGGAATATTAAAGTGTTTTGAGGGTTGACTTGAATCTTAAATTTTAGGTAAGTAATGAGCGAAACGCTTTCGCAACTACGCGTAGTGGATGTCACAACATTTCCATCTGCATTAAGTTTTTCCATTGCTATATATTTAAAACTATGGTCAAATTGGTACTTAATTCCATTATTTACACAATAAAACAGACACCTGATACGATGATGCGATACTTAGTTATGTGTTACCTAAAAAAATACAATCGTAATCATCGTCGTACATAATCCGTGACACAAAGCGACCAGCGAAGGCGCAGCTCGGCCCGTTTACAACGTTACAGTTCCAAATTCCCGTGCGGTGGATATAATATAATACAAGAGATGTAAATTATAGATTTCATGGTTCCGTGCGTTTTGTGAGAGCCGTCGAATAGCCGAATGCTTTCCGCGCTCGTTCGCTATAATGGCTTTCTGTATATGCACATTATCATTTTCACAATTATTCGTAGCCGTTACGTTTGTGCAGCCGGTAATGTAGCATTAATTATATAACTAGGTTCAGCCCGCGGCGTGACTCCGTATTGGATTTTACGTGCATGAAAACATTATTGAATTACATCAAAAAATTCGTAACTTGTAACGAGAATAATATTTTCAAAATTAACGTAATTATTTTACGTTTTTCAACTAAAGACTTCATTCAACCGACGGCCACTGTGATAGCAATCGTATTATAAGTCAAAGTTCTTTATCGCGAGGCCTGTCCCACTTTATTTCTATGCGCCCGCAAAAGAATGAGTTCAAAAGCACAATTAAAATAACGAAGGGCGAAATGATTAAGCCGTGGAAATTGCATCCGAAATGCAAAAGAAAGCAATCGTGAAGTAGTTAAACGCTTAAAACCGGGTCGGGGGTTCGATGCCGACCAACAATGGAGTGAAACAAAGCCGGTTTAGATTAATAGTGGTCTCGAGAATTGCAGCGCTGCAAGTATCCCCTACTTTTGTAAAATATCCAGTTACTGTATGGTGCAAGGTAGAAGCGAAAGTCTAGAGATTTAAGAATAACTTAAAATGTTAACTTGTAAAGTCCGATACAATAATTTCAAAAGTTTTATTCAATTAACACGCTTGCAATTTTGGTTTTTATTTCCGCAGTAAAAAGCATTATTATTCGTTATCGCTTGCCTTATTAATGTCCACTTGAGCCCGTCGCCTCACTTGACTTGGGCCACATAAACACTCCGAGTGAACACATTTTGACGAGGCAAGATTAATGCATCACTCGACTGAACTCGGATTTATAAATTCGACTCTCCTAATCTCTCCATCTCAGTCAATATGCGCCACGAATATATTTCTGGTCATAATTCTGTGGTAATTTTGATTTATGTGATTCCTCCATAGATTATAATCTACCAATAAAAGCTCTCTGTATGAAAATAAACTTGCCGTTATTTCCAAATGTACATTTTCTGTTTTACAAGGGATCCTGCTGGGAGATATATAAAACCAGAAAGCTATATTTAGGGAGGATTTTAAGCTAGGTCATTAAATATTCAAATAAGGGATGCAAGGAGAGGGGCGGCTTTTGTTTGAGTCTACCCCTTGATGTTTAAATTAAATAAAAAAACTGCAACATTAGAATCAAGGCGGTCTGGTCTGTAATTTATTTTACGCAAGAATAAATTTGTTTGCTATTTGCGTTTTGTAATCACTATCAATAATTTCAGCTTACCTTCATGTGTGACAACTTTATTTCGATTTTAGATTGATTTTCAAAAACACAAGATGCTAAGAGTTAATCATGCGAGTAGAGTAGAAGTAATAGTAGTCCAACATAAAACCGTTTAAAATAGTAAAATTAAAGTCAAGTTCAAGTAGTGTTTAAAGTAGACCAATATATGTTTTTTCACTGATTGACATTACGTGTAGGAAGGCGGTATCTCAATCGACCGAAACGCTTTATTCTCTGGATTCAAATCCAGGATCTCTGGCACTCAACGCCCTGCTAGACATCGTTTAACCATTGAGCTGAGGAGGCAAATTTGTAGCTGAACCCGCAAGACGCATGTTTTCGTCGCTTCGGTTTCTTGTGTCTAATCGTTAACAAAAGCTTATGGGGTTAAGGCTGGAGTAACAGAGTGGGCTTCAGAAATAACTGAGCATTAAGCGATATTACAGAAGGGCAATAAATATTTTATATAAAAGAAATATTAAAAGGAAAAATAAGCAAGTCGCTCCCGTCCGCCTCGCGTCAGTGTGATTTATTTATGGCTTAGCGCCAGGGACAAGAAAAAACGTAATAACGAAGTTTAGCCCGCCTTGGGCGTTATTTCAAAATTGCCATGTATTTCATCGCTTCCTGCTTCACGCGCTTGTAAAACTGACACAAAATATTGTGACCAATTAAAACAGAGCTTTTATGCACATCTCTGTAACAACTAAGTACATTTTAATCTTGAACCCGATCTCGGTATTTGTGATGAAGTTCTTTGCATAATTTTTGCTTAATTAATATTCTCTTGTTTCACGAAGGCGAGGCACGGTTTTCGTGAATCGTGACGCATCGTCAGCCGATAGACATTTGCATAATCGCATCGTGAGCCTAATGAAATGCCCTAATCGACAACGTTACGTAACGGACGCGATTACGGAGGCGGCAGGGCATTGCTTTTGAGAGGTTTTTGTGAATAATGCGGGGCAGATGGGAACCACTTGCGCAGTGGGAAAGTTGTTCTGTTGGTAGCGTTGAATCTCAACGCGTTTGATAAGGAAGTACAAACGATGAATACAGACTATTAAATAACAAGTTGTTTGCAATTTGTAATCAAGTGTTACATGTTTAATCGCTTCGTCAACTGAAATCCTATAGAAGGTGGGCATAAATGTTAATTATTCTATGGATTATGACTCTTTCATTGATATCATGTCTACTTATCTTAGTATGTTTTAATTTCGAATAAAACAAGGTTCAGCAGGTCTGAACGAGATCATTAAGTTCAACCGTTACAAAGAACCTTCAGTTTCTATTCCTAAAGAGGTAAACTTCAAAGCCTTTTTTAATATTTAATAAGTAATTACTTCGACTTGCACTGCCATTCTGAAATGAAGCGAATAAAGGATAACCCGAGGCGGTTTCTTTTGTACCTATTTTAAGAAATCAACGTAAGAGTTGTATCTTGAGCTCCCCCCGCCCCTAATCTCACTCGAGTTTTTAATTCCTGAGGAAATACCATAAAAATATTTGGTGACATCCACCTGTGTGTTTTTTCTACAACATTACCCTCTGTTTACTTATTCCATTGATTACAGAAGAAATTTTAATTCGTTCGTAAATTTACATATTTAAATCAAATTCATTAGTATTAAACAAGGTTATATTTACTAATTTTAATGACATAAAACAATATTTTGTTGTCGCTACTTGTTCACAGATAAGTACTTTTTATTAGTTTTATGGTAAGTTAAAAATGTTTGTTTATAACTAACGCAATTGTCATTTTGAACATCGCAATCCCTTAAAGAATTGTGTTATAACATACAATTTATTTCTTACAATCATATGTTATAAAATATTGAATCTAATCTAAAAGCTCTACGGTTTTTTAATTACAAAGTGAATATTTCCATCTCTGTTCTAATATTAAAATACCGTCCAATTACGCCAATAAATGTATAAGAATATGTAAAGTCAGGGCTGAGCATAACGTTCTCGAGCGAATTGCACCTTATGGCTCGGCTCGTGAGATTCCAAATGTTGAAACCGAAGGACGAGGCACTGTAATAATAGGCTTTAATTGCTATAATTGGATTTAGCTATCGAACGAATAAAATTCCGATTGCCATTCATATTTTTTACCGAGTCGTGGCTCTGCAGCAATTATATCGTGACTGTCAGTTACGACGCGGCGTCTTTTCATTTGTTTTTTTACAATAATTTTACAAAATTCTTCCGATGGCCAGTCGTAAAGAGGAAATACCAAGTTTAATAAGATCATCATAAAATTGGTACCCCTGATAAACAAGTTAACTGAGAGATATCCTAATCTGTTAACCTAATGTGTTAGCATGTGTGAATCGCTGAAACAGATGCAGAAGTGTGTCTTACCCATAAAAGAATCGGAATTTTGCAAGCACGAGAGGTAATCAGTCTAAAATCAAAGTCATTGTACATGAGAAAACAGACAGAAGCGAATCTTCGCGAACAAACCATGTACGCCATGTATTTGTATTTGTACGCCCCAAACACATAACCAAAAATACGGAGAATATAAAACGCTGAAATTAATTTACTCGGCAACATTGCACAAAGTTAATATAACATTTACACTTAAGTAACTATGACAGCACAAATAGTTAAGAACGACTTATGAAGAAATCAAAAACCATGAGAAGGTTTCATCATTGGGAAAAGTCCATAAACATTTACGGTTCTATCCATAAATACGAAACGCACCTCCGCCCAAACCATATGAAATTTGCACAGGATGTTCAAAATTTCAAATAAACATGATAAAACTAATAACCATCATTTAATACCAACAATGCATTAATATCTTCCTCAACACGCTAATAAAGCTTACGACAACCTGAATACTAAATTCAAAGCGTCGATAACTCGGCGGCAACTATTGCGTCAAATAAACGTCAACCTATCAGTGCTTAACGTTTGTCGCATCCTGTATAACATAGCCATACGCCAAATTAGGTTTAAGCTATATATCGAGAGCGACATACATCGGAATGTCATGTTCGATATGGCCTACATAGCCGGGATGCCTGCCAACTGATACGATACTGATGTATAGTATTGCGTAAGACTCGCGTATGTTGAGCGGATTGCAAAAAGTGCATATGCGACCAGTAGGGGGAACGAAATTGTAACAACTACAACAACAAAACAAGCAATTATGAACTCAATGTGTAAGGGGTTCGCGTTAATCTAATGGTAGCAACATATAGCTAAAAATCAAAGGGTCGTGAATTCAATCTCTACCGAGCCCAACATGTTACTAGTTAATTATTTATAATGTTTCTGAAACATCTTGTGGAACAGACTTCGTGTGGAAATTTCGATATTAAATTGTTAGAATAAATATGGAAATACCGTGCGTCGTGCCGTCCGCTTTAATCGCGTCTCCAGTTTGTGGATTTCCGAAAATCCAAAGCCAAAATACCTAAATACCACCTACCATCAAGTTAACCACAAGTTTACTGTTGCGCTCTATCATAAAACTAATTACAAAAGTAAGTTTGGTCAAGCACGAACATAGATATATTAAAAGGAAAATCACGAATATTTTAAATTAAAAACTGTCCCTTTGAATATCATTTCAAAACTCCGGTCGTCGTTCGCTTCTTTTTATACCTATCAATACCAAACTAGGGATCGTGAAGAAACTCGACAAAAACACGCATTACGGAAAGAATACAAGCCCTCCCACTTCCCTTCCCCACAATCAATCAGGCCGGCGCCAGTTCTCAGCCCGTATTGAAAACTTTACTATTTAACATCCCATCTTATTTGAATCAAAATTAAGTTCGGTGCAACAGTATACGTAGTACGTACACACAGTGGCGAAATCGGAAGAGAAGTTTCGGCCTAAAGTAACATACTGGTAAATTAAATAATTTAGGCCTACAAAACAAAATATTGTTACCTAAATTTTGGTAATTTAAGACAGTAGTGCTACTGTGTAACCTTTGGAAATAGACCAGATGAGTCTATGAAAGGTTTTATATCCACTGTTAATTCTGTACACTATGGTCCCATCTCTGGATCAAGACAAAGTTTCCCATTGTGCTAGTGATGTGCCTCACATCGGCAACTAAATAAAAACTGAATAAAAGAAAAGAAATGAACAATTCAAAACTTCTCTGGTTCTTTTGTTCGTCAAGACTCAAGTTTAAGAACTTCACTAATGTATTTCTTCGAGTGGTAGCAGATCTATGGCCCCTAAAATTGAGAGCTTGTTTTGCTTCTCTCGAACACTTCTATTCCATATTCCATTGTTATATTTTGTGAAAAAATCGTGAATATCTCGTGTGGGATTCATGATTTACAAATTTACATAAACGAAAGAGTAAGTTGCTTTCTTTTAAAATGAGTTGTCATCGTCCAGTGTTACTCCCGTTAGAGATTAGCCAGATAACAGACATACGGTCGGATATACCTTATATTACGACCGTTACTTTCATTTTTTTAAATATAGAGGACGACAGACACGTTGGTTCACTTCATGGCAAGTGATATTTCACACTGGGGTATTCTTTGATATTTTGACTTTGGATATTCGGAAATCCACAGACTAAGAACGAAAAAATTGAAAAAATAAGAAACTTGTGGAGCCGGTGGGGATCGAAAATCATTATACCAAAACGCCCGTTAAACATTTAAACCGACCGACACTCTGCTTTTATCCATGCGTGGATTTGAGACGAAGCCCTGCTACGAATTCAGCCATAACGCCAGTCGCTAACAATATTAATGCATATCGATGTTTCATTAAGCCGATGTCGATTAAAGACGATAGTCGAGTCGAATCTCACGGCGTCGCCAGTCCGATTCTATTAGCCGATAGCAACTCCATCTTGATAGCGGTTGAACCTTGTGAGAATATTATTTCGAATTGCGGCTATCACTCGGTGCCTGCGTCGTTTTGCGCTTGAATAGTCACTCCTCATTAGGAGACAGACGAAGAGTATATACAGTTTTATCATTTCGTACTTGTTAACTGGCTTATATTATATCACTCACTAATATGTGGTTTAAGACATTTATTTACGCAAGAAATACATTTTCACTTAAGCGTAAACACAATATTATACGTTACATAATATTATATGCGAGTAGGTACGAATTTACAAATATAGTTTGGTTTGAAATGGTTCTCTGTTAGCTGTAAATCTGCTTTTTAATACGTTAATAAATAAATAATAGATACTGGATTATAAGATGGTGCAACCTTGTGGATATTGTATTTTTTTCTTTATTTAATCTTTTTTATGTTGTTAACAATATAATGTTTTAAATTAGTTTTAAATAGTTTGTATGATTTAATTTCTTTAATAGTTTTGGGTAAGTGATTATAGATTTTAGGCCATCATACAGAATGTTATTTTTACCATAGTTAGTGGTGGCTTGTATAGATTTAAGTATTAGGTTTTTAGTTGAATTTTTTGAATTTGTTGATTTTTATGAAATTTTATTTGTGTTGAGATGGTCATTTAAATTTTGGTAAAGTATAGAAGTAGTATAAATATAGGTTGATTGATAGTATAAGTCGAGTCTATTATAAATCGTATTAAAGTTAAATAATGTAATGGAATATTTTTATATTTATTTTGAAAATTTGTAATATTTAGATTTGTTTTGGTGTTTTGTTATATGGCTTTTTTATTCAAATTGCGAAGAATTGCTGAAAAACTATCAATTCCAAAACCAGCACACCGGCATACGCGAAGACACCGTACAGTCAATTCTGCAAGGACCCGGCCCGTTTCGCCAAATACCAACTTCGACGGAACAGGTGGCGCTAGCGTGGCAGTTTTGACTTAGACATTAGAGACACCATAGGTACACCTATGGTCTCCCCGTGACCACGGCTGCTGCGAAGCATCCGGAACGTCGGGCCCTAGTTAAAATCGTTTTTAAATAAGTTTTACTAATATATTACGCATTTTAAACCGTTACAGCGTTTTATTTATATGTGTACTACTCGCGCAAACTACATACGAATGACTGTGAAATTTACAAAAATACAATTTATTATCGTGATAATTAGAGCTTCGAATTTAAAATTAAATTCCCATTGCATAAAAGAACATATTTATTTAATGTTAACGAATCCCAAATATGAATAATTATTTATTCATTACAATCATGGCGCAAATCCTAGTGAGAATTATTGCTGAAATAAATATTATAATATTATAATTAACGAAAGTAAAATAATTAATTAAATTGTTTAGTCTTTAAAATATCAAGGCTAATGCGTAAAAAGTGCTAATGACTAAGCTATATGGTAATTCGTATAGATTTATCGTTTTCGTCTGCACTACTTTTAATCTTATGTTTTAAAGATTCGATAAAGAGATAATATTTCAAAATGCACGGCGGTATTATTCAATGAAGGTACTTGAGATTACACATTCTTAAAGGGATAGAACGAAAAATCGACATGAATTCCTTAAGATAGCTACGCGGGTGGCTGTCTTGAGCGTTCCCGGGAATAGAATAAGCCTCGTTCAGCAACAAAGTTCCGAGTAAAGAAATAAACATTAGCTAACAACAGTTCATTCAAAACAATGATTTTACGGCATCAACACTAACGGCTTACACAGGGAAGAACAACATTGTAGGGTTGGCAAAACGGAGAATCGTATATTTAATTTCCTGCTTAATCAGACCAATATTATGAATGCGGAAGCTTTCTATTGATTCAACGATTCGCGCGTCTTTTCTGGTTTTACATTTTACTAGAGATATCTCTTGTTGAGAGATATTAAAGTAAAAATATTATTTTGAAGGGTGGCAACGAATCGCCCCGCGCAGACCCTATCTCAGTGCGCCATGGCCCCATAACAATTCGGATAGACGGGCAGCATGAAGCATCCGATCCGCGGGTTTTTATTACAAACGAATGAAACAGCTCGGAAAGGATGAAACTTTTACGCCGTAAACGATTATTTAACTTTAAGAGGCACTAACTAAAATTTACGATAACGATTAATTCGCGGAATTGCCGAACAGTGCCGAGCCAATTATTAAAATTGCTCTCTGCCAAAAATTATATTCGAAACGGTCTCAAAACAGACATTTTCATTTGAATATCGGACGCTCGCAAAGTTTCGCAACGAGCCAACGGCTAAGTTTTAACGTTAACGCCTCTTGGCTTGTTTGAACGACCATCTATCTTATCATAGCATTTGCCTCTCATCTTTTTAACATGGTGCCACGCTCACCTGGGCTTGTGGTAGGTGGGGTTGCTGTTCGTCTTGAGGATGTCCGCGTTGGGCACGGACGTCGGCAGAGCATGTTCTCTTTCCAATTCGCTTTCATAGCTCTCTAGTGGAACGTGCTTGCCGGGCAAGGGGTCCGCTGCAACAACAAAAGGCAATATTAACAAGTGTACATTAAAAACACACAAGAAGAGTACATAGTACAACCACAGGCTGGATTTGAACCCACGTCGGTCAATCTCTCTGCCAATGCTACACTTTTCTAAATTACTGTTGAACTCTGACAACTCCTCTCAAATATTTGAACATGTTTAAATTATAAATATTGAAATTGTATAATATTTACATGGCCCATTAAATTATGTTTGCGATTTGACACTAGACAAACGATTTTGAGTCAACATTCACACTCTCATTTGATACTGTTATAGTAGTTTGTTTATCATTCCAAGAAGTAGGTCGGTAAACAAAGAGTTCTACTAAGTCCGTCCGTACAGTCCGGTCGCCTGCGAACAATTCTCTTTATCAATTATCGTCAACTATTTGATAACCCGTGGGAACTGTAAACGGCTGGCTCTGTTTTGATTAGGCGCTCGCCTATGATATGACCCGAAAAGTATTACTTTTTTATGTAGTTTATTTTAAAATTTCAACACTTGTTCTTTGGTAAGACGTTATGGTGGTTATACAGTAGGGAGTAGAGTGTGAAATCAATACGAAGGTCTGTAAGTGTATTCAATAAAATACGACCAAAGCGAATGCATTCATAATTTGGCAGCGAGGCGAAATTTAGCAGTTTCGGCAAAAGCGCGCAGCTGCCGTTGCGAGGCGAGAGAAGCGGTCGCGGTGCAAACTTTTAAACGATGTAACAAGCCCCGCTATTTGTTAAGCCTTTAAGCTGATTCTACGATCGATGCTGCTTTGGCCAAACCATCGGAATATACATGACACGACATGGGCATTCAATTCTAGTAGGCACCTACATTAATATTGATTGGTGAGCGTTTATTTCATCGTTGAAAATAATAAAAAATTATATTAACTACGGCCCAATGATAAAATTATTTGTAAATAAGATAACGAATACATTTCGCGTTTTAAAAGCTTAAAAGTATTTAATAAAATGTGTCCTACTCGCTTAAATTACCGGCAAGACTTAATGTAGAAGTGGCTTTGCATTTCCTCATTCTTTCGTATACTATTCCTAATTTAATCTATCGCATATTCTATCATTGTCTAATATTGTCTATTCTTTCAATTACTTCGACAAAAACTAAACTAAAGGTATAGACAAATAAACTCGTATACCGAAGTACCGAACAATTTCACGGCAACTTATTTTCACGGGACCCTAATTACAGCGGCCCACAGAGCATTCATAAAAACACTAATTTTAACGTTAATTTAACACAAAACGGTAAGTTTTACGTTAAATTAACACAAAAACAGTTGCAATTGGAAGCGGTAATATCGGTGAGTCACGTTCAACGCTGACTCAAAGTAAATCAAACAAGTGCGGTTTACATATTAGAACCTACGAGTTTTTACAATTTCACGCGTGTAAAACTTACTCACTCGCGTATTCTCAGAAGGAAAAGTGCGGTTAATATCGACAATGACTTTCGACTATTACTCATTGCAGACGCGGGCGTGGTTATTAGGAAAAAACGTGAATACCGATCGGCAATTTCACCGCTATACTTTTTGTGAGTTAGCAATAATTAAATGTCGAGATGGCTTTGTGAGCAATAATAAAACTTATTACGAAACATCCCCGATTTGCATTAACTGTAGAATATCAATTAAATTTAGCGCTGACTCACTGCGTTGATTAGGGTTGGCACTCCAAAGTTAGTCGAGTTCACATTTATATGTAACATACACCGAACTCTGGATTAGGTTATACAACCCGATACAATTAATCGTAAGGTAAGTCTTATTTTCAGTTAGAACGATCGATAGAAACACTACGAATATAATGTAGCCTTGGCATGTCTATAGTCAAATTTAAATATAGAAAATCAAATAGTTTTCATTTCTTTGGGTGACAACCCTATTGACCACGACGCCGCAGCACCGTCCACCCGCACGGTCTAACGGAACACTTCAATTAAAGCTCAGACAGAAAGCACTGTTTTCGCTTACTTACTTACTAATTGAACTGACTTACGATTAATTGAATAATCTGTGCTACAATTGATTGGTTATTAAGCTCGATCGGCGTTCGGAGTTCGAGCGCTATAGAGTCATTCACGAGCGCGGAATTCATTTATTCGTCATTTCATTTCGGAAAAATAATCTCGAATTCACGACTATGAAGACGATGACGTGATAATTGAATCCCATTATTAATTATAATATTTAAAGAGTAATGGAATCGAATAAACGTTATCTGAAAAGGATGTATACAGTAGGTACGTACGATACCAAATACTTGGATCTAACATTTCTCGGCTTTCCCTTAAGAAGTAAAATCGAACAAAAACACAAGTCTTGTAAACAAACGCTAAAAAACAAATGCAAATTCTGCGGATACCTTTTGAAATATTCGCAGACTATTTGCGTGGTGAAATGGACATATAAATTATTTGTAGACTTTCCCGCTTTTCCCGGAATATATTTCCACGACTTGCTCGATACGAGATGCTGGCTCTCGAGGAGTACTCGCAATGGTTTCTACTAAGAGATGTAATTAAGTAGAACCCGACGGTGCATGAATAAGTCTACGCAGACTAGTATATTCTTATAAGCTGTAAAAGGATGGAGAATTTCTCAGTTCATAGAGTCGATTCATGTTTTTTCGTTAACAGAATAATCTACCCACCCAACTTTTTATATATAAAGTAGGTAAAAGTTTGCAATCCTAGAAACATGTTCTACAATAAATACAGCGCAAAATTAATTTCACGACTATTTTGAAATACACGAGCGAAAACATAATATTAAAACGAGTTTTTAAGCCCCAAAAAAGCGTGTTAAGCTATTGTACCTTTTGGCGAGACAAAGTACAATGAAATTATAAGCAATTGTCGGCTCCTAAGTTACATAACAAACAGAAATACAATAACAACTTGACCCTTATTCAAATGAGCTGAAATCGTAACGAATACGAATAATTTTAGATTTAATATTACCCTGAAATTTCTTAGAGGCAAATAAGGCTTGTTATAGACGAACGGCAAATTATGTGAACGTTCGTAATTCGTATAGCCCACCGTTGTTTCTGAAAGCATCGGTTGATAAATAAATGTTTTAGAAATTAATCTCTAGAATTAGTAAGTAAGAAGTAATTAAAATATAAGCGTATATATAACACCGTGATCATTTTAGGTCAATTAAAATGGCCGCTGTTCTTTGTTTCCACGAAGGGAAACTTATGACAAAACAATAGCAAAATCGTTTCGTCCCCAGCGAGTCCCCGCCCGTACACGCGAAACCTACTCCGAATTAATATAAAGATATTTTCCTCGCTTCGTCCTTCCGAAAAAATTCCAACATTAATTTTCCTTACGAATCGACAGTCGGCTTATTGTATTTTTCTTCATTGATTTCATTCGATTTGCCCTTTAGCTTAAGGTAAATATCTTTTCTCTTTTCGTCAACTCGGTGTCCCCGGTTATCTTTCTGAACCACTTAACAAGATTTGGCTATTAGCGAGCCCCCTCATTGCGACGCTCATATTTTATCCTTTTATTTATACTGTGCGATTTCGTGTTGATATTCTGCGTATTAAATAATGTTTTTCTTATCTCTGCGAGTTTTCCTTATGAACGTCGGCGATTTATTTGTGGCATTTTCTTTGGTAATTCGGGATATGATTCTCTTTATTTACGTCTACAATTTGCTCAATACTTCTAATTGCTATTTAACAATCTTTTCAGTTACAAGTAGATACTGGCGTACTGACACGTGAGAAGTATATATTTGCTCGTTCAAACTTTGCATCTGCGGTGAAGCAAAACGTAAACTTAGGTTAAACGACTCACCGCAACTCATCAGCGTTGTAAAAGTTGAATCCTGTCTCTCGCTTAATAATACAGACGTCAGATAATGTCTGTCTATCTGTTACAACGTGCAGATGACTTTAAAACCTTTTCACCCGCCTGTAAGTATGAAAAACGTGACTTCACAGTACAGGAATATTTCAAACGAAAATATACGACATAATTGAGCCGGAGTAAATGTCAAAGAACGTCGCGAAACTTTATTTCCCTGTTCAATCAATCGTTAAATCCTTATTTATTGTCCGTTGAAGTAAAAAGAGTTTTCAAACATTATAACGAGTGGAAGTTCGGATTCTCGCAAGATTCATCAGATCCATTTATTAAAACTTTGTAAATAGCGGAGTTCGTAACTTTGCCGACTAAGATTGTGTTTTTAAATTACGCCGACCGTCTAATCTTAACTTTAACAGCAATACATTGCGATTCTTATACCACCTCCTTAGCCCACTGCAAGCCACGTTGCCAGTTGGTATTATAACTAGAGTTGGAATCCACATTTACGGTCGGGTGACGGATACTTACGAAATTATATAACATCGATCAGAGAATAGACACAGAAATGTCTGACCCAGGCCATATTTAACAGATGATGCATTTGAAACACGTTATTTGTGGTCTACGGGTCTGTATGACACATTTTGAACAAATACTTGTACGCTTCCGTACGCGTGGAATATTCGCTTCTAGTCACGCCTATTTCTATGAGAATTGCATTAAACTCGCGTGTACCGGTTATTGAGTATGTAATATCAGAAAGGGAAGCTCCTGCATCCGTCGCTAAAAATACCCGACACTTCATAAGTTATGTCCCTAAGTGCCACTTCTGGGATTAGATCGCTTCGGGAAACATATTTTAAATATGAGCTGGGAAATTCCGACATCGCATTATTTCAGCTCTTACGTCGGTCACGTCGTCGGAGTTATTTAGATTTTTGGATTGACTAATGAATTTTATTCAATTTTTCATATCTACTGAAAATTGCAAAAAGCCTTGAAATATGTTAACGTATATCTTTTATTAAGATAGTCGATAAGATAGCAGTCTAATATTCTCAAGATTAATAATAAAAATTATTTTAATTTTACTCAACTTTCTTTTCGCAGTAGAAATGATTAAGTTGCCAATAAAGTGACGATCCCCTTCCCCAAAAACATATCACAATATGATATTACGATGATATTAAATTTACAATCGTCACATTAAGGTATTCCTTATCTCGTCACAACCCCGTTGATCTACCAAAGACGTCATAGAGGATGACAAAATTATTAAAGTTGTAAACCGTACGAAGTAATTAAGAGGGCAATAAAATAGTTAAAAGCGACGGAAACCCTGATATCTAAACATGCATTAACGCTCTATGTATTTTAGATTAAAAGATGTTTCGTAACGGAACTTTCGTTCGTTTATGATAAATACGAACGGCTATCAATTATCCGCCTGTCAAGGGCCTTTCGACTTGAAACTAACTTGTATATTAAGTCTGGAAAGCGAGGACTTTGTCATATGCCAAAGCGCAACAATTTAAAAACAAATTGAACTCAAAGCAAATAATATTAAGCAAAACACAAATTTAAATAAAGGTTTATCTCAAACCATCGCCTTTTAACAGTCAAATAAACTTGCACCCATTTCACGGCGTAGCTAGAACCGCGGTTAAATTTAACCGGCAAGATTAACTGCCGGTTAAACATGTGTTGGTTACTTTAAACGCCCATAACATATTGTTTAGTTTCGAATTAAAAATTGATTGCCCTCCGCCATTACGGCTAGATATTTATTGCCTCGGCGTAGGGCTGTCACTGTAGCTAAACAAAGTTTCAATTGTAAACAGTTTTAAAGTTTGTAATTTACGTAATAATATCCTTGCGACAGGCATCTAGATTGTAATTTTATAAATAAGTCGAGTGTCGTTTGTTTACAACAAATACTATAATATAAGTGTCAAAGGACACGGTCTCCAGTTGTAAGTGTTAGCCTTCCCTCAAAGTTTAGATTATAATTGTTTAAGTGTTCTTTTAATAAAAAGTAAATTAAATTGTAAAAAAATCTTAATTATAATCATTTCTTGGCAGCCCTAGGCTAAGGTCGTATAATTGCTAGGTGCATTCGGTTACCAAGAAAATTGTGCATACCGAGAATATTTATTGCTATCGAATGTTATAATCATCGATAAAATATTACGCGTAGGCTTCGATTCTCATCAACGTAGTTCAGACGCTTTGTTTGTCGATAATTGTGTACCGGGAAATGATACTATAGGCAGGCTGCCTTGTTGGACTAACATGAACTGGGCATCGAAAAACAATGTGATGTTTACATGATTTTTTTCTCTATAACTATTTTATTTGCAGTCCTTTCGTGTTTTTAAAATGAATGTATGAACAACTGAATACGTTAATTAATACCCGGTTAACTTTTTTGGACTCTTCTATCGGTGTGTTTTGACACAAGCTGTCTTGCGCAGTAACGTGTAACTGCTTTATTCAGAACGTTGTGCTAAATTTAGACGTTAGAATTCCCTTTGTATTTAAATGTTAACTCTTTAAATGGCTGAAAGATTTTAGAGAGGCAATTAACTACTGTAACAGACAGGCGTTCGTAAATATTTTTACTTTTATTTCTTTAACCGTGAACCCGACGAAACGGAAAAAGTATGAAATATTCCTTCCCGAAATATTAACGTCGTTGTTATAAGGACGAAGGAAGCAGAAATAAACATGGGGTACGTTTTTTTTGCAGTGAGCTTGTTATTAATGCAAAAATTGGTATGATAAAAAAACTGGTAAAAAGGTATAGAAGTTTTTGTTAGTTCGTCGCGACCTCTACTTAAGAGTGTAATACTCAACAATATATATATTTTTTTAAGGTTTTTGAAATTTAAGTTGGTAAACCAAGTAAGTTTTTTTATATTTGTTAATAACACCTACTACCTATTTGAATATATAGATACTGGGCCCTGCGAAATAAACAAATCAAAAACAATAAACAATTCACAGACGGTATCTATGGAAACGATTGTCCGTCCGTCTCGACCCAATCGCGTCCGCACCAAATACGAATGTCTTTGATGTATGGGGCACAGCCGACGTTTATATTCGCTAAATAAAATATCGCCTTTCCAAATATATCGTTTATACGAGAAATGTTTTACGATTTCAATAGAACGCTAAAATAGCATTGTTGGTGGGTTTCCATGCGAACAATTTATGGAACGCACAAAAGATCTAATATCCAGTACTCAAAGGCATATCAAAATAATAAAAATATATACCACATTTAGATTTAGCAGTTAACGCGATGCTTGGAATGTTGAAACATAAGGATGTTGAGGTAATGGAGTTGGGAATATTGAGAATTATAATAATTAGAATTCAATAGTCCGTAGAAATAGTTTTAATAGTTTTCCTTCTAAAATACAACACTTTTCATTTCATAACAGATTAAACTGAAAGCATTGAAAAGAAACGCTTAAACGCCTAGTGCAAGCTTATCAAAAGCTTGTCTCAGTCTATTCCGCCTCCACTTTTCCACTAGATGGCGTTGATGTCACAGTGTAATAGAATAATTTAATAAGTTCTCAGTGAGCGTTATCGGCTTAACTTAAAGCTATTAGTATAATTAATACCTTCTGTGGGGATCTTGGCAATTTTGAATAAAATTTAGAATAGAAACAGGTCCGTTGAGTCATTGGCTCTCGAGAACGGCGGAATTATTAGATTCTTCCACATTTTTTGCGTGTTTAAGAGCAATTAAGTTAATTAAGCTTTCGGAACGTGCATTTACAAATTAGCTTTTTGGAAATAGGAAGAAGAATTAAAAATCGATAACATAATTAATTACTTAAAAATCTGTTGAGAAATAAATAATAGTGTATTAGTAAGTAAAAAATAAAGTTGTGTACGTTACTACGTACACAAGTTTATTTTTCCTTTTTAGGAACTTCCTGCGAAAAAATCTAAAAATTCACTAATAAGAGCTGATTTTAGTGAAACGGGTCGCAATCAAAAGCTAGGTTAGGGTTTAAATTTTCACATAGCCTGTCCGGTATTCAGCCTAGCAGTTAATAACGAATTCCTGACAGCGATAGTCTATACATTCGGCAAATATTTGATACGGAAATAATTAAAACGCAGAGGTTGGTCGTTCACAATTTCTCTATTGAATAAATAAATAATAATAAAATAAAATCGTGATGACCGTAGGAGTAAAAACTTCGAATATTCGAATGCATACATAGCAGCACGATTGTTCAAGAGAATTTTATACGGCAGAACGATAAAGGAAAATAATACATTATATTCTTCAGAAGTCAGAAAAGCACCTCTTGACGAGAGCTCTTCACTTCAAAATTATCAACAGATCCATTAAATTGCGAAGAGCAATTTGTCTAATTTTTAGCAACAAATACTTGGCGTAGAAATTATTCAGTGCGCAACACTTATGTCAGAATAAATGCTTAGTTAGATTTAATAAGAAGGTTATTTTACTTACTTAATTACTTTTTTAGGTTGAATCTTAATTAACCGTCAACTATTCTTTACCATTTCGTAAAATGATTTACGCAAAAGTAATCATGGGTCCTTCCATGCGTCACGCTGAAATGTAATGTAAGGCATTTTCGCTAAAACGCTAATAAATAAATTGAAAGCCGAAAATTGAAAAAAGTTCACCAGAATGAAGAGTGAAGAGCGTAAATTAAAGAATAATGAAAAAGTATTTACTGTATAAAATAAAAAGCGTCTTAAAATGGAATCGAATTCGTGTTTTCGAGTCACGTCCAAGTAATTTCGTTTGCCACGGTTTGCCGGTCCACTTTCTATGGAATAACACGACTCAAAATAGCGCCCTTCACGAAATATACTTTTCATTAAAAACTATATTAAGCTTTAAATCCTCAATAGCACTCGCTACTCAATAGTCAAATTGAAACAATATTTTTATGGGATATGTCATTTGACTTTAAAGCGCAAATTTCAAATGAACTGAAAAAACTAATGAACTTTGAAAATACACAACTTTACTATACAATTATAATGATTCGTATGACGCTGCACATTTTAATAAGCACAATTCGCTGAAAACATAATAATTGTACATCAAAACGAGCCGTTCCAACAAATAATATTTAATGTATTATGAGCTCCGACCGCAAAGTTACTGCTCTTCGTTGTATTTCACTACGTAATAATTTAAATAATATTATTGCCACAATTTTATTTCCTTTATCAGAAGTTAAGCAACGTTTGGCGACTAGCTTGGTTGGATAGGTAACAGCTAAATAACGCTACAGTTCAGCTAACTTTGTTTTTGAGCTAATAAATGCATAATATTAAGTATGTAGTTACAAAAAACAAGGGCGTATTAATTAATATGTAAAAAAGCTACAGAATATTGTAAAAAAAAGATTTTTAATTAAAATATTATTTACAAAAAGGAAATCGCATTTTATTTTAAAATACTTCATAATTCAGAAATGGAAGTACTATTCTTCTGTGAAATAGTTCTGAATCGCTTTCAGGGGAAAACGATGTTATGCTAAAATATCAAATTGAATCGTTTTACTATTTTATGAAGTTTTGATAAAATGTCGCTATTAACATTTTAGAGTATTCCCTTTTATTGTGGGTTAATTACGGGTTTTGAGTTTTAAAAATCTGGGTCGAGCGCCGAGTATTGTTAATTAAAATACGTTAAAGGAATTCAACCTAATTTGCTCCTTTCGCGTTTGAAACGAAATTAGTGCGATGACGTAACCAATAACACGTGCATCTAACGTGACTATTGCCATATCATTTAATAATTTCACTCATTATGCACCGCTAAGGTCGTGAACCCACCGATCCAGCCAATCTGAGCCATATAACGGAGGACATCGAGCTCAATCTCGGATGATAATTAATATTATGGCATTAGAATGGAGTGTACGGTATCATTCGGTTAATTTGCATATCTTTTGAAATCTTATGACAGCGATAATTCGGTTTTATAGAACTGCTATTTTAAATTTAGGACGTGTACACACAGACTCCTAAGTTAGACGTCGGCTTTGAGGCATTCTCTAATGTTCCTTTACCCAGGAATCGAAACCCGGACCTTTGTAAACGTAACGTGCGCTATATAACAAAAATATTAGTCACCCATCGAACTAAATACTATCGTAATAAACTATAGCTGTGTCACTGCTTTTAAGGAGCGATGTTATTAAAAGAACTTTTGAAATATAACCAACTACATTTTAAGTCGGGTGCTATTTAAATAACAAAACACGCTGAATTGCAAATAAGCTTAATAAACTTATACTTGATTTTAAATACAAAAATGCTTTTGAAGCCATTACATAAAAGCTTTTAAGCGGAGTAAAATTTTAAATGCTTATTATAAGAGCTATACTGACAAGAATCGTAACTTATACATAGTGTATATGTAAAGAACATACTTATTACTTTTACTTTGGCTATTTTGTTCGGTTTCGTATGTATCTTGAAACTTTTGAGGATCGTGTGTACGCCGCTTAAAGGATTTATTTTATGGTGGGTCGCGTATGTAACGACCATTAATTCTTCGTATAAAATTTTATTCGATCATAATTATTTGATTTTATCTACACCTACACGAGTGGATCGAAATATGATATCGTATAATTTATCGTTACCATTATATTATTTATTAGTTTACGTTTAGAAACAAATAACAAAGATCTAAAGTTAATGTTTTGCGATTTAGGAACAATCGAGTGAGGCAGATAGGCGTTGAGGTTTCCAAATAATATTAATTAATGATGAAGCATTTCTCTGCTATTAATGCAGAAACGGGGTGCGCCCTGAAACATGACGCTTATTTTTCAGAGCTGTCAACTTTCCAAACATTTCTAAAACGCACTGCTAATTGACATGAAATGCGTTCGACTCACGAGTGGAAACTTTTCTCCTAAATTCACTTTATGTTGAACGATGCGGGCGTGTTATATTGACTTTTACATTATTTTAAACGATGTTATTTATCGCTTTCAAATATTAGGTGTTGAATGACACGCCGGTAATGTATAGTTATCTGCTAAGTGTTCTTCTTTATGACTTATGACCGTTTTTGAAGAACTTTCTTCTTTTTGGTAACGAATAATATTTACGTCCACAGAGTTTTTTATTAAGTAATATATACCAAAGAATGTAGGTATATTATGATCAGTAAATGTGATTTTTTTTAATATTTTATTACGTTGTGTGTTAAAGATATAGTTACTATATTGTTCGTATAAATTGTTTTTATTGACTTTAGTAAAACAGACCAAAGTAGCAATGGTATAAGAGCGTTTAAATAAGACTTTTACTGGGCCTTAAAAAAATTAAGTTAATTTCTACCAATTGTCTGTTTATTTTACTTGAGTGGCGTTTGTGATATTGCGACCATTGCTTATTTATTTAAATGTTATCTGTGCAATCATTTCCTTGGCGACTTGAATAAACAGGGCACGCATTGTCCTCGACGAGATTTATTAACATACGTCCGATGCAATGAATGCAAATATCTGTTTCCCTGCATCGCTCGGTTACACTGCGTTTTGAGCGATGTTTATTCTCGATTCCGAACGACGTCGCAATAAATCCCACGATAACCCACAGTGGACCCGTACTCACCTAAAACTACCAGTATGAAACACAAACTAATGTACAAGATCATCAGGAATCTTTGGTAACTAAACTACACTTATCACGCACGACAATCATCGATTGTCGATATTTTATATCACAGTACACATCACTAGCTACACGGTTTCGGCCGCACTGCGATCCCATCAGGCCATCACTAGGCGTACACAATATTTTTTGTCTTCGAGTGCATACGGACAACTTTTTTCTTTACTAAAACTTTCGGTCATCGTGTTGCGCGGATCCTCTTCGGAGAGACCTCGTCCATCGCCGTCCGAGACCGCTTAGACACAGAACGACAAACTTATGAAACGATTAAAGTCAGTTGGAGTTGTTTAATTGTTGTATTGACGATAATTTTAAGAAAACGAGCGTCACAGGTCCGTCCCGCGCGACGATTGGGGAGCAACTGACGTGAAGTTCGTCGGGATTGGTGAAGAAGCAAGAATGCGCGGCGCACAGTTGCTTCACCGGCCGCGGTCGGGCGGTTACCCGGCGAGTACGGAGAGGTCGTTTCGCTCGAACCGTTCGCTTGGCGACGGCGACCTTCCGAAATGAGGTGGCTCGCATAACCAGAAAGACAGTCTTGCATTGTCGGCGGCGTCGCCCTCCGTCCCGGCCGCTTTCGTTTCACGTTAGGTAGGTACGCATTGTGGAAATGCATTCTCCGTACCTACGGGTTTCGTTAGGCCGTCCTTCTCTAGCGTGCGTTCAAAGAAAACAGGTAAAGATGCCCCGCACCGTGGCGACAAAACGCAGCATTTAGACCGGGAACAGTAATCTGTGATGTATTTTACGTCATCAAAATAACACGAAACCGCAGTCGACGGAGAGAACAAAAAATTAAACTCCACATAGGAGCGCAATAAATTCCCATAATGACCGCGTTTCATTGGTTTTATTCGAGTTTCGATTTGTATTGTTTGCGCTGTAATCGTTTAACTGAGTGTTGGCAAAATGGCGATTTTATTTAACACGCCAATTGGCAATCGGTTTAAATCCAGACTAAATTAATAGCGCGGAGAGGCGAAACAAAAATAGTGGCGATTATATAATTATCGGTCAATTCGAAAGGATAATTTCCTGTTAATAATACGAATATGATTTATTGCAATTTGCATATTCGACGCCGTCGCACTCGTTATTTGTCAATTGTATTTAAACATTTTCATGCGTAGACGATGAACATGGTGCGTCGTGTTCGCAAAATTTAAATTACGAATTACCTTTTATTTTAAAGCTCTAGGTACGAATTTAAACGATAATTCTGTAAATGTACGTAGTGAAATAAAGCTAATTTAAGTCGGACCGAAAATGCAGATAACAAAAGAAATATTTTCGACGCAACTGCGAGGGTATCTTCATCAATAAATTGTGCCGAATCCCGAACCGATATATTCTGAGCTCGGACGCAATTCGGGACGCACTGAATATTAAACTTGTTGACGAGACAGCCCAACTTCAAATCGTCTCGCTTTAGACCCTAGCACAAGAGGCGGCCGGACTATTGTACGTATCCCGTATTGAGGTTGAGGAGTGGAGCTGTTCGCTTTAATTCCTGCTGCTTTCCGCTAAAATTCGAAATTCCGTTCGATCTCTGTTCATCAGCCCGACTAGCCTATGTAACCACTTGTCGCCGGGCATTCAATAGAAGAGCCCATTTATTTCTCAAAGGCTGCCTGCGAACGAGATCTCGACGCCTTCGTACGTCGCCAACCATTCTACGCAAGTCTATGCTACGCCTCAGTCGGCTCCGGGACTATTTTACTTAAACGATTCCTTCGCAAGCTTTGTTTTCGACATAAAACTTTATATTCAGACATTTTATCCTCATTCATATAATAATAAAGTATTTTCGCTCGAAACTTCTATTTCACCCTTTTAAGACGATCCCTAACGAGGAAAGCCACTAAACAATTCTCCCTAAAGAATTGTTTCGCAAAACATAAATGTAAGGAATTTTAATTTTTGTACTTTTATAGGAGTTGGGGCGTCACTTACTTAATTTCGTAAGTTATGCCTGATTCTTGTAAAAATAGAAAGTGTATTATTACAAAATTATCCAAACTCAAGAAAACATTATCGTCGTTAAACGGCAAGTAGGTACTTTAAGCGAAGTGTAAGCGAAGAAGTTTTTGTATATTGTGAATAGATTTTAAGTAAAAACATGTTTATTATTTACAACACTTTATGCCATGAATCAATGAGTAACCATGAGTAACCACTCACAATTCTGTTTATTGAAAAATGTACAGTTAGCGTTCTATGCGAAACTTTAATAAGTGTTAATACACAACTATTTTAACAAATTAAAACCGACTTTCTGTGCTTCTCGATGCTGTTGCAAAACATTAATTCAATCAAAAATTCAAACCGTACCTAATCCCGAACAGATATTGAAAACACAAATATTTCACGGTTTACAAAAACCAAAACCGCTCGCTCGGAAACCATTCCATTAGTTTTTGTCAATGTTATTACATAATACGAAAAAGTTATTTTGCCAGCAGTAGTTTAAATATTCAAGAGCGAAACGTTTATATAATTTTATTTATTTATTTTTAGTTTAGAAGTTTTATAATGCTCATAGCTAACGGAAAATACTTTGTCACACAAATAATTATAAAAAACATTAACCACACAAATTAATAGGACATAAAAAGAAATTAATAACTACAGCCTGCAGGCTTGAAAAAAAATATGTAAGTAAATTAATTCTAATATGTACTTAAAAAAACAAATACGATTAAAGGTATACTTTTATATGAAAGAATATCGTACTTAGTCTTACACCAAGAAACATATTCAAAGTAGTTATTTGAATCGGACCCTACGGCAGAGCAGCAAAAAATGACAATAGCAGGTAGCGGAGAGCGGACCCTTGCTAATAGAATATCGATCGTAACTCGCATAAAATTAGCTAGTGCCACGTGAAATCCGCGTGTCTAATCTTCCTGCGAGGGCAACACTCGGCGAATCGATGTATTGATAGCGAACTTCTATTTAATACGGAGCGGAGCTGCGAAGTATATCTTTGCTTAGAAAGTTACTCAGCGTAAGCTGTAAGCCCTACAAAACATGTCTGTTATATACATGTATATGTACACATGGTAATTATTATATTATGTGTATCATCGTATGTATAGATTATGGTATAAATTTTCAAGGTCACGTGGTATGCTTGGTTTTATTTGCATTTGATCTGGTACCGCCAATGTCCATTGGGGTAGGTAAAACTTAACTTCAGGTTATACCATAATAACATATTGATTTTGTGTCAGGAGGCTTTATTCACTATGCGCTGAATTAAAGCAGAAACGTGAAGCTTAGCACTGTTTTGACTTCACGCTTTTTCATCTATCCAAAAGCATGACTCCACGCCGGTGGTTTCCAAAAAAAGAAATCGATGTCAGTAGCACCCGATGAATGCTACGCAACAAATTGATATCAAAATGATCACTTATGTTTTTTTATGGAACCAATATACTATTAAAATGTACTGTAAATAAAATATTCCTAGTTCCCATAGCGAGTACAACTTTCTATGAACTATTAGATACGAGGCTCTCTCGACTAGAACTTCCAAAGTGGGTCAAAGAATTGTGCGTTCGGAACTTTTCAAATAACACTCGTCCGTATATTAACATTTTTGTATGAATTTCATTTAATTAAACATGTATGTAACTAATTAGTCTTTCATACGGTGCAGTACGAAGCGGCTGCGCCTTTTGAGCGGCTTAGTTTGTACAATTTGGTTCCATGAATATTTTATTCGTAACTCGGTTTTGACAGCTCGGCAAAGCGTGACCTGCGAGCTGGGAACGATCTCTTTCAAAGTCAAGTTTAAAGGAACAACATGGCTCTCTTCTATTTCGACTTAATGGAATTTTTAGAAAGTAAAATCCCTATTCATGCCTTCGCTTATTTATGGTTGCATGTTTAGTGGCTGCGCGCAACGGCACAGCACATAATGTTAGCCAGAAATTTAATCGCTAGATATCACTGTAAGGTGAATTAGTGCAACTTCTTACTATCAGCCGAGCTCGCTTAATAAGCCGAAACATCAATCCCCTTCGGTGTGGTTGAAATTAAAAAATAGCGAACGAGTTAAGGCTGTTATCAAGATTAATGATTCGCTCATTTGATACACAATGTTACACCTACGCCACAGTATATGGATCATTGCAGTGAAACATATTTTTTTAAATGCAGCTTTCTTGTGATGGTGGTATCATCAAATGCTACTTATATTTCAACTTTATTTTACTTTTACTTTGGTACACGCACAAAATAAGAAAATATATGACTCTCTCTAGACATTAAATGACATCGACATATCTTTATAAAAAAAGAATAAAATAAGTAGAGTTATATACTTGCAGAATCATTAGCGATTTCTAAAAATGGTAAAATTTTTGATAAACAACGTTTTTGTCACTAAATTCGTAAGTAAACTGTGTAATGTATCGTGGGCCGATACACCTGCGGGGTTGTTTATTAAAACAAGAACAGAACACGCAGCGCTTGAAACGTAATCACTGTATTATTATTCTATACTTTATACGTACAGACGTTTCAAAATATTTGTGTATGACAAAATGGGCTCCCGAGACTCTTACGCTTGTCACACATTTCCATTTACATATGTAACATATTAATTCTGTCATTCTTTTTGTTTTACTAGCTGTAGAATAGTTATCAAAAAATTAAAAAAAATCCTCTTCTTTATAATTTAAGCTGTTACCCTCGACGTCAGCCGCGTGCCGTCGTTCTTGCAAGTCTTCTCAAGTTAATCTTAAAAGATTAGACGTAAAGTTCTCGGACATTTTTCTAGATCATGTAAAGAGGAATCATTCTTTTAGACATATTTTTGGGTATCTTTAACAGTTTTCAAAGTGTACGCAAAGGAAACTCTTAATTTTCCCAGTTTTTTCTCCATTGGCCACTACGTCGCTCTCTAACCAACACAATTTTTTTTCAATTCGAAATGTAGTTCTTGAGATTAGCGCGTTCAAACAAACAAACTCTTCAGCTTTAAATATTAGTATAGATATAGATGAGCCGATCTCAACAAGTAGTAGAGTGGAACACTTTCGATGTCCCAGCGTAGGATCGCTCTGTGTAAAAAATAAGCAGGTGTGCGCAAATCGTAATATTTTTTTCTGCATCTCGAGATTATTGCGAATTCACGAATGGCGGAGCGCACGCGATCGCATCTGCTAATAAACACTATCGCCGGCCAAATGTTGCCGCCAGTTGCTGTACTTAGCTTTAATACATACTTACAATACGACTCTCCAACTGAAAATTAACTCTTATACATTTTATCACTGAAAGTTACATTGCCTCAAAGCTATTAAGTTCCCTTTTGCATAGTACAGACACATATTAGTGTCTATTTTATTGATATATTCTTATTTATAGAAATAAATAGTTGATTCTGTGCTCTACTTGACTGAATATTGCGATTCGAATCCAGTTCCTTCTTTTAATATTTATCAATGAATTCATAACGGAGGCACTACGATAACAATATCAACTCTAGAGCGCGACTCAATCTTAGTGTATGAAATCGATTTTTCATTATTTACTGTCCAATGATCGCTCTCAAGTTCCTCATAATTTCTCGACACTCAAATTAGTTTGAATGACAAAATAAACGACGATTATTTGCCTCATACGACCGACGAAGCCGTAAATAGCTTTCTATGACACTTATCGTCCAATCAAGTTTCGGTCGTCCAAACTCAAACAAATATAGAGTTACGGACGACGTTATTCTACCGTTTATTAGTCACTAAACCTTGTCAAAATTACTCGGAATCGGGTGAAATTAGCCCGAATAAGCACTCGTAAAGCCTAATAACGCTATTCGTAGACATTGACATCGATAAAGTACGAACGAGTGGGTCGTCTAAGAACCGGCGCGTACGAGCGGTCGTCAACTTTTATCGGTGTATGTTCATTAAATTCATTTGGTACGTCTTAAACCGTTAAGACGTATCAAATGAGTTGTATCAATATCGTTTCATGGAAAGTATTCTAATTTGTAGAATTATTTATATAAGATATGTACAAATAATATTTCAAACCCCGTAATATAAATTGCTCAATATTAATTTTAATAATCACTTTTAATACCCTGTACAGAATTTGTAAAACTTTATTATTTTGTGCATGTCATAGTATATAATGACATCTTACTACCGAAAAATCTATTGATTTATAATTTACAACAATACACTCGTGTCCAGACGTCTATGCAAACTCGTAAAAACTGTATTATAAAACAATACGCGAACTTTTCGAGCCTCGGTAAGGTCGTTTTTTATTGACCCTCGAAGGTTTATGTCTTCATTGAAAAATGAATTGATTAAAACATTTTTATTCGACAAACAGATCGTGACGGTTGCTCCCAATCGAGTTTTTGTTTCACTTCGTCGGACAGCTAAATAATTATGTTTCGTTGTAATTGACTGACTTATGAAGTAAGTACCAAAATATATATGATTGTTGAATAATTAAGTTATAATTGTATTCGTCATAGAACATCGCAACGCAATAATCGTTTTTATTTGGAAAGAAGTACCCTCTGCGATGGAGACTTTTTACTGTGCGTCCGCGGGATATCGCCACAATAAAATTTGTTATTATCATCTGTGATTGTTTAGTAATTAGTTTTCTGTACGTGGATGTTTAATTAAGATACGCCTCGCTGCGCGATCAACGCGGACCAGTAATGACACTATCTGATGAGCTTGCTATTAAGAAACAACGATCTCAAATTAAAATTCCTTGCTGCAAAATACAAGACCGTAACACATGTTACTACCTATTTTGTGAATATTGAGAAGTAGATTTTGGATAGCACCAATACTACAATATACTAACTACGCATATAATAATACTGTTGTTAGAATTACAAGAACAAGAATATGCATTGTAACATAGTATGGCTATAGCAGAAACAGGAGTCGCGTGTGTGTAATGGGTGAACGGGCCACAAATTGCACCCGTCTCTACAAGTATGTATACACATACAACGTATGAGAGAGTCGAAATACTCGCAGTAGGTATGTTCAGATAATTAAACAGTCTTACCGATGGTAGAAATTCTAAGGATACAGTTTTATCTATACTAATATTATAAAGATGAAGAGTTTGTTTGAACGCGCTAATGTCAGAACTACTGGTTCGAATTGAAAAAATATTTTTGGGTTGGTGAACCCTATATATTACATTATTTATTGATGAAGAAAGTGGCCGGCAGCAAATGGATAAATAGAGCTTAAAGAGGGCCGAGAGTCTGCTTTGGGGCCGTCCAGCAGTGGACCCACACGGGCTGATAATGATGATGATGATGATGTATTGATGTCCAAAATAATTATTCTACGCGGACGATTATGAAGTCTAGAAAACCGTATCTAAAAAATATTGCTGTAAAAGCAACAGAGCCCATTATTGCATCTATTTATAGAGAAGTGTTAAAATACGTACACCGAGAACGTATGCGGCCATGAAACGCGGGCGTTATTTTATTATATAAAATTTCACAGGATTACCTTACCGGTAGGAAGGTCTCGTAGCTAAAGTGGAAAATTTGAGCGGAGTAATGGTCACCCCGAGCAGATGGGAGCACATCTCGACGATTTGCGGTTGCCAGCCTCGCCCGTAATGTAGGCCAATTTATATGAAATTATAGCAACACCGCCGCCCACAGGATATCGAAGAATCGATCTCGTAACTCTCTCGCGTTCATGATTTCGATATTCATTTAAAAAGTATCCTATAGGTGAGATTGCAAAACGTGACGACACACGTGTCGTGTGCCATCTTTGTCATGGACAGCTCTATCCGAAAGAATCTAATCAGATGTCTACTGCTGTTATTTTTATTATTTATATAGGAGTAATACAAGAGTTATTTAAAACGTTGTTTAAATTAGAACCACACCCTTCCCAAATAATATACTAACAATTTTTTATAGTGAAATACACTTTATCGGTTTAAAACGCGAAATTAACTTGGTAACATTTGTATCGGATGGTTTGCAGCACGGGTCATGGGAAGGCTCCGATTTGCGATACGACGGGCCTTAGTTAAAAATAATTTGTAAACAAGTTTAACTAATATATTTCGCGTTTAAAACTGTTAAGGTATTTTATTGAAATGTCTACTGCTCGCGTAAACGACAAACAGTATCTGAAACAATTTATAATATACACAATCACTAACAACATAACGGCTGTATACTAGTGTATAGCCTCATAAATAACACTAGAGTATATTAAATTTTTATTCCAATAAATGTCCATTACTCGAATGACGGATCCAATATTTCCATTAACAAAAATTTATTACAAATAGACGAAAAACATAGTGCAGCCCTCAGATATTATAAAAAATGGTTCTATTTTTGCAAGGATTATCCTCTAACATTAAAATAATAATAATAATAATGAAGTTGTTCGTAAACAAGTTGGTGAGATTCTTAGATGCTTTAGAGAGGTTTGTTTGTAGATTAAGAAATATGTGACATTTCAGCTTCCTACTTCGCTTGAGACGCATCGGAACCTGTTCTAAGTGGCTCATTCAATATTTAAAAAGCGGATTCCAGCACGGGTAGCAATCTAGGAAATTATGGTGTTTACAGCATTTAAAAATAGGTAAGTTAGCTTGAATTAGCCGGTTTGTTTTTTTTATTTGGAGAAAAAATTAATATCAAGTTTAAGACTAACCGGATACTGATATGTATATTATTTTTCATAATATATATTCAACGCTCGTATGTTACTGTTTCAATTTGGCAAGGCACGGAGGATGGAAGAATGACTCAAACAGCGGAGTGGACAGGATTTCACTATTATTGAATAGGACTAACCGCGAGAAGGACTAAAAAAGATCGTAAAATATATAAGACACACAAAGAATATGTTGTATCATTCTCGTATTGGACTGCCTCTGAAGCTAAATGGTTAAATGAATTGCCTAACATTGTGTTAAGCGCGAGTCGTCCTGGGTTCGAATCCCGGAAAAACAATACATTTTTCCGGTCGGGCAGGACTCAGAATACTGAACAAAACTGGCCTGTAAATCGAAGCCGACCAATAAAAAAGATATATACACGGGAGAAAACGGGATTCACTTATGTTTCTTTACTTTTAATTTACTTTCCTTCTCACTACTTCATTTACCTGATAGGAGATAGACCGTACCGTGTAAACGATGGGCTCTGAAGGGTTACGCGAATTCATTACGCGACAGGTTATCTCTGTGTGCTCAGCCGTTCGCGAAACATTCATCACAAGACGCAGAAATATCACCTTCAAATATTACACGATTTAATTTCCTCTCTTGCGAATTGTAGACAAAATGATGTGACACTGACACGGAGGGCGTCGTTACACCATATTTTATTAAAGAATGCGATTAGAATATTACTCTGTCAAAAAAGCTTTCAAAAGTTTAAATGGATAACATTAGGTTTAAATCTTATTTCGATGACTACTCAAAATCCAAAAGTATAGGGTACAAATTGTAAACGTACCTCCACGTATACCGTGATTTCCTCACCTTATCACAACCGAAAGGATCTGGTAATTTGCTTCCGAACCCGAACATATCACCTTCCACTCAACAAAATGCAATTTATTATGAAAAAAAGAGACGATCCAAATTGTGAACCGTGCAGCAGAGTAGAGGACTTCCTCCACTTAGTTCTAGAATGTAAAATCAACGAACAACCTCAGTTGGAACTCCTTAACGACAGCCAGTGCTCTGCGGGCGATTTACTTTTCTTTGACCACCACACCTTGAGCTCAGGGTTCACTGCTAAATTTAGTGCTAATTTTTTGAGTTTCATCACACAGTCATTGTTTCTTCGATAAAATATTATAAAAATAATCATAATCCCCAAGTAACATAGTTCATAAACCATTGTAATTTCTAAGCTGACTAAATCATGTGATGTATGGCTTATAAAATAAAAAAGAACTAAAAAACATATATGATGGATTTTAAGCGGTTTAAAGTGTGTTTTATACTATCTTGTCAGGTGTGCACACTAACATAATATCGACTAAGCTGTAAGTAATAAAAAATGTAGGAGGCATAAAGTGGCCCGATAGTCTATCGAAACGTGAACATCTAAATAAAACACTTTAACGGTTTAAATGTATACTACTCGCGTAAACTATAGACAGTATTTAACGTGAGCATCGTTATGTTCATATTTAAATACAACAAAACCATAAATTAGTTACCTAAATAAATATTGAATTATTCTCTTCTGAGCTTTTCTCAAAAGTAGATTTGCGCTCGTGGATCCCATTAAGGTATCGAGTTTTCAAGCATGAAGCACGACTCGAAACAGATCCTTAATAACGGCCCGCGCAAACAATCCTTGCATTTCATTTCACTTCCACTATTGTGTCGGATCCGACGGACATTTAGGCGGCTTACACGAGAGCGGCGGAAACGCGACGTGGGCTTTACATGTCTTAATATAATATACTAAAGATATCATTATTGTTATCTCGCTTTGTAAACGCTTTTTAATGTCGTTTATAAAACCTTGTGCTTATTGTGTAAGGCCTATGACACACCGACCGCATCCGAATGAACGTATATTATTTTCTGATTGTAGAAAGGACACGTTACAAAACGCGCTCGCATCGGCGGGGACTAACAGTTTTTAAATCTAGGTGCTTTTATTTTTTCTCCCTGAAAATTCAAACATTCGCTGTATCGAGTTGAATTAATTAAATTTATCAAGAGTGCCGTTCGCTGCCCTTTATTGTACGATGAAACTTTTAGCGTTCAAAATTTAGCACCGTTTTAAAATTATGCGATGTGCAAAGTATTGTATTTCGTATTACTCATTGTTTCTAACGGCCATTGTAGTGACGTAGAGTAAAACTTATATGACATAAGGGTAGGAAAAGTAGTCGCTAGCACACATCGTGCTGTACCCCAATTATACTGAAATTAAAAACAACAATAAATTTACTTTGATCATACGTAAACAAAAAGGGACATTAATTAATAAAGTAATTCTGTTAATTATAATTACAATATTTTGTGTTGTCGACGGAATTTCACAAGACTTTTTGACAGAGGAACCAAAGGAACGCGAATGAAAATTCCCATTAATTGAATTAATGAAATGTGATGTTTTTAGCAGCATTGCCTTTCATTGCAAACGAAACACGAACATTATGAAGTATCAACATGGTTTTTATAATCGACTAACGTCGTTGTTACGCTTCAGCGTGTAAGTCTAAAAATTTCAAAGTCTGGACAGACGCGACGCTCGGAAACTTCACGAGCGTTCTGTCCACAAAATAAAAATAACGCGATCCTCCTCCAATTTTAGCAAAAGAGTTGCCAAATGAAAAAAATCCGACTAATCTTGGCCTTTTTAGTCGTGCGCTAGCCAATGAGTTTTGGAAAGTAAAAAGTCCTAATTGGTCGTTTTACAGTGAAACTTCGACACTAGTGATTAGGTTTTTTGATAGGACAATACCGTTGCTTTTTATCGGTGTATCGAGACGACCTCCGTCGAGGATAGGGTTGCCAACTAATTCGGATTAAGCGGGATTGGGAAATCTTTTTCTCTTGTTTTCATTTCGTATCGTTTGAATTGGCCCGCACACGCCGTTCGTTCACACAGAGTAGAATAGTTGTATCTGGTCGCACGGAGACTTAATCAAATTGAGCCATATAATCAGGGTTAAATTTGAAATTAACATGTGCGGCCATAACCCTCCCTTTTATAATTAAATAAACGATGATGCATCAATTCGGGCCGTGACTTCGCTCGTTTTCCGGAGCGGCCCATATGTCTAACTTGTCATAGATAAATGGACGAAAAATATTCTATGAAGTGCTTTTGTGCCACGTGAGTTTGCGAGTTCGTGTTTATTTTCGTAATGAGGGGTTCACGCGTTGTGCGAACGCATTGTTGAACGTAGCGGAGTCGCGGCGCTAAAACACGAAGAAGGAAATCATCACATTTTATTTTTATAGGGATCTCTGAATTTCACTTGTTGAGATACTTCGTTGACCTATTTTACTTCGAGCATTCCGAATACATAGACTGAAGCGGAAATTACGGAAAATTACTTTGACAGTTTGGGTGAAGTAGGTGAGCACATTTAATGAAAAAATGCCACAAAAAATTAAGGAAATATTCGTAGAAATGCAAACGGAGTGGCAAACGAGTTCGAGCACGATGTTTGTACTTACCTTTTCTAGATCCTTTTTGTTAGACATGAAAAATAAGACACATATTTAGAGAAAGTTTAAAACACAACAGACTTAAGCTCTAAAAACTGAGGTGATTTATCAAGCTATTGCGTTAACGTTCGTGTGAGGTATGTCAATTGTCAATATTATCAAAGAAATCGAAGAAACGTTCGATATTTGGATCGAAAACAAACTGATAAGCTTGAATCGTGCTTTTAACTATCGTACAGTGGAGGACATAAGTTAACGCACTGCGCTATAAAGATATTATATTTTACTAACAACAAACACAATCTAAGCGACAGTAGAAGTGAAATATAGCCTAAATACTATTAATTTATGTAGATTATATTGGTTTTGTATTGTAACTATGTACTTGTAAACAAAGTTTTAATTAAGCTTGTTTATGCCATACGTAGCTGGTTTTTATTTAAACAATTAGTACGAAGGTTCGTATAATGCAGACAGCACAGTGCGTAAGCGCATAGTACCTTACAAACGCATCGGTCGCGGTGATGCATCAAAGTATTGTTATTCTAAACCAACATCTACCTGCTTGGGCCCGGCATGCG
Source organism: Leptosia nina (assembly GCA_963661955.1). Taxonomy (NCBI): domain Eukaryota; kingdom Metazoa; phylum Arthropoda; class Insecta; order Lepidoptera; family Pieridae; genus Leptosia; species Leptosia nina. The sequence goes on from CAVLEF010000008.1 coordinate 8,855,470, forward strand.
CAAACACAAAACATTTGAACACACTAACAGCGTACACTCGCGAGCATTAAGCGTATCGTAACAGCCACATAGAATAGCGATTATATGTGTTTCTTTAAATATCATTTTTAACTTTCAAATATGAAAAATACAACTAAGCTACAAAAAAAGTATGATTATAATTTAATAAACGTTTTGCTGATAGATGACAAAATTTATAGACATATTGTTTCTATCAACCGTCGCCATGCCCGCGAGTGTATCTGAGAAGGCTCTGTCACATCACATTATACGCATCACTTGACGTCGTCGGTTTTAAGAGCTTATTTGCTTAGCGACCGTTTTTAATAAAATCCATATTGACTATTAATGTGTGTCGGTCTGAGTTGTTACAAGACATATTTACCTACTTGGTATAATATATTTTGAGAGGTTAAAAGGCTCTTAAAAAGGACTTTGTATACCACTATTTATTAACTTTAAGTGGGTTAGATATCTCTCACCTACCTCACCTACTTTATATCAGTTGCATAAACATTTGAACCAGTTAATGAAAATAATTAGATTTAAATAAAACGTTTTAAGGGTTTAAACGCACAATATATTATTTAAACTTTTTTTAAAAAACTTCGGCTAAACTACGGCCGACGTTTTCGATTCTTTGCAGCAGCCTTAGTTACAGGGAGACCAAGGCTGCTACAAAGTAAAATAAGTATAACTTATTCATTCCCCGTTTTATACCGTTCAATTTTATTTCAAATTTACTCGCGTACTACTCTTGTATGTCTCTTTCTTACTTACCCCCACTAAGAAACTTTTGCATATTTTAGAATTTTGCTATAGTAGTTGGATTAATTTACGAAATAAGGAAACCTGTTATAACTCGACGTATACTTTTCAAACGCCGGGAATTCGCGTGTGAGAGTGAGTTAATCCCCAATCCCGATACAAAGAAATATAGTAAAAAGCTGGTAATACGATCTGAAAGGGGAAATTAAAATCGGCTTAAAGTCTCATCCGATACATAATGCTAATTGTTTGCTCTGTCTGTGCGTACGGCTTCGTCTGCGGTTTTATACGTTAGAGACTCGAATTAGAAGCGCTCGTGTTTTTTATTATTTAGATTATTGTATTTAGTTTTATACTTACTTCTTACCCTGTATACAGTAGCTTTTAAAAGAATTGCTTTTTCACTACATATCAAATATAATTCACTTCATGGCTATTATACAGTAACTTATTGAGATCGTTAAAGCTATTTATTTACTAGAAAATACTTTAGAGAATATGAAGTGAAGAAAAATAAAGTCATAAGTTGTCTGCACTCGGCGTCTACTCAAACTCTGACAAGATAAATGGCTTTGATTTTTTGAGGCGAAGTTGAAACTGCTATCAGTCCCATTTACCAGTTTTCGTGTAGTTAAATACAATTAATCATATCTTTTTAGGAACTATAGAATTTGAACTGTTAATATTAGCCTTTTAAATATGTTTCTAACTATCAGAACTTAATACGCATAAAGTAACATTTTCTATTTGAAGTGTGAACTATAATATAATTATTAATAAACGATGTGATCACGGATTTGGTCGGGATGTTTAAATATTTTACATATTTCGTGTTTAAAACAGTTACTCATGTAGCCCTAAGTTAAACTAAAACAACACTTAATTTACGGTTTCAACAATAATATACACAAAATTAAAAATCCAATACAAGTATATTAACTACATTTCATAAAAAAAATATGAAGTGAAATTTACACACTTTCATTACAATGTCTTTTTCCTTGTAAATGACAACTGCACAATGCAACGCAAATACAAATTTAATCCACCTGAGGATGTGAAACGCCGATGTCTGCGTATGAACTCTTCGTTTTAGAACAGCTATTATATTTCCGTTTATTCAAACAACAAACCAGAAACGCTGGTCAATTGCGAAAGCGGACTTGAAGACTAAACAACAAACACAGTTTAATAGTTTAGTAATTTACAGTATCAAGTGCGATAGGCGCCTGGACAAAGACGACTCGATAAGTTGTCAACCAAACGGGGTGTGTCTACAGTGGTGTACTGAGGAGGGGCGGGAGCGGTAAAAGAACTATTAGATAAGTATTAAAAAGTGCAATGATTATTACGTTTTCAGTTATTGGTCTTATAGCATGCTTCGCTAAGTATTTGTAAAATTTTGTGCAGTTTGCATTTGCAATAATAAATTAAGTATTATAAATATACCTTTTAAATATAACAATTTAACGGTTTAAAACGCAATATATATTAGTGAAACTTATTTGAAAATTATTTTAACTACGGCACAGCGTTTCGAAAATAATTTTCAAATATGTATATCGCGTTTTAAACCGTTTAAGTACATATTTTATTTATATGTTTACTCGCGCAAACTTCAGAGAGTATTTAATTATGATTACTGTTTGTCTACAACCTATATAGGTTTTTTTTTTATATCAAAACGTTTCGAATAAAACAAAAACGCTCCCGCTTCCGCGTACGCTCATTTAAGAGCCGTGTACAAATAATCGTAGCTCGTGAGTAGTGACCCTTGTTAGTCGACACTGTTTGTCTTTTAGTTCCAGTTTTGAGATATTGGCTTTCCTCTTTGTTCGGAACTCTTAGATTCATTTAAGAACCCGCCTCGACTCGAGGGTACACTGGACACTCGACTTTAAGCTGAGTTTACTCAAAACTTATTAGCTTTCTTGGAATGGAGCTTAATTAATTTACGAGGTTCGATCTAATAGAATGCAGCAACGCGCGATGGTGTTGTATTTTCAGAGGTAATTATATTTCTCTACACCGCAATGAACGATGGCTTATATAAAACGACTATATATTATCTTGAAAATCTCTTCTATGTCTCTCGGCGAAAACTAAAACTCCCCTTTTAACATTTATAAGATTCATGTAATCGCAGTTTCAGAACAGAGGGTAGACAAAAGTTATGAAATTCAGCGTGAATTGGCAATTTTGGTGCGAATTTTATAATTCCGACGATGGTACCCTCTCGTTTCGGGACAATCTGTCCGTTAAATGTATTAACTTAAATATTTGAACGAGGTCGAAAGGTCTTTTAGAGTTTATGATTTTGTGCTGCGTTTACATTCACACAATTAGAACGTATTACTTCGATGAAGTCCTTGTCACAAAGATTGAATAAAAGAGTCCTAGAATTTATTTGTTTTAAATTATACATAGTTTTTGTTCGTGAGAATGGTTTAGTATAGTCATTTAAACTTACGGCTGAGTAGCTCCTTTATGGCCGGATTATTCGTTTGATATACTGGACTTGCATTAGACAACTAAATTACCACTTTTATATATGCAATATCGTATTATAAACTAATATTACAATTCGTAATGTGAACGTAGCACATCGTTTGAACGTCAAAGTGTCCCAGCGATAGTGGATCTCTACAAGTTAAGGCTTTGACGGAAAACGTTACGTCGGTATTAGACCCGCCTAATGTACGCTCAGCTTAGCCAGGTGCGACCCGAGCGTGGACTTATATAATATTGTGATGCATTACTGCTGAGTTATTTAAGAGATATGGCGGCAGTACGTGGTCCTATATTACTGCACTAATGGTTTCAAGAGGTCATTGATGCCTTTTAAAAACAAATATATTTGGAAGTTATATACTTACCTGTTTTTGGTATACTTATTACTTAATATAGCATTCATAGATACACGCGCATAAATAACTTACCTACTCAGCTATAGGCTCAATTGCACAATTTCACTAAATTGTAGAAAAGCCCCGAGCGAAATTATATAAGCATTAAAACAAAGAAAACTGAGGCATATTTAAATATCAATAAGTTATCTGGGGGTCATCAATGATTTCTAACGACTCCGAAACGACTCGATGACTACAATCAGCCTATTGTTTAAGTGACATGCGAGCGTCATTATAAGAGCTGAACTTCGATGGGTACTTACTCATACTTACCTACTTATTTCCATGAAAATTTCGACATTTTTAGATTACAAGATCGTTCCAACATTTTCCACGAACCACAAAATACATAGCTATATAATTTTATATTATCGAATACGCGGACACCATCAAAAGAAAGTCGCATGCGCAGACGCGTTAAAATCGAATTTGAAAACGGGACAAGGGAACTGGAAATCCGACCCAAATGCGATGTTTAATTTATCGCCACATATTTAATGACCATGTTCTAGTTAAGCTATAAATATAAAACTAAAAGTCATCCTTCACCGATAGAAAATAACTGAAAAATGTAGTATTGACAACCTAACATCGGTAGGACCTCCTTTGTCCTTTTTAGTAAAATTTTCAGTGGTTTTTGCATGAAAAGGAAGGAAACATCCGCGATAAACGGCTCAAACTAACATTAATAAAGATTATATACGGCTATTTCGAACTATTTAAAACCCGAAGATATTTACAAAATAACTGTAAACCGTTAATATCGTAGGCGCACTTGAAAAATAATCTCGGGTCGGAGTAATGCGCTTACGGGAGCTAATCCGATTGGAATAAATGAGCACGGCGCGGTAAGCTAATTACATTATTTTTATTAATTATTCACCTTGTCAGTTTGTTTATAAATAAAATAACCCTCCCCCGCACAGCCAAATGCGGTTTATGATAACATTGTTTTGTTGTTTCTTTGTTTTTACATTTGTAGCTATTCTGAACTTTTACAGTTTACTTAACTGAGTATGAGTTTCAGGATTGTGTACGTTTTGTTGCCTGCTTGAGTATACAACGGCACAGATAATTAATATTACATTGTAGTCGATATTAATTAGAACCTTTATATCAATTTGTACCTGCAGCGGCCTTTGTTTTATTACGCCACCGTAATATAGCAACTCTGAACGTTATGAAAACTTTCATATAAATTCTCCACATTACAGTTGTAATGGACAATAAAGAGGCAACGAATCGTGACACAAATAGCTCACTAACATCGTCTATAAACAACGAACATGTAAAACAAAAGGATAGCTATTCCGACCGAGTGAATTGTTTTAAATCAAAATATAACATTTCATCGTAGAAAAACTATTTAAATATATGTATAACATCAGTAGCTAAATGGTTAAACGGCTTGCGTAGCATTGCATTCAGCGCGAGAGGAAATAAGTGCGAATACCGGGGAAACAACTTTACTTGTTTGTAAATAAAAAAACAGTCAGTGAAACGGATACAGAAATATATTCGCCCCGTACCTCAAGGCTAGACAATCGATTTCACTTCCCGTACTTATAAATGTGCTTCTTTTTGTTTCTTTGTTCAGTTATTTTAGCTGAAAAAACATGAAACCTATTTATTACAGCGAACATATTAAGAATGTAAGAATAAATAGTAATCAGTGACTAACTTAAGAGGCAACTTTGAAAATAATTTAATTATTTTTGCTAGGTACCGTAAGATCTCAAATGATTTCTGGAATTTCCTCGAATATTAAACTAATGCGATTCGAACACTAAGACTAGAATTAATAAATTATGCAAATCTCTTACAATCTGAGTGATACGAGTACGTTAATGGTTACTTATAAGCTTAATGTGACGTCTTTATCGGAAGCCGGGTATTAGCTTTTATTATATCGGTATTATTGTGACTAATGACCCGTCGTGGCTTCGCTCGCTTAGTGCAAGCCTCTGTCGCCCACTTGCCCCCGATTAAGTGACCGACCGACCAGCGTACATTTTTGGTGGACTATGAGTCGCTATGGAGAGATGTTTTAGAGTTAATATAGTTGTTAATTATATTATTGATTGACGGGTTCGTTGGTCTAATGATAAAAATATATGGCAATTAATAAACGGATCGTGGGTGCGATCCCTACTCGGTCCACCATGTCTCTAATGATTTTGTCTGTAACAAAGACAGACAAAGTGTAACACATGTTACACTTTGTCTGGAAATCTAAATATGAAAAAGGTGGCAAGAATATCAAAAATTTTATCCCGGTCACGAAGCACCGTCCACCGACGAAAAAGCAGTGAAGTTTAATCACTTTTCGATTTCAGTCTGCGGATTTCCGAATAATAAGAAAAAGAAGACAAAACAATTCTACAGTTGTCAAGACGCTATAAGTATGTCTGGGGTATTTTACCATCTATCAAGTGAATCATAAAAAAATATAGTATCATACACGCTATTATTATTGTTTCCTTTATATAGAGGTGTACGGAATATACACTTCTAGGAGTGTTTGGTTGCCGTCTGCCAGTTCGATATGAAGTGGGCTTTTCTAGAGGGAAGGATCACTACTACACAACGATCCCGGGCTTTAATCCTCAAATCCCAACCGTCTGAAAATCAACGGAACACACAGAATGGATCCGACTGTCATTTATCCTGATATGATGTTTAAGTTAATAATTTAACTCAAATACTGTCTGTAGTTTACGCGAGTAGTACCTACACATCTATATAAAACAATAAAACAGGTTTGCAGTCTAGACGTGACCATGGTTGCTGCAAAGCATCCGAAACGCCGAGCCGTAGTTAAAATCACTTTTAAACAAGCTTAAGCAATATTTCGCGTTTTAAACCGTTTACAAGTGTATTATTTGAACCACTTAAGTCAATTATTAAAAACAAACAAATGTATGCTATGTAAGCTACAACTCTACCTTTCAGATGCTTCGCACGACCTGTTGCAAAGCAGGAACCGTGTATCGTAAACACTGGACAATGCTTGATACGCACGCTCCGCAAAACGCCCGCAAACTCCCTGTCAATATGTAATCTGTATGATCTCATAACGGTCTTAAGATAGGGAATAGGGAGCGTGTTTAACCGAGACTAATTCAAAGTAAATATACTCGCGTGTAGTTTAACACGGATGTGCTATAACAATCTTCTGAGTCAATATTGAAACGATATTGGGTTATTCATTACACCTTAAGCCGTAAAGTTCTCCCTGTAATTTGAAGTAAATTAATAGCGTTGTTATAAAATATTAATAAAAAAGCAAGAATTTTATTTTACACGAAAACGTATGTTGTAAAAATCAAAGTTGGGTTCGCGGCCATGTTTGCTATACTGAGATAAATAGATACTGTGCATTCAATTGTTATCCAGGGCGGGTACTCGTATTATTATTGTTTAGATTTCAAAATTCAGATCAACACAATTACTCGCTAGTAGGATTTTCCCGTAACATCACGTCGTAACAACGGTAATTCGATATTTCCCTCGTCAATATCTGCGCGCCGATAACACGTCACTTCGTGTTATCATTGACACACTTACCGATATTACATACTGAGCCTTATTATTGTCTAGAGGTGGATTGAATTCTTCGAGCTTAGGAAAAAGCCGTCGTCTACATTTCCAATTCCAAGAACGAAAAGGTCATAAGGTATTTGTTTGTTTGTACAAATAGATATTCACATTTTCATTAATTCTGAAAATTGTAATTTTTGTATGATAGGAGACAAGACTGTTCACTTGAAGATAGGTGAAATACTTCAGCTATATAACATGTAATCAAGATGCTCTGTCGACATAAGTTGGCCTGGGAAATTCATAGACTAAAACCGAAACGGGAATAAGCTTGACGGATCCCGTGGCTATCGTACACACGACCAATTGGTAGCATTACATTGCAACCATTGAGGCACCGACGAGTCCGTCATATATGTAATATAGCCCGTGTATATTAGTTACACGTGGGATTTCCAGCAAAACCTTGCAAGTCAGTAGATAATACGAGCACACGATTGTCTAGGTCGTCATACAGCGGAACGCAAAACAAAAATAACCGCACTCAGCGCATTGAGGCTGAGCACCTAGACGGGTATAGCTGGCTGCAATCTCATCCCACGAATAAGCGATTCGAACAATAGCTCGTACAAATGACAGATAGGTTATTTATTCAGCTATCCCCGTAGATCCGTGGATATAGTGGCAATCACTTAGTCGTGTTCCACAGAGGAAAGCACGGGCCGAGTTGGACGTTTTACCGTTATGTATAGAATATTAATGCCTAAGTTAAGATCGAGACTTAAATAATAAAATATTTAGGAGCTACTTTATCATTATTTGTGGGGTTTATTTACCCACACAACAGTCATACAAACCAATTTGCAAAGTTAGCAGTTATGAGATTGATCGAGTTCGGTGTTTCATATTCTTGAGATTGGCTAAAAATTAAATATATAAGTGAAGACACGACCTTGAATTTGTCCACAATGCTTCAACGTTATAGTTTCACAACTGACATACAAGTACGTAAACTGTGCGACCCCGAGGGACGTTCGATACAACGTGAATAGATTGTAACAGTGGGTACACCGGGGAAATTGTCGGTCGGTAATGAGGGTAGGCGGTAAAACGAGTTGACGATCGACGTCGAGAGGTTACCTAAACTGTTGTGGGACTTTCACTAGGTTTCGTAACCCTTGAACTTCGACAGGTAAATAATTGAGAAAGCCTCAATTTCACCCGATAAATTTAATTAAGAGCAATTAGTTGATATTGAGTATTAATAAAAATAAAATAAGACTACTTATTTTATTTGGCTTAAATATATTGTAACGAATAAACTGTGTAAGGCTTTCACGGCCATCGTTCATTATTTTTCGGGCTGTTCTTCGAAGAATTCTTCGAGGAGTTAACATCACGAAACGTCGAGATTATCTCGCTTACCTTGGCCGAACAGCCCGAAAAACATTGATATGCTGATATTACGACTTCTTTTAAAACTTTCCTTCGGTGTGTCATGAAAATATCAAAGTTATTGAACCTGTTAAGGTTTTATATCGTATTCACTCAACATCTTGATTAGATCGGGCGGTATTCAGCTCAGCATTGAATAATACACTAGCAATCATAGAATTCGGTGGATTCAGACGAAACTATGTACCTCGCCAAATTATCAATATCGTGCGATAAGGTACAATTGATATTTGAATAATTTACCTCTATTCAATAAGCTAAATTTTGGAAGGCTAGAAGATTATCTAGAGCGCCGTCTTACTGACAAGACCGGTTTATTTACCTAAAAACCACATAAGATATTTTGATCCAAGATTAGCTCTCGCGACAATTTCCTTTAAATAAAGTTGTTTAAAAATAAAAAGGTATTGGCTTTTTGTAAATTTTAAATAACAAGAGTCTATAGAGTTATATATTGTCTACATTACGTTGTTGTATTGGCAGGTACAGTATCGTTAAGACATTTAGCATATGTGCCATGAGCAGTCTCTCGCACTCTATATGTTCCTTCAAAATATAGTACCAATTTGTAATACAGGGCCCCGCGCAGACGTTTGTGGTCATATTGAAATCGGTCTCGAAATAGGTTATTGAGCCCTTTCTAACCCCAGCATATCGCAGTGGATAACATACATCACTCGGTTGTATTTATATAATTATAAAATATATGAATTTAATGAATAGTAGGGGTAACACGTATCTTATATCATATACTTAATTCTATAGAAGGGTATACCATTAGATCGATAGCTAGGTATTTATAATATTCTATTTCTAACATAAGTTACTCAGGCCTTAGTTATAGTTTATTTAATTTTCCTTTTAATCCAAACAATATGAAACGATGGTCAAAACTGCAATAGTTGGCGCGCAATGTATACGAAATTGGAGATATACCCCTTCCGTTCCCGGAATTTAGATAGTAGATGTCGGGTTTAAGCCGCCGCAAATGATCCAAAGGCACACTCCGGTGGTGTATTGATTGCAGATTATGCTGTTAGCTCGGTATTAGCGCTCTATAAATTGGTAACGGGTTGCATCGATACCGGATCGGACCTCAACAACGCCAACGCTTTGACGTTCACGAACAAGACGAATAAAGAGAGCTATTATGAATTCACGGAAAAATGGGAAAATAAAAAACCTAGTTCATATTTTTCTGAAGGGTTGATCTGACTTGACTGATAATATATATAACAGATTGGAAATCTCTATTCGAAGTAACTGGACTAATTTTAACTATACGATCGAGCCGTTGGCATGGACCATGAAACTTTAATGTCTATGTATAAACTATAATCCTAATGTTGCTAAAAGCGCACTTCATAATATATAACTCGGCCGCGCACACACATAAATGCATATTATAATATTCCTTTGAGTTAAGAGCTGGAGCACTACCACGATTTAAATAGAATAAGCAAGTCTACAAATAACGAGTAATATTTAAATCTCTGAAGAATGACTAAGAGCAATGGAAGAAAAATAAAAATCTCCTTTGGGTAGTTCTTATGAGGATGAAAGCTTACTTGAAAAAGTATTACTATATAGTGAAACAAAAACCTTGGTGTATTTAGAGATATCTATATACTTAGATTATGCAAAATAAAGGGAAAAGAAGCTTTAACACAAATATAAAAAAAAAACAAAACAAAGAAACCAAAATTACATGCGGGGGGATCACTTATTGCGGTGGTTACGCTTGGGTCTTGCCCGGGGCTCATTAGGAGTCACAGCCTGTCTTGTGACTTCGGTAGGAGTGAAGACAGGAAAACTTTTTCCAGGAATGGCGTCCAGATCACCAACTGTGAATACCTTGTGACGATTGCCGGTGGAATCCAAGACATACACACAGCCATCTCTAGTCCAGCACTGATTTATCCCGAACTTTTTGCGGGCAGCCATAAAGGTATCATGGCGCGGCTTAGTGAGGAACTCAGACAGTGTCAGACCAGTATTCTTTCTTGTCGTGCCATATCTTAGATTTCATTAAGTGGTCCCGGAACTTTATTAAAATCACTCTGGGTTTCTCAGACTTAGCTTGGCCCATTCGGTAACATTTAGAGAAAGAGTCAGGGGTCAATGTAGTAACGGAGAGGTGCTTCGCTAGTGTTGTAGCAACAAGCGATGCAGTGTTCTCGTTTTTAGACTCAGGTACCCCATGTATAAGGAGAATCTTACCCCGACTTCTAGTTTCCATCTGATCAGCAAGGCGGGACAAAAGCTCCATCTGGTTCTGTAGACATTCAAGTGATGTCATTACAAATGTGCGGAAAACTGCAAAGTCAGATGCTAGCCTGCTTGATGGACTTGCCGCATCAGAGTTTCCCTTTTGTAGATCCTTTTGAAAGTCTCTCATGCGGTAGGTGAAAGTTTCCTTCATGTCATCCAACTGTTTCTTGAAAGCGTCCATAGTGAAGGTGACAAGTATTAACAAGAAAAAGTGTTTAAGTTATGTAAGGATTTGATTGATGGAAACTAAATACTGGCACTTAAGTTAATTAAATATGTATTTATACTATTTAAGCACTATTTTTAATTTTAAAAAGATTTTCTTGTGAGAGCAGAGAAAACGCGTGAGTCTTTCATGAACTACCCTCGGTATATAGCTTTACAAACGTTATTTAATCTTTTTATATATTTTGTGATAATAGTTTTGTAAAGGCCCTAATCCAACTGCTAATAAAAATTTACCCTTACCACCAAATATATCTTTAGTAACGAAAAGCACAATAGAAAAGCGCTGATTTGAGCGACTTGGAGGGAAGGGTAGGAGAAGGACGTAATGCATGTTTCATCATCACTATTGTGCGATACGGCCCGCCGTGTAGACGTCTCGGCGTTTTATTGGATTCAAAAGCATGCGATTTAAAATGGGAATATGCAATGAGCTATCGATTGATACGAGATGAGAGATCTTGAATTTTGTATCAGCGAGCCGGGTGTTATTAATGGTTGATGAGTATTCGCATCTATAACTATAGCCTAAGCTTTTGAATTATAGAATAATCTAGTTTCCATTATATCGACGATCGCAATATGCAGAAATAGCAACGCTGATAGTTCAAGACTATTAAATAAAGGTCTTCGTATTCTTCAAACGACTACGCGATCAGACTAAATATGCCAAACTTAAAGCTTTCCACGACGTACTATGTTCACAGTTTGCAAATATTCTGGTTCCGGCACCACAGACAAATTCTTGTAGTCCCCGAAATACATAAAACAATTCCAGTAACAAGTCAGATTACTGGCCCATTACAAGGAGTGAGCAAAGTTCGTTTGCAGGTGCATCAACTTGGAACGTACGAGCACAAGCAATGTTTGCTTAACATATCCTACCTACTAAAGTAGCTGGTAGATGTAGTGGAATATTTAACTAACTCAGTTTAATTAAGAGTCATCTTAACTTTGATAGCAGTATTTTCGCTCGCAAATTGTATCAGCGCACAAACTATCCACGGTGAAATAAACTCAATTTCGTAAGCTATTTTTCAATTAAAACGTTATCAAAGGATTGCTAATAGAATTTTGTAGGGGGTTCAGTCCATTAAGATTTTAATGGAGGACTTTTTAGTTCGGTACCTGAATAGCGTCGAAGTATTTGCAAATTTGTTTAGTCTCTTTTTAGAGTACAACCGAGCAATAAATGTGTTTTAAAATCGCTCTTTAATTTGCTACTATGACTTAGCTACTCTACGTGTATATTAACAATACTGCTGGACCGATAACGGCTAAAGCGTTTGTTTTGGAAAAAACGCATCCGAAGTTTGTCAAAACTAATTCATAAAATGTCGTTCGGTTTGTACTGCACAAACAGCGAGTCTATGAATAATAAATTTCATGAATATTTTAGAACAATCGCGAATGATGTTCGATTTGAGCTGTATGTAGGTCGACGGAAATAGTTCATTTGTTTGATCTAATTATCTCGGAGAATCTCGGATAATTGAATTAGCTAATCAACTGTGCCAGGGACGCGACTCGGATACAAGCTCCACTACAAACTTAACAACCTTTCGAATGACAAAAGTTTGCTAACATTGTTAAACCGATTCAGCTACTCAAAAATGATAGCGAAAATATCGTGTAAAATCTTTCGCTCATTTTGTTGCCTCGATCGAAAAACGAAACTCTATCCTCTAGAATATAAATACGATTTTCCAATGCACTATTATTTTGTTCAGTAAGATGGAGCGCCATCGGTTGTGCTCTTTCTTTTTCGGTTCTACTGTATACGAAGAGATTCGATACCATCTTTCAATCTGACCTTGTGGTTTTATCGGCTGCCAGGAAAGTTATGTGCGGTCAGTTTTCCGACAAACTTTCAAGTGAGAAGAAATCACTTTATATAACTACTTTCTAGATTAGGTAAGGAAGAGGTCCTCCCGCGTATATTATAAACTAAGCTCATTGTCCCACCTGAAGGAGTTCGCTAAGCCTCTCAGGATCGCACGGCGTACGAGTGTGAATTCTATTAAAACTTATCTAATATAACGCATAACTAGCTTTCAGATCACTCCGTATAACTTTAACTCCACCGTACTATTGAGTTGCATTCAAAGCGACATTGTGCTACAGAATTACCGATTATGATCTGTCGATCCGCTGCAGAAATGTATCGAAGGAGTTTTATTAGTTTAGGTTTTACTATACTATAACTAACTTTGAAGGTGATATTATCTGATGACTGCGTTTCCGTGAAGAATTGATTTTAGGACGCATCTTTTCCTGGTAAATTTGTAATATTATCAGAAAACGAAATTATCATAAATTAGCTACAGAAACTTTAAAAATAGCGTTCATATTGACATGAAGTAATTTTCTCTCGTTTCTGGTTATTAAATATGTATTTATTATTTATGTGTCACATTGCATAAGTCTTCGTAGATCAATTGACTTTCAACTGTTAAAATATTGTTTAAAGTAGAAATTCATGCTAATTTATTGGTTCTATCTGCTAAGTCTGCGTAGCTATACTTTAGATAGCTTAAATTTACCTAAAAGTGGTTAGAGCGTTTAACAAACATATTGATTTGTCGATATACATTGCTGAGTCATACATTTAAATACTATGTATAATGGCCAAGTGTTAGGTACATTAAAACTGACAAGTAACAATGTCCTTGGAGGTCAACATTCCGCTTCTATAGAAATATTGAATACAATAACATTGCGGTTGAAACGGTTTTTTTTTGTGATTTAGTCATTCTATTGTGTTGGAAACCTGCTGACGATCGATTCTAGTTTATAGAATTCTTTTAATAAATAATGATGTCTAATACTTAAGATTTGTTAAATGATGAAATGTATCATTTATAAAAATCAATTACAGACAACCTAAAAACGAATTGGCCGTAAAACGCATAATACTGTAGACATTATAACCAGACTCGGTCGTATATTACGTAAAAAATGTCATTCACGTTAACCCGAACAAAATTGAATTAAAAACAAATATAATTTATTCGAAGGCTCTGTCGGCGTCTATAATAAATAAATTAAGGAGCGCCGCCATTTTTTGCCGTCAAATTGTTGAACGTCAAAATTTTCATAAAGGGACTATCTTGATGGAAGTTGTCGAAAAAACAAAGATTAGTTATGATATCTAAAACGGATTGTTGCCCATTGCCAGCGAAGCGATTAAACACCGATTTATTTTAATAGCATTCGTAAAATCAAGTTAGTACGTGTCTGTGTAGCCTAAATGTTGTATGCTTTTAAGTTTTGGAAATTTTAATTTTGCTAATACATAAAATACGAAGAAATATTGCATGAATATTTCCATTACAAACTAGAGCTAGCAAACACAAACTGTGTTCGTGGCCGACAACCCTAACACAAAAGACCAGGGTCCTTTGTTACCAAGTCAAGGACAGGCATTCCGGCTCCCCACAGAAACTTGAAGGAATTAATTAGTGAAATTATTTCGGCATACAATGCGTGCTTCGTTCTGCAGATATTCTGTTTATGAGAGGTATACAAAACGTGAAGATTACATCTGCGAATCGATCGCTTACTTTTAAAGTGAACTTCGCCATCGAGTATAGCTATGAACAGACAAGGAGTGACGTTATTGGAAAGACATAATTGGGTAGGTCTACAACATAAAGAATTGACTTGAAATCACTTGATAAATTCATAAATAATAACTTCTAAAACTAAAAAGAATGAAAGAACTCTTTAGAGGGACGGTTGTGGGACTAAAGTCAACAATATCGAATGCGTTTTCTCTAGACAATTCCACATACGAACAGGTATTAGCCGCAACGTCAAGCTATCCTGGTGGCAGAACAATATCCTGCATCCTGTCTGCGTAGCGAGCTATGTACACGTGGAGTGTACGTAGGTAGTAAAATTGAACCTCACGGGATGTGGAATCAAAATCCGGCTACATAATTAGATAATAGTATCGGATGACTAAGGGCTTTACTATCTGAGCGATTTAGAACAAATATTACCTGTCTTGAGCTAGCCAATCTTATTTTGGGCCTAAACAGGATAAAAAGGAGTTCGCATTTGAAAACAATTTAAATAATTGTTCAATAACAATCTTCAAACAAAAACGCATGGAAAACACTCGCTAACATGATGCAGATGCGTGAATAATCTTAGATTGTTTCCTTACATTATTATATATTTTACATAAATTGTTTTGACAGGTAATATTTGTTCTAAATCGGTCAGCTAGGAAATTCCTTATTCATCCGATACTATTATCTAATTATGTAGCCGGATTTTGATTTGATTTGAGTGTTTATTTTAAGAGCTCTTTTCCTTTGGATATCCATTTATTGAGCGAAATCTGGAAGCAAAGTGATGGGGTAAATGCAATTTTGCTGGGTAAGAAGCCTGACTAATAAATTGGGCGCTGTACAATAAGCTCTGACATTAATTGCAATGGGGAATCCCCCATAAGATGAAGTAATCTTCGTCGCGACGTAATTCAGCCTGTCTCCAGTCCGCGCCTAAAGTTGTCTGCGAGTGAAATCAAATCCGGAGTAATTAGGAACCTGGGTTAGGTCCCTCAGTCGAATCGATATACACAGTACAACGTATTTAATATTACAGTAAACATTGTTTTACCTTCTAATGGTCTAATAGTAAATAACAATGTTTTAGATAAATATAAGTTTGAAGTTTGATATAACGAAAGATCTAAGTTAATCCCTGTTCCATTCTTGTAAACTGTAAAAAAGACTTAATTTTTTATATTCAGCGGAAGTGGGTAAACTTTAACAAAATAAATATAAGTCTGTGAGGTCCCCAGGCATATATAACGTATAATACTACATTTCAGTTCGGTTAGAAGATTCAAAATTTGTATAAAAATAACCCTTTAAAAAAGTTGCACTGTGTATAACAAGCCTAGCAGTAAACCACAGGTCAAGCCAGTAATTGGGCACGTAGCGGGTCATTTGCATTAACTAGAGGAGGGTTTTCTGTCGGTCATTGATTGCTAACTATCCCTATTTACATCACTTTCAATATTCTCCCGATTTCAGCGCGGACTAAAGATATTAGGGTTTTATCCACCTGGACTCTGGAGATTTATAGGTAGATAGGTAAACAATATTAAGTATATGTGTTTGTATTTCATATTAAAGGTATTTAAACGGTTTTTACGAAACATAATCTTTAACATCGAATTTTATTGTGAGACAAATGTAGGCTCAAAATAAGGTCTTTTTTATAAAGTGGTTAATAATTAAGAATCGTTATTATAACCATTCCGCTCTGCCGCAATCGGTAAAAATCTCATTTGTATCGTTTTATGAGGTCTGGCGATCTCGTACGATAATAAAACGATCAAATATAAGCTTCTAATTAATTTTATCTCCAATCTGATCTTGGAATCGTAAAATATGATAATCTGTGGGGCAAGAACAGACCGAATGTGGCTAAACGAAACTACATTTTTTACAGAAAACCCGAGTAAGGATTGTGATATAGGAAACCATTTCAAGTTTGTTCAGACTTTACAAAGAGTACTAGTGTATTAATTAAACTTAAAGTAATAACGAAATTATTTCTGTTTCAGACGGCGCAAACACTATTGACAGCTCCGTTCTTCCAATCAACCAACTCAGAAAAACAGACAGACTTAAATAAATCTAGAACGAAGCGGCGGATCTAAATGTGGAAGACAATAAACGTACGTTAACTGAACATCTGATTGAGCGATCAGCCATTGCCATTAAGCGACCGGCCATTAGGCAGATAAGTACGCTTTAAGTGACTACGTGAGGGGCATAGCTGTCTGAAATATCTAAGTGCTATTTTTGCACGCTTTTAGGAATTAAAGCAAAGGTAGATTTTATTAATATTAAATTTTATGTAGAACGGACCTCGACGAGCACATACGTTATTAATGAATAAAATATTGTTTGTGTATTATGTCACATATGCGAGTTTCAAATCTGTGTTAAGTACGTACCAATATCAGTGTCTATGAGATTTTTGATTATGTTGTGTGCAGAATTACCTGAAAAACAAAAAAAACCAGTTGAGATAAAGTAAATTAAGACTAAAAAAACTGAAGTTTTCCTTGACACATTGTGTTTGACTACATATCTTGTTTAATAATCTCCGTGAATTTCGAACAAATAAAATCATAAGTAACCCTTGATGTCTGATAAAGTTTTAGCAAAATTAAGCTACTAAAGACACATAAATGTATAAATGCGGGGACATTATTTTAACATAAAACAATCAAGCTGCACTTAAACATGTAAAAATCTGTTAACTACTATTCAAAACTTCCATTAAAGCGTAACTAACACGAGTAACAATGTGCACGAAAGTTCTAACAATTCGAACGAAACAATACCTACTGAATACAGACGAACGTTAAACAAATATCGACTTTATCATAAGCTACTTGAGCTCGCTTTAGATTACCGACATCGTTTCATTCATAAGACGATTTGTGTTTGCTAAAACAGTGACACCGCAAGAACAAAAACACGCTGTATATAGTGTTCCCGGAAGGTGCCTTTTGTTGAAAATGTGATAATTATTTAATGTTGTTTTTTCTTCGCAACGCACTTTGTAATTGTACATACGAGACAGATTTATAGCTGTCGTATTGTTAGAAAACAATTAATTAATTTATGATCGTAAAACTAAGAATGTCATAATTTATTTTCTTTCAGTCGCTTTTGGAACAGTAGGTACAACGGATATTGTAATCTATGTCGTGTGCTTATTATAAAGTAATATAAGTTAGGTCTTGACAGCGAAATCAATTATTTTAAGTACATAACATAAATGCAACCAGCAGTTTTAAACAATATGCCTCGACAATAATTAAAATCGCAATAGGTAAAGAAAATATAATAGTATAATGAGAAACATTACTTTACTAACGCAGTAGGATAAAAAATGATTAAAAGTCGATCATCAAGGGTTGATCGAAGGGATTATTTATTAATACCTCTCGGCGCGTTCCCGACTTCCCTCATTGTGTAATATTATTAAAAATAAATATTTTATGAAACCCGGCAGCAGTTTACAAGTTTCGTGAGCCGTCGTTAGTCTTCCCCTGGACGCCATTGTGGTGGGTTATGTTCGCCTATTATTATTACATCCTGTCGTAATTCTGCCATTCTTCCGCAGACCACCCTTTCACTTTCGTCGAACATTATGAAGACAAACTTACCAGAAAAAATATATGTGTTGATCACGCTTCCAAAAATGCAACCTTTCTATAAAAGAATAATACAAATTGGATATTGAGAGATTGAGCCGTGCAGATTAATTGTATTTCTGTTTCATTCTGTGAATTTCCGAATAGCCAAAATCAATTTTGTTGACGTATTTCACCTTCTATCAAGTGCATAGCCGTCTTTGTCTATCATAAAAAATATGCTTTATTGTATGTTTTAATTCCTTGAATGTGAAAATTCAGAACTAATCGTCAGTCTTCATAACAAAGAGCTTTGTTCGTCAACGTTACTGTTAAACAAACGGGCATATCTTTCGATGTGTATTAATTTCAATTTACGCCGGTTTTGCAGTAGATATCGGCATTCCGATACGCGAAATCGAATATTTGAATATAGCCCGAAGGTATCATTATTGTTCGTACGAATAAATGGAACGGAATTTAGGAGAATCCTTTTATTTAGTTCATTATTTTCGGTCCCCTGTAATAAAGGATCTGCAGAAATATAGACATACATTTGATTAGGTGAACCTTGTTACGAGAAATCGAAACGGATGTTTGGTAATTTAGGATATTCACTGTTCTGCCTCGTGGACTAGTTCGCTTCCAATCTCGTATATTTTTGTGTAATAATGTGCCCGATTTAAAAACATTTTAAGCTCTCTTATTGTTTGTTATTTATTAAAGGGCGCTAATTAGTTATTACCTTCTGAGTACAGTAGAATAGACTATTACCAAATATAAAAAAATTAAGTTGTTGTGATTATTAATAACTACATTATTTAAAATTCAATTACGCTAAACAATTAAAATACAACAGATCAACACTACTTGTATGAGGTCACATTAGTATTCTTTTAATGAATCGCCAAGAAACTTATCGAGAGCCGTTGTCGCGTAGATTAAAGTTCTCCTCTCAAATGGGGTAACGAGTTCTGTTTATTTCTTTATTCTCTCGCAGACTGACTTGGTTTGTTCTTTATAAATGCAATAGATGCTGCTTTGCCTCACTTTTAATTAAAATTGTATAAAGCACAACTATTTTTAATGACCGTTATTTCAATTTAAATCCTACTGAGGATGATTAAATAAAACACATTAAGTAAACAGCTAGTGCTGAGTCAGCGACGTCGTACGCGTCGAATAGTTACTTTGAGTACAAATTTTTGTTTTGCAAACCTCCCGTTTAATTCTATAAATTTAAGCTGTTATCCACGACGTCGTCTGCGTCCCGTCGTTTTTGGAAGTTAATCTTAAAAGTAGCGACATATATTTCGATCATTTTATAGAAATCATTCTTTCGTACAGCTTATAAGCCTTCCTCAATAAATGGCATAACCAACATAAAAACATTTTTTCAATTCAAACCCGTAGTTCCTGAGATTAGCGCGTTCAAACAAACAAACAAACTCTTCAGCTTTATATATTAAACGTGATTCTGGTGAGAAAACAATATTATTTTCTGTTTTCTGCGAAACGTTTCAATTATCCTACTCGACTAGGAATACCACTTTCATGTTAATATTTCTAAAAGACGTTTCATAGTTTTTATAATATTTTTTGCCTGGTTTAAATCTGCAGGAAACCAGTTCCGGTGAAATTAAACTCGATTGAGGCCGGTGAGTGCATTAGCTCTAATGACGTTATAAACGAGACGTTAGATGTTTTGCATCGTTCCCATGTTACTCAATATAGGAATGCCTCGTTTAGACCTCCCACAGACAGACAGGATTCTGAAGTATACTATGTTTAATAACTCTCTTACGACTTTCTAAGGATCAAAAATAGTTTTTACTTTCCGTGTTTTTACGTATTTGGATCGACGACACGAGTTATATTTGCTGGTACTGCAATATAGGGTTAGTCTGTATATCCATTTACACACACATAAATTAAAACGGTAGTTGAAAACCATATCTTCTAATAATTACATTTTATTTAAATATGATAGTGAACTTAATACTTTTAATTATTACTGTCGTTTCTGTTTGGCCTGACCTGGACTAGCAAGGTTTAACTTCCTTGGCTGGTCGAAAAGCGAGGAACACAATAAAAAGCTACTAATAACATTCCGAGGGTAAAAAAAATTGTTTAGGAAAATAGACAATGTGCAGGATTATTCATCTTGTTAGCACT
Source organism: Leptosia nina (assembly GCA_963661955.1). Taxonomy (NCBI): domain Eukaryota; kingdom Metazoa; phylum Arthropoda; class Insecta; order Lepidoptera; family Pieridae; genus Leptosia; species Leptosia nina. The sequence goes on from CAVLEF010000008.1 coordinate 8,875,984, forward strand.
AAAAATGGCATATATAGAAAATCCAATGTGAGATTAAGATCCAGGCATTCAATATAATAATCTAATTGACACGATTTCAGGTGAAACTCGAGAGAACGTAAGGTTCGCGACTCAAAGGAGTCGAGAGTCGAATGGTTCATGCGATACGTAATTCGGTTATACGCGTGTTTATTAGGAGGCAATGTAAGACGCGCATAAGTGGCTTATTACGTTAGTGAATACACTTAAATAATAAAAACTAACTGATCTATTTGGAAAAAAAAAATTATATATGTGGTTGTTCATTACACGATTATATTAACGACTATAAATCGACTTAATATAGTCTTTCATTGTTCCTTTGTTTCTCTTTCCTATATACAAATGTTAGGAATAAATCGTTACTTTCCGATTGTTTTTTAATTAATAACGCAGACTTAAAAAATAATTTCAATTAAAAGCAGTTCTTACATACATATATTATATACACGAAATGAACATTCGAAATAAAAAAAAATACTAAATACTAAATCCTTACACGTATATTTTAAATAATAATAAATACATTTAATTTAAATTCACAGCCTTAAATAGGGCAATTTTTTGCGAACATTCTAAGCAAATAAATTTGAAGCGATTTTTTGTCAATAAAGCAAAGCCTTTTATCTGAATGTATTTAACAAACAAAAGCCTACATATTGTATTGGTGTTCATGTCAGCTGAAAAATCCCTGTATTAGCGCATCCAATTAGAAAAGGTCTACGCGCTCTGCGCAAACATATCTGTTTGACTGCGGGATTACGATGCCAATTGCCAATCTCACTTTGCACTCTACCCGCAATATGTTTTATTTCGTAGACGGCATAAATGTCTCTTTAGATAACGAAGCGATAAGGGTCAGAAAAAATCACAAATAAAATAATATAAATAGGAATGGAGGTATTGTTCTTTAGCTGGATAGAAAATATCTTTGCAAGTTATATGTGCTCAGTTCCAATAACGTCGTGTAACCAATTAGGGAGAAGAAGAATACGAGTCACCCTATTAGACGTTATAATAAATGTTGTATTTTGCTAATAGTAGCAAACAAAGTAGTAGTTGCATTGATTCAAAAATTTCTTTCCAGCCTTCAAATTTAGAATCATTGTTACAAAAGCAACAGCAAGCAACTATTTGTAGGTAGGGTAGTACTGTACCGCTAGCCACTGTAGTAAGTGGTAATAACGGTGTATAATGAATAGGACAACACCTCCCAATACCGACACCAACGAAACACTTCGAATTTGATTAAAAAAAAAAAAAAAAAAAAAAAAAAAAAAAAACGGGAAAAAACCCCCCCCCCCCCCCCCCCCCCCCCCCAAGGACCCCCCCAACAAAAAACAAACCAAAAAAAAAAAAAAAAAAAAAAAAAAAAAAAAAAACAGGGAACAGAAACACCCCCCGGAAAAAAATATTTTTTTAAAAAAAAAAAGGCCCCTTTGTGGGAAAAAAGAAAAAATAATGTTTTCAAACCATGAACGTAAGTTTAATGAAAACTGAATCAGATCTGGCAACTTCGTAACAGTTATCAGCATAACCTCTTAACTTATAAGTCGGTTAAGCCGACTCCAGCTGAATGACACAGAGCCTTAGCCGGCAAAGCCGATCTTAATGAATTTAGCCGAGCATCGAAGCGGCACCTACAAGGATAGTTAGCTCGATGCTATTAATTTAGACTTAGTCTTGTTATAATAACAGTGCAGATTAAGTTGGCGAGTTGAGGGACTTGACCTGTTTGCGATACATCGCAGGGCCAGGGTTTCGTATTCTTGTTTGGAGAAGATATGTTATATAATTAATAGGTATACGAATTCATAGAAAAACTGACGTTTATTTATTTAGTAAAGTGCGTTTCCAAGACGATACACAGTTTTTGTTTAACAAATATTTTTTTGACAGGTTATCCTAGCAAAGGCGGATTTAAACTGTTTATATTTATATTATACTTATGCGATCAATTAGTAAACACTGTGCTTTTTCGTTTGAACGTATTGAAATTGATTTGGAATACGCAAAGCGAGCCATAGTCAATAATTTCACATTTATATTTATGCATATGTAAAGGCTGCAATCTCCATAATTTCACCTCGATTATGTCAACGGAGGTACGATTAAATGGCTGAACGTTTATGGCGGGTATGAAAAAATAACGTTTCTAATTTAAAATTACAGCTTCCTACGGCTATTCTTTATCAAAGGAACTAAACGTTACACTGGACTTCCATTTTAATGAAGTTATTTTAAATGTTAAAGTGTAAAACCTTCAGGTGCATTCCATAATGAAGGAACAAAGTTCGCAATTTAGACATTCTTCTCTTTGCCATCTTTCTCTTTGGCCGTGCTATCTTTCTTTTAAGACATCTTTTAAAGAGTTAGTTTAGTCTTAAGTATCACGGAAAATACTGCGGTGGAGCGTGCTTTAAAAATGAGCATTAATCTTTGATTTATTGAAGTTTCTTCGTGTTTTTTCCCGGTCTTTACGTTACTTCTTGTCTGGGAACTGCGCGGATAACGAGTGACTTATGCAAAAGATTCAAATAGCAAAAAACTAACGGTAATAATACCAAGAAGTGGTGTTTAAGACAATATTTTTGTAATTAGCAAATAAATAAAAATGAAAATAAAATATTTTACTAGCGTTTACAAACTGTATTCCTTATGCTGGTGCCAAATTCAGCTTGTAAATAATAAGTGTAAACGACAGTCTTCGTGTAAATGGCGCTATAATTTACCTGATTTAGGCAGAGTATAGCGCAGGACTTAAACTAATGCACAGATTATGTTAAGGTTTATCAATATGCAGCATGCATGTTACATAAGCACAGTTTACAAACAACTGAGTCGCGAAATAAACCCATGTAAAGTAACATTTCTAAATAAGTCATCACGGGATATCTTTGTTCAACTTAAATAAGTGTGCAATCTTTGGTTCTGACACGTAATGTATTGTATAATAATTTGTTTAACTTACTTTATATTCTTATATGTGTAGTATGTATGGTTATAGCGTTATTCTGGTATAGCACAGAAAGTAAGGAGAGACTAATAAGTTATTCAAAAAAAACATGCCTTTTCCATAGACTGTGGGGTGATAAAGCAAATGCGTCGTTTGAGCCGTGTTGGCGTTAACATGCATACACAGGTCAATGACTGTAATCGCACAGACATACACGCATATGCATAATATGCTAATCGAATGCGGATTTGTGCAAAATGTATCGTGGAACATGGCTTTGGGAAAATTGCAGAATATTCCATGTTTTCTATTTTTTAGATAAGGTTTTCTAAGGAAAAAGAAAAGTGTGTAAATAACTAATAAATTAATCAAGACAATTAAGTTGTTACATTTAAAATTAATAAATACTAAAAAACTGTGTAACGGATTGTTTATTAGAAAAAAACTCGGTCAACATTTTTTAAACACTCATAAAAAATTGACCGTTGCATAAAGGTGCAGGCAGCGTCACGCAAGCACCTGCTTCTGGCTTCCGTATAAAGTTACTGCACTTGAGGGGCCTCCCCCATGTGACGTGCAATGTGCTGTAGCACGTGAACTAAAAAAACAGGACGTGGGTTCGATGGTGGAAAAAATTCAAAATTTTGTTTTGGTTAACAAAAAATATCTCACGTCGGTAACGATCCTAATTCATGATGACATTAAACAATTTTTGAGAGCATGCGCAAGGTATATCGTATTTCTAATATTTTTTTTAATAATCTAAAGGTAAAAAGGCTTAAGGATAAAAAGGTGTTCGATATCTCCGCTGAACTTTAGTCCAGTATCAATAACACTTAGGCATTTTAATAACTAGCAAGGTAGCAGCATAGTTGCGAAGTTGGGGCAACTCTGGAGCTCGTAACAAAAGGATTCCGACCGACGGCGGATAAACTTTGATTTCTTTAGCTCACTCTCAGTCTCGGCCATTGTTTACAAAGTGCTCATTTAAAACTCGACAACAATTCCTATTCGAGGATTTCTTTAGACTTGCCAAAGTTTTCGTTTTAAACCTTTTCATCTCTCTCCATTATCAAGTATATACTGAGTACGATTTCTCTTACAATTAATAAAAAGACCATAAGGCGAATCCACAGGTTTATTTTCGTAGTTGTTACCTTAAAAAAGTTAACAGAATCGCGAAAAATATCTTGGTGATTCTAATCAAACACAGTAAATCCTATCAAAGCCTCTGGTTCAGACCAAAAATCATGTTCGAAGAAGGATCTGCCTGGTTGTAATAACTCTTATATACATAAAGGTCAATATTGGACTTATGTACTTTATATAATTATAATAATGTTTGTATAATGTTATAAGTGTGAACAATAAATGAATCCAAGCTAGATAGTAACTCAACGAGCTGTTGCGATATTTTTTCATAATTTGCGAATTACAGCCGCATTCGAGACAAGTTTATCTAAATGTCTATTTATTCAACCTTCGTTAAAGTGATCTAAAGGATTTTTAGAATGTCAATGCATGAACTTATAACGATGGCATTTTAATCGTCATTAAGCACTGTGCATAATATATGCGCCCGGATCTAGAATAGACTAGTTATGTCTAGTAGGGGTGTCATTTGAAACATGCACTGACACATTTCTACACGCATTATTAGGTGGACATAAAAACAACGGAGCTATGAACCGGCTTGACCTAGCGATCCGATCTGCGGCCGCCCGCTGCTCGCCTGGTATTTAAGATCTACACATTGCACACCGTTACTTTGATCGCGGCTTAATGTCTCGGTTATGCTGCTACTAAAATCCGCCGGCAACTCACCTTCTCAGATTTGCATAAACGCAGTTCACGATATTTCAAAATAAATATCATCTTAACATTTGGCATTTTATAACATTGAATGGTATACTTCTCAGTGAAGTTAGGAATCCAATACGCACCCAGGTATTGGGTCATAAACTGTACGATAAATTTAGTACAATGTACCTCTCACCACTCACCAGGTGATCGATGTGACCTCGCAACAACGTCCATTGTGGATCGTATATTTTTTGTACGCACTTACAAGATTAATTTATCGGCAACATCTGCTGCGTTCGTCGCAGTCTACGCACATCGACAGTTGCGATATATCTATGTCATCAATATGTTACATGTAACACAGTTCTACTTACATTTTTTCATAATAACTCTGTAATAGAAGCGTTAAAATAAGAACATTGAAGCTTCTAACAAATTCACTATCCGCCGCATTGATACCTTACTTATAATATTTAGTTTCTCCACTGCTCGTTCTACATACTCTATTGATTAAGTTTGCTAAAAAGGGACAATCCGGGTTGTCCGTAATCTCTTATAGGTATTTATATAGACATATTTCGAAACTAACATCGGACACAACAATTTCAAAAATTCTATTAATCAAAGGTATAGCTAATTTTATGTATTAAAATCTATAATAAGCATTAATGTAGTAACGAAAGCGTTAGTTATTAGTCGCTCATAATATATTACGAAATGCATTATATATTATAATTTATAATCGATTAAATTAATTATGCCCCTATAATAATCGAGCAGGAGTATATCAGGTCGATATTAATCACTTTGCCAAGAATCATTAATCAAATTATGAACAAAATTATTGACAAAATAGATACTGTTATTCTGCTATTTAAAATCTCCTCAAAAAAGAAATATAAAAAAGACAAACAATATATCTTTAGGAAATATTCCGATAACAATCTCTGCCGTTTCTGGGGACACGACAAAGTATGAGATTGTTTCGAGAGCCGGTTCATTCCGGATGAAATTCCCGGGTATCGAAGCGTGTCGCGTCCCTTCCACCCGGCACATAACGTCTCACACTAAATTCACACAAACTTACGTTCAATTTTGTCAAGGAATTTAAGGGTAAGATCCGACATTCTGTCTTACGGGGCGGACCCGACACAATTCAGAGATAAACTTGTTTGTGATTACGGTTTACTGCGAATCCTGTGTTTGTGTTATTATTATTGCAGTTGAAGTGGAATTTTCGCTTCGATACTAGGAAATAAATATAATTTATAATAGTTTATTAGTTTAAGAATTTGATGCGTCAAAAGATGCATTAGAGTTTCTTGTTTTTCGTTGCACCCATAACTGTATGTATGCGGTTCGGAATTTGTTTCTTAAGGTAATAATAATAATAATTTAAATATAAATAAGATGTAAATCTAAAATTCTAGAACCCTGAAACAGCTTTAGCATTTGAAAGTACAAAGCAGACAACACCGCAATATATGTTAGTATGGACGCCGCGCGCTCGCTACATATTCAATGAGGAGTTACATCGAAACTCATCAATATTAAATAAATACTTGGAAGATTTAAATTACAATAAAGTTTGCAGTTAAATCAGCGATCGCGCCAACTTGATGGAAATCTGATAAATTCTAGTCAAACATGAATTTATAAGTGGTTTGTTTTTTAGATTGCAAATAAGGCGTACGATAATGGTTTTTTATTCATAAAAAGGCGAAGATAAGATCGCTCCACGCCTTTTTACTTTAACTAATGCTTCGTCATAGTTGTCATTAGAAATTATTTATTTTAAAGTGAGGAATGTGTTATGTTGAACATTTAGTCTTTCTAAATTGTGTAATTGAATTCTAGAAAGGAGGGTCCCATAAAGAACCGAGTCTTCTTTAGATGAATAATTAAAAAGGTGAAATAAAGGCGCGAATTACGCCCTTTGAGCGGCCATTAGCCGAACAAAGCCCACTAAGGCTTATTAACAACTATCGGTCCCATTACAAGGATCATTCGAAAAATTCCGTCACACCTCGCGCGAAACCCGAGACGACGAAACTCGTTGAAAAGCGGCCATTTGCGAGGCCCATAATGGCTTATTATTTAATGGCAACGTGTCATATTTCAATGCTAGCGGTTCCCAAAGTTTGCTTATCTGTCGCTAATCCTTGTTTATGTTTGGGACAGTGACGAATTAGGCGGAACAAAGGCGATTCATGCGAAACTATGCGTACGGTCTGCAGTCATACTTCGACTTTTTACTATTTATTACACAGATAAATAGGTGATATTGCATTGATTTTCGAGACTTTAAGTACATTTACAATACTTTGGTACAGTAATATTTTTTCTACAATAGTAATAGCGGATAGGATTACTTCGAGGCAAAGTCAAAGATATCGTGACGTTCCTGACTGGTGTGTAATTTGTCAGAGTAGATCTCAAGCCACGATTACAGTCTAAACATTACAATTGAATAGTTGTACCGCGTACCACCATAATGTATTTTATATCTATTCACAGAATAAGTAGTTGATTAAACTTCTGTTCCCTACCAGATCTTTTGTTTCCCCACGATTCGAACCAAATACCTTTAGCGCTTAACGCTAGGCAGCACGTGTAATCGTATCTTACGTATTAATAAATCCGCTATTTACTTAAACTCACCGTCATATTCTTAAACTCAAAAAATTGCCCTAAAATACACGTGACGTCACAGCTATGCGAATACTTGAGAACTTCTGAAATAATATTTTGAAAATTAACAATATAATTGGGCACTCGTTCACATTGCTCGTACAAAAGCGCCTTTATACATCTGGTGCTTTAAAAAAAGGGCGGATATGGCAAACAGAGTTCAATAGAGATGGACCCGTAAGGCATTAGTCTGCTTTTTACAAAAGAACTTAAACACTGCGATTTTGCAAGCAAAGATAGACCTTACTGCGCGCACATTAAGCAGAAAACGCGGACTAAAAGTGTTTTTGGTAGCGGTAATACGAAGTTGAAAGTTGCATCTGAGCATCCCTTACAAACTCATTCATTCTGTTCAGAAAGGTCCTGTCGACGTCTGCCTGTCGATTTTGTGTTTTATTGCAGAGTTTTACGGATTAGTTTGGAATGATCAAATAATTTCTTTGTAGTCGCGACAGTTGTTAGGTGTAGCATATAATTAGCAACGAAATTGCTAGGTAAAGTCATATTTGGTAACAAGGTAATTTTGTTTTGTTGCGTGACGTCCTGCGCCCCGTTGTTAGAAAAATGAGTTGTATAATTCTATCGAGATGTGACGCCTCTAAAATTTTTAATGCATGGTTGCAAATTTTCCAAACGTTAATAGGGAATCGGACATAAAATGTGCGTGCATCTGAAAGATAAATGAATAATTTTGTATTATAGAAGAGTTCAGACAAGCACGAGAAATGGTGGTGATCAAACCCACGACTGCCGAGGCCGTCCATTTTTTTTAAGTATCGTCTTTAATTGCAAATAAAAAATATTTTGTGTCGCGGCAATGGCAATGTTCGGCTTTAATCGATGCCCTGATATTTCAATCGATGTATTCAGGCGACATTTCTAAAGATGTGATTGATTTGAAAATCTGGACTGGCTCCACTATTTAGGTCAAAAATCAATTCACAAAAAGCAACAGGAAGAGGCGAGTAATTCGATAGCTTTCAGATTAAAAGCTCCCAAAGCTTTCCTTTCACGGAGTAACTAGGTTTCCAATATCGACACTTTTTCCTCAGCCGAAAATTTGTCTTATAAAAGCTTTTCTGGCTGACTACGTTTTTTAAAAGGGAGGTAATAATAGTGGAATTCTAAGGGTCGCCGTATAAGCAATTATAGAACTTAGGTGTAAGGTCACAGCGGTTGCTTTTGAAAGTTCGCTATTGAGGTGGGGTGAATTGTAGTCGTAATAAATAAATTTAAAACGTGTATCAGCTTAACCGTATAACTTTTGTTGCACCTACAAAAGTTTTACATGTAACATAAGACTGGTAACAGTGCAAACGAAACGATAATATCGTTGTAATTTATTAATAGAATATTATTTGATAATAATTATTATTCAGAGGGTAGCTTATTTTATACAAGTTTCCTGGTGAGACTGCCTCTACGGCGTAGCGGCATTGGAAAATATAGCTACGTCGTAGCAGCACTAATATCCAGGTAATACTGCAGACACCAATAATATGGAGACACGAGCACGCTTGAACAGGCAAAGTCACGTGACCCGATACGCCACTCATGCGTAAGGGTTCGATAAATTGAATTAATTAGCCTTAATTAAACCCACCTCCATGAATTATTGATGACGTCATACTACCATTACACTATTCAATTGAAATGATTTAGATTCGGCTCAGTTCGACACTAGTTCTAATTTGTATCTGGTAATTGAAAGAAGCGGTATCTAAATTTCAAACGCTCAGAGTATTAATATTTCGAAGCACTCATTTATTTATTTTTTCACGAAAGTTTCACGCTTCGTTTGTATGAAATGTAAAAACAGGTTTACTGTTTTTCAATACAGTTATTTGTCAGATAGTAAAAAGGGCGAAACTGCTCTCCGGCCGCGGTTATAAAGATACTTTTTATGACATCACGAAAATCACGATCGAGACGTGACAATATTTCGATAACGACTATCTCCTGTTATTTATATGTTTAACAACGGCGCCTGCCACTAAACGAATAATACCAAACGTTCGTTTATTCATATTGCCTATTAAATTTGAGATCAATATGTGCCACGGCCAATATAAAAGAAAAAGGATTTAAGCAACATCTAGCAATATACTGAGTCTCATTTGCAGAAACGGTTCGCAATCAAAATAAAATTGAAACGGAATCAAACGAGTCGCAGAGAATCGGGTAGTATTCATTAGCTTTGAAAATCAAGCGGTGAATTTTGTTTATAGTGCGGGAGGGAAGCGGAGCGCATCTCATTAACGCTCAAACAATAGTCAATCCGGCGAGAGGATTCACTCGCCAAATCGCATTTCGTCTCTTGACAGACATTTTGTGCTCCGTTCAAACTGTCTTTCCAATAGACCAGGACTAGAACTAGAATGTTTATATCTTATCAAATAATTGTAGCATGTAGACCTAAAGGCCCTGTTACAAAACAGGAAACAGACAAACACTAAATTAAAAAGGACAGGCAGATTTATAGCTAAAAAGCTGTCTCTACAAGCAACCGCGGTCAAAATGAAATACAGTAATATAAGAGATGCGTGCCAGCAGAAAAGGTTCTTACTATACTTTTCTCCCAATCTTTGGAAACTTTAATACAGTAAACTGTTCAATACACTAGTATTAACAAAGACCTATTTCACATAAAGTTAATAAAAGTCTATTCTCGTAACATTTTAACGCGTCGCTAGACTGTGTAGTACTCGAAATTGAAAAAAGAACTAACGCCAGTAGGGACAGGACTGAATGGGACGTAGCCTCCGGACAGACATCGGTCCGTGATTGGACGCGCGGCCACGAAATCCTTTTAACTGACTCACTTCAACACGACGCAACACTAAACAAACGGAACTACCCGTACTAGCGAATTCCGACTTTCAGTGTGAAATTCTAACGCGAAATACGTTATTGAAGCCGGGAAAAAGTTTTGAGCGAAGGCCGTTTTTTGAATAACCTTTCTCAAACAGATTGACATGTACAGCACTGCATTAAGGTAATGTTGAATATTGTAACAATTTTAGACTGTATAGTTTATATGCTAGACAATATAAACAAAATGGACTACACATTTACTTTGATAGTCCGACATAGGGTAAAGTACATGTACACATAGCATAACAAAGAGATAAGAATCACGCTAACAGGTCACACGAAAGAGAACCTAGTACGTCACTTTTTACAATAATAAGTTACACGCGTTACGACTTACGAGTCATGATTTTAAACAACAAAAGCCGGCCATTTTATTGTACCCGATACGCTGCGTGTCAGTGGACCGGCGATAGGCCACTACTTTATTGCTCCAGTACTGTACTCCCGTATAGCGTTTTATTTGATGAAAGGAAACCATAAGCACGGAATTTAGTGTTATATTACTTCGACTCCTGAGTAAGGATAATAAATTGTTTCAGTCTGTCGCAGAAATGAGCTTGTTCAAGCCAGTAGTTTAAGCAGAAAATCACTCTTGCAAAAAAATTTGTGATTTTTTTAAGATTAAGATTGGAGAATAGACCATATGAATGTCTAGAATAGAAAAGTACAAAATAAATTATGCAAGCCAAGTGCACGCAAACAATACTGAAATAAATATATTAAAGTATATTGCAGAGTTACGATTGTTAGATCCAAATCACAAATAACATAACAGTAAACTTCGATAAGGTATCGCAGTTCGATCAAATTTGAGTTCATCTACGTGGGCTATGGTCGGCACAGCTACATTCAATATTATTTTGATGATGTCTGCGGTCGGGGCTTATCGATCACTTTTAAAATATCTCTAGAGTTATTTCTATTAAGTAATTTCTTTCAATTTGGTGTATTTTTTAATTATTTCATTATAAGAATAATACATACATGGTAACCTAATAGAGTCGCATTGTTTTGTAATATGAAAACAGTTGTTTTCAACTCGTTATTATTTGAGAGGCTTCTTTTGCTGATATTGTTTGGAATGAATGCAGATGAAAATCTCTCGCCCGTCTAATGTAAGCACTGCGTGGCGATGGCCGGCGCAAGCGATCGAAACGATCGTTCCGCGGTCGAGGATACCGCAATATGAATAATTGACGCGGATATCACTCCGAATAGGAATTGCAATATGAATTGATTTGGTTACAATTATCCACTGCACTGACGTGGATGGATTCTGACTTTATTAGATGTCTAAATTGAATTCAATGAATTGGATATTAAAGTAAACGCCCGCGTCGGAAGCGGACTATAGGTACATAATTTTTATTTATTCGATGAACAATAAGGTAATTAAAATGTATCTCGGCCAAATAAATGCCTTTGGTCACTACGGAGAGCATCTTCCAGGAAGAATACCTAGTGCATCAGCAGTGAAATATTTAAAAATTTCTACTTTTGATAACATATAAAATTGACGTTTTCGTTCAAGATGCAGGTACATCTTGAACGAAAACGTGGAGACCGAACCCCGAACCCCGAGTAAAAACAGGGTTACGCCACTATAGCGATACCAATCAAGTATAAAAGAATTATTTTCTGACGGTGCTAATCAGTTCAAATTATAATTTAACACGAATGAAGCTTTATTTTGATAACCAGTATACCTTATAATTTATGAGTTTGATAAAATATAAATTCCTAACTTATACATGCCGAAAAACATTTCAAAGCACTGGTTGCATAAAAATTCGCGGAAATTTGTCAATTTCCCAGCCACGGTGTGGAAACTTAAAATGCATAAACTTTTGCAGAGAAAGTGCAAGGTCATGCTTTCATGAATAATTTTACACTTGTATTACACAAATTTTCATACGGCTTGCGCTTGTTTTGTTTCAGGACTGTGAACTAGATTTAAAACTTTTGACAGACTCGAAATTACTAAACTACAATTTTTTCTTAAATTATTCAAAACAAGATACTAAGGTTTTGTGTTTTTTTTTATTTAAGGTTTGTACTAATTTGTTTCGCCTACCTCGCACATCTCCTTGTCTATATTTTTGTTTCTTAACTTTGAGTTGTCTGGAAGAGATCGCTTGTTAGCGATAAGGCCGCCCATTGCACTCCATTCTAATATATAAGTTTTTATTCTGTATCATCATTATTTTTTGTGCAATAAAGAATAAAAAAAATAAGTAAACTATTGTGATCCAAGCATTTTCCAACGAAAACTGTTAGTCACGCTACAGAACTTCTCTTACATTAAAAATCGATTTTTTGTTATTATCGTTTCGTTATCTTCTCTTGTTTGTCGCAATGCAGCGCCATTACCACTGAGCCATGGAGACAGCTATATATACATCGATAAATTCAATAGTGAGATCGATCAAACACAAAGTATTAATTTATGAAGATTCTCGTGGCCTTAGATCAGACTAGACGCGGGCGTAGTAAAGTTTATGACTAATGTTGCACTCGTGACAACATTAAGCTTTCAAACATAATAAACTGTGGACTGGTACAATTTACAGCTACAAACACTTAGCTATTTATTAGGATCGTAAAAACCGAGTTTTATTTACTTTACGCTTTTACTGTCAGGAAAAATAAATAATAATAACTCACTTTAATCTAGGCGGTGGTTTTGACTTCTTTTTATAAATTTTATTAATATCTGAAAAAATTAAAGATCGACTTACGAGACGGGCAGGACTTGAACCGGCATCCATAACGTTTCGTGCTGTTTCTCTTACCAATTGAGCTACCGTTGCAATGAATGCAGAAAAAAAAAAAAAAAAAAAAAAAAAAAAAAAAAAAAAAAAAAAAAAAAAAAAAAAAAAAAAAAAAAAAAAAAAAAAAAAAAAAAAAAACCACCACCGCCCCGGGGGGGGGGGGGGGGGGAAAAAAAGGGGGGAAAAAAAAAAAAAAAAAAAAAAAAAAAAAAAAAAAAAAAAAAAACCCCCCGGGCCGCCCCCCCCCAAAAAAACCCCCCCCCCCCCCCCCCCCCCCCCCGGGCCCCCCCCGGGGGCAACACCCCAAAAAAAAAAAAAAAAAAAAAAAAAAGGGCCCACAAAAAAAAAAAAGGGGGGGGTTTAAAAAAAAAAAAAAGGGGGAGGGGGGGGAAAAAAAAAAAAAAAAAAAAAAAAAAAAAAAATATTTTGTGGGGGGGGGGGAAAGGGGGAAAAAAAAAAAAAAAAAAAAAAAAAGGGAAAAAAAAAAGGGGGGGGCCCCCCCCCCCCCCAATTTTTAAACCAAAAAAGGCAGGAAAAAAAAAAAATTTAAGGAAAAAAAAAATTAAAACCATGAACCTTGTTGAAATAAGATCTAAACAAGAAAAGCTAAAATTAGGCGTGAAGATATAAATGGTTTCTCATCCGCTTGGACTTGGCGGTTAAATCTGCCTGAAAAAGCTTTGTGGTTTGGTGTCTACTGTGATACTTCCTTGTATCCTTTATTACTAGATACGTAAAAACTATCTTGACGCTTCGATACTGTTCCTAAAGAATCTGTGGTGATGCAATTTATTGTGCAGTTAATACCCCCGGGCGCAAGGTCAACAAAACGTACCCTTTTATCCTAATCTAGGGGTTGCAGCCACTCCACTATTATACTTGTTTGTTTAGACCCTAAATCAACTAAGACTTCTACGCGTATTGTTTATTTTTCATTACGACATGTGTGTTGCACTGTGCCCGCATATTAATATATTGTTCCATTTTGAATAGCAGATGGGGTTGGTTTCGGATTTTGATTGAAATAATAATCGATTATTTTATTAAAACATTCGTCAAATATTATTATCTTGGGGTAAAGCTATTTCTGCGATTTGTTTAGATGGACTTACTCATTTAACAAAATTTAACAGTTTAACCTCGGCATTATCTTACGTTATACACTTAGTGATGAATAAAATTCATTTCGTATCAAGTCCCTATTTGCGTCAGACAAATAATGAAATATTTATAAGCACTCAATCTAAGTGGTAACTATGTTCATTTTGTATTCCGTTTACAAGCAAGTAAACATAATGCCTTTTAATGATAAATCTCATGAATAGCATTAATAAAATTATTTATTATTATAAATTACTTTTTCGGACACAAAGCAGCGGCTTGTCATGCAACAGAAATAAAAAATAAAAATCTAAAATTCAAACAATTTTATTTAAAAAAAGCCCTGATAAAATAATAAGTAATATACCCTCGCGAGATATCGAAGATGAAGATTTTCAGACATTTTGTAGCAAGACTGACGTGTAATTATGAAAGAGGTTAACAATATTAATCAAATTTATCAATGCAAAATGGCAGCGTAATAAAATATGGCGGCAGAGTTTCATCTCATCACTAGAACAATTTGACGCGTAGGTGTTAAAGATATCTGATTGCTCAGCTTAGGGTTGAGTCTCTATTTTCATACCGAGCTTCAAAAACGGAATGTTGCCTTTACGCTAGCAGAGGTTAACACAGTTTTCGGAATCGTGTTTTTATAGAAAACAAATAATTACCGAGCACTAATTGTCCCGCCTGGTTTAAGAAACCTGTTTTCAAATACTAACGTAATAAGTTATAATAATTTGCCACAATGTCCAAATTTCAAATTCGGACCGCGCTGAAACTTCAGCTGTCCATGCAAAACAACACCGGGCAGAGCCGAATAACAAATGACTACGGGTGACGCGTAATACTTCTGCTTATTATTTAATGGATTTAGAATAGAAATGGCACTCGTGGAACATTGAACGGGGGAGTGCGACGCACGTGCCATAGTGAATTAAGTAATTAATATTTGTAATACCTAGTAAGTAGATCTTATCGGATTATGCATATTTTATAGGCGTTTCATTTAAATACGCACTTTACCATAATTCTGTACACATTAAATGCTTTGTTTGAAATGAAGTTATGGGTCCACGTAGACATTTTTTACCCGTTGATCATACTCGTAGATACCAAAAGCTTGGTGAATATTCTTACAATTGGCTTAGAGAAAAAAAAACCTTCTTTCTACAATCTTCGTCCTTATTACATAGGCTTAAAATTAATGTGCAGGCTAGGGCGCGACTATTAATTTGTATTTTATTTGTTACTCCGGGATTCGAACCTAGGACCCATTACTCCGGACATATTAATAGATGATCAAACATAAGGGCTACACGAGTTAATGAAATGAAATGAACAACAGTCTCATATAGATTTTTATCGACTGCACTGCGAGCGGAGCTGGTCATTGTTTTGCGGATTACACGCTCGTTATTTGTGGAATTCGTTGTTATATGAATAATTCGAATGATTCACTCATTTGGATAAATAAACTCGATTATTCGATACCGCCAAGTAATTGTAAAAACGAGTTAAATTTGAACGATATTAATTTTTAATCATTAAAATGAGAAATAGTGTATATTTCTGTCATTAATAAGGCTTTTTTGTTAAACATGTACACTGTAATGACTAATCCCCGTTAAGTATAAAGTATTTAAGTATTTATTTATTTGTACACACTAAAAATCCAATTGTACAAAATATGTCTATACAGATAGATAGATAGAACGTATTTTGTTAACAGATCATATAGAATACATACGCATAACTTCGTAGCTTCGGTACAGAGCGAATTTCAAGAAAATTGTCTGTCACGGAGGCTCAATATAACAGGCCGTAACTGACGGAAAATATATGAAAAAAATCGTCCAACTCTGAGAAGCAATAACTGTAGGATAGGCCCCAGACGACCATTCCACGCGGATTTAGCGTTACTAGATAAGTTCCCCAACAACGGATTTGCTAAGATTGAGTTGAATCCCTACGACAATCGTTATGACATAATTTAGCTGTAAGTTAATTTTTTTCAGGTCACACAATAAAATTTCCCTAATTCAATTTACTAAGTAATTATTGAATAACACTGCACTAAGTTTGATTATGATCGGTTCACGAATCAGCCACTTGAAATATTGCAAGTTCTTTTGAAGTTGTACATAAAGCGATATCATAGCTATTTATCGAAAAATTGGAAGAACCGTTCCGTTCATTTTTTGAATATATATATATTTATAGAACTGACATCGTTCACTCATATAATTGAGTAAGTATAACACTAAGTTGAGTAAAAATTAGATTTTGATAATGTCACTGCCACATCTAGTATCTCTATATCTCTCAGATCGGTTCGCGTAAAGTTTTGATAGCAGATGTTCGCCAATATTTGAGAAGCCGCTTTTATTTAGTTTTCATTTTCCGCGTCGAGGCACCACAACGATAACGACATACGTTATATTATATCGTGTTTATATTGTCTAGTTCGGATGCCGGCTTTTGAGGTCAATCGTAAACAATTATCAATATTGTTTTATTCTAACATTATCTGAATGAGATTATGTTCGCAATACATAGCAGAGTTATTTTTATATAAATACATATTATTCCTGTAAATGCTGTGTTAGTGCTTTACAGGTTTATTTTATTGATACATATGAACGCTAAAACGGAAACAAATATAATTAGGATAACTTTAATTACTCTCACAAAAATATAAATTTAGTATTTACGTAGGACTCGATAGGAGCACGGACGGACGTACGGAAAGTCGAATATGAAAACAAACCTTATTACTGAGAAAACCCATTTTATACGGTAATTCGAATGGGAGTTTATATTAGAAATCTTTCACAGACCAGGTGCATTCGACCAGATGGCTAGATAATTGGGCCGTTGGTATATTTGTCTAGTGGAATTAATTTGACAAGTCATTTGTTCGAGTTAACACGCAATGCTGCCACGCTCTTTGATTCGTACACAAAAAATGTTATTATTCTCCTTAATTCCGATTACCGTGTTTGATCAATTAATTAAAAATTCGTTGTATGCGAGTAATATGAAAACCCCCTATTTTTATATATTTATGTCGGTTTATCCGCAAAAGGTTTACAAGTAAGCCAGGAGTATATAATTTTGTTGGTTTGTAATTTACTACATTTACAAACCACATGTTCCGTTCTCAGTTCCACGACATGGTTTAAACGGATGCAAAATTAAATAAAAATCAACTTTCATTGGAAATAGTACGACAATATAGCCTAACGTGATGGGTAAAATTGAAACATTAAAAATACAATAGGTATATTGTAACAGAATGATCTTATATTTTACAAACTGTAGTAATGTCAAAATCGTAAATATACCACTGCACTTCGAAAATACTGTACCTTATTCGTTTGTATTAAAAACTAAGCTCAGTTTTAAATTATTTCTACAACAAGTATTGACTTGAAGGAAATCGTTTTCACGATTCAGTGTTAAAATCAAATCGTCGCCGTTTCACACAGAGCTTATTATGTTAATTTCACAAATTCCTATTCATTTAGTTTTCCGCGTTGTACCCGATAAATAATAAACGCACCGCTTGTCTGTTCCCATCTATTGTTGGTACTAATGGCTCGGTAATTACGTTTGTGTCAAATTACACGTGTCCGTCTGTCATTAACATGGAACACGGTGAAAATGTTATGGAAAGTGATAGTTTTTTATTGCTTCCAAAGAGACGTTTCACTTTGCGTTTTAGGGTTCCCCGATTCGCACTCTTACTACTGAGTTCAATTCTTTGTAGAGAGTATTCACTTCGAAGAAATCAAAAAGCATGTTTATTCATTTCAACTTACGGAACGGGGCATTTGAGCGTTCGAAGCCCCCAAAGTCGGGAACAAATGTCGTTAATCTAATAAATTAATTGGTAGACCAAAACACGGGCCGATCGACGGGAACTCGCCTCCGACGATTCATTTCCTGTCAAGACTCCCATAAAACAATGGGGCGGTGTCGCGGACTAAGGCTTTACACACGCGAGGCCTTTATTAAACATATACATTTATTTCATTACCCTTTTTTTTTCATGTTAAAGTAAAAACTGTAACGCTAGCGCCATCTGCTCCAACGTAGTAGGTTCATTTGTAACGTCTGTCCGTTAGTTAAAATACTTTGTAAATAAGTTAACTAATACATCTCGCGTCTTAAACCGTTAAAAGCTTCAGATAGATAACTTTCAACTATAATTAATTAAAATAAATTTAAATGCCCTGTCTATAACTGGCCTAACTGCGCCCCAGCGTGACAAATTAGCCGACACAAATTCCCGATCTAATTGCGATCCTACACAATCGTAATTAGATTTGTTAACAATCGACATTGTCAGCTTTCTGCATTACAGATTTACTCATTAGATCATTTTCTAATTATGTAATTTACTTAACTGCCGAATATATGCAAGAATGATTCCTTTTTAACTTCTTGTATCTTAATAATTTAAATTAATTATTGTTACGTTCTTAGTGCATACAATAGCGTGCCCCAAAACTATATCGTAGATAGATTTTTACAAAATTCTAGTTCTGTTTACTATACAATCTAAAAGGGCAACCACCCAGAGGTAAGTATATAGATGTTCGAATTAAATGTACGGTAACTACATGTATGTACATTTAACCAGAAGAAGCGCAAACAAATATATACTGCGTATTAACGGTGAATAAATTAACTAACAAATAAGGGCTAAGCACAACTATAATTTATTAAACTTTGCTAAAGTTTACCTCTTTAAGCAATTATTACGATAAATCAGACGCCCTCTAACTCTACAATGTATTATGCTCAAACTCAAATATCACTAAGTTTTACAAGAACACAGAATCTTTCGAACAGTTGCTACAACCTGTGTCCTGTGTTTTTCCTGTATAACTCAGTCTTCATTTCATCTCTCCTGAATTTCAGTTTTGATTGCATACAACAAAAAAACAAACATACATAAAACGTTATATAAATTAGTAAAATTTAAATTCAATATAGTCCCATTGATTGACAAACTGCTATTAACTTTATACTGTGCGAAAACGTTATTTAGTTGTCATGACGACGCTGAAAGCCAGTAACAAGTTTACAAGTTTTATAATCAATTGTCTTCAATTTTATTAATCATAAGTAATCTAGTAAGAAGTGAGGGGTGGAAACGACTTTTGAACTTTATAAAATGTTTGGGGTGAGTTGATGTTTATATTTAGATGAATTTAACGGAACCGTATTCCATTAAACAGATTAGTATGTAATGTTACTTATATTTAGTATCTTTCTATGACCTAAATCAGATTATGATTGTAACTGTAAGCATACCAATTCGTGTGAAGATCACTAAAACATTACTCGAGAAACTTCATTAATATTTAACAAAGACAGTTGAAAAGATATTTCTACATCTGTAGGAAATAAAATATGCTAACTGTTTGTACTACTTGCACTTGTAGAGTGCCACTTAAATAAACGTAGACAATTTAAACATAGTAAACAATGTTTTTCTTTTACAATATCAGAACAAAGGGAAATATAAAAATCTTTGTTTAATATTTCTTAACAGCCAAGGTATGAGAGCTGGTATTACAAGGCCACGTCACCGTTTTCATTGAAACTTTGAACAATATTCTAAGAAAAAAGTGACTTTCAAAAAACCATTTTCCACACATGTCCCGAAGTCAACGATCGCTAAACTCCTAAAGTACAGTCAGCATACAAAGCGCGAGACCTCCTCCACACTCGAGCCACCCGCTTTGCAGCGCGACTGTCCCATGAATATAAGATTCGAGCGGGTATCATTTTATCAACTTATTCAACCGTTATATTGGATCCGGCAAAACAAAAACCGACTTTCGCAAATTAGATTATTTCCATTTGGGTTCGCGTTTACGAAGAATCTTTTTTGACGGCACAATTTTTGAAACTCCTTCGTAAACCGTTTAGTTGTTTATTGCAGAAGCCTCGATCACTGCGAGAAAGACTTTTGAAATTAAACCCTAAATTGATTCAACGAGAAAATGGGAAATGAATTGATACTCTTGTTAGTATCGAGCTTCGAGATGCTACAGTTTTAATAGTGAAAACATCCCGCGTTTATGCCAACGAATACGAGACCCGTATCTGAGTGAATAAACTTGGGGACATGCATAATGGCACTCAAAGTTAACACACAGAAGCGGCAACAATTACCACAAATGGGAAAATTAAAGTTTTTAGCTCAGTCCGCGAGATAATGCAACTCGGTTGGCAGCAGACCAAGCGCTCCTAATGTAATCGTTGTGACGAGCTTTATGTCCCAACTTAAGGTCGTTTTCCTGCTAATCTCTTAATTGATGGCCCCGTCCTTTTTATTGAGAATTTTCTGTTCTTCCACTTTATTACTTTCTCTAATACGTTCTGGTCACTACGCCACTAAATAGGAATAGGATTATGTCTATATATACAACGAGTAAATTTCTTAATTATTCTAACGGATGCAAATGCGAATCATATTTCGAGATGAAATAATTTTACGACCTACTTAACATCGACGTCGATAAGAACATTCGAGAATCTTTCAAGTCTCATTAGACGAGTTTCAAGGTTTCTGGGATTATTAAAACTTTTGCAATGACCTCGATTGTCATGCTGAAAGAATTCAATCGTTCATCCCTCATCTAAATTTTCAAATGCCGTACTTAATTTCGCAGTAAATTTGCAAGTTATTTACATCCATTTAACAGACAATTTAAAAAATTTAATCGTCGGCGTGTCTGTTTAATCGATTTAAACAGACACGCCGACGGCAAATATATTTCTTCTTAACATTATTTTGCATCTCAATTTACACTCATGTGTGATAATTATGAAGAGAACTACAACTTAATTAAATAGGGGAGTGAAATTATTTCTACCTTGGCAGTTGCTTATTGTAGCGGATTTAATATGAAACACGCTGAACACTAATATACATATTGCTAAGTACATACATATAAAAATAATACATTTAAATATTGTCTATTTAAAATTAGTGTGTCTACAAGATAAAAATAAGCTCGATCAAAGGCATACAATTTGCCCCCTAGTTACACATAATTCGATAAACAAATTAAAAACAAGGCACAACGCATGTAAAAAACACATTACGACATAACCACTGCGCGGCAAATCCATTCGAAACGCCGAGATTACCTTAATGGCTAATATTCACATACCA
This sequence comes from Leptosia nina, assembly GCA_963661955.1. NCBI lineage: Eukaryota > Metazoa > Arthropoda > Insecta > Lepidoptera > Pieridae > Leptosia > Leptosia nina. The sequence goes on from CAVLEF010000008.1 coordinate 8,897,399, forward strand.
TTAACTCAGCGAGACGAATTATTGATAACCGCTGGTGCCGCCGGCTCCAGTGTTCGTTGCGCACAGCTGGTCGAACCTAGTATAACATTGTTCATGGGAAATGATCATTTGTTTTATTATTGCAGTACACTTCGGGTTCGCGGCGTCCGTCGGTGAGAAGGCAATATTAGCGTGCAGAAGCCACGGACAATCGATGCTGGAATGCCACAACGTTCTATACCCTAACTCCAAAGTGAGAGTTCCCATAGACCTGCTTCTTTATCCGCACATGGTCCTCATCGGATTCAGAAACCACAACCGCGAAGAACCCGCTTGGAAATGTGGAGGTACTCTCATAAGCGACCGGTGGGTCATCACGGCAGCACATTGTAAGGCGGATCCGACATCAGGGCCTGCGAAAGTTATGAGAGTCGGAACAGCGACGTTTGAATTCGATGAGGTAGACGAATTAGCACAAGAGAGAGATATCGTCGCTATCGTTCCCCATCCGAAATTCGCTCCACCGTCCAAATACCACGACATAGCGTTAATGAAGGTCGACCCGCCGTTCATCTTGAGTAGGGATATACGTATTGCTTGCTTGCAAGTGAGCGCTGACCTTCCTCCCGTGGAGTTGACCGCTATCGGCTTCGGCACAACCAGGTCTGGAGCGGCGTCGGGAAGTCAAACGTTGATGAAAGTGGACGTAGACTTGATAAATAGTACCGTGTGTAACAGATCTATGAAGACTCTGATACGGAGGAGAATTTTGGCAAATGGTATAACCGATGAACAAATGTGCGCGGGGGATTATGAGAACGGTGGAAAGGACACTTGTCAGGGCGATTCGGGAGGGCCACTACAGTACATGGAGGACCACGTGGACTGCCTGAACACGTTCCCTTTGCATGTGCTAGTAGGCGTGACATCGTTCGGTAGAGATTGTGGAAGACGAATGGCCCCCGGCGTCTACACTCGCGTCTCCAAGTACATTGACTGGATTGAGAGTATCGTATGGCCGGGTGTGTTTATTCCTTGATATTAAGACCATTTTATAAGCCAATAAGCATAGTTATTAAAGAACTACTTTTTATGACCTATCAAAAGACCTCGTTATCGTGTTTACGCGGGATCGAATCTCTCGTGCTCGGGACAATAACAAGAGTTATGCAAATTAGGAGGTGGAAACTGTCATGGATTAGTCCTATTATACATGTACCATCAAAGCTATTTTAATATATTATTGTAGTCTTTATTTTTAATAGTATCGTCGAGGTCTGTCCATGTAACAGAAACGTAAAATCTTACGTTAATTAAAAAGTTTAATGGCAAAAATAATTGTATCATTCATCCAATTAAATGAACACGCTTCAGTCCTTTTACGAGGTTGTAAAGTGTAAACCACAAGCTGCAATAACATACACTCGAAACAATAATAAAATTATTATTTTATAACTCAAGTTCTAAGTGGGGTTTTGGTAAACACGACTTAAACTGCTCATTTATAATGCCCCAACACCGTATGACAATATTAACACATAATATTTCGTGCTAAATTGATGATCTATCAAAAGCATAATTCAATTTGAATGTTATTAAATAGGTAATGTCCTCATTACATCATTCGCATTTAATGTTATTCTCTTATAAAAAAATACACAAGATAACCATATTTACATGATGTATGAGTACTACTGTTTATTGAATATTTCGCGTTTTAAACCGTTACAGTGTATTATTTAAATGAAGTTATTGCATTGAACCATTGTTTTTTCCTAACAGAACGCGTTTGACGAGAACCAAAGTGCTTTATTTTGAAACAATATAGCTCTAACGGGCTGATACACTCAGCTGAGATCATAATCTGAGCATATTTTCGTTCTTAAAATATTCGTCCGATCCTCGTCTTACGTGTAACAGAAGGGGGTGTTATCTGCCGCGTGTCAAGGTGAAATCCACGAGCTCGTGTGGAAATGTATGCGCGCTCTCGGAGTAATGTGTTTTCGCGTGTTATGTTAAAATGTTTATTTTTTGAAATGAGCGAGGATTTTTCTCAGCCTTCAGTTAAAAAGCTCCGATAAGGTTGTTGATAAACACTCTGAAGTCATTACACGTAGGAAAATATTTGTTTTTCTTTTGTCTTTTACTTGAACTGCGAAGGTTATCTTATCTATCCTTATAAATGTAAATTACTTTACATCAACATTCTATCATTACAACTATTATCCAGGTGAAGGTGAAGTGTTTGATATCCAAAACGATCAAAAGATGTTCCCTAACCGCGTATGGTTCAATTTCGACATCAAAGCTCGCCCATGAGCGTTTCGCATAAAAATAGCTTGTGAATTGTACATTGCTATATCATATACATATACAACATATATGATAAATAAAACAATGCATATGAACGCGACGTTAATAGTTTTGTCACTCTTACGTACGTAGTGAGATTCTATGCAAACACCTCATTGTTCCATCTAAATATCTCGAAGCTAAGGAGCGATGTACGTTTCAGTGTAACAAATTGTAATCCCACTGGAAAAGTTATAAGCCGAAAGCCGATCGAAATATCAAAGGCATTTCGCGCGATCCCCTTAACACAACACAGCCAACTTGTATCGCATGTTTATTGTAAGCAATTCTACTTGTTTGGTTTCTCTATGAAAAAGAGTGGCGCATTTATTCAGTGTTCCCTATTCTTAGCATCAGAAACGGTTAAAGGTTTGTGTTGAACCTCAGTACACGATTATCTCTCTAATCACTTTACGCATTATTATAGAAGACGTACGTCGTTAGTACGTCGACGGGGTCACCGGTATAATGGTAGTAAATGTAATAATCTACGGGTCGTGGGTTCGATTTCCACCGGATCCAAAATTTTAGTAATAAATTTATAATTTTTCTGAAACATGTTGAACTTTGTCTGGATATTAAAAGGGTGGTAGCAATATCGAAATTCCGTTCGGGGCACGGACCACCGTCCTCAGATGAAAAATCTTCTTCTCTATCATAAATAAAAGACGTAGCGCGCTTTAGTTAAATATTACAACACAAGATACATATTTTAAGTGAAATCCTGTTTTCCTTATAAAATAGAGACTTATTTCCGCATCCGTCCTGATCGAACCTTATGTAGTATGACGTAATTCACGCAACAATTAATATTGAAAGATAAATTCAATTACGATCTATCTGAAACAGAATTAAGCGGTTAAAATTATTTGAGTCTTTTGTGGCGGAGAGCACTTCGCTCCACAACATGGCGGTGGGGCAACCTCGCTCGCAATCATCACTCCATTGTTTTAAATGTCTGCTGAGACGGTTTTAGGTAATGGGTTTATATTTCTCCGTAAACGCGTTTATCATTTCCTTAAACAATTTTGGTACTGAGTACCTACGACCTAATACTTAATCTTATTATAAAAGATCTCAATAAAACTACAATAAATCTATTCTCATCTATAAAGCTGAAGAGTTTGTTTATTGGTTTGTTTGAACGCGCTAAACTTAGGAATTACTGTTGGAACTTGAAAGTGATTTTTTTTGTGTTGGTTAGAGCATTTTTCGTAAAGGCTATAGGGTATAAAATGTCGCGACTAATAGGATCGAAGAAACAGTAAGTCATGTGAAAAAATATTAATTCTTGTGGGTTTCTGTTGCGTGCGCTGCGAAAACGATTAAAAAAACCCAAAAAATATGTAGGCAAGCCAGATTCCTCACAAGAACAACGAGACGCTGATGGCGTCTTGTTAACAAAAAGTTAGTTAAGGCAATAAGAAATGTAAGTCGTAATTTTATTTTTATTTATAAATAATAGGTTTTGAACATATTTTACATCATAACTTAGACGGAGTTTCTTTTTTTGGCTCTTTATGTTTGTAAGAAGTAATTATATAATTATATACAATTTTGCAATGCAGTTAAGATACTCCAGCAGTTAAGATAATGTTAAACGTTATTGTCTAACAGTTACACTTGTTCGAAGAACGGTATAAAATTGTTCATATTGTTCTTTACGTATTCTACGGATAACGAGAGATTAAATCGATCGTCCTTCATACGAAAAACCGACAAAAAACATGGAAATTAATTGGCCCCTGCACCGACCCCGAACGCAAACAATTAAGGCTAACGCTTAGCTATTGGCCAATAACCCCGCGTTGTTTGGAAAGATAACCATTTAGCCCGTTCGTTTAATCAACCGCTCTCATTAATAGCGACGTTCTTCTTTTGTGGGACGGCATAGATACCTTTTTCACGAACGTGTTTCATATTAAATGTTTATTTTCCCTCGTAACGTAATACATTTTCGTCTGCGGACTATATTCGGTGACAAACTATTTATTAAGTTTGTGGAGATATTTATTGCTCTATCACGCACCCGCTTTTACAGCATTAGACCAATATTAATGATATTTGGTGTCAATATACTCTTTACACTTAGAAACGAAAAAGACATGTTCCTCCAGGATGAACAAGGACTATTAGGAACTAAGTATTAATACTGGCTTAAGTATAACATTATATATGTTTTACTATAAATATTGTATAGTAGTATTTCTGTAAATACGACCAATAAAGATTTTCATTTTAATTATATTTATGCTAAACGGAAAACAGGAAAAGGTAAGTCGAAATAATACGAAGCCACGTGTAAAGTATTTGACGTAATGGTATATGCGTTAGAATCAATAATTCATTGTTCAGTCGAAATTGAGTGACGTTGATCGGGGTCCGGATATCCGGGTATTCCGCCAATATCGCTATTGTTGTGCTTGTATCAATCGTGCATTTGTTTTTATTAATTTTTAATAATTATTTATTTTTAAATTATGAGACTTAACAAGATATAAGCGGCCTTCACTCAACCGAAGTTATGGAAATGGAATATGACAGAAATATGAAAATTACACTTATTGTTAAAGTCGGTATAAATATTTGTAATCTAAAGAATGTTTACATTGACCTATAAATATAGTTCTCTCGCTGCAACTGCACTATCTCTTTTACGTAAAAAAAAAACAACGGAAAATAATCGGTAATACTTGTAGAGATTACCTTGGCTGCAAACAAATTTAAGAAAAAAATTGTTTATTCTTTCGATATATGTACGTAGATAGCTAGCACGTTACCACGATTGTTCTAGAATGAACCTACGGCTCAGCAGTAGTCAAAGAGTGGCAAGTCCACGAACCAGTTCGTCAAACGAAAATCTTTTTGTAGAAAGTTAAATGAGACCGTCTTACCCTCGAAAGCCGGTTTGCGCCAGTCAAACTTCTCACGAGCTGCCGCTGAAATTTTAATTCGCAATTGAAAAGAAAATTTTCGTCAGCGCTACGTGTCCTCGCCTATCAATCACTCGAATCCCGCTCACTCGGTCGGAGAGCCGAGAATCCCATTCGACTCGTAAGTCGACACAGAGCTGTCAATTATAGCGCAAATAGCTATTGGATTCCCGGTTCCCGGTTCAAACGATCCCGGCCCGTATCTCCAGACCCCGACTGCAACTGCGACACCTCTGCGACCGTTATACACTCCTGGTACCTTGATACACTTCACACAGTGCCTTTGATTTTTTTAAAGTGGCGATGATTACGTGACGCTTTAACGTAGGTTAACTTGACGATTACGAAATATATAAATATTTATTAATGTTATTTTATTGGGGTATTTTATTTATTTTTGTCTACCTTCCTCAATATTAAAAAAAACGTTTTTGATATTACATATATATATATTTATTTTTTGCTTAACATAACAGAGTCAATTTCAATTGTTGACGGTAAACAATTTATCCTTACAATAAGATAAAGCAGGAGACAAGTGAAGTCTTCCTTACGAAGTATATATGCCAATATAATGCTAGTAAATAGCTTTAAAATAATCCAATAATCTCTCCATTTCATCCTCGATTTCGTGCAAGCGGAAAATGTTAACATCGGAATACTTTTAGGTTGCAATATTCAAGCGCCGATTTATAACGCGCGTTTGACAGCGTAAAACTATATCAAGATCGGAGCTTTTCGAGTATATTTCTATAATAAATTACGGAGTTTCGCGCTTGGCTTTTTTGTTGTGCATCTCATAAGAAAGTGTACGACGCGAACGTAATCTTACTTTTAAAATTGTATTTAAATGAAGAATCCGCGGGCGTTTCTCGGAAAATCCGTTTGAAGAATGAGACAGCGCTAAGAAAGTTTAAATGAAAATTGGGTAATTCCCGTGTAACTTGCAAATTGTCTCCTCTATAATAAGATGACTTTTAACTTTGTACATTTAATCGTCACTCACGCGAGGGGCCAAAGTATTCCTATTTAAGTTTAAGGCCTTATTGCGGAATGTTTCAAAATATCTACGTCGCATAATAACTAACCCCGGTGCTCAATAGTTGAGTGCAAGACGTTCTAGGTTCAAATCCCGAGGAAACTAGCTAGGGCCTAGTATTCACATTAGATTACTTGCCCATAAGGACTACAGAAGTGTGTCTCTCCTAGACTTCCCATAGAGGACATGGAGAATTTCCCTTTACTTTAAGTACGACACATATACCGAAAATCTTATAAGGTTCAAACGATTTAATGTATAAAAATGCATCTCGCAACACACATTGAAGTTACATCTTTATCTTCATAGTACATGTTTAAATAAATACATATAATAATGTAAATATATACCAACCCTGTTTGATGTCATACACATTTTGCTTGGCACCGTATTGCATAAAGCATCGTCATAGTTATCACTAACAATTAGCATAGATTCCTTAATTACGTTAGTTCTAGATTCGCCACTGAAATGTTTATGCTCTCTATCTACGAGATCGATTGAATATCGGTCAAGTCCGAAACCAAAGTAGCCGAACATCGTTGTTTGCGGCGAGTTCGGTGCGATTCTATCCAATTTTCAACTAATACAGCGACCGCTTTGAGATTAATAGTCACTTTGCTGCATCGAGTAAAAACTGTTAATTAATGAAGTCACTAAAGATTTATCTCCAGATGAGAAAGCTAACCTAATGAGAATATAGCGCAATCTATTTTAATTTAAAACGAAACGTAAAATTATTGAGTTAAAAAAAATACATTTTACTTATATCTCATTTCAATATCGAATACTCCCTACAATATTAGTTACAATTAAGCCAAGGCGGTGGTTTATTAAATTATAATAGAAACGGTTGATATTAAATATTGAACACAAAACGCCTCGTTTGAATAAGCCTCACTGAAACTCGTTCGAAACGAGAGAAGTGTTTTCATGAGAAATTTTCAATTTAAAAACAAGATTCAAGTTTAAAATTCCCGATTCAAGGCGAGCATCCTCCCAGGTCATCGCATGGACGTCGTAATACAATAAGAGAATAAGACGATGTCCGCTCGGCAAATTGAATTCGGCCGGCACCAGTTGTGCTAACGAACAACATTCCTGTTTGAACTGCCCCCGCTCGCTCACAAAAAAGAACCCGCTTGCACTCAATTGGCACACTCGGGCCAAACAGACAGTTTCGAGCAAACAGACAACGGCCGTAATTTCTGGGCGGGTGTTGCGGCTGATCTTGAATGGAATGTCGATTCTAGAGATGGAAACGTAGTCTCGTTCTAACAAGTGTAGACTCAGGTCAAAAAATTTCGTTAATCGTATAAGATGAACTTATTTCGATAAAACACTTTAACGGTTTAAAACGCGAAATATATTAATTAAATATGTTGACAGATTGTTTTAAACAGTAGACACCAGAGGTCTTCCCTTAACTGCGCCTGCTGCAAAGCATCCAAATCGTCGGGCCGTAGTCAAAATTAATTGGAAACAAGATTAACTAATGTATTTCAATATTCTCTTATAAGTATATTCTTCTACTCGCATAGACTACAGACAGTATTTAAAATCTATTTATCTTACCGTAGGATATTTGTGTGTTAAATGTTTCCTAACTGAGACCTTCGAGTCCTAGTATCGGTGTCGATATACCACTTAAATTCATCAAGAGCGCAACACAAGCTAACAGACGGTTCACGACCTCGATTCTCGAATATCTTTTTGTTTGTCAAAGGGAAGGAAAACAATAATTTAAAAATAGAGCTTCGTCGTGGAAGACAAGACGACGTATCACGTTCAAGGAATTGGAGTTACAAAGAGACGAAGCGTCACGACGTAAACTAAATCTCGGGATGCAATCCTAACGGAATAAGGAAATGCTATTTAACAAGATATTTATCGCCACTAAACCCGCCAATTGAATGCCGGATCGGTTCAGGACGATGTATTTATTGTTCGGTGGCCGCCGACCGACGACGACACCCCGGGGAACCCTCGCTGAGAATCTTACTAATGCCTGTGCTCATTATGTAACAGCTATTCTAGTTGGTTCGGCGTGAACGTCAATGCCGTAGTGCGTCAACGAAGCGATCGGACGAGGAGCAAACCACGCGTGAATTAAGCATCTAGGTGCGTTTATGCACTTGAGTGTTGAGACTGCTTCTTATAATCTTTGGCTTTTTAGTTACAATTAATGAACCTAGAAAGCGTAGACAAAGAAAAACGAATCGTTCATGTTTTCTTTATGTTTACGTACCTTATGCTATAAATACATAGTTTTTTTTTAATGTACAGGAGGACAGATAAACATGCGTTCACGTGATGAGTCGTGAAAATACCTCAGCAATATAACATCTAAGCAATATGTGGTGTCGACCTATTTGGGCTTTTGATAATCGGAAATCCATAGACTGAAACCGAAACTCGATTAAACCTTACATACTGCTTATATGGATAGGCTTTTTCTGTTGGTAGTTCGTGACCCACGAAAGACACACTTTGGACCCAGTGGTGACCGAACCCACGACCTGTTGATTATTAGCCATATATTGCTACCATTAGGCCAATGATGTCTTATGGAATCGTTACTGTATCTTTAAGTTATTATGTCATATCGTTTTAAAAAGAAATACTTTTAGACTATTCTCAAGAATATTATGAAACATGCTTCACAGTTCAAGATCTGTCTAGACTAACACAATGATACTTAACATGTGCTTCTTAGCTAGATAATTCTCCGAATATTTGATACAATCGCGGAGAGAAAATAACAAAATGTCTTTTCTGCTTCGGAATGCGGTCAAATGCAGCAAACCCCAACTATCGCACAATCAAACTTCCATCACATTCTAAAACTACTATTTTCTTGCAAAGATAGCGAATAAACGTCAAGTCGAGTTCACACAGTACAAGATGGTACAATTAATAGATTAAAGATTTGAATTTTGTTTACAAAAAATGAAATGGTTTTGCAAATATCTTGACATTTTTGGAATACCATTCGATTACAGGCACATATTGTATGTTTTGTAGTTTGTAATTATTATAATAGTAATGTACGTAACACAATACGAAGTAAGTTTAAGAATCACATGTTTTTATTGATATTCATAGTTATTTTTAGAGTATAATAAAAAAAAGCATTGCTTATATGTTTTAGTGTGAACACGCCTTAAGCGTGGACACGAAACGTAAATGTATGTCAAAGTATTCGTCCCGAGCCAAATTAGGAAAGAAAACTTGGATTGTATTTTAGGAGCACAATGGATACTCTATAAGATCAAGTCGGCCCTGGGAACAACATTGCCGGGATGTAGGTAATTGAAACCGTGAATCAATCCTTTCCCGATATCCTTTCGGGTAAATAGACTGCCGAACGAAACTATTCACTCGTATTTATATATAGCTGTTCTACAAACCTGTACGGGTGCAAGTGTGTTTTTTATGTCTGTTTACTGAGAATTTCAGAACACTTTTAATTCTGGGGAACGTGGAAGAGAAAATCTATTACTAGTATTCGGGTGATTTTCAATTAGATACGGACGGTGAGGATTTTTTCCTTGTTAAATTTTTACGTATTTTTAGTTGACTGTCTATAGTTTACGGGCGGGGTAGTTACACATTTAAATAAAACACTTCAACGGTTTAAAACGCGATATATTAGTTAAACTTATTTGAAAATGATTTTTAACTTCGGCCCGACGTTTCGGATGCTTTGCAGCAGCCGTGGTCACGGGGAGACGAAACGTCGGGCCGAAGTTAAAAATCATTTTCAAATAAGTTTAACTAATATATCGCGTTTTAAACCGTTGAAGTGTTTTATTTAAATGTATTTTTAGTTTACAAGTATTACTTCATTTACTTATATTAATTAATAATATCCATGTTATTAAGCCAGTGTCTAGTATTGTAATAGTTTACCAGATGTGACGGGTTCGATTCCCGCTTAAGCCTTCGAACTGCTCGAGATAATAAACTGACGTAATGGATTTAAAATAGTTGCTGAACATTTATGATATGTAATATTCATCATCATTCATCATTAAATCAGTGTTTTAAACTTTTTTATCCGTATGAAAATGTACAAGAAAAAAAACATGACTTGACGTAAGGGCCACAGCAACATAAAATCGTCGGGTCGTTAAAAGTATTATTATTATTTTTTTAATATTATGCATCTATCTGTTATTTGATTGTATTTAATGAGTTTATGTACATTTACTCTTCTCTATTTTAAATATAGTCGAACTTATAAAACGAACCCGCAATATATCATAGCAAGCGCTCAATTTCTAAAATCTATTTGCCGTTCCATTAGCACAATCTTGGAATTAAGTAACACGAGGACGGACTGCTGAAAATTAGCTTTTATATAGAACCGTAGTGGGCAAACACAATCAAGCCTCGGAAAAGTGCGCGCACTAGATAAACACACTCCAATCTTATACACAACAATAGAAAAGTTCGATATACATTGCCGGTTTCAGTAACAAGATTTACTGTACGGCACTGGCGATCCAGCAATGAATGTCGCGTGTGGAAAGAATCCGGCTCGACAAACGATTCTGGTGGAAACACACTACAAAGATCTAATAAGAGAGGTGAGGGAATGATGTCAGAAAACTGCTAATGTCGATCCCGTATTTAATAAGACGAGAATGAAAAATTGCTGGAAGAGATTGCTGACTCGGGGGTTTGTACAAATTGTATTTCCCTTTTAAGCGATGTGATGAGTGTGAATGATAAGCAGATTAAGCTCCGGGAACAAACTCCGACAATGGTAAAGATATGATATATTTGATATACACAGAATTTTGGATGGACGGGGTATGGTTTGAAAATGGCATTTAATTACTGAATCTTGATCACACAGAATATTTACGAAACCTCCTTTGAAACTCGGGGAATTCAATAATTACCTTCGTCCTGATGACTTCCAAAGATTCACCTAACTTTGCGGCGGGAATAGTTTCACTCTAGAGCATTCTTCTGTTCATTTAGGGTTGACAAAATACATCATTATTTTATTCAAATAGCACAAAATGAGCAGTACTCACTTAAATTAACTAATTGATGTAGCGGACTTGATCGGGTTAGATCTGCTTTACAATTTACGGTTTAAGCTTTTTTTGTTGATACTACCAATTTAAAAAATAATAATTTGGGGATATTTTTTAAATGAACAAATATGTATTCCAAAAGGGCCGTAAAATATTTCTACCATTAAATTAAGGACATTTTAATTACAGCCATTTCCATTCCTTTACAAAGCCTTAGCTTAAGAACCAAATAACCGTACTGAAATATTGCTACAGAAAACATATTTTCTAGTTACCGTATTAGCTAGACTAGCTTCTGAATACTTGGCAGCCCTGCAGACAACTTACGGGAATTTGAACGTTGACTGCACTTAATATTTGGACTCCGTTCAAAACTTTTTTCAAGAGCCACTTTCTAAAAACACTTTGCTCTAGAAAGTAATAATAATAATATATTTTTGAAGAAAATATCAATTGATTCGTTAAAGACACGTACGGAATTCTATTTGTTTCGATAAAAATAATAAAAGAGTTGTCTGGAAGAGATCGCTTAATAGCGATAAGGCCGCCCGTTACACTCCATAGTTCATAGATATTATTTTTTGGTCCATTGTAATTGGGTGTGTTGTGTAATAAAGTATAAATAAATAAATGTAAAGCTAATTAATTGAAACAAACGTGAAACAAACACACGCACATATTATATTGTTTCTGTAACTCGTAAGACGGTCGTCGACCTCTTTTCGTGGTAATCGGATAAATATATGCAGCATCGCTGCAAGCACAGTGTACTAATTAAAAATGTTAATTATTTCTCACCGCTGAGCCGAAGCGCAGATTGGCTGGCCAATAAATAACCTCGGAGTGCGTGTGGGCAGTTTATCGGTTTAAACCCGCGATCCTATAGCGAGATATGAGCCACATGACGCCGTCATCTTTTAAGGAGCTTCCATAGAGCTGACGGAAGGACTGCATTATTCGCAGCGGTCGGTAGACTTTCTAAATATATAACATTTAGTTTCCAGACGACAGTCGATAGCGAGGTGATGATGCTGTATATCAATAACAAGTAATGTGATCTAAAATATTTATTATTACGGGCCTAATAAGTTTTTATGCACGGCTAATTATGTGCTACCCTTTTATAAGCTTTCAAATTGTCACAAAAGAATAAATATATAAAGATAAAAATAACAAACATATTTGATCTTTCGTTTTTGCCCAATGAAAGGGGAATAAACGAATCCTTTAGAATTCCTTTATTGAGTAAGTGCGAGCACGCGATTTCGATATAACATGTGTTGCGTGTGCGATATACCTACGTATCGATATATCTGCTGTACATCTCTCTATAAGCACAGTACAAAGAAAGAACAGTTGAGCGTTCTCGTTCATTTGATTAAACAAGTGAACTTAACGCCAAATCAAATTGGAAACGAGCGAAGTTCTTTTATTCATTAAAATGTTTCGGTCTAAAGCTAAATTGATATTGCGTTAAAACCCAAAAGTAAACAGCCGGTTTATGCACGGTTTAAATTTAATTAGCCGCGGTTATCTTAATCGTTCGTGTGACCAAACTCATTTAGTGCTCTTACAATACTGCAGCGTTTAAATTGAGCATTTTCTGCATTTCAAATTTTTCACTACTACTTTAGGTATATTTTCTTATTAAATGGCAATCACCGCTACATAAAGATGTAATATATACACTGAAAAGCTGTGGCGACTAAATAATAGATAATTTGATTAAAAAAAAGTTGTTTTTGTTACATACGTGTTTTAAGTAAATAATTCCATGCATATTTAAACTGCATGGAAAATTGTATCAATTCGTCTTGTGCTTCTTAATAAAAAGGAACGCTTTACGCTATTGCATAGAGTGTTCGAACTTTACAATAATCATGCTGTCCTTGCTCCATTCCACACTATAGTGCCGAGTGGATCCAGTATCTATCGCTTAATAACAGCCACAAATAAACCACTGGAATACCTCAGCCAGGCCCGAGCGCTCTTCGCAGGATATTCTCTCAACAATCACGACGAGATAAGATTTACGTTCTTATTTCTACGAGATTTCCATACTAATGCACTTTTAATGCTGCTTCTACTTTAGTTGTCATAGTCATAATGTATTTATGTATTAATATATTTAAAATAAAAGCTAAGTTTTTACGAGGCATTATTGAAACATTTCATATTTCTTTGTGTGTTTTTCCAAGACTAATCTGATAAATAGATAAAATACACTCACTATATTTGACCATATGCAAAGCATATTCGTTTGTTTGTTACTCAAAAAATGAATTATACAATCTATATTTTCTAGTTAAGCACTTATACGACTTAAAAAGTTACTCATAAAAAACATAAGTATTTTGTTTTTCCCACATAATAATATCACTTGGTTAACCACTCGCGTGGTTAGAAGTTAAATTTAGGTATTTTACGTATTAATACAAGCCTCCTTGAAAACGTAACGGGTTACATGCACGAAACAGGATTGTAGCTCGAGACAATATAGCTTAGAACAATGTTGCACTCTGCAGCGGGGCCATTGTTTGTAACGTCCTTAAACTTGAATGATTCAACGGTTCTTTGATATGTGAAAATTGTATGCATTTTCAGCATTTCATTTGCCCGGCTCTATTTTCTTCGAATGTAAGGCTTTTCAGGTGTCTCGTATAGCATAAACAAAACCACGATACTTTAGAATAACTGCGGATTAAAATAACGTGGTGGTTGTCATTTGGCGTAGCTTCTATATTATGCCTACGCTCTTATTGCAGAGTGCAAAATACATCGTTGTTTGTTCAGCAATCCTGGAAAATTAAATAAAGACGCTCCTACGTATTTAGATAACCCAGATTAAAGTCATATCTCATGAAAATCGCTGATATTCCAGTAAGGCCGCTCGTATCGGACATCTTTCCACCCGGTCGAGTATTCTCATGTCTTCATCTCGAAGCGCTGATTTCTCATTTATATCACAATCATTTTATAAAATCTCAGTAAGTGGGGCCCCTCAGTTTTAAGATAGGAAACTATGTTTCTATATCGAGGCTCTTAGCTCCCGTTTTATTGAGGTTAAACTTACGAGTAAGTATGACGTCAATAGAGATAAAACTATTCTATGCTGGATACTTGCCAAATCTCAACACAATTCTGAATGGTACTAATTTTTTTGTTAATAATTCCGCTTATAGGTATTTAATGTCTGACAGAAAAGGGAAGGTGCAAAAATATAGCTCCTAAAATTGTCTTCGAATTAAAAAAAAACTTTTATCGTAACTCTAAGCTTGATATTCTAGACGTCTGGTTTCTTTCATTTTTTTGACATTTTCGTGTATTCCGTCTAAAATATTTTTACAAACACTGAAGTAAGCCGAATGCCATATACTTTGACGCATTAAAAAGAGTCGACCATTAGCGGTGGAATGAAATTTATAACTGGAAGCCCCGCATATTTCACAGGGAAATGGTTCAATTTTGAACGATGACCGTGGCGTGTCCCTGTTGGATTTATGCTGAAACGTGCACGTGTGAGTTGTGGCCTAGAGTGGCGAGTCGTGAGGCAGAACTGCGGGATAAATACTTGTTGACGTATCTGAGGTCCTTTGTAAAGTTTCATTGTCGCCCGGCCACTTCCTTCGCTCAGAAGAGTTTATTTTTCACTCGAGCGTAAAACGTTTGAAAAACTACAAAAATCTAGGACAATATTTGGGCATATTTCCGTCGCAAACTTCGCTAGTTCTAGCAGTGAATAGGAAACAATTGAAACGTGACATACAAATATCAATTTTCAACATTAGTGCAAAGAATTATATGTTATCGACGCTTAGTTGCGATTTATTTTCTAACTCCGTACTAACATGTAGGTCATTAGATCCACGCCGGTTTATAATTACTGGAGAAAGTTATTCCGTGAAGGCGCATAACGTACATGCGTTGAAGAGCGTTCGTGCCCTGGCTTGGCTCCAAGCTCAGATGACGAGACACCCCTTATCTTTGTGGCTTCATATCTGTGCCACGGCTGACTTCGCGACGGTTTAAAAATGCAATTTACTTTAAAAACTTGTTAGACTAAAAACTCAAGAGACGCTCCATCCGCGTCACTGGGACAAAGGTCACATATTTTTGCATTCTTTAAAATTACACTTTCAGTTCAAACCAGACGGTGAGGAGGTGGAGCGACCGAAATCGGATCCATGTCCTTCGTCTTTTGTCGTTGACATTGGTAAACAAGTAGATATCGTTTAATAGCAAACTATTATCTATTATTATCAAAATACTTGTGTTTACGTTGGATAAACCGCACCCGGACTTTTAAAACATCATTTCAAGATTCGCTACATGACCGGTCTAGTGATACGATGCTTCAAAAATTTCCCTAAGTTAAACTCCAGAAAACTTGACCGCACACTTACAAAGGACATAAATGGCGAGGACAAGTTTTTTGTACGTGTTTCTATTTGAATCATTTTCATGTAGACCTCATTCGGTCTTAACCAGAAGTGTGACCTAAAATAATTCCGCAAAGTTCGCGAGGCGCGCAACCATTAACAGTTGAGACAGCGAGTTTTAATCTTAAATTGGGCACTTTCGGAACACGAGAGAATTTTGTTCTGTTTAATAATTACCCGTTGTTGGCTGTGTTCTTAATAATGGACTCTTACAATTGTTCGTCTTCAGCTAAATAGAGCCTTCTAAATTAGTATATTTCGCTTTGAATATTGCTCTCTTCCTTATTTGCAGAAACGCTTTGATACAAATGGATGTAGGGTTGCCGCGTTTTATACAAAGTTTATTTGTATACGCTATCGTACTTGACTATGATTATTGTGAATATTAAATAAGACTCGAAATTTCAACAATACAATTAAAGTTAATGTTACCAAGACTTGTTTAATGAAGTAAATTCCTTCGTATGTTAAGCTATCGCTTATTAGGACATCATTGTCACTATAAAGATCTGATGGCACGTTTTAACTTCCTTTCCCTGAGTCAACGCCGTGAGCTTCATCTTTTAACAACATTAAGTAAGATATGTTGTGCCCAAATAGATTATCCCGATTTACTGCAATAGATTTACTTCCACATCCCCGCTCGATCTACGCGTACCAAAAACTTATTCTATGTCCCAACGACTAGATGTAACACTGGTAAGCGTGCCCCCCTCCACAATATGGCTTCATTGCATAATAACGCGTTGAATGATGTTGATTTGTTTTCGTGCTCGCAATTAACGTATAAATAATAACTTAAAAAAAGTACCTAACCCGTAAAGATATCTAAGTATAAAAGGATACATACGGTTTTTGTCATTTGTCACAATGTTTCTCGCCTCAAAGCTTTTTTAAATTTTTAAATCAAATGTTCTCAGAGAAACTTGTAATGGTACTGTCTCTGAGTACATGCCTGCATGCATTTGGATTTTTTATAAAAAATTTTTTTCCCTAGACAATAAGAAAATTAGTTTTAAGTTATCATAAGAGACTGTACTGTTTAGTTTCCTTAGTAAATAAATAAATAAATAAGTAGCCGATAACATTCTATAGTAGACTATATAATATTTACGGGGGAATGGGGACGTACAAGAAAGATGACTTTTATATCATGCTGACATGTTTTTTTTTTACTAAGATTATAAACATTTTCGCTAAAACATATTGTATTAGGAGTGGCAGCCCTAAGTGGACGATGCTTATTATATTCCTTCGTCGTTGAAATTACTTAGCGTACAATGTTTTACTAAAACTACTGGCGTCAATTTTGAAGCGAAAATTCGCATTAAATCTGTGTTGTTTGGGAAGCTATATTGTGGTTTCATGAAAAGCGAATGGATTTGACGCTAATAGCCAATGCATTGTGCTACTTAAGAAAATACATCAACAACATCGGATTAATACGCGATATATTTGTGGCTCGTTTAAGCATAAATAATGTATACGCTAAGTGTGAAACGACATTTGAATAAAACGAAACTAGTCTCAACGCGGCTCTCGAAATGACGAACCGTTATCAAACTCGTTAAGTGTTATTGCACTGCTTATGTCTCTGTTATGTATCATTCGCAGTTATCGTAAAACTAGTGAATACCTAGTCCCTCGTCAGTTGTCACGCTCCGACCAAAAATACCGAGCTCTACCCGCCCTCCACATAAGATTAATTGCGTTTCGCCTTACCCACTGTATCGTTCATTAAATTCTATTAGTTCGTGAGAGCCTTTTCGTTACCGCAAAAAGAGGTATCTGTTTTTAATGAAGTTACACTCGATTACACTCCACCTGAGTGAGTTCAATAAACGGAATATTAAAATGTAGTTATGAAGTGAATTAGTTACAGAGCTTCTAAAGTAGGACGCTTTTCAAAAGACGATTCTTTTCGGACATGTAATTTGCATGTTTTATAACACAGGCAAATTACATAAATTGTATTATTTACATTATTCGAACCTAGGATCTCTTGCGTTCATAGCTAGACAGTTTGTTTATTTTTAAACAATTGAGGCGGACAGACAAGCTGGTTTCAGAAGTATAAAGTTCCTCAAATAGTTTTCAATGTTCGGAAAAAGAAGAAGCCCTAATGTTCGAGCAGTGCCTAGTTTATCTGGTCGTTAATCAAGCCACAAGCAGGCACCGCGTCGAGCTGAACAAATGTATCTACCACACTTCGCACAGACAGACCGAGTACCCACATTTTTCACAAGGTTGAACGAATGGAGTTTTCTTTTTTATTTTTGATTTTTAACGTCTTCTTGAGACGAAAAACATTTGCTTCACTCGAGAATCTTGACTTAAGATGCTTATTTTTTTTGAGATAAAGGAGGAAACAATAACATATGATTTACTCGATAGAAGGAGAAATAACAGCCATATCATCTAAACAAGATGCGCTGTCGAGTTATTTATATTCGAAAATCAAATATAGAATAGATATATTATACATCCGATATAGAAATACAGACTCAAAACGAAACGCGTATAATGGTCACGGCTTTTCATCTATAGACGGTGGTTCTTCACCCGTGGTTTTGGCTCAATTTCTATTTTTCAATGTCCAGATTTTTAAACGAAAAATGATACATTGATAAGAAAAATGTTGGACTCGGTGGGTATCGAACCCGCGATGCGTTAATTATTAGCCATACATTTCTCCCATTAGACCAACGAGCCCGTCGTATAAACGTATAATGTTTAAAGAAAAAAAAACACCATTTACAATGGAATTTATATAATAAGTATGAAGAGATCGTATTAGCGTTTAGATAATTTTGCCAAAGCATCTCTATCGCCAAAGTGCGGGCCACGAGAGGTCATCCAAGCCTCTAACTGCGTATTTAACGGCCACCGAATAAAACACTTACGGGAGTTCACGTTATTTACACTATTGCGAACAAAACAGCGATTTATTATTTTTATTTAGAGATTTTGACGTGTAGAAAAGTCCTACGATGTCCCTACTTTCTAAGTGAGAGAGTGCAATAGTGTACTTTATTTAAATGCTTTGTTTTGCAAAATATTCAGACAACACAAAACTAAAGGAATCTGATATAGTAAAGCATATTTTAAACAAACCATTCAAAATGTTATGTTATGCGCAGAAAAGTAAGTAGGTAGTACAATTCAGAACTTTAAATCCAATGACGAACATCTAAAAATAATAGATTTTTATGCGCTAGTTTTTTTTACTACACTAATATCTATGTGAAGCCAATTCGAAAATTATTTAAATTTGTCAAAACGATGCTAGAATTTCCAAGCACGTTTGAGAAAAAATATTGTAATTACCAAATTTAATACGTTTTATATACCAATACTATGTACGCCATTCCAACTCAAAAATCCCAATGGACTGTCGTCTCGTCATCTCATTGCAGATAGGTGTAAACGCGGTTCGTTATAAACTGTTTTCCATTAACGTGAACAAATCGAGGGCCCTCACGTGCGGCCCTTGCCACTACCGTACCTAATCCATTTATAAATATTTATAGCTATGCTATATCAAGCGATATTTAAATTAATATGCGGTCGGAATCCGGACCAATTGTATTTAGATAGCACCTTCGTGAGTTCAAATTAGTTTATTTTAATATATGCTCGGCTACAAGAATACCATAAACATCGAATTAATAAAATGATTTCGTTCCGTGGAATTTTAATGAAAACGGAAATTTTAATTTCCTTTATTTTTCCTTCAATTTGTCTCGGGAAAATTTAATTGAGAATAAGGTACTCGTTATATTTCACTCTGTTTACATTTACGTTAGGAATTTCCATTATATTGGTTTTTTCCATTAAAAATTCTAAGATAAAAATGCCAACATTTGTACATTTAGGTATAAGAGAGTTTAGTTGAAACTGGCCAAACAGAATGTCTTTGATGTGCGAACAATCTTACCGATACAAATTTTAAAACGTTTAATGCCTCAATAGGTTTTTTACGATCTGCTTTGCAAAGCGTTGGCTCGCGTCACAGGTTCGCATATCAAACGACTTGTGAAAAAAAAACATTTTATGCCTGATAAAGTGGGAGCGAGATTTCACACTATAGTTGGAAGAAAGGTAAATGATTTTTACTGCTTTATTTACTCAGCAGTGTAAAGTTAAACTGTTCGGGTAGTAAATTATACAGGTTATACCCAACCATACGCCACAATGGTAAGCAACAAGCCTGTACAAGGTGAGATTAGGCCAAGCAAAAATCAACCCTATTGTAAAGGAATAGAGTGCTCATTGCTTGATCGTTGGGCGTGCGTGAATCTTGGTTTTTAATTAACTGTAGACGTGATCACATATCGGCAACTAGCTGATTTCCATGTGTTTAGTTTGATTGTGGAATAAGAAGACTTTCATGCACGTCGTATTCAATTAATAAAACGAAAACATAAACAATGTACGTATGTTTTGACTTGGATAACCTTTGTTAAAACTTTTGTTCGTTTTAAAAGTGACTTTACTTATTTAACTATAGCTTGTAGACCTAGCTTAGCACAAGTTAGGCTTACTCATTAAAAAGTTTGATTACAGTAACTTTTTATTGCATAACGTTAACTCTTAATTTAAAATTTCTTAATTAAAAGAAGTGTATCTGTGTACTAATTGAAGTAGACAGAAGGCGTCATAAGCTTTCAAGAGCTTCCAGTAGGAAGAGGAGACTAGGCACAGGTTAAGCTTAAGGGTTCCATCTAGGTGATTAGGATCTACCAGGAATTAGGATACGACCGACTCGTGTGCGCGAGGACTTGCTTAATTAACGCGATTCGCAGTCACCTGAACGCGAGCTCTTTGTTGTACGACATCCGATCCGTATCCACTATTTGTTAACCCTTAAGGCTGAACGGAAACGTACTTGTTTAATCTCGACTACGATCCGTTATAAAGTCGGTACACGCGAAACCATTTGAGCAAAACTTGCGAATAATTAATCAAGCAATAGAACCATTCAAAGTAGAATAGAATTTATTATGAAACTATACATTAGTTAAACCTCCGTAAAGTCCTATCCTACATAACATACATCTATGTTTAATATAATTGAGCTGAAGAGTTAGTTCGAACGCGCCTTTTTGTTTATAATAATAATAGTAATCTGAAGAATAGCGAATTTTTGAAAGTAATAAGAAGTTAAAGTAAGGATACTGACATATGCGCTTAGGTTAGATAGGTTCTACCATTAATTTGTCGTATCCATTAATTAACGGGGTACATTGGAACCGCAAAGCCAGAGGAGGGAATTGACAGAAAACTCGAAGAGTACAGTACGAGCCTGCAACTTGTCAAGTTGTAATCAAATCAGCGGTTCCCACCGGCACCGGCTCTAACTAGATAACTTGTTAACAGAGTTCGGCGATGTGTTGACGGTGTGTACTCCATCCGCGCCGCATCCTCTAGAACTTAGCTTATATACTGGTACTTAGCTCGGTCACCTTTATTCGTGTCCAGTTTTTACCACATTGAGTTAAGTCAACACTGACAAGTTCGTAATTTTCTGTACGATTATTATACATATTTTATATATTATATCATACATTCATAACATCTACGTTAGAAATCTCACAGTTTGAATAGTGTTATTTAAAAATCTATTTCAGTTAATTAGTGAATTAGCAAACAGAACAATCAGGTAAAATAAAACAGAGCACACAAAGAGGTTACTGACAACAGTACAAATGTATCTCGTCTGACTCATCATTTCGACTGCTTATGGTGGGTTATGCATAAAGAAACATGGAAGCAGCTGTGCACATTTACTTGTAATGATAAAACGGTCTCGCTTAATTTTTGTTAAAACCATTTCTTTCATTATGTCGCAGGTACCGCTGACATAAAAAGGAATAGACTTACAATGATCCGTATTAGCGAACTACCCACTTGTATATTCCACCCACTCGCAGACATAATGAAGGCGTCTTATTAGCAATTACAATATATCCGATTTTTCTGTGAATAACTGAAGGCCCGTCTCGCCGTCTCGAGGAGAGGGGAGAGGCGACGGGGGGGTGATCGTATCGTCTAAACGAGCTTCGCTGTACGGCGGCGATATCGCTGATTGTATGCTAAGAGGATGGTGAAGTAAAATAAATCTTGATGATTATATACATAGATTTATTACACTCGCCGCGACACTATCGAGAGGTGAATTTTAGCTTAAACGCCATGAAAAGTAATGGTGAGAGTACATGACAGCTACGTATATTTGTATCATCGTCTGTAAAACTTAGTAAGATATTTTAATACTTTCGTTTAATGTAACATGTAGCCTCCTCTATATTTTACGAAATGATAGCATACGGTGCTAAGAAAAGGGCAATATTAAGCAGATACAATCAACAAGTAATTTGCATGTTTGTTTCACCGCGTTACGAGCGAAATAACCCTTACCTCGACAGGCGTTGATAACATCCCACAGCATTCAACTTAACATACACGATTGCACGTGGGTCTTACCTGAAACAAAAAATGCTGTCTTAAAATTAAGCGTATGGGAATGTTTTCATTCATGAAATCTACAAGTTTGGTAGATCTTTTATTTTTACAGCGAAACTCACGATTTTGTATTGACGAACTCGTTGGCGGGAAAACCGCTAACATTTACAATTACTATTAAGAACCCTGTTTATTTTCGGAGAATACCGTTTCTGTTTTTCAAAGGAAACCTAGTCGGAGTTTAATCAATCGTCAAAGAATAAATTTTTAATTAAGGAAAATTATTCTATGTGCTTCGATCGCTCTCAAACTTTCACTGTAATTGCGAGAATAATTGTGGAATGGACATAATCAGAAAAGTTGGGCCTCAAATAGTTTAAAGTGCAGTTTTCATAGTTTTATGCTTGCAAGCGTATTATGGTGTAACATGACGCCTTGAATTGGCGAGCTTCCAAAGAACGCTTAAATTAATTCTCTGCTTAACTCGAGAACACGTGTTTAAGCCTGCTCTTTTTTATCCTGTGTTATCATATCGGCCTGACTTCGTAAACATCTCGATCGTTACAAAGGGCAGGGACCCTGAACATATCCTCTTAAATTTTGTTCTATTTAAGTAAATTGTTATTAAGTAATGAGTAAATTGTCCTGTGTTATTCTGACCGAACAAAATTTTCTGGTTTTTTGAACCCTGGCTTTTGAAATTTGACAATAAATGTCATGTATTATAAAAACCTAATTCATTAATTTCAATAATACTTCGTTTGGTCTAATGATCAAAACTGATTCATTGCAATAAAATAACCTTTTATTTACAAAAGCAAAGAGAGTTCAGTCGCAAGATATGTGCCAGAATGTCGCTACCATATTATATTATAACAACGCCGCCCTCCAAACTTAAAATGTTTTTGACAGGATAAAATATGGAGTCAAATAAACTTTTCAGTTCGAAATTTATTTTTAAAAGCAAAGCTATTTTCAGGGCGTCGTCGGTTATATGGACCGGCCCGCTACCTGTCCAATCAATCCTTACTGAAAGTGTCATATCCTAATTAAATAAGGCTAAGATTTATATTGACTGTGTTTTGTGAGAACTTTATTTGTTTTTTATAGTCCTTGAATCTATATCCACAAAAGAGGAAATATATGTTATATTGATTATACTGAAGAGCAAAGGTGGATTGGGAATATACATTTTACCCTTACGTCACCACGTAGTACACTGATTTTTAAAAACGTAATCTTGAAAGCGAACTACACTCGAGGAAACAATTACAAATCAATAATGATTATTAAAGATTCTCCACAACGCGGGCGTTGTTTTAAATATTCACAATTAACAGTCACATATTAAAGAACTGTGCACAATCGACTCGCCCGAGTTCACCAAATAGTGACTGACAGTACGCGCACGCCTAATTCAGTCGTCGTTTCGCCATAAAAAGTAACTACCCCCGAAAGCCTTTTTATTTTATGCCAAATAGTTCTAATTAGTGAAATGTGTAATTGATATTGAAATACATTACATCATAAACTAAATCTATCACAATGTTGTTACACTATTCGTGTCCAGACTAAATAGATGACAAACATAACACAAGCCCGACATACTCATGAGGCTTCGGTCACCGTTAGCTTTAGCAATAAAACCAGACATGAGCAACATATTTAAATAAGAGACATTGTTATTTGCAAAAACCAAAACAAACGAATAATTCGGCATTGGCAAAAAATGTACTATGTGCGGAAATCGTTATTTATATAATTATTTAAGTAATACAACACTACTATATGTTTCTTTCGCTGTTTTCGCCCCTTGAACTGTGATATTGATTTGGGCTATTTATTTGAAAACGCGTTGCTTGGCCGTGCTCAAACGTGTACCAATATTATTATTTATGTACATATTAATTATAATTTCATTAAGTTTAAGACTTTTTTGATACTCACCTAGAAAGATTACGTCCATTAATTTTCACGCTAGGTAAAGTTTAAGATTTCAATCCTGTTGTACCTACAAATATTTATAACTAGCGGCCCGGGTCCCGGCTTCGCACGGGTAGATAAGTAAAGATATTAAAATTATAAGCATGCTAATTAAAATGAAAACGTCCTAGTTGTTAACGACCGTTGTCTATCTCGCTGTGTCGCTGCGAGCGTTCAGTGTTAGAGTCCCGTGCATGCGTTCGCGAATTCCTAGCTCTGTTTCCTTCAAGTCGTTGAGACGAACTTGCATTTTGTTCTGAAAAACGAACCTGAACGTTCGACGATAGATTCTCTGGCTTGCGATTGGGACGCGTACACTATAATACTTTCCAGATGATCATTTTAGGAAGAAGACTCTCCAATACGACAAACTTTGCTAATCTCGCTTGGGAACTATTCTTAGATAGGTGCGACCTTCTTCTTCTAGGCATATTGCTATGAAGGATATTTATTTTAAATCAAATAAATTAAGAATAAACTAATAATAATACAAAAGAAAACATTCAAGTTCAAAGCGATAATTCTGACATTCTTTGACAAATATTATGCAAAGTGTGGTTCCTAATACTAAACTAAGTAGCTTTGAAAATAACTTTTTAAGTGAAGCATAAAAATGTAAAAAATCGAAATATTCAATGTCGTTCGCGCCCAATGCGTAAAGAGCCCACTGCCCCTCTATAGTCGCATGCATTTTTATTTTAACTTCGTGATATCTTTTGAATGGAATGTCCGATTTCAATCATTTAAAAAGTAATCATCAGGTATTGAGACAGTCTTGAATATTAAATTATTTATTCTGATATAAATTTATAAATGGTACGGATAACACGGTCTGATTTTGATCGGCATTTCTATCCATTTTTTAAATGTAAAAAAAGTAGTTATAGCAACGTAACTACAATATTTAGACATATGCTCTCGCGATGTTTTTTGTAGATATTAATATATTCTATAATATTATCGAACATTTTTTTGTCCTATCATTAATACTCAGCGTATGCGATGAAAGACATTTGATGGCTAATATCTTTCCTCTTTATAATATTAGTATAGAAGTATAGATAACACAGATTACCTGTGCTGAAATAATAAGACCTTTTCCGGTTTGTTAGGAACAATGTTCATAACTCACGAATTACCTAAAGCAAATTTTGACAAACGACGGAGTATTAGGGGTGAATATATCACGCGGATTGTTTTCGACGAACTCTTGAAGCTTATAATGAGCTCTCATACATCATGAATGTTTGTTTACAACGATACATAAATTAACGAATATTTCTCGTTAATAACTTATGACTCAACAAAGACTTTCGCTGCTAAATTGTTTGCATATTAACTTGCCTGCGTATTTAAGTGTCTGTAAATCGATGAATGGATAACTTTTCATATAACCAGCTTTAAAATGTAAAATAAAAATATGCCTTATCTATACTACCTATATAATGTTCGTAACATACAAATTTCATCACTTTCTTCTATGTTTGTACTAGTTATAAAATAATTATTAAACGAAACCTTTGAGTGGTCTGAATTCACGCTAACTCGTATATTTACCCTTAGGGAAATATTTGGTTATAGACATACACCTAACAGTGGCTGGCGTAGCGAATGGCATGGTAATATAGTTTCCGTCAAAATACCAGCCCTCAGCCCTCAGCCCTCAAAGGGCAACTTCCTTGGGATATTAAAAAGGGTATCGTATTACAACGATATACGAAGTTTTAGTTTGTCAATTTCTTTTTCTAATAATAAATATTTTGATTATTTGAAGAATAGAAATAAAATTATAAATATAAATATTGACTTGGGGGGGGTTGCTTACATACGTAAAACGACTTTCAAGAAATAAATTTTAATTCAATAGCTTTCAAAAATGTATGTGAAAGATACGTTGAGTAAATAAATATAAAGAAATGTTTAGATACGTACATGATGAAGTGATGTGTATGTTGCCTCCTCCATTTCTTCGCAATATGTTGTACGCAGTCAGTCCTTGAGATGTGCGACGCGTCGCCGAGACGCTAAGGTAATATACTCCCAACTGATTTTTACATACCTTTCATCGTTCGATTGAATTTTTAATATTGAATAAATATGCGACATTCAATCTCACACTAAGAGATACATTTTAACAGATGTAATATGAAACCATAATCTTTTACTTGGGTTACGTTTGAAAGAGTCAAATATTTTATTATTAATACTTTCTCCAGACGATGTATTTCTTTTAAGTTTAGAGAATTTTCTTAGAATCGTTTCTGAGTACAAACAATAATGCAGAGCTTCTTATTTCATTAATAAATGGAGCTTTAATAAAAGTTTGAAAAGGGCGAAACACTTAGACGGTTAAAGGTCGAAGGTCAGTGATAACAGTGATAAAGGTGGGCTTTTGATCTCGGCTTTCTGATGAAATGTAAACATCACGCAGTTTCGTTTTAGAAAAATATTGAAGGGAGGCAGGCATTCTTGTGTTCTTAACTTAATTCTGACGTTATTAAATTGCCTAATATTGCACGCACGCGCATTTTATCCTTAATAAAACAAATAACATACTGCATATCGCGTTTGTCTAAAATAATGAATATATATTTTTAAAAGGAAATAGACTGTTGAATTGATATAAATTATTTAGTGGACCATGTCGGGCTCGAGGCAACGGGGACCGTGGGCCTAATGGACAAAGGGTAAATAATGGTGTCATTAATTAAGGAATTGTGTGATATTCCAGGCGTATTTGGAAAAGCCGTAAATTCAAAGAAAAACCCTCAATGTGCATTACAAGAGTCTTACCAAGAAGAATACACGGCAATATACAGGAAACTTCTTAGTCTTTCATAAATTATATATGTTAATGTAGATTATAAAAAAGAATTGATAGCGAGAAAAAAGTAGGCGTGTTATAAAATGTCGCTAAATAGGCAACAATCTCAAACGTTTTACATTCTTAGACTATGCTGTAGGAATGTCCAAATTACAATAATGTCTCTGTATCTGGGCGTTTTTACAGGGAGCCAGCATTTTTTGTATCCCTTGTCTAATTACGAGGTCGTCTAAATCGTAAGACTTCAAAGGCCAAAGTTGTGGTCAAAGAGATACTTGTCGTACCGTTTCGTAGCCATATTTATCTCGTCCTCTCAGGTGATGCCTTTATCTGCTTAATGAAATTCCCGGGTTAGGCAGGAGGCTAATATGTTATGCCCCACATGTAGAGAGCGAAGCCGACGGGCGCGGCTAATGACCCCGTTACGTTTGATATATTCGCTCGACATGCCTCCGACACTTAATACTCGAATTTTTGAAGCTTTATTCATATCTAGATGTATTAAATCCATAAAGCAGGCTGCAGCGAAGTGATTTTCGATGTTAAACGCCTCAATCCGCCAAAGCATTCGAAATGAACACTGAGCGTCATCATTGAAGAAATAGTAGGACCGCTATTACTTCCATTTTTATGTGATTTGCAAATAAACATGCTTCACACACTTGTCTTTTTTTATGACAGAGGGGAGTAGACATGCTTTGGGTTCAATTGATTGAAGGTGAAATACTCTAGTCATAAAACATCTAAAGTTTAGAATCGAGTTGTTTCAACTTAATTGTGTATTAAAGATTGTATACTGTCTATAGTTTACGCGAGTAGTACACATTTAAATAAAACACTTTAACGGTTTAAAACGAGAGTTAGAGAACTCTGGATCCCAATAAACAGTATACCGGCAAACGCGAAGACACCGTTAGTCAATTCTGCAAGGACCAGTTTCACCAAATACCAACTTCGACGGAACAGATGGCGCTAACGTAGCAATTTTTTACTTTGACGTCAGAGACATCCTCCATCTTTAGTCTCCCCGTGACCACGGCTACTACAAAGCATCCGAAACGTCGGGCCGAAGTTAAAAATCATTTTCAAATAAGTTTAACTAATATATCGCGTTTAAAAGCCGTTAAAGTGTTTTATTTAAATATTAAAGATTGTGTTAAGTAGTATCGTATGTATGTAAATATGAAGAGAAATCTATCCCTTCGTCCCTTATTGGTGAAGATTAACTTTTTTAATATTATTTCATACTGTAGATATATTATGTGCTGTGAAAGAACATGACACTAGCAAAGAGACGCATCAAAGCCGTCTAACTGCTAACTGGGTATTAGGTACCCTTTGCGCCACTAAGCCTCGATGTCCTATGTAAGCTATACTATAAAAATACGAGACACGGTATCGCAGTCCTAATAACTACAAATAGGCGATGTACGTAGGTACGACGTGTTGGTGTAATAGTAGCATTGTATCGTTAATAAACTACTGGTCGTGGGTTCAACATTTTTCTAAGCAAATTATAATTATTTTGGAAATCATGCACAGATGAAAAAGCCGAGAATTTTAATCATGTTTCTATTTCAGTCTGTGAATATCCGAATATCCAAAGACAAAATGTATGGATGCTACAGGCTGTGGTATTTCACCTATCATAAAAAAAAAACCTGTTTACTTAAAAATGACATTTGAATTTTACAATATTTTTGATGTTATATTATGTAGTCTGTAATGCTTTCTACCAATGTAATTTTGAAAACGTACAAAATCACGTGAGCAAGTGGCCTAACCTAAACCAGCGTATAGGTCATGTATGTGTGTGCAGAGATTAAGGTTTTATAACCCTAGCTTTCGCAAAGTGCTCCTCGGTTTATACCACCCTGGTACCTATCGAGGTATTAAACTTTGAAATATGTGTATTGCGCGGTTTTATACCACAGTGCTTCGTAACAATTACACGAGATCGTTAAGCGAAGACGCATTAAAATAGAAATAATGCAGGTTATAAAACCATCACTTGTTCTTTCATAAATTTAGTAATACAATTTTTTATTGTGACTGCGGCAAAACTTATTTCAATAAAAAGGGAGACGTTTTGCGATGATTCTGTTATGCTTAATCTATACTAATATATAAAGCTGAAGAGTTTGTTTGTTTGTATGAACGCGCTAATCTCATGAACTATTGGTTTTAATTGAAATGTCCTGGACGGTAGGTATCAGGAGGAGGTTTTGCAAAAACAAATTTTCATGTCCGAAATAATTATTATACGCGGACGAAGTCGCAGACACAGCTAGTTATTTAATTTAGAAAGTACTGTTATTTTTCCTAAAATAAAAGGGTTGAACGAAAGTGGTCCATTACAAGCAAAACGAGGAATATTTTTAACGCTACATTAATTAAAGTGAACTGCAATTAATATCAATTAATGACTCGTCAGCCATTAACCGACTCAGCAAATACTCTGCGATGATTAATGCTAGCCATGCATTGTTTAAAAGTAAAACATTTTTACAGTTTTTCTTCAACATACATACAATGTTTAGATTCAGTTATAAGAATCAAGTTTATACATATAAGTTGCATTTAATTAAGCAAATCGAAAATTTAACAAACTTTGAAAACTTCATATACATAATAATACATTATGACGGAGGACACGGTAGTTCAATTGGTTAGAGCTACTGCACGGAACGCTGACGATGCCGCTTCAAGTCCTAATTCATTTTCCCGAGTCGTAATTCATTTTCGATTCTTAATTTACACGTATAACTTTATTGTATACTAGCTCAGATCCTCGGTCTTGCCTTCTATTGCCTTATTTTAGAAGTAGGCAAGGCTTTCTTTCGTAGCATTTAATACACCTTGTCGAACCGAGAGTTGTAAAGAATTGCAAGTTTAGTCAGTTGGGAAATTAAATCGCGCAATGAAAACTTCGCCGGCACATTGCAGCCCACGTGTGTTATTTCTATAAAGTTTAAACAGTAGCACTCGCGTTCGGAGAGGCTCGCAACTTGTAGTTTTATAGAAAATTTCTTATCAATAAATACTTTCTTTAGCGACTAAATTAAAAATCTATTTAGATTAAACAAAATTTACGTTACCATAACCAATTAAGCTACCGTGACTTACAAAGTATACACTATAGGTATTGTCTGTTGTACACATCTAAATAAAACACTTTAACTGTTTCAAACGCAATATTCAATTATTCCACTTATTTAAAAATTACTTTAACTACGGCCCGACGCTTTGCAGTAGCCGTGGTCACGGCTAGACCTAATAAGTTTCAATTGAGTTTAACTAAAACATATCGCGATTTAAACCGTTTTATTTAAAAACTACACACTATTTTTAATAACTAACAAAGCTCATTAAAAAACTCATCACAGTTATTCCTTTGGAAGACACACGACATCCTGTCTTTATTTAACTTTCAGAGTCAGTGGAGCAGTTCGTTCTATCGCAGAAACACCGAGCCGTGATTAACCAGCTATATAATTATTCTTTCCCCACGCAAATCATACCCACAATTAGACATAAACAGAACGCCTCAAACTTACAATAGATTGCTCAATTTGAACCGCTAATATACTCAATTCTTAATTGGTTAATTATAAAGTGGTAACTTTGCGGAGGGTGGACACACTAATTGGGCTTTCTTTCTCTTTGCCTTTTTTCACTCTAAAGCTGCTATATAAGGATTTTAGCTTACTAGCTTTTTGCACCGTTGAATTTGTCACCCTTTTACGATATTATACTTCGGTTCGTCAGTGATTCTAAGTATAACCTCGTTAGAAGTTAGTAAGTAACTTAAATTGTTAGCTATACTCACACTCCACAGTGTCGAAGGAGATATTGAATGTTTAAAATACCAATATTATAACAATTAATAATACTGAATAAATCCCATACACTATGCACTACCCCCTTTCATATTGCAATACAAGTTATGACGTATAAACGACGGAGTCTTAGTAGAGATTATAAGTACGCAAGTATTTATTTATAGTTTTTTGTGGACGGACAAACATGGGGTTTACTTAATGAAAATACCACAAAACTGTAAATATAAAATCGAAACAAGAAGCGCTTTTCCATATCTTGGCTTTGAATATTCAGAATCCATAGACTAAATAACCGACTAACGTAACGCTTTAACTTTTCAGCTTCTTCGTGGTTCTTTACCTGAACGGAACCTCATTAATATCCAGATATCCAGACGACGTTCAACATGTTTAAGAAAAATTATGGAACTAATATATCGCGTTTTAAACCGTTAATGTGTTTTATTTAAATGTGTACTACTCGCGTAAACTATAGACAGTATTTAATTATGAAATGAATAGAAAAATACTGGATACGGTGGGTATTGAACCCAAGAACCGTTGATTATTATTAGCCATATATCGCCACCATTACACTAACGAGCAGAATAAATAATGGTTTTCGTTGGATGGAATAAGAAAGGTGACAAGCAAACACGCCTCAGATCTCTTAGCTAATGTTACCTTTACATTGAGTTTTAATAATAGTATCTATTGTGTATCGTGTAACTACATAAAGACTTGACCCAAATGAGTTCCACGGTAATATGAGTTTTTAATCTGTAACTCGGAGGGTTGAAATATGTACAATGATAATAATTACTTAGTGGTATTGTGTGTGTATTGAATTTTCATGTTTGCATTTACATCTAAATGGCTATTTCAATAATATTTTTTGAAATTAAAGTCACTTAGATACTGGACGCACTATTTGGGACTACTGATACTAAGTCTGTTTCAATTATTACTAGTATTTCAATGCTTCAAGTAAACGAGTAGTTCCTAAGTTTATGTGCCTAATTTTTGTTTTTTTTTTTATGTCGAACTCACTGCCTCTCGGTCTAAACTATGAGCGATAATTATTGACGTTTACAATTTTAAGACAGTCTCGCTATAGTGAAGTGAAGATATATACAACATAATTATATGTAAATATTTCTCTCTCTCGCCCGCCGTTTAAGCAATTGTAACTTCAATTAGTGCTACACTGTGCTACTTATCCGCGATGCTAAACGGATGGGGCACAGATTAATTATCCTTAAAGTAGAGTCAGTTCGAGATAGCTAAGCGCAGTTGTATATTACAATTCATTTCGAATTTTTTTGAACAACAGTAGTACAAAAATTGTATCGCAACAATCGACAATTCAACGAGTAATGAGCAGTTTCAGTAAAATGTGAAACTTGTAAATAAAACGGGTCGAACACTGAATAGAAGTTAAAATATTACAGAATCACCTAGCCCAGCGACCGTTGAAAGTAAAAAAACATAGTGTCCGGATTGTAAACTATGCAAAAGCATTAATTTTCATCTCACTCAGGAAAAATACGAGGCAGAACAAGACTTATCGAACGTTCGACATTAAAAATAAAAGGCTCCGTTTCCAAGCCTGCTGCGGCCACAGCTCGAAAATAACAGCTAGACTATTTGAAGATGCATCGAAGAATCTTTTATAGGTGGACAGACTAAAGATGTACAGGAAACGTTTATATAGGAATCGTCCAGTCTTTATAATAGTTTGGTCGCCAATCGTATACAGGCAAGGGAGGAGTACTGGGTTCCAAATTTCCGAAACTTGTAAATAGTATCGGTCGGGATACAGAAGTCTACCAATTAAAATGACTACAAATGTTATATTATCATTCTTACACGTAAGTGACCGAGCTTTTATTCTGAGCAACGTACATAGAACCAGGTCACAGTTGTGACCCAGAGCGAGACGTCAGATACAGTCTTCAAAAAAGGCTTTATTTCTTTGTATCTCGGCGAAGAGGACTTTTTACTATTTACCGGAGGTTATTTGTACTTAATGCTCCCTTACCCGGTATGCAGTTAGTATTGGAATCTGGTTTATAATTTTTAATTAAAAAAAATAGACTTAAAACTCTTCGATAGATGAGGATTTGCGATCTTTGTAAAACGAGTAGTATATGTGGAAATATTGACGAGTAACCGCGGCTTAAAATAACCTTTTTTGCCAAACAATCGCATGAAACTGATAAAACGGACGTTCCCGCAAATATTGATAGAAATAAATATTAAATATTGTCAAATAATTCAAAATGTCAGCCGCAGTGGCAGTGGGTCGGCGCCTGGCGGTATTTGTTCGAACCATTTATTTCTTATTGCCTTTAAATAAATAACCAACACAATACATTACTGCCGCGTTATAAATGCCGTATATTTAGTTTATTATCGTTATTTATTTTGTTTCAGAGCTTATTCAATAGGTACCGACAACATATAAAAATTAATGTTGAAATAAGCTTGCATTTTGAGCCAGACTAGCGTTGAAGGACGTAGAGGACCGAAAATACATTAATTTTTTAACACTAAAGCGACCTAAGAAATAATAAAACTTTTGAAAACTGTGTACTCCGATTCTATTAAAATAAAAAACTGAAGAAGACTTTTAAAATTCTCACTTCAAACACAGAGCTCTCTCAGAATAATATATTCTTTATAAAAGACACTTCAATTTTCTGGCATCAGTGTTGCCAGATGCATCTTCGCATACATAAAAGCAAAATATTAAATGGGAAACTATCAAGTTGTACAGGTACTTTAAAAAGTAGCCATAATGTAGCAGTCATTTCTTTCGCAAGTGAAAGGAAATTTTCGTTTCTAGAGAGTTACTTTTTGGAGCTAATTTTCTCACTTCGGGGGGATCGAGTGCAGCATACCGGCAACACTGGTGATAGTGCGGCAATAAATCTGGTCTCCGTGAGCTGACAATTATGTGGGGCTTGTCACACCGCCGCGAGCCTGGCAAGATTCCAGCCACTTCCTACTTTTCATTCATCATTTTCACAAACTGAATTTGGATGCGAATATTTTTCAGGGAGGTTTTAGACTCTAGTGAAATATTTATTTTAATAAGTCAGTGCTGTTTGACATGGTATATATTCAAATGGAGTCAACATACTTCAACTGTGTTGAATAGTGAAAAACGCCCATAAAAGCTCATACAAGAACATTATCGAGATATTCAAATTCCGCGCACTTTACTGTGCTAAGTAAGCTAGGTTTACGACAGCGCTACCCGTTTTATTGGACGATAAAGTCGCACGTCCCTTTAATACAGTCACTATTAAATAACACATGATAACTATATTTTATTGTGAGCCTTTTGCGACGAAAAGGGTTGAATGTAATCAATTATAACAGTATTTGAATTTTATCTTCAAACTTAGGACCCTTATTTGATGTAATTAACGCTGAATATTGTTGTGCACGTTCAAAAAATCCTATTGATAAAAATGAATGAAACTTGGTCGCAATCTTGGCGTCTGAACGGGATAGGTAATGATATGAGAGCCTGGTGCCTGTTATAGGTAGATAATCCTTCACAATTCACCAGCCCTCCTCACCGCGAACTCACTATATAATTATTTGGACAATATAAAAAAGAACTGTAAGAAATGATAACAAGTATAGAATGATAAGAAACATCTAATTATGAAACGTTTTGAAAAATATTATTACTCGACTTTTCTTTTATATTTTGTCCTCGTTGTGCATAATATTATATCCTAGGTTCGATAACCGAAGAAGCAGAAACTAGTTTCGGACAGGTATGCTTCAGAAAGTTGATCACTTATTTGTCCTATGTCCCACGAACAACACTTATTAGTTTTGCATCATCATGATACGCGTGCATTTCCGCATGTAATAACAATTTGGCGTCACATGTTGTTGTTATGTATAGCTGTCGATACATCAGGAACGATCAAAGAGCCGCTGATGCCACATTATGAGGGTCGTTTAGGACATCCGGTGTTGTTCGTGCTTCATCAGTATACTCGATTTAGTTAGATTTCTTGTCGTAGCCCCAAAATTCTTATTATTAATTATTTTCCCCCTTTTTAAATATTGCTTTAAATAAACTTTCAGCGTTTCATTGTCGAGAAAGCGTAGGTAAACAGTAGGCCGTGGAAGCTATTGAAAACGTGTATTCTTCAGAATTTTCCAAGAAAAGGCTATTGTTTAAAAGATAATATATTCCTGTATCGGATAAGCAACATGCCGTGATCTGGGGCGTATTTAATTCGCAGCGTTTTCGAGCGTGAAATTGGCGAAGACAAGATGGCCGACCAGACTCTATTGTTTTACATAACATTCTATAATAATTACAATTCAATTTTCTGGATGACAGAGCGCAGTCGACGACTAAGTGGGAGCACGTGAACAGGAAGGGATAATTTATAATTTTACGTAATGTTTTGAAATACATCTTTGTATAAAAAAGGTTAAAAGTTCACTGAAGTTATTGAAAATAAATATCCTAAGTCAAATCTGATACGCTAGCGCCACCTGTGTCGTAGTTGGTATTTGGAAACTAGCTGGGTCCTTACAAAACTTACCCACGGTGTCCTCTTGTTTCTCGTAGGCCTTAGTAACACTAAATTGTAATTAAGTTAATATATGCCACAATATTTAAAGCTACATAGTCAGATAATCTTTTTCACGGCCAAGGCTCTTTAGATATTTTTAAAGACCGCGAAGAAATAGTTTTAAAGAGCAAATAAATAATATAAAGAATAAAAACAGTCCTACTGAAGTCCCGAAGCGCCGCTCGACATTACCGCGTTTTCACCTTCCATTCTGCCTTTTTTGCGTCGTATTTGCGGTGCCGCAACCCCAATCGACGTGAGTTAGCGCACTCGAAACACCGCTTCGCACTTATTGTTGCCTCTGCACTCATTAAGATAGCCCTCCGCCGAGATTTTAATCAGACATCGCTAAAATACAACCATATTTGAGTCTGTGAGCTATCTATACTAATGTTATAAAGCCGAAGAATTTGTTTGTTTAAACGCGTCGATTTAAAAAACCACTGGTTGCGAATGAAATTATGAATTTAAATTAATTAATTAATGGGAGTTGTATCAATAATATAAATTTTGCAAACAAAACAACGTTTGCCCGATCAGCTAGTGTTGTATATAAAATCATTTTCTTGGGTTCTGTGATAATTATAGACTAACGAATGTTCTGTAACAACGCCTTTACCCAATTATCTTCAAATACGTATCAATTACGCTTATTAATATAAATATCGAAATAAACTCATTCTCCAGTAATGATATCCAAATGTATTTGAATTTCAACACTTTCTTTAAAAAAAAGGTTTTTTTTCGAAATACTTCAGGAAGGACAGCGACAGCAAAGTGATTTTAATGGCTGTTAAAATATTCTGTTTGGACTTTGTACTCTAAAATGATTATTTAAAAGCGCACGGAACGAAATAATGAATGACGTTGAAAGTATAACTCCTTAACATAGATAGAGAGTGAAGTCGTGAGAGCCCTGATGGCCGACAAACAATATTCCACCAAATTAAAAATAAAAGCAGGAACCGGCAACCCGTTTAATGGCGCCGATTTATATTTGAAAAATACAAAGAGTCCCAAATATTCCGTTCAAAGCGAAATTGAGGGGAAACCCATTTGAATTCCTTTAAACGTTGCTTCTATCAAATGCTCCTATCGCAGATTATTTTTACTTCAAAGCATTTTACGGAACGTAAAGAACCTTATTTTTTTACAAAGACACGAGCGCGGTTCATGATTTAGTATTAATATTGTATTACGTCTATTTTATTCATTTTCACGTTATCGTATACTTAATATGAAAAATAAGCACAGTGCAATAGTCATATTTAATATTCCTTCT
Source organism: Leptosia nina (assembly GCA_963661955.1). Classification (NCBI taxonomy): domain Eukaryota; kingdom Metazoa; phylum Arthropoda; class Insecta; order Lepidoptera; family Pieridae; genus Leptosia; species Leptosia nina. The sequence continues at coordinate 8,934,180 of CAVLEF010000008.1, forward strand.
TAGCTTACTTATATATTTTTATATAAGCGTGTGTTATTTCATATAAGCCTCAAAAATGGGTTTAAATTAATAAAAAATACATATTTTATTTTTATTGACATAGATAAACGTTAAGAGATTTTTTTAATAGACTACTGCACCAGATACTTTAAAATTTGTAAAATGATAACAATGTTGGATAACAGTGTAGAAGAGTTGATTATATATAATATGAATAAAATATCAGCGGTATTATATCAATTCAGAATGAAAACTAATTTACATGTAGCATACGTAATTTCAATTATATCGCTTTGAGCTTTCACAATAAAATTAGACTCTAAAGCTTTCCATTATATAATATAATTACAATACACTTTGATACGTATTATAGCGTATATTTATCGAACAACCTTTGATCTTTTCCTATGCCAATAGTAAATACATATAATGATATACATAGAACGTAGCTAAATAATATTATAAATAAGGAAACTTTATCTAAGAATGTATATATAAAGAGTATTGTAGCTAGGGATATTAATATCAAAGTGTTTTTGCTTAGCCATTCTTCGGTTTCGGCAACGAAACATAAATCGTTTTAAGTTTTTTTGCCATATACAATCAGTATTGTATTTTTTTAACATAAGAGCAAAAATAATTGATATAGCCCTTCACGAAGCAACGGATTTTAGGCTAATTAACGTTATTAACAAGGGTTACCCGAAGAAGAATATCGGGGAATTCCCGAAAAAGGCATTCGGTATTAGATTGGCCTCGATTAGGCGGCCCAATCAGGATCAATCGCATTTCGCGGGCCAACTCACTTCTATGTTGATCGATCATTTACTTCCGGACACGAGAAAGGGATTCTATGCTGAATTTTTTGTAATTAATAATTTTACACATGTCGTCAAAACACGTAATAATTACGAAAGGTGTGTTTGAATTAAAGACGTGTTTGGAAATTTGGACTGGAGTGGATTTTCGAATATCCAAAGCCAAAATAAATAAACAGTACATCTTGTTGAGATATGCCTGAAGTATTTCACATTACTATGAAGTGAACCCCCGGCTTGTGTGTCCTCCTCTATCGTAAAAAAAACCTAGAAGCAAATGAGAAGAGACAACAATAAGGTGTTATAAGTTGTAGGAACCTCTTGTCGTAATACGAAGCTCTGTTTATTGAATTTTCATTATACCGATAAAAGACAAGTACTGGACAACTTTTAGAACTAGTAATATAGACGGATTCAATTGTTTTCGAAGTGTGAACAGTTCACGATAGTGTTATGGCTAAACGAGGTCCAACATTGGCGCACATTACCGATCATTGCTGAACTTAGGTAGTCGTAACGATTCAATATGATGCATTAAGCAGAGGATTTCTAGGAACATATTATTATATTATACTACGAGATTATATTCTTATCACATCCATCAAAAATGTATATAAAAAAATATTTTGGTGAGACATGCCTGTTTCACTGTGTGTCTTTCCAAGATGTAATATCTTGACGGGCTAGTTGGTCTAACGGCATTGTATGGCTAGTAACCGTGTCCAACATGTTTATATGTTTCACGTTATAATTTTTCTGAAACGTGTTAGACTTCGTCCGTTGGTGGTAGGAACATCGAAATTCCGTCCGCGTCACGAACCGCCGTCCACACATAAAGAGCCGTCAGTATGTCCAAAGCTAAAATAGATCGACAGCGCACCTTGTTTAGATGCAATAGGCTAGGGTATATCACCGACAATGAAGTTAACCGCATGCTCTGTTATTCTCTAGCCTCTATTATTTAAAAAAAGTAAAATAAGAGTTCTGAGGCCTGATGTATTTATTAATTTTTTCAGTACCTATTTACCTTTATTATAATTTTAGTCCTAGTTAATTTTATAATACTAACTTCAACGATACAGGCATTATTTATTCACAGATTTTGTTAAAGCCAAGCGGTTGAAAGTTTGAAACCAATATATTAAAGTTATTTCAGCGCTGAAATTTAACGTAAGAATACTTTTCGTCGATGTATTTGTACTAAGTTGTCGAGAAAACGTCTCGACAACTGAACTCTCATTTCAATCATTTGTGTAGCATTAAACGGTTTGCAAGATCGTTTAGTTAACAGTTTAGTGATAATATATGTAATTTTATTAATTTTCATAAAGCTGAAAAGTGTGTTTGTTTGTTTAAAGCCCCCAAACCAAAAAAAAACGGTTTCAAATTGAATTTTTTTGTTTGTTTAATTTATCGAAGAAGATACAATGGAAAATGTGATAAAATCGGGGAAAATGATTCATCTTTAAGGGTTTTCGTTGCGTGCACTCACAGTGCACGAACGGTCAAGATACCCAAAAAATATGTATAAAAGAATGATTCCTCTTTAAATGATCTATATCCGCGACACTATATGTATATCTTTTAACGTTAGTATATTTATAAAAGAACAAAGAAGTATTCTACGCAGACGAAATCGCCGATACAGCTAGTGTTATCATAATCGTCTGTCCTAGATGACGTCATGTTCCCTTGAAGGCTACGATAACAATTTGAAGGAAACAATCAGTGGGGGTCGTTTAGAGTCGACGTGGATGCGGCTTGATGAGGCTGGGTTAACGTGCCTGTCGCGCACAAACATATAAACCAGGAACTGCTGCCACCCATAACGGAAATATTTTCTTATACGTAAAAGTGAAAAAAGCGGTAGAAACCGGCGAAGTCGGACTAACAAAAGTTAGCTTTTGTTCTTAATATCTGTTTCAAAAGCGAATTCTATCTCTACTATACAGCTGACGAGTTTGTTTGCGAGTTTGAACGCGCTTATCTTAGGAACTGCTGGTACCTTTTATCGAGAAAGGGTTTAGGCTATAAAATCCAACCAAGAGGAAAAAACGGGGAAAATTATTATATATCTTTAAGGATTTTCTTGGAGCTGCAAAAACGGTTCAAGATACCTAAATAGAATACAAAAATGTTCGTTTTAATACAGTATATGTCTATTAGGTGAGAATACCTCACAAGTTTTCATAGTAATCAGATTCAGTCGAAATTCTTCATAAGGCAAGAGAATGTTTGCCAGGTCAGCTAGTAAGGCAATATACGTGACGAATAGAAGTCTAGATAATTCATCGATAGTGAATGACCTGTACTATAACTGCCCATATGTTCTACTCTACATCTTGTACGGTTTCCATTCCTAACGTCTTATCCAATTTACCCACAATGGAAGGGCACTGAACACCAGCTCTCAAGCTAAACGCACAATAAGGATTTGAATTTATAATCTACTTTGAATCTTAATTCTCGAGAAATACAATTCGATATCGGTTAGCCGAGTAAAAATAATGGGCTGTATTATATGTCGGAAGTCGTGATTAAGATAAAGCTTATATGACGTATTCGAGGCTGAATGTATTCTGTATTTCGGCAATATTACAATTTACAATTGACTTTGTGATAGGCGAACTCGGCTTACTCCAGTAGCTCCAGCTAGATTAATTATCATTTTCGTGATAATAGAGATCGATGTTACGGGAATATTAATTTGGTTTCATGTGGATACTCAACGTATTCTGTTTATTTACAATATAAAGCTCTATAAAAAGCTTGGGGCGTAATTAAACTCGGAAAAAATCAATTCAAGTAGTTTCATTTCGATCTAGACATATTTTAAAATGCCACCTAGTTTAGCGCTGAGTTATGTTTTCATATTGAATATTCGTTTCTAATGAAGTACTTTGATATCGGTTAAAACTCCAAGCTCATCCCTTTAAAAAGGGCTCGTCAAAAATACGCGGTATCGATATTATAAAAGAAAGAATATTCCAATGTTTTCAGCGGCAGGCGGCGACGCCGTAACGAGTTCGGGAACCGGTTCGCTTTTGTTTTTGACACATTGTTATTTCTGTCCAAAAAATATGTACTCAGGCTTTTTATACATTTTACGCTGGTTTTGAAGCAATAGAAATATTGTTTGGTGAAAAATGTACATATTTTTTACAGGCTCCATGTTTTCCTACATTTTCTGATAATAATGACGTCCCGTTCACGTAAAAAGTATATTCTGATGGTAAATGAAATCCTACCTCTATAATAAGTTATGTTATCCTTTCGTATCTTCATTACAGACGGTGGATACTTCAGGTGACGCAAAAGATAAATCAAATAGATGAAAAATTATGAGAAATGTCAAAAGTGTGCGGGTAGATTTTAAAGATCCTAAAGCACGAGCAAGTTGTAGAGACAGCAAATCAAATTTATAATCATACGTACGCATAATCCTCCAAACGCATAAGAGTTGCTGGAATAAAGGTTTCTATGAAACTGCGATGAACAATTTGAATTGCTTTGCTTACAGATTTAGTAGATAACCTTTCGGAGTATACTTTGAAATTTGTACAAAATTAGACATTAGTGTATCAAAAATAATATATCCATGAAATCGGAACCGTTCAACAGGCTTGCTCATGGCAATGCAGTAAATAGTAAAAAGGCCCTCTTATTGTTTATGCCAACGCTACCGCTCTCGCAGTCCCATTCGTCTAAGTGAAATTCGGTGATTTGTCAGCGACGAGCTTGGCACATACACTGTAAATCGACGGATCATCCCTTTATAAAGTGCACAAGCTAATACGCTCACTTTACCTCCTTAGCGTTTTTAAAGGAGACGCGGGTCTCTAATTCTTTTGGGTTCCGTACGAAAGGAAATCGGGAGCCTATTACTAAGAAGTACAGTAAACGCGTAATTTTTTTCGGGTTTTCATAGATAACACCCCAGAACCCTTCATTTACAAGATTCGTTTGAGCTACCGTGTCCTAACGTCATCGTCGAATTTTTTGAACCTATTTGAACCCCTCGCGCAATTTAATTTCGACCTTAATACTTGTGTTTTAAAGTTCATTGATGATTTTCTTATGTCTTACAGCTTAAGAAAACAATAAAAGATGAAACTACAGAGTTTAACGTTTGAAATCTTGTTACTAATATAACCGTTAGTGATTTATTTAAATGTGTACTACTCGCGTAAACTATAGAGTATCTTTTATGATTACCAAAGTACATGATTGCATTATATATATACATATTTTCTTTTTTTCAATCTAGACAAGACACGACTTTTTCTGACCATAGAAGAATTCTAAAATAAAAATTTGTCTTAATATTTAAATGTTACATGTGATTAGGCATGAGACCACGACCTCGCTGCAAGATTTGACAGCAGCCCGAGCCGACACTGACACGCTCTAATCCAAGCCGACATCGCCGTGACACTCGCTTGACCTCGCCGCGCAACTTGCTAAATGTACAAACAATCTTGATTATTGTACATAATCTCGTGAAATTTCGGATTTTATATAAACAGCACACGGCCACATTAGAAGCGAGTGCTTGAACAGATTTAAATGAACGGAGGAAGTTTTCTTCATAGAATCCAACATTTAATTTCGTTTCATTGTAAGAACTCGCCTTAGAATATTACTCATTGTTTTTATACAGTCTGCTCTAACAAAAATAAACTTTCTTCGAAATACTGTGTAGATAATGAATGGAGACACAAAAGTAGGCCAAGCTAGAAGTAAGAACAAAACAGATAATTAATAGTAGCCAGTCCGGGTCTGTTCCATAATTTCTTGCGATCGCTTCGGGACTGGGACGTCCCGGACACATGTCGGGATGGGTTTTGAGTTATATCCTTTTCCTTCCCTAAACTAGATATTAAATTTTCTGATCATGGGCACTTGAAAACAATAGTATTCTCTCTCTACTCGTTCGTATTAATGCTGCGTTTGTTTCGCAGATTGCAAAATGTTTTAATTACTAGAACTTAAGTTATAATTACTAAAATATCAGTAGGTATGTGTTAAATGCTACTTAATGTCTACGCATAAGTACCTATTGAAAGTAAGTGACACATTTTATCATTAAAAAATAAATAAATATGCATACAGTGTTCGTAAGTTTTTTATAAAACATCATAGTCACATCATCACTGTCATACATGAATTTGTTTCTTATAAGGATCATAAAGAAAATTTATATTTAGAAAACTAGCATTCTCTTCATAATATTTTTTATAATCTCGAAACGAATAAAGTTATTCCGAGTGAAACAAACAGAGCAGTCTTACAGAACTCATCGTCCTCACGTAATATCCGACACTCGCCAATAATGCGGGTAGTTGCCAACTTCTTAATGAAAAATGTTTCAACAAATGTCGGCAACTTGTGTCCGCAACTTGTGTCCCTCTCGCGACTTCACATAACACCGGACGACGATTTAAACTTTGATGAATTTGTTTTCGTGCTCGGATTTTGAAATTTATGACTTCGCAGGTGTTTTACTCTCATAGGACTGTTGTTTATGCGCGTGTGCGGTCATCTATTAGAATAAAGTCGTGTTTACGATAGGACATATAATTATATTAGTATTATTGATGAAGTGTATTTGGTGCAGATCGAAATAGATTGCATTTGACAACAAATAGAAGGGCTGTCACAATCGATCAACGCGACGCGAGCGCACAAAAGGTCAAAATTAGTCGTCAGTTCCAGCTCAATAGATGTGGCGTTATCATGACGCAATGAACATTGTTGATGGCTTGGCAAATACGTCCTCTATTAATAATAGTGTGAAGCGACTTAAGACATAAATAGTAACTATTGAATTTTATATGATTCAAAAACTATTAATAACTGGCTGTGCCCGCGACCTCGTCCGCGTAATATAGTTATTGTGTATCATATTATTTATATTTTGCTAACATCCTCCTCAACTTTATAAACGTCATCCGCGTCTTGTCGTTCTTGAAAATTAATCTTAAAAGATAAGCATATGTATACTGTAGCAGACACTTGTAGACCATTTAAAGAAAAACATTCGTACTTATTTTTGTTTTCTCTAACCGTATTCGCAGCGCACGCATCTTAAGCCCTCGAAGATTAATAATTTTCTCCGGTCCATCGCTCCTATTGGTCAAAGTCTAATGCATTATAAAGGCTTCTTCGATAAATTGTCAAACCAACACACATTTTTTTTTTCAATTAAAACCAACAATATAGGCGCAAACAAACTTATTAGTATAGATATGTCTTTATACGATACATCACCGAATCCAATTACTCATTGGTTACATGTTGAGTAAAGGCAGGTAAAATATTGTATATTTGTTTGAACACGAAAATTTGTATTGCGTTGTTATATCACTAAAAAATAAATTAGAATTGCGTCTTTTTTGTATGAGAATCTTAAAACAATATTTTTAAAGCAAATCTATATAATATATATGTTTGGAACAACACGTTGTCTTTATCAGTATTAAGTACACATTCCATAAGCTAACAATTTGTTTTTGAATGGTTCGATAGCGTGTGTTGCAATCGGACATGCGAAACGCATTGAGCAATTTAAAATAATAATTTAGCAAGGGTCGGAGGTCCCACGGCGTTACGGCCTTTCCTTTACATGCGAAGATGCTAGACTATAATGATCATTATTTATATTCACTTAAGGTTTGTTAAACCTAATATTCAGCATGCTATGGGAATGTAGACTTACATAATGTGAATTTAAGGTTTGTTTTCGTTAATAACTATTCACACGGCACTCGGCGAGGTATGTGCATTGAGTTATGTAATAGTTAATGGTTAATTATTGGTTAACATTTACGACCACTCCTAGATGGATGAGATTATCTCCTCTAACGGTTACCGCAGACACAATAACAACATAATTATTGGGAATTGGCAAAATCACTAGACTACCTACTCTCCGTTTTGTTACAACTAAAGAAATAGTTATTTAGTATTCTCGGTAGTTTATGCGAGTAGTACACATATAAATAACGCACTTTTCGAAATAAATAAGATAGCTTATTTGTTATATATTTTAACTACTCTAGTTAATCTATTTACATCAATATAATATAACTTTTTTATATCTAAAGAGTTGGTACAGAATAAAAGTTAGTTTCAAGATGCATATTCAAAGGTTTCCGATATCAGAAGCCAATAAAGTGGTAACACTCTTCAAGACGCCAATATTTCAAATCATGATATATAAGTGCCCCAATACAGTAATACGTAAAAGTATTATTTTAGTACTTTTTCTAAGTATAGTGAATACCGATCAATTTAATATATTTAAAGATCTGTTTAATCATACTTGAATTTTCATTTATCTCATATGTGTACTTTGCACAGATAATATATTGCACACAGACGAAATATCGAATACTGAATAAAGACTGATAAGATTTGCAACCGATAGCGAATCGTGACCGCGGCGTGTTTCATCTGCCCTCGCGTGCGATATCCCATACATCGAACAGCATCAAAGAGATTCCCACGGCGAATGTTTGCGTTGGAAACAAATAACTATTACGAGTACTCGCTTTGAAAAATGAGTATCAGTTAAAAGCACGAAGTTAGGGGTTACTGTTTTTAATTTAAGAATACCTACTTTAAATACCTTCTATAGTTTACGCGAGTAGTACACATTTAAATAAAACACTTTAACGGTAATGCTTCGCAGCAGCCGTGACCACGTGAGCATCCGAAACGTCGGTCCGAAATTACAAATCATTTTCAAAAAGGTTTAACTAATATATCGCGTTTTAAACCGTTAAAGTGTTTTATTTAAATACCTACTTTATTTAGCATTTATCTTTCTATACTATTATAATAATATCCTGCGATTCGATTTATAATCTATATAAATCGAATCGCAGGAACTACTGGTATGAATTGAAAGATTATTTTTGTGTTGGTTACAACATTTACCAAGGAAGGCTTACAAGCCTTATTAATCATTGTAGGTTCCGGTTGGATAAGCTGCGAAAACTATTCAAGATTCAAAAAAATGGTAAAAAGAATGTTTCCTCTTTAAATAATCTATAAAATGTCTGGGTCAGTATAAGTCTATGTTTTAAGATTAAATTGCAAAAACTATGGGACGCGGACGACGTCGTGGGTGATAACAAAAATGACCATTCTACGCGGACAAAGTCGCTGACACAGCTAGTTAAAATGAAAACATAATGTAATACATATTTTGAGCTTAGATGAAAAAGTGTGGTTTTAAATGAAGTCTGTATGTGCGAACTGCAGAACAGCCATGACACGTACAAATTACAAACGATTACTATCAGCGACTAAGAAGTATAAATGCTAAAGCACCACGTGTTTGAAGATAATATCTGAAGTACATTTAGCAAACCCATTCACGCATTTACATCTTCTCCGGTAACGTTACAGTTAAGAGCACTGCTTCAGTTGGCAAATTTTACTATTTATAATATATCCTCGCAAAGTTACGTTTTTTAAATCTGTTACAGATAGTACAATCTCGTTTTACCCCATGGGGCGTGAGGATGAGACATTTCTGTGTCCGTTTTACACAATTGGTTTTATTTACAGATAAGTAGTTCATCAGCCGTCTGCGTCTTATAGGTACAGATATCAGGATCAAAAGTTTAGTTTTAATTGTCTACGAACAAACAAAAGTGAGGTTTTTCCCGAAACACGGTGCGATCATTGTAAAGGGCTTTTTTTAACGAGACATTGTGCCTATTTTTTTGATCGATTTTATTTATAGGCAATGTAACAATAACACTAAATAATGCCCCTTGCATTAAACCAATTATTTCCATAGATGATTAAATTTTTTCTGGTAAACTACATTACATGTGGCCTAGACGCCGTTAAGGACCCACAACTTTGCGAGGGATCACTGATAGTTTACACACTGCGTCGACCTGCCATTGGGAAACAAGTATCATTTAAGTAATCGATTTAACGATCGATACGCCCAACACCTTTGTTTGAATCGATTACGAAACATTCGAATTAAAAGGCATTGATATTCGCAATCGTAACACATTAATTGAATGGCGCGATCAACTGATTTGTATCTTTTCTGAGAGCTTTTTTGAGTGGGAGGCCCGTGATTAATATTCGATTAGCTAACGCCACCGAACTTTGACACTAGCATTACTTAGCTGAATATTGTGGTATAGAAATCCTAAGCAACAACAAAACAACTGAATCTAGATTGGCAAGCTTTATATGGAATTCTGAAAGAGATTTTCCCTAAGAGCCCTCAGCTATAAGTCGATGTATAGACAGGCACGTTAAGTAAGAGAATGTGAAAGGTTTCGTCCTTTGCTCCGTCAGCGTCCACTCTCCACGCCTCTTCGTTTCGCCTGACTGGTCTGCGACCCCGTGTTGTACACAGTGTAAATCTAACAATAATGCAACATTCCTATAATCTCGGAAGACGGGGTAGGAATTATACAGGACATATAATTCTAAATTTGTACACATTTCGCCAGAATTCAAGTAGTACAATTATATAGAGCCAATCACTAGACACCAGTTAAACCGAGTCTAATCAACCGAAGTTAGGAATGTGTTACTGTTTAAATACGGTTAAACTGTGACGGCACCTGTTTACTTTGAGTCCTTACACGTGTCTAATAACAATGAATGCTTACTGAGACAAAACGAGACTTCGATTTATTCTAGAGACAGCTCCAAAATAAACAAATAGTATATATATACATTCTAATTATACCTCCTTACTAAAGAATGTGATCTAAATATTGAGCTGTGACGGATTAAAAAAAAAGGTGCGGTTATTAGATATATTCCGCGCTACGGATAATCTACAAAATAACAAACACATATTTTCTCCGTTTATATCTCAATTCACATACTTTATTCAGAACACAAATGATATTTTATCAAAATATATAACAATGCGAGACGCCGTCACCACTTTAGAGCGTTATAATTTTGTCGGGAGTTTATCTTGTTTTCTAGACTTTGACAACGTTTTATATTCGCAGCTCGCTTCATATTCCTTCCGCGTGCGAGCGCGGCTCGGACGTGCTAAATTAAGCGCGAAAACGCGACGTTTTCGAGAATTTCAACAAAAAATATAACTGCAATTTATGTTGCTACGGGACACACATAAAGCATTATAAAAACTTATGCTCTACGTCGTTTTGTTTTTATGTCCGCGACGATATACGACAGCTTAGGTGCGCTTGAAAAGTTGTATATTACTATTATAATATATATCATGTCATTTATGATATAATAATGAACAGCATTGTCCTATTTCTATTTCTAGTCAATGCTTCTAACTAAACAAGCGAGCTTGTTTTGTGTTTAGCCGTAACTAAAGTGTGTTATAAAAAGGTTTTATTTGAGCTAATTCCATTCCTGAGGCGTCATTATATTTTTAAATTGTATCAAAGTACTACAATAACTCACGAGAACACACAGAAGCTCAAACAGTGACTTAATAAATGACCAATTGAAAACAAAACATCTCTTAAGCGAAGACAAACGATGTCTCGACTTTGACCTGCCACTGATAGGGTTACCGACTTATAACTTTATTATGGTAAGTACATTTTAGACCAGTATAGTAGAAATAAATTGTCAAACAGATATTATTCAGCAAATCGGTTAAACATAGTTCGTCATGAAATAATGTAAATTTGTACGCGATAGATCATACTAATTTGATTTTTATCTGAATTAACGATAATACAAGTACGGGCAGAAGGGTCGAGTATAACGAATTAGTTAATGGTGTCACTAAGTACACTGAAATTATATCTCATAGAAACTCTGAATTAATTTCAACATGGAAATGTTTTGCCAACCCTACTGAGTCCAGGCACAGCAAGAAGGCAACAAAACGCGTGAACATCTCGCGGCGATCAAACGCACGTCGACACGTTATTTATGTTTCGGGCACAAATTTAGACGCACAAGATACATACACCCCATTCGCCACTCATTGCATTTATTTGTTCAACCTGTAGGCATCCTCGATTTGTTTAGAAATTTTGTCTTAGTCCTTTGCGCATTGTCTTTATCAAGTTACACTTGACACTATCATTGGGAATTGAACACAAAACTTCTCGCATTTTACAAACTGCTAAAATAGTTTGTTAAATCTGTAAAATTTAATATAATCTTAATTGTAATAACACATTCCGTTGCTTAATTACGCGGAAGAATTTCTCTTCACAGTTCGCACTTAAAGAGATAACATCTAAATAGCGTCGTGGCAGGTTCGTGGTATATGTAAGTAGTGATGTGTCACCGGAATAGAGCCATTTGGGGCGTTTTATGTTGTCTAGCGGTCTCACCTGAATATTTATTATTGTTTAAACTAACGGTGAATGATTCTTTATGAGACACTTTTTTAAAGAACGGCGATGAGAAAATATAAGGCTAATGTCGGTATAACGAAGATGATTTTATAAAGCATATCCGTAGAGACAAGAGTTATAAAGTAAATTGTCATAAAATGAATTCTTTATAACATAAACAACTAATGTTAGGGTATGTTATAAACTTCTAGCTATAATTTTACTTAGCCATATTTATGTATGTCTGAGCTGAAGAGATTTAGAAGTAATCAACATTCATGGCAACACTCGACTAGACTCGATACATCTGTTATCCGCCCTAGCCGCTCTCTCCGCCCGCCCTGGGCTCTGAGGGTGCTCCAAAGACTGAGGAGTTCAATTCGGCAGTCACTCTTGCGAGGGCACACTCAAGTACCTCTCAAGAAATACATTATGTTGTTTGTCTTCTTATTGTATGAGCAATGGGAAATTCTAGTTTTACTCTTTTTTAAGGCTATAGATAAAAATAAATATTATAATTGTACGTAGTTACACTTACTCTGTACTATGATTTCGCTGAAACCGTAAGGTTGATCATGTCTAACCATTACTTACGTATTATGTATACGATTAGGTGGTTAATTATTATTTAATTATCTTACCTGAAACAAAAAAAAACACATTTAATGCTGATGGTTGAAACCATGATAGATATTGAGTAGTAATTCGATTGTTTAAGTCACTTTTGTTTTCATACGGAAGAAATGATATAATATAATAATTTAAAGGTATTTCAATTACTGACTAAATTTATCATAATAATTAACATGGGTACAAAAAATAAGTAATTTAAGAATTCAATTATTAAAATAGCGAGTATTTTTTTAGCATGTTGTCTACAAATTATGCGGGCAAAGTAAAAAGAAGAGTAACAAAAACTTAATTAAGCGTTTTCACGAAGTAAGAAAATTAAAAAATAATGTACTAAGTGCTTAGGGAAGAAGAATATGTAAGGACTAAGAAACCACATTTGCTTAAATAGTGTTGTGTTATAAAACATGGATACCCTAGGAAAATGGCTACAGTTCGAAAAAAACACTTTCTAATAAAATCGCGTCATTCAATTACGTTCAAACACTATATAGAAGAAAAATAACACCGCTTATGGATGTAAACAGTGCAATAAGCGGTAACCCGTAGCTGCGGGTCGAATCCCTCCAACCTTAACCCGTACCGTGCTACCGATCACCGATATCGCTCAGCCTCGCCCTCTCGAATTTAACCGAGAGGTGTACTTAGAACAAACAAAATTACATATTTTCAATACACCACAAATGTCTTTAACAATAGAGAAAAATTGCTTTAACCCTAAGGAGCTAATGATGCAAAACTTAGTTAACTTATGATTTTTTAATTGTCCTTATATAAAGCTATCCTACTCATTTATATTTAATTTAAAACTTACTTCTTAAATATAAGTTTCTGATTTTCCTCTTAACATCTGAAGCGCACGCGTTTTCAGAAAAAGTACATTCAGTCCCCGGTGCGCCCCAGCCCTAAACCTTAAACGATCACTAAACTGGTAACCCCGTGGATCGGAAACTACACAACCTCCACGTTTTTACGTCGCATTCTCAGATTAGAGCTACATTTGCGGCTGTTGATGGTAAAACTTTGTTCTTCATTACCCACTTTCCTTTACGAGCGGTTGTTTTCGTTTTTTATGTTTTTTACGTAATTCAGTTGCAAGGATTGCGATGTTTGTACTGGTACATGGTGTACTGGCTGATGATTTGTGATGACAACAGGCACATTGCGAAATCATTCCCAATTACAAGCGGAAAACCTTCCACAAACATAGGGATGTCATAGGGGTGTCATTTGGCACAATTGAAACACTCGATAACACAAGGCGGCACGTAAAAGATCGATCTTGCGCGTAAAACGCGTTTCATTCCCGTGATTAATGGATATTTAACTGTAACAAGAACTTCGAGGGAAAAAACACGAAACTTCGCCCGTAAATTAGAATAAGACAGGCTTTGTTGGAGTTCGCGGACGTTTCAATCTACGCATGCTAATTTTCTACTGTAGACATTGAATTGCTTAATTTCACGGAATAAATGGTTCAAGGTTATTTCGCTGGTTCGAACCCAGGTTAGGAAGGGCCACTTAGAGAACATTAATCGAACACTTTACCAATGTCGGAGTTTACATTATTACAATATATAGCGTCGCATTTTGATATAACTTCTAGGGAGAGAGTACGTACACATCACAACAGCAGCAGTCAAATGTAAAATCTTATTTTATTATTTGAATATTTTTAATAATATAGGTATTTAGCTCATAATCATAAATAACCAAATTAAAATTCTCGATCACTAATTAAATAGCGACACGCAAATTCAATTTGCATTTATCAACGCGAACTATATCAACGCTGAATACATACATGTAATGTGTTATTATTATACATATATAAAATCAGGTACACAAAAAAGTAAGAAAAAATATTGTTTTCTTACAACCGCATATTTCTTTCTACAAAAATAATGTTATAAAAGTGAATGTAAGATTACGCCTCCGCGTCGTTAACCAAATAACGCAATGAAAATGAGCTAAGACTGAGTCGGCTATAATATTAAATAGAGTTCCGTGTATTTTTATTTTGTCAATCTTAATATCAATGGTATATTGGGCAAAAGGTGCTAGTATCATTTGGTTAAAAAAAAGGATTATGATCGATGATGACGCGTAGGACAGTAGCTCAATTGGTTAGAGTAACAGTACGGACCGCTGTGGATGCCGGTTCAAGCCCCGCCGTGTCGTACTTTTTTCTAAAAAAATCTATCTTTTATTTTTTCTGTCTTTTCTTTCATCTTTAATTTAAAAGATGTACCTCTTCTTTTTTATAAGAAATAATCTACCCTCTCGAGATCTCGTACTAAACTGTGTATTTGCATATAGATATTTGAAGTAAATTTCTGCGGTAACAGTTATTAATAAAAATGAATAATCAATAATTAAGTATACTTTTGACACATGTAAGAACAATGTCTACCCACTCCCACCCAAGACGCATCTCTGAAAAAACGTAAAATTTTATCAGCACTCACATTATTATGCAAAACCTCATTCGCGCCAGAAACGGGTAAATTATTAAAAGGAAAATAAAAAATAAATTCCAGTCTAGCTTATTACACGGCTACATTAGGAGTGCGTTACGTGTGTTTGTTATGTATGTTCGTTACTTTTCACGGAAAATAAACGAGAGGCTATTTGCTAGTAGTCATTCCAAATAATAACAATACTTATTAGCTACCGTCACTTGCAACCACCTAAAACATATCTGTAATCGAAATTTGCCAACTGCAAAATTGAAGAATGTTTTCCTCGTCCCAGTAAGATTATAAGAACATCATGGAATAGCGGTTTAGGAAATTAAATGGGCTCAATATTGGAATAGAGCAATATAGTTTGATACGAACGGGCCCTATATTAACAAACTCAATTACATTGTAAACCTTTGTCAACATTTATTCTGCTCAGGTACCTCGCAGTAGGACTAAATGAATCCCGGAGCAAATGAAACTGTACAAAAGAGATTTGTTTAGAAGTTGTTAGGCAAATAAACCCTCCCAACAAATTAACTAAATCGAAATTGGAAAACATAAATTATGAAAACATTTGAGGAAACTCTCGTTATGAGAACTTGCAAATGAAATTATACCATAATTCCGTTTCAGCTCAGTTTGTGACTTTTGATCATGACGCATACTTCTAAGGTGCTTTTTATTCGGAATTGCTCGTAACACTTACGTCAACAATATATTTAAAAAATATGTAAAAACACACATATTGTCGTGGTACTAAGACCATAATCGCAAAAGTAAGTAAAAAATTCTTAAAGATCTTGGAGGTATCTTATTTCCAGATTTTTATAAAAAAAGAGATTTTTTTCACACTTCCCCTTTTACTCGACCTCATCCGTAGCAGTAATAATAGTTACAAAACAAAACTGCAAATCATTAGGTAAATTTATGAATATAAAAATTTTGCGAGTTTCACAAAAGCACGAGTCATGGCGGGCTCGTTAGTTCGAGAAACTGAAGAGTAATGACATGGGAGAGAGTTTTAAACTATTCTCTGCAGCCCTTTGGGTAATAATATTTAAGAAAATAATGAAACACTTTCGGCAAACTGCATAAAAGCTCCTAACCTATACTCCAATTCTGTGGAACTTGGCAATGTTTCGAAACGTCCAGAAGGTACGTCTTTGCCTTCTCTGAAGAGCAGCAGCAGCGATTGAACATCGTTTTGTACCCAGTAAGTTTGACAAACCAAAGATGCGCTTTTTTTTAAGAAACTGATACTTTTGCCCCATAGATAATTTTTAATGAAGAATTTGGAAGTGATGACAAACTTTTGTATCATTCACTCCACGTAAAAATCGGAACTTGTCAAGACCATAGACGTTTTCGTATGAGGTTCCGCAATATTTTTTCTGAATTTGAATCGTCACATCACGCATCGTCGTCGACACCGACACGTAATCGAATATCTGACGAAAGGTGTCGATCGCAAAACACGTTACAAATTTGCGTGACAGCTCAAAGCTTACACTTACAGCATCCTGCTTACAATTTTAATATGTACTTATTTCTCAATGTAACCTTTTAAATTCCAATTATGTAGTTTTACACTATTAAGAAACTTTTGAAAATCTCAAAGTTAAAAGAAAGCACAATTTGCAAACGCAGACAGACAGACTAAGACGAAATTGTTATTGATAATGTTAGAATGCCTTATGCATGAATTCTACAATACACAAAGATTAATGCAAGTTTGTTTCAAAAATATTTCTTCAATAAAATTTCAAGTATTAAAAACACAATATGAAACAACATTTGTATAAAAAACAAATACCCTATTCTAAAAATAGTGTCTAACTACGTATATAAATGTCGGTCTCAACTGAGATCCCTTGTAAGATAGAAATACGTGGCACTAAACTTTGACCCACTTACCTTAACTGTAATATAAAGGCATTAAACCGTTTTACTGGCTCTTAACTTCGCACATTCAATATTTAATTTAGAGAACATTGCCAGTCAAAATTACAATTAAAGACGCGGTGAATAGTTTGAGCTTTACTCGACAGAAGTTAAAATCAAATAGACATTCAACTGTCGATTTTAATCAAAAGAGTAATATTGATTCGGGGAGTGAGGCGCAGGAAAGTAACAATATGTTCCCGACCATACACAGTCGATCATCGAAGAATGCTCGTAAAATATATTGAATGACCTTAAGGTTGGCGCTTCTCAAACTTCACGTAAGACGGGACTGTCCTTTTCATTACGTCACAATATAATAGAGACATAATAAAAGTAAGTAGTGATAAGAGTTTATTAAAGTTATTCCTTAACTTAATGTGTTAGTGTTAATGACACCTATGAAAAGTAAATAAAGTTTGTAATACTGGCACGCTAAATAAAAACCAAATTCCAACTACCGAACACACGATAAATTTCATTAAAAAGGTCACATAATATGTACTATAATTTACCCATCATATTTTAGTGGATAAAGCTCGATTTATAGATTTAAATTATACCTTTTTTCGTCGGCGCCATTCCGCAACGCGAGTGCCATTAATACACATTAATTTATGTTATGAAAGAGAATTACGAGCTCATAATGAACTTTTATAACGAGTTAGACAAAAGCCAGGACGCGCTTTTCAGTTTTAACCACAAAAATGCGAACAAAAATTAAGCATTCGAGGTAAGATTGTGCGGGACCATAATCGAATTGTTTATTATTACTTTTTTTCTTGTGAGAACATTTGAAATATTGTCAAGAATATAAAGTGTATAAATGAAATTTAAATTTCATAAAGCGATATCAGTTTGATCGTTAATTACACTACGGAACGCTTTTCAGTTGGTATTTGTAGTTCATTACAGCCGGAAGCAGTTTTATTGCTCCTCAGCGGATAGACGTGCCAATAAAACAAGCATATAGCTGGTAGCTAGCACTTTAAACACCATTTAAAACATTCTCTCAATGCTTACAATTCGGTTCGTTTATTAAAACACATGAACTAGAGTGGATGGAACGAAATAAAACCTAACTGTTGGGCCGCAAAATACTATTATAGTACATTGGAATAATAATAACTTTTCAAT